>JAREYC010000006.1:76400000-77600000 GCA_030015325.1 Cryptoblepharus egeriae | reverse complement strand
TGAAGCCCATCACTGATTGTGTGTGTGTGTAGACAATATAATTTGTACACAGTTGTGTTAAGTAGAGTCTGTTCAGTAATCTTTGTTATTGCTATTACCAAGGATGACCACTAACTGTTGGAAAGAATTGGTATGTGGATGGTTGAGGCATCCCTCTTTGATATTAAGAGGAATGGTGGGAGTAGGCATCCTCATTACTCTGACAATCCATATGAGGATGGGACAGAGCAGTGGGTTGAGATTGCTTCTATATATAGCACTCAATCAAGGGAACAAAGCTTGAATGTCTTGTGGGACATCAGGCATGCATGGTCTGCACTATCCTTTTTGAAGCCCAAGAGAACACACTAGAAGCAAGCTTCCTCTGGGATTAAAGAGAAGGATATGTTAATCTTTTTCCTATCCATTACATGATCTGGTGGGAGAGGGAAATCTTGGCTTATAGGAGTGTTCTGGTCACTGCTTATATTGGAGGCAAGAAAAGCACTCGGAAAACTGTACACTGGTGTTGATATTGCAAGAAAGCAAGCATTAGAGATATCTGGTGACCACAACTATAGCTATAGGTTTTTCAAAAATAGATAATATTCTGCTTAGGCTATGGAAGGCCTTTTTACAAATCAAACTTTTCCAATTTGTAAGGAAAAGCCCTAGAGAGGGAAAGAATGAATTCCGTCTTCCATTTTCTGTTGCTGCCACTGCCACCACCACCGATTTACTAACCAATTGAGTTGGCTCTTCAATTTTCCATTAAGGACAAGGCTGAAGCTTCGTGGCAGAGCATATGATTTGCACGTAGAACTTCACAGATCCAATTCCTAGTAATTCTAGATTGGGCTGGAGTCTAGCTTCCTTAACTGGTAGTGGCTCCCACAATTGGACCATGATGGACCAACAGAAGGCAGCATTGTATATTCCAGCATTTTCCATATGATGATTCATATATTTGCTTTGCTTTTATATTGACATCAAATACTTTTATGCAAAGTTAATCCTTTTTGAACTTGTCAGTGTTAATAAACTCAACTATTCCATTAAATAAAGAAAACAAATTGCAATTATATTGTTTTGACATCGAGCAATTCATTTAAAGAAGAAAATCACATTCCACTGAAGTGTGTCTGAGTGAGCAAGAAAGAAAACATAGGCTATATTTGAAGATTCATTTATGAATGCTTATAACAAAAGATTTTTCATGTCATACACCAAAACCCTTCACTTGAAGCCCACAAGGTGACTTTAGACAAGCATTCTTTCACTCTTGGCCTAAGCTGCCTCACAAGTTAGGAACCACTTTGTGAAGTTAAAATGAGGATGAATGAGGATGAAAGTAATATGTAAAAAACCCCTATAAACCCTTATACCCTATATAAGGGTAAAAATGTTTCAACATAAGATGATGAAGGTGATGATAATACAGTACCATCCTCCTATTCATGTACACTATACTTCAAGAAGCAAAGCAATTTTATTGTTTCTTGGACATAGTTTTCATTATAAAAAGTAGGAGTCATCAGAATATCTGTTCATTGGTGTTTATGGTTTATCTTTTACATATTCTTAATCAGAAATTATCTTTCCCTAACAATAGTTTTTTAATCTTCTCTATGAATAAACAATTTTTGTAGGGTTTAGAAGAAAATACCTTGAATCATGAAGGAAAAAAGAATTCTGGAGAGACATATATAGAAAATCACAGACCCAAATCACAAATCCTTGGATGCAAAAAGACAGGTTCATTGGGTCTTTAAACCTTGTTCAAATATTACATTGAACATATAATCTGTACAAAGAATATATCTCAGTGTTAGATGCACATGCATTTGGTTATTATCACTGTCTTCTGTATGTGCATTCATGTTAACCATGAATGTCACCTAATTATGTGTGATGATGTACACAAGTTTCTAGGTAACAGCTGGCTTTTCATTTCTATGTCTGCTTCAATCATTTTGGGTTTTAAATCGTATGTAGAAGACAGTACAGTACAAACTTAATTCATGTCTACTTAGAAGTAAGCCACATTGTGAGCAATGGGCTTAAGCCCAAGAAAATGTGTACAGGATTGCAGCCTTTCACAGTTTAGTGAAATAAAGGTTAGCTCCACTGTTTTCAATGAGTTGCTTAGGCTAATAGCCAACAATATATTCTGAGTAGACAAAGTGTAGTCCCCTAACACTTAGTGGGTTGGAAGACAACTTCATATATGAATATGTTATTATCACATGTCCAAATATATGTTTAATGATTAGCCCAGTATTATCTGGATTATCTTATGCATGTATACAGTCCTTGATTATAAATGAACAACTTGCATATTTGGAAATGCACTGTGAACACACAACACATGTGTACAAGACTACAGTATAATCTCTCTGATGCTAATGCACATATCCCAGGAGTGAATTTAGTTTCCCTTCAAAGCTCTTTTCCTTCATTTGGGGAAGAAACTCTTAACCACATCAGATTAAATGACTGCCAGCTGAAACCCAAGAGATCTTTCTTATGATCCACTAGGCTACAATGCTGTTCAGTTTATTTCCCTGTTCATAAATCCAGGCTTTTGAAAGAATTATAAGATTTTCAGCTTAGAATGTGTTATTTAATTCTGATTTAGATTAAACTATTACATAAAACATTTATAGGGTGAGATTCCCAGATGGTTTTCTCTTAAAGTCCTATTCAGCTCTCTCAAACCTATAAATTGCTATCTCTGCGTATAAACCAAAATATAGGCACTGGTTAAGGCTTGAATGTATCTCTGTAGAAGAGACATATAGTGTCTTCCTCAAAACAAAAAAAAAACAAAGCATCTGTTTTTATAAAGCCACCACCAACTCAGTAACATTATAAATATGGTACATGTGCACCTTTAGCCTAAACATTTAAAATAAAAACAACTATACTAATCAATTAGCTACTATATTGAAAGATATAAAACCTATTAAACTTCAAATGCTCAGTCTCTTCAGGTGACTACGCACATGCTATTCTGGACAGGTTCAACTATACTATGATAAAACCTATATCAAGAGAATATTGATCACCCATCAAGAGAATCGTATGTTGAGGACTTTTAGAATACACAGGATATGTAATTCTTGTAATATATAATTCACAGGATATGGAATTCTTGGCTCCCCTATAAGACATACATGTGAACCTGGAATCAAAGCTCACCCCAAGATCTGCCACAAAGAACGTCTCATTGAATGAGAATTCTGTCCCATCCCCCCCCTCCCCCGAATTGTTTAAGACATCTATTCCTTGGAATAGATCCATTGACAGGACACCAAAGGTGGCTTACCAAGCTTAGTTAGGTTTCTGTCAACAAACTCTGAAAGTAGAATTAGAACCAACGGATACAAACTGGAAGAAAAGAGATTTCAATTTTATATCAGAAATGAATTCCTGATGGTCAGGCCAGTTGGGCAGTGGAAAAGGTTGCCAATGGAGGTGGTAGACTCTCCCTCACTGGGGACAGGGTGACCATATAGAATGTTGAACAGAGTACTTCTACCTTAGCTCATCACAGAAGGGTTTTAAAAGCAGCACCTGCCTCAGTTCCCTCTTCTATGCAAGGCTTAAAGGCTCTGTCTTCCATTCTGGTATATGGTCACCCTGACTGGGGATCTTCAAGCTGAGGTTCAACAAGCACCTGTTGAAAATGTTCTAGGACAGGTGTGTCCAAACCCTGGTTGGTGGCCAGATGCATGTGGTGAGCCTCCATGCGGCCTGCAGCAAGGCCCCCATATGGCCTTTGATGAGCCTTATAATCCTCTTTAGGTGAGCAGAGCTCTATTCCCCCCCCCCTGTGTAGGGTGTTCTGAGGGGCAGGGAGGCTGCATGCACCACCAATGCGAAAGGGCTTATGAATTGGTTTATAGATCATCCCTTCTCTCTGCGTTAGAAAGTGTTTATGAGCAGATTTGAATTCATTAAGTTCTGTCTCTAGTATAATCATTTATGTAAATTTATTCAAATTTGAAATGTAAATCAAATCCTTGGCCAGTATCAGAGAGATGATATGGTGCTCCAGCCAAAATGTTTGGACACCCCTGCTCTAGGATTCCGGCTAGCCAGAGGGTTGGACTAGACGACCTATTAGTCCTGCAAAAGCTGGGGTTATTAAAAACCTTTACCTAGTCTGATTTTTCTAATGCAAAATTAAGCAGGCACAAATCAGGGAAATATATAGCACTTCTAGGAATGCATCCTGAAGCAAGAAGAAACCAAAGAACATCTCAAATAATATCTCCCTTATTCCTTTTTTCAAACTAACTGGGTGAATTTAACATTCACTATGCAATGAGGACAACAGAGGGCAGTGTTGCTATAGTTCATTCCCATATTTATGATCCTTTTAGCTTGTTTTACTGACCAGTCCCATCTTCTTATTGATACAATTATGTATGTAATTCAGTTCTGGCCGTACCCCTGGAATGACACGATACTAAAAAAGTTTTCTCCCTAGTGAGGCAACAAATCTACACATTGCTAAGTCCTGGAGCTCTTAGAAGGCTTTGAGAAATACGTCTCATATTTCAAACAAGACTTGTACTTGTTACTCTGGGTTTAAAGATAAAAGTGTCCCCCACAATTTACCCTGCTAGTCATAATTGACTGTTAATTGCTTGCATGTTAGTCATGCAAGCCACATCCCTGTTTCTTGAGCCATAAAGCCACCGTTGTCTGAAGATGTTTCTGTGGTGATGTGGTTTGCATGACTAACATGGAATGCTGTTACCTTCGCATCGAAGTGGTACCTATTTTTCTCCTTGCATTTCCATGCTTTCGAACTGCTAGGTTGGCAGTTTACAGTGCCCCAAATTTCTCCCTGGACTCTGGGGAAAAATTCTGCATTAACTTGAGTCATTGCTACCATGGAGGAATTAATTCAAAATGCAGTTAGGAAAGCCTAAAATGCAGTTAGAATCATAGAATCATAGAGTTGGAAGGGACCTAGTAGGTCATCTAGTCCAACCCCCTGCCTGCAGCAGGAATTCCCCCTAGAGCATCCCCAACAGATGGTCGTCGAGCCTCTGCTTAAAGATCCCCAGTGAGGTAGAATCCGCCACCTCCCTTGGCAATCTGTTCCACTGCCGAACCGCCCTCACCGTCAAGAATTTTTTCCGGATTTCCAACCAGAATCTCCTTTCTTGCAGTTTGTACCCATTAGTTCTAGTTCTGCTTTCAGAAGCAGCTATGAACAAATTGGCCCCTTCCTCCCTATGACAGCCCTTCAGGTATCTGAAGAGGGCAATCATGTCTCCCCTCAGCCTCCTCTTCTCCAAGCTCAACATCCCAAGTTCCCCCAACCTTTCCTCGTAGGGCTTCCCTTCCATCCCACTGATCATTCTTGTCGCTCTCCTCTGGACTTGCTCCAGTTTGGCTGCATCTTTCTTCAACTGAGGTGCCCAGAACTGAACACAGTACTGACCAATGCTGAATAAAGAGGAACTATAACTTCTCGTGACTTGGAAGCTACAGTCCTCTCAATGCAGCCTAAAATGGCATTTGCTTTCTTTGCAGACACATCACACTGCTGACTCATGTTCAGCTTGTGATCCACAGCGACTCCAAGATCCCGCTCACATGTTGTGCTGCCAAGCCAAGTATCCCCCATTTTATACCTATGTTTTTGGTTTTTATTGCCTAAGTGCAGAACCTTGCACTTCTCCCTGTTGAAATTCATTCTGTTTGTTACAGCCCAGGATTCCAGTTTATCCAGATTCTCCTGGAGGTTTCTCCTGTCTTCTGTTGTGTTTGCTACTCCTCCCAGCTTGGTGTCATCCGCAAATTTGATCAGACTCCCCCGTATCCCATCCTCCAAGTCATTGATGAAAATGTTAAAGAGAACCAGGCCTAAGACAGAGCCTTGGGGTACCCACTTGAAACCGACCTCCAGGTTGACACAGAACCATTTACTAAAACCCTATGAGTGTGGTCCTTGAGCCAGTTGCAGATCCACCTAACAATTGCCTTGTCAAGCCTATATTTTTCCAACTTCCCAATAAAAATGTCATGTGGGACTTTGTCAAATGCTTTGCTGAAGTCAAGATAAATGATATCCACAGCATTGCCACAGTGCAGCAAGCTTGTAACCTGATAAAAAAAGGAAGTTTGGAAAATTCCACCCCAAAACACAAGATTTTCTTATTTACCCACCAACAGATGCAAAATGCTGAGTCAGATTTCAACAGTTTCTGAAGTCATAATGATGATCTGATGGTGTTACAGTTCCTCAGTTGCATCCTGATGGAAGCAGATGTGGAGGTCCCCGCAGAGGAGCTGGCGGAGGACCTCATGTGGCTGGAGGAGGAGGAGGGAGAACCTTTCTGCCGCTGCCGGCCATACAGAGTACCTTGTGTGGATACACCCCCAGAGGAGAGAAAAAGAAGAGAGGAAGAATTGGAGGCTATACAGCCTGGGGACTGGGGGGGGGGGATTGAGGAAGAGGCCGAAGAAGAGGTCCATCCGGAGGAGCACTGGAGAGGGGTAGGACCGAGAAGGGGAAGGTACAAACCCCCCAGGTGGTCGTGGTCAGAGAAGGAGAACAAACCACAGGGAAGTATATGGAGACCAGACCTGTTTGAAGGACCTGCTTGGTGGTGGAACCTGCCGCCCCCGCCCAGACCTGATTGGTGGGAACCGGGTATAGGGCGGGGCATATGGGGAGATAAAAGGGAGAAAAGAGGCGGGAAAGAACAGGCGGGAGAGAGGAGAGATGAAGAAAGGAGAGGAGAGTGAGAGGAGGAAAGACGTGTAGGTGCTTGGTGACTTAATACTTACCGGACTTACCTGTTAAAGAACTTGTTGTGAGTACAGACCCGTTGGTCGCAGTTGGGGTTGTTAGCAACTAAGAGTGTGTACCTCCAGAGCAAACATGGAAGCAAATAAAGACACCGTGATAAATATACCTCCAGTCTCACCTTGGCCTATGTTTCCCGCTGATCTTTCCTTGGGAGTGTTCCCGGTGGTTGCTCAGTCCTCCCCCTCCACCCATATCACCCAGGACAGCCCGCACCACAGCAAGTATGAAATATTCAACTTTATCCCCCAATTTATCAGAGGAGAGTCTGTCATACTAAACTGGCAGAGAATAAATAAAAGGACAGGAGACTATCTTTCAAGGAAACAAAAACATCTGAAATGTCATATGAGAAAGAAATACTGCAGCCCAATTAAAATTTCCTCAAAATTCTTCCCTACCTGTTAGCCTATAACCGTGATGTTTTAATAAGTCAGTATATCCACTTTCTTCACATTTGCTAGTTCAAAGATGAATTTATTCAGCTCATGGTACCTCAGAATGAGAATTCTTTGCATAAAGTTCACCAATGTGTTCCCCATAACCTCGCCTTTCATTTAAAAAAGAAATCAATAAACCAACCAAGCACATAATTATGGACCATTGCTTCACAGGTAGTCTTAATTTGAGTGATGGGATATATTTGGAGGGGAGGGAAAGGACATTAATTCAAGACTCACTGACTCTGATAAGCCTTGTGTATTTGGCATCTACGGTCAAGAATGACCTTCCACATTCAATATGAGGAACAGGCTCTTCACTCCAAAACAGCCTGCCAGGTGCTTGACCACCTCAGACAGTCAGGTATTTCAAAACCTAATAAAATTCTGGAGAGCTGCATTTGGGTTGATGGGTCACAAAGTGCAGCCTTTAACCCTCTACCTCTTTCATTAGAACTAACGGGCTCCTCTGGAGTCAAAGTGGGCTAAAATAAGTATTTTAACAAAAAGATCATGAGCAGACCCTGCAGAAGGTTGTAGTTGTATAGCAAGTGGTAGGAAACTTCAAAGCATACCAAACTCTCAGTTTATTCAAACATTCATTCACTTACCCCACAATTCACATTATCCTGAGAATATTGCACATCCATGAAAAAAACAGAAACAGTTAACTAGCACTCTTTATAGATCAAGCAAAATTTGCTCCTGGAAGATACACAGACGTGGACTTTGTCAGACTTCCAGTGAGTTTCCTTCAACTAAATCCATATTTATTAAAGAAAGAGAACTTTCTCCCTTGGATTGCAATTATATACAAAGTTACTTGGGAGTAGGTCTCATTGAAAGAAATGGACCTTACTTCTGGGAAATTATGCACTGAATTTGGCAGGTAGAGTGTCCCCATAGACAAGGGAAATACTTCCCTATGTGCCCGACAGCTTCTACAAGGTTTGTTGATGCCACTGTTAAGAGGAAACTTTGAAAAGGTTAAGAGGAGATTTCTGGTCAGTATTTTCAGGCTGTTGAAATATAAACAAATATCTGCAGTATTAACTGGACGGGACAAAGTTTTCAACTGCATCAAGAAATAACTTTTTTTGTACAAACCCAAAGTGTACAAAACACACTGGGCCACCCCGTACCTTTGGACAACATCATCACGCACCACATTAATATTATTCCTACTCTGCTAGCTGCCAACATGGAAAAAGAAATACTAGTAAGGCTGTTGAACACAGACAAGAAGTTACTGTGCCCTGTGTGCTTTTTCCACTGAGTCAACTGGGAAGAGACAAGGAGAGCTATGAGCTAATGCAAAACATTTTTTAAAAATCTAGTACTGCCTTCACTAACATACATAACAGTTCACATTCTGTTTTGTAATTCAACATTATAAAAAAGTATGTGAATTTTTTTGTGGAGTAATATTCAGTTGAATGTACCAACTTTATTTTAAAGGTGAATGTATTTTTTTCAAATATTTATCTGAACAGAATGTGACCTCAAGATAGGCACAAAATTTATTTTGGCAGACAAATTATTTTAGCAAAGCAACTTATTGCACATACAAAACTGAGACTGATAAAATATTTTCCAGACTGAAAAACTGTTTAGTTCAGTAAGGACTGACAGCTGAATCCTATTCAGCTTTAGCTCAATGGACCCTTATGGTCCACTCTATATCTCACCTGAAACTGAGCAAGCTGAAGATTTCCTTGAGCTAAGGGAACTTTTAGCCTGCCCAAAGGGGATACTCAGATCTGCATTAGCAAAATCACAGGGCAACTATGGGCGCAATCCAGAGTAACTCTGGGGAATCCTTGCTCCGGTGTAAGAACAATTTTCTGTGGATTGCAATATGAATTTCCCATAGGCTTTCACTTGGTGAGGCAGTAACTACAGGTGCACTGAATGGCTCTTATGTGCTACTGTAGTCACTCTGGATTGTAGGGTTCATCATTATCAATAGTGGGTGGTGGGATCGTTCTGTGATTTAATGAACAAAATCCCTATCAGCACTTTGCCTCTCTGCCCCCTCCCAGCAGCAGGAGCTATCCATTCATACATTCAGTTACACGTTCATTCTACAACGTGGAAGCTAAACTCCTGGTTCAAACATAGGTTGGGCATGAGTTGGTGCTGAATTGAATGAAAGCCATTTAAGGCTTCTGGAAGCTTGTCTGAAAATCACATGCTTGTAAACCGCAGCATTTTCTGACTGTGATATGAAGTACTGTAATCTTAAACTGAGTCAACTCAAAACAGACAGACCCAAATAGCTCAAGGGATTGCAGCCAACATGGAAAAATTGTGTGGATGGCCTACGTGCAGCAGAGTTCATGTGCACCACCGTTGTTTAAAGAAGATTTTATTCTGTTCTCAAGATTCAAAGCTTGACTGCACCTTTGGTACACATTTAAAAAAAATATTTCCTGGTTATCAGGAATATTTCCTGGAAATCACATGCTTTCTCACAATCAGGGGCATCAGGGGCAGATTCAGTGTCTGTTGTTGGGAGTGGGGGAAGGGAAACATGAGTTTTACCTTAAATTCAGAGCCCAGGACAACCAGGTGGGTTAAATTGGATTTCTTCCTAAAATTGGAGCCCAGATTTACTGGTCTGGTTGTCTTGGGCTCTGGAGTTAACTCTGCCCCCTGAAACTCCTCCTTCAAGGTGGGTGTACCTTAAGTGGCAGAGGTTTAATGGGTGGAAAGACTAGGGTTCCCATCTGGGCTTGGAGCCAAGAACTACATACCAAGTAGATCTATTACAGGAAAAGAATGCCTTGAAAAAGAGTTTCAGATTCCTACGAATTACAGAAAAATTAATTTGTATGCTATTTTACAGATGCCCATAGTCTCATTTAATTGCAAACAATAAATCATTACATTGTTAGTATCATAGCACAGAAGGAAACTGTAAAATTTGGTGGCAAATTCAGGAGTGCAAGTACATAACTGTACAATGAGAAGGTTTAAATCCACTCCTTGACACTGGCCACATTTGCAATACCTTGGCTGCCGATCTAAGCCCCAATTAGGCCAGCATAAGTCCTGGCACAATTCCCATACTGGCCTGGTATTATCACAGAAGTGCTGTACCAACATTTCTGCACCACTCCATGGGGGTATAGGCCAGTTTACAGGAATGAGCCAGCCTCCCCAAACTACCATGAGAATGGGGAGCAGGTGAGTTGTGCCAACCTAAATTGGTTAGGATTGCGTCCCTTGGTTTTTTTTTCTCTCTCTCTCTATCACACACACATACACAATTCATATACTGCTATGAGGAAGGGGACATTTCACAAACTAAACAACAATTAGTTCACAAATTAAGCCACTACACACTACATTGTGATCCTTCATTATGTGTGAGAAGAAGAATTAATTGTATTTTAGAAGAATTTAATTGTATTTTAATTGTGTTTTAATCTACATTTAAAATTCTATTTTAATGGTGTTTTATTGTTCTGATTGATGTTAGCCGCCTTGAGCTCCCTTTTGCAGGTGAGGAAAGGTGGGATATAAATAAAATAAAATAAAATAAATAAATAAAGAAGAAGAAGAAAAGACACTACTTCCAGTATCACTAAGAAACCAGAGACTTTTTAATGCCTTATAAAGCATTGGAAGGTACAGAGAATACATTTCTATGCCCACCTCCCCACAGATACCTGAACCATGGAAATGGGGGTATGTGCTTTTGGGGGCATGTGCCCCCCCCCACCCAAAATGCGGTAAGCATTAAGCATATAAAAAACAAGCAGGCAGATAGCCAACATACTAGAAGAGATAATTCAGTGAATGTTAACAAGAAGAATGTTAACAAATGTTCCTATTTGACTGATAAAATTCTGCCTCGGTTCCCCTAGAACGCAAGCTACCTGCCTGCTTGTCAACTACTAGCTCCATGTTTATAGCATCCTGCAAAAGCAAGAGACATTCATTTTTGGTGCAACTGATAAAAATGAAAATGAAGGTAATGGTACAGGGGGTATGGTGAACTGTGGCTAAGGGAAACAGTGGATACCTGATCTATGATTACTGGGGGAGGAGGGTAGGTGCTATACTGCTCTTCAGCAAGAGTAGTTCACAAAGCAGTTTATATAATACAATGGTAAATAAAATCCTTTCAGTGAGCTTAGTTTTAGACTTTAAGGAGAAGAGAGTAAACTCTGCAACACGTTCCAAAAAGATCAGGAAGAAAAATCTCACGCTGCCTTCTAAATCTCAAGCATTGTGTTACATGGGCTGTTGAACGGAGAGAAGGAAAATACCTTCCAATGTCATTATAGAGGCCACTTTTCAAGGTATGATTGAATTTAAACACTGCTTGATAACAAACACCATTAATCTTTTGTTTCTTGAACACTGAATATACCTGAAAGTACATAAATGAAATTGAGAGAACAAATCTCCCCGTCATAACTTAATTTAGCCAAAGCATTTGGATTTGAACTATTTGCATTTAACTTGGCTGCTAGTCCATCTTGAAGGAAATGCTTTTTTTAAAAAATCAGATAAGTTCAATGCTGCCAAAAAACACATTCAGAAATTAATAGAAAGAGTCAAATAGTCTCACGTCAGTGTCGGTTTACAATTGTTTATGAATGCTCTCTGGTGTAAATGGTAAGTGCAACAGACGGAAGCACTCAAGTCATCAGTTATATAAAGACTTCCCGTTCATGATTAAAACCTTCAATCTGCAAAGGATTTGGAAGGAACTGATGTCAGGAGGAGCCAACAAGAGATGTGAACACCATCAGTACACCCTTAGCAAGAAAAGAAGATTCCCATAATAACATTTCTAAATAGTAATTAAGAGAAAATGTCCTACTGACATATAAGATTAAAGGAAGATAACAAAAACAAATCTATTTTCAGATAGCAAGGCTACAATTATGGCAACAGTTATAATTCAGATTTTGAAATGAGTAGACAAAGTATCACATTGTTCAGGCAGACATCCTTATTCTTTAGGTGCTAGTTCATTAGAGGCTCCACACTAAATCATGCTGAAGCGCTTTAAGCTTTGTTCTTTCTGATACATCTTTTAATTTGTAGTCTCGGTACAGAAAAAATTCTCTTTATTGCCAGACATATTAACAATGTATTTCCTAGGCCGCAGACAAGAAGGTGAAAAGGACCATAATGAAGTATTTTGGAATAACAGTTCAGTTTGTTTCCACAGGACATGGAAAACAAGGAAAGCTCTGAAACTTCCATTATTTCATCCTCTTCATTTAATTTTCCTCAATTCTGAATGAGAGACTTTTGCAGACTGAGCCGGGCAGCCCAATCCAGAGCAACTAATCCGTCAGCGCAAGGGCTCCTGTGCCGACGGAACAGCGTTTGCGGTGACGGAAACGCCAGTTCCGTTGACGCAATTACGCTGGCGCATCTCTCCGGCGATGCAACAACGTTTCCGTTGGCGCAATTACTTCAACGTCGGCGCAACTATGAAAACCTTCCGTCGACATAACTCCGTCGATGGAGGGATTTTTTTATTTTTTCAGGGGGCGTTTCGGGGGCATGTCTTAGGTTCCTCCCCCTTGCACATAACTGTGCTGTATCCTGAACATTTTCAGAGGCTTATGGGCACACGTAAATGCCTCCTGAGTTATACTACCTCAAGAGGTAGTTTAGTAACGAGGAGACCCATAGGTCATGTTAAGGAGAAGTAGGGGCTGGGGAAAGTGGGGACTTTGAAAAATTTTCGCACCAAACCTTACGGGCAGTACTTTCCTACTTTGGATACGGAATACCTGGGTCACCCCAGTGGCCGACCAATCCCCTCACAGCTACCCTCCCATAAAAAGCCCATCCCCTGGACCCACAATTCCCTTTCAGAGAAGCAGAGTGCTTGGCCATGGACCATGTCACTCTGCTCTCTCAATGGGCACTTTGCTCTTGGGGAGTGTTCTCCCCACAAACACATGAACACATAAGGTGCATATATGATGATATATTGATATGATATAGATGTGATATGGAACAATATGATATCTGTGATATGAAATAATTACAGTGTAGACTTTGCAATTTTTTTGTATGTTTGTTGCTCTCTCTCTCTCCCTCTCCACAGGTACCCCAATCAGATAAGTGGGGGTTCAATGTTTCCATTCAAAGACTCAAAAACACCTATACAGGCAATCTTGCAATAATGATTACCAATACCATACGTATGTCTCTGCAAGTTGTTGTTTCTCTCTTCCCCAGAGTTACTCCAACCAGGTAAGGAGGGCTGCATGGGGGGGTGTTGGAAGCACCTCTTTTCTTGAAATTTCCTTCATCTTCCTCCAGCCTTGCATGTCTACTCTAAAGTAAGCCCCAGTATACTCAGTGGGGCTTACACCTGTGTAAGGGGGGGGGCTTGCTTCACCAGGAAATGGGCTTGCCCACTTGTTGGGAAATGCTGTGAGGTCCTCTGTAGGTTTGCCTTCCAACCCAGCTGGTCCCCCAAGGTAAGGGGGGGCTGTAGAGTGAAAGGGGGAAGGGATGCACACACAGACCCACCAGGAAACTAGGGCACTCACCCCTCAAAAGTGTGTGTGGTCTCCGTTCTTGCAGCCCCTCTGACTGACTGCCAGATCACACAGCCAGCAGGTGCTGATTCCACTCATCTCTGCCGGCAAGCCAAGGGGCATAGCTTGGCAGCTGATCAGCATGCTCAGCCAATACCTATGAAAGCTTTGCCTGTCATGCTTCTGTCTTTGCAGGATGGTGTCTCACCAGCAAGGAGGCTGGCAGGCAGCAGGCTGCCATTCCACTGGGAAGGAGACACAGTGCAATCCTAAATATGCCTACTCAGATGTAAGCCCCATAGTGTTCAATGGGGCTTACTCCCAGGAAAGTGTATTCAGGAGTGCAAGCCACTGGATCCCTGCAAGGAGCCTTGGGAAGAATCTCCCTTCAGACATGTTTGCACAAGCACTTACCAAGAACACAAACCCCACTGTCCCAATCACATGAGTTAAACAAGCACCATTCATACCTAATGAAGTTTGAGCCATAGAATCACTTCCCCCCTCCACAGCTGATGTTATTAATGATGACAAATTAACAACTACATAGTCGATGGTATGATACATCACAGGTGAAGTCCTTGCCTGATGACAAATTTACAATTCCAGTCGTCAATGTTGCTATCGTCAGATAAGTTGTTAACATTAATGATGTGAACATGTGTAGTAGTAGTTATTTTAAGGACTTCACAATTAACACATGCATATGATTGCTGTCATCAGTGGCTGGGGAAAGCTAGTTAGAGCTCCAGGGATGACCTGAGGATGGGTGAGTGGGGCAGTGCCTACCTAGTTGGGGGGGGGGGAGACAGGGGTGCCCATCCTCAGTGTAGACCCCCAATGGCATCCAGACCTGGTCCTCTGTTTCTGGAGAGGGGGCTGCCTGTAGCTTCCTTACCATTGGATAGTCCACAACAAGAGGCCACATGGAAGAAGTGAGACCACCTGTGAGCATTGCAGAGATGAGGGAATTCAGGCAGATGCCAGTGCTGTGTTCAAACTGCCTACAGTCTGAAGATACTTAAAGGTGCAGGCACTGCTTAAAGGTGCAGGCACTGTGTCATCCCTTCCATGTGCTCAATCTGAATGTGGTTGATTCTGGGGTCCCACTGCATCCACACTGGAGACTGTTCTGTATCTGGAAGCCCCCCTACCCTGTGACCCTCTGCATGAGCAGGAGCAACTGGAAACCTATGAACAAGTACACATGTGAACTGACCCCACTTTGTGTCTGCATCTTCCTGGGAGCATCATTGCCATGGGAGGGGGAGGCCATCTGGGGTCACTGGGGTGGGCTGAGAGAGGGTTCCTGGGGCCTGATGTCACCCCTTAGGCTTGTGAAGTGAGAGGTTTTGGGTGGGCAGTGGCCCCACAAGTGATCAGACACCCTTGCCCTGTTGTGGGAGCCCCAGGTTCCCTGTGCCCCAGGATGTGCTTTTGCTCCCTGGCAGACCCAGGTGGGCTCCTGTCCCCTCTTCCAGGATTCCCTCCCCACAGATGCCCCTGGCAGCCCCCTTGCCTCCCCTTGCCCCCTGCTCTGCCAGCTGCTTGGGGGACCCTTGCCCCTCCCCTGCCTGAGCCAGCAAGGGGGTCTCTTTCCTGGGCCTTCTGCCTTCTGGATGGGGTCTTCCCTCTCCTCCCAGCCCACCTGAGTGTGGGCCCTGCGTCTGGTGTGCTGTACCTTTAATGCTGATGTTTCCTCCAGACTGTTGCCAAAGACCACAGGACACTCATGTTTATCTGTTGATGTTGTTTTTATTGACAATACACACACACATGTATTCCTCTGTGCATCTTGCCCCTGCTGATGCCTGGGCTTTTCCTGGGGCACCTTGCCTGTTTGGGGGCGCAGGGGGTTTTTATGCGCATTGTTTCCCATTTCTACCCCCGACAGCCCTGTCCTGTCCACCATGCTGGGGAGGCACTGTGACAGCTTGACAGCTACTCTCCCCCCATCTTGCCAGCTGGTTCCCCATGTGATCAGGAGAGCAGCAGTTTGGACAGCTGCTAGTGATTCTGAGTGATGTGGAAGCAGGTCAACTCGTGTGTAACTTCTGGCCATGTAGCACTTACAGGCTGCCTTCTGAGCATGCCCGATGGAGTAACTTATGTGGATCACTGCACCGGAGCAGTTACGGGCAGACCTAAGTTATGGGCAGACCTAAGTTCTCTGCCTCACACATAACTTTGTGTTTAGGAGATAGCATAGTTAGGGCAGAGCAGTTAGGGCAGAGCAACCAAAAGTTGCTCTGGATTGCAGCCTATCCACATCCCACTGAAATAAACAATCTCCTACTCCTATTGATGGTCTTACCCACATCACCCTTCCGATATGAGAAATCAAGTTCTAGTGAAGCTTATTTTCAGTTATAGGGTTGAGGAAATGTTCTTAACATGTTAACAGAGATAGGCATACTGAAAGGATGACTACATCAAGTAGTAGTTCAAAATACATATCTTCTATATATATAAAAGAGAAAAGTCACTCACTGACTGACTGACTGACTCATCACCGCCCTGCCAAAACCGCTGGGCCTAGAAGTGTGAAATTTGGGGTGGGTGTTCCTTCCATGACGGAGGGGTGCACTAAGAACCAGTTTTCAGAAATTCCAACCGGAAGGGGGTGAAAAGGGGTGCAACGTGTTTTCCTCCCAATACTTTGCATTGAGAATTGCTGACTCATCAACATTCCGCCCCAACTGCTGGGCCTGAAGCATGGAATTCTGGGAGTTTCTTCTGTCACCTGAACACCCACCAAGAACCATCTGGAGAAATTTAACCCTTCAGGGGCTGAAAAGGGGGCAACATGTTTCTGTCCTATTCTTAACATGGAAGACTGACCAACAACCAGCCAATTTGGTGCTCTGTGCCTGGTGCACTGGGGGATGTTGTTCAGAGGAAGAGCTTGCACTGGTGAGGATGCTGTGTATGAGGGGAAGTTGCACATGGGGGGAAGTTGCACAGGGGGGAAGATGCACATGGGGATTGATGCGAATGGGGGTTGATGCACATGGGGGAAGTTGCGCCTGGGGGAAAGTTGCGCATGAGGGAAAGTTGTACATGGGGGAAAGTTGCAGATGGGGGAAGTTGTGCATGGGGGGATGATGCGCATGGGGGAAAGTTGCGCATGGGGGGATGATGCACATGGGGAAGTTGCGCATGGGGGAAGTTGCGCATGGGGGAAGTTGCACATGGGGGGTGGATGCGCACGGGGGAGGATGCGCATGGGGAAAAGTTGTGCATGGGCGGATGATGTGCATGGGGGAAAGTTGCGCATGGGGGAAAGTTGCGCATGAAGGGAAGTTGCACACGGGGGGAAGTTGTGCATGGGTGGAACTTGCGCATGGGGGAAAGTTGCGCATGAAGGGAAGTTGCAGATGGAGGAAGTTGTGCATGGGCGGATGATGCACATGGGGAAAAGTTGCGCATGGGGGGATGATGCACATGGGGAGGATGCACATGGGGGAGGATGTGCATGGGGGAGGATGCGCATGGGGGAAGTTGCACATGGGGAAAAGTTGTGCATGGGCGGATGATGTGCATGGGGGAAAAATTGTGCATGGGGGAAAGTTGTGCATGTGGGGATGATGCGCCTGGGGGTTGATGCGCCTGGATGAAGTTGCGCATGGGAGACGTTGTGCATGGGGGATGATGCTCATGGGGGGATGATGCACATGGGGGATGATGCGCATATGGAAAGTGGCACATGGGGGGTAACTGGCGCATGGGGAAGTGGTGCATGGGGGAAGTGGCGCATGGGGGGCACATGGGGTTTTTATGCGCATGGGGTGTTTATGTGCCATGGGGGGGATGGCATATGGGGAAATGTTACTCCCGGGTATGCTTTTCACTAGTCCATATATAAAAGACTGAAAAGTCACTCACTCACTCATCAATGTTCTGCCAAAGCCACCCTGGGTGATGGAGGCACCCACTAAGAACCGGTTTTTGGAAATTCCAACTGGAAGGGGGTGAAATGGAGCACAACGCATTTTCCTCCCTATACTTTACATTGAAGAATTCCTGACTGAGGGATGCTCTGCCCCAATCCCTGGACCAAGAAGCATGAAAATTGGGGAGGGTGTTCCTTATGTGACCATCAACACCCTCCAAAAACCAATGTTGAGAAATTTAACCCTTAAAGGAGAGAAAAGGAGTGCAACGTGTTTTTGTCCAATACTTAACATTGAAGATTGATCAACATTGCATGGGGGGGATGATGCATATGGGGGTGATGCGCATGGGAGATGTTGCACATGGGGGATGTTGCACAAAGGGGTGACACGCAATGGGGGTGATGTGAAATGGGGGGATGGCTTAGAGGGGTGTTGTACTCCTGCAATGTGGGTATATTTCACTAGTCCTGTAATAAATGCCACTGTGGCCTTCTAAAAATAAATAAATAAATAAGGTTATTTTTTTAAAAAAAACTGTAACATTTTTTTAAAAAGGTAACTACATTTACACCTACTGTTGGCATTATTTTTAGACTTTCACTTGAGACAGATCATAACCATTGTACAAACTTTGACAATATTTAGGGGAAAAAACACTTTTTATTGTTGTTGGGGGAATACAACCCCAGAGAACTTGGGATTATTTTTAGGAAGAAATTTGTCATTCCATGAAAGGCTCTCATAATCACTTTGGTGGATCTGTATTATTCAGTTCAGGCTCTAGGGACCTGTTGACATGTACCAGACATATGAAATTCCCCATCTGTTCAAAGAATCTTCATAGCATTGAGGTGATGTAGTGTGCCATTGAGGGAGTTGTTCTCAGTGGTCTCTCTCTCTCTCTCTCTCCCTGCTAGTGAAACATTAGTACAGAAGTCTACAATAGGGCTGCAACAGCCCCAGTAGGTCTACTCAGATTTCAGATAAAAGCCCACATCCCGCTCCGAATTTTATTTCCAGAACCAAAATTTCCAGAACTGATCTTATTCATTCATGACTGTGTTTTTCTGTTGACCCTTAACGCTGCATTCCATACTTGATTGCCCAGGTGTGGAGAAAAGAATGGCCTTTTCTAGGAGAAAAGCAGGTACTGCTCCTTTGTATATGTTAGTTAATTCTAATGTATGCAATTATGAAAAGCTTAATTTGAAATTTGCCACCCTGTTCCTCCACAACTCAAATTTATGGCTTTTCGATGTATCATTTTGTGACACACCTGCTGGAACACAAGATTTCAAGATAAAAGATTCTAGGTTTCACGTCTAGTATCTCTACCTTTAAGCAGTGGTGGGATTCAAATAAATTAACAACAGGTTCTATGTCCTAATAACCTAAATTAACGACAGGTATGATGTCCCATTAGTAGCTGGTTCTCAGAACCAGGCGCTCATTAGCTCACTGTCCACCCAATGAACTTCACGGCTGAATATAGATTTAAGCCCAGCTTTCCCAGTCTAGAGGAGCAATCCTCACCTAGGCCAGCACAACTCATTGGTCTTCCCATCCCCATGGTGATGTAGGGAGGCATGTGGAAGTCTGTGCACTGGCCTATCCCTCCCCCAAGAGTGGCACAGAAGTGTTTTATGGGACTTCTGTGACACTGCCAGGTCAGCACAGGACTCATGCTGGGGCTTTGGCCAGCCTAAATGGAGATTAGGATTGCAGTCTCAGTCTGATGTTTGTAACTCTGAAACTATGCTGCTTTTGGATAAAGCAGAACTGTACCAGTGATACTCCATTCAAATTCATTGAACACTACTTATTCAGAACTTACTGGTTTCCTCACCTGCAAAAAAATTAATAGACAGTTCTCTTCTTGAAATAGTTGACTGCACAGAAGATAGAAGTGACGAAGAAAGCACTGAAGAAGCAACACTTTCAGTAGCAATGTGAGAAGTGCCAGGCTCATTACGGCATAATTCTCCATATGCCTGTTTCTGCATATTTTAACTTCACTGGACTGAACTCTGCACTAAATGAAGATTTTTGTATGTTGAATATTTTATAAGCATATCTAGCAAGGGAGAGTTAAATGATGAAAGCTCTTCATTTTTCTGATTGGAGGGCTTGCAATGGAGCCTACACCCATAAAATATTTAGTTGCTATTTTTAAAGATCCTTAATGCATTAATTTTGAAATATTTAAGTAGACATTTAGCATTTGTGTAAAAGTTCATCCCGAGATGGGAATAAACAGGGGAATTGAAACTGAGATTGGAACCAGGAAACCAATTCTTAAAGATCTGTAGGCGAGGCAGGGTATCTTGTGTTCGACTAAAATCTACCATATGAAATCTTTATTGCTTATTCACAACTCTTGGTCTTGTAGGAACTTTGTGGTACACACAGAACTTCTGGAGAAGCAAGCACTTCTCTGTTATGTTTCCATTCTGAAAGAACAATAGGAATCCCAAGTCGAGTGATTTATGCTCATAAAACCCTAATAAGACATTACAAAATCAGATCAGACGTGACTTGTAAGATGGTTTAGTAGGTGAAACAAATCTCTGGCAGTCACTGGGTGGTCATCAATGCAGAATGATGGAATGATAAGCTTTATGATGAGCATCAACTTTTTAGCCCTCCAACCTGTTTGCTGTTAGTGTTTTCAGACAACACAGAGATAGCCCAGGAGATAGTGTCAAGAAGGCTGTAATCAAGGATCATATAAGGCAACTGAGTGATGGGGTGGTGGGAATTTAACTGTAGATAAGTGAAACAGAAGGTACAGGATCCACAGATGGGCCATGCCGATAGGCATCACAAGTGTTAAATGGTGAACCTGAGGGGGCAGTGGTGACAAATGCCCCAGATGCCAGTCTGGCGGCACTATCTACAGTGCAGCAGTGCTCTTGAACCACTCAGAGCAAAACCCCAGAGCAAAACCTCAGAACGAGGGAGGCAGCGTACTGCTTCCCAAACCCTCTGAAGACCTCTTAAAGGCATCTGAGGTCCAAAATAACCCAGTTCTGGTTTTGACAGAGGAAAATGATAGTGACATTTCTTGGCCCTTTGAAGGCCTTCTGAGGGCCAGGGAGGCAGCCCTGTGCCCCTCAGAAAGCTTTCTAGGGGCATTTAAATGTAACTTCCATTTTTTTCCATGAAACTTAGATTTTTTTTTTGCCCTCTTGAGGAATTGAGTAGGCCTTTGAAGGGTTGTGCAAGACGCATGTTGTCTCCGTGGGCTTCTAAAAGGAAGCAGAGGGTTGCAGCACACTGGTGGAAGGCAGCAGCTTGACACAGAAGGGCAGCCTGCGATCTTGGCCTCTGGCATTGCTAGGGCTAGGATTGCTACTACAAAGGTTTCATACAGTTGAGGTTCAAGTAGAAGCACAATTGCTGTGGAATGCCATACATCTCACCCTTTCCTAATGGTTTTCACAAATTAATTTCTTCTTAGGTAGTAGGTAAGTTCACATTTTGATTCATATATAGGCCCAGAAGGGAAAGTGTGAACAAAAGTGTGAACAAAAGCATAGTGTGAACAAAAGCAAAAAAATGTGTTGGGTAAGAGGAAGGCTTTCCTCACAAGGTCAAAATGGCAAGCATGGAAAGATATACAGAAATGGGTTCAAACGCAAGAATTTTTCTCATGAGATCAATGTGGGAACTGCTTCTGGCATTGTCTTGTTTGAATTGCATAGCACTGTCCCACATACTATATACAACACTTAATCTTCCAGGAGTAATCAAAACTGTTAATATCCTGTAGGCTTCTTTGGTGGTCTAAGCATCAATTATGAAGATCTCAACACTTTCTCAATATCCTTGCTTCCAATTTCTCATCTGGGAATGCAATTCTAAGCCTGGTTACTCAGAAGTAAGCCCCACTCAACTGATCACAACATCTTTTAGAGTAAACATAGTCAGGCTTGGGCTGTGAAGAATATTCAGAATAAACTGAATCAACAATGCTAATCGCTATTTACAATATATTAACAACCAGGGATGAAACCGGAGCAGGAAGAGCTGCATCCCTTACCATGTCCTTCCCCTGACAACATTCTGAAAATAAAATTTGGTAAGAAAAGTGCTGTGTGCCCATGGAGGACATGCCAGACCAAAAAAGGCCTAATGAGCATTCCTGTAGTGGGGAAAAATGAAGGGGACCCTCAAGCCAGCCTTGCTGTCATCTCCTGTTCCTGAATATAGTGTCACTTCATTCTTACTTTCCCTCCAGCTCCAAACACCAAATAAAGGAAGATCTGGAAAATGTCACCTGCTCACCTTTCTATGCAGCTGTCACTGCTGTTCCCAGAAGAGAAAGAAAGAATTTTGCTGTGCTTTGTACATCTGGGAGTCAGTGGATATCAACACCAATGTGTCAAATATATTGTTACTGTGTCAACACTGGCAGAAAAAGGATAACGTGGAGGAACCTGAGGACCAGTGGATGGTCAAGCATGTGGAAAGATGTTCCAGGGGTAAAGGTTCTTCATTACTGCATACAAAAATGGAATAAAAGCAGGCCTCCATCAGTCTTGAAAGACTATGGTATCGTGCTCGGCACTGCATACACTGCATGCGAAGCACGAAAGCCTGGGTTAGATTGTTATGGAGGATGGGCTGTTACCCAAGCAGCAAATCCCCTCCCTCCACACCACTGAATTAGTCCAATGGAAAGGCAGAGCCAATACGATTGGATCCAGCTGGTGTCGCAGAGCTGGGCTAAGGACAGGAGCTCACCCTGTCTTGTGGAGCCGACCCGGGTCTCGAACCCTGGCCTGCTTGTTAACAGGCATGGAATGGACTCACTAAACTAGATCAGTGACTAAGGACCAAATCCTATCCAAATTTCCAGAGCTAATGCAGCTGCTATGCACCCTCAAGGTATGGAAACAAACATTGCTTTACATGAGGAGGCTTTTATGACTGCCTCCACACACTCTATTGGTCTGGCTGCATCAGTGCTGCAAAGCTGAATCAGGGTATCCCTGAGATGAATCAGGGTATGTCTTCTTTTTCAGTTCACACAGTATCCTCTTCTTTAGTTTTGTGTGCCAGAAAAAAAAATTTAAATTGTTCTCCTTTTCCTTGTGAGCAGGCAGCTTATAGCCATCTTGAAATTAATAAATTATATGTAATTACTTTAAATGTAATAATAAGTAATATGTAGAAATTAACCATATGAAAGTGATGAATGTTTTTCTTGGATTTCCAACACTTTTAGGGGGGAGGCCTGTCCACTTTAATGGTTATGGTAGCTTGTCACCCTGAGTTAATCAGGATTGGATCCTAACTTCCCAGGAAATGTGGGGAATTTAAATACTTACCAGTAGTTTAGAATAGCTACAATCTTTGAACTTTGGCATATTTCACGGGGGGGGGGGGGGGGGGAGGAGCAAAGTAAACCTGTGTGAATGGGTGGATATGTTTGGTATGAATGCTTGGAAAAGAGAGGAACTCCTCAACACAAGGGCAACTATGCTTCCTAAAGCATACTTTATGCACATGCATGCATGCTATAGTTCTGCTACTATTATGCAAAAGAAACCTTTTTTGCAATTATTTTGTAAGAAAAAATTATTTCTTTTCTTGCCTCCAGCAGGGGGGTAAACTAGATGGTCTTGAAGACCCTTATGACTCTCTGACTCTTTCTCTTTTTTTTCTCTTTCCTTATCAGGCAAATTCAGACATGATTTATAATTTGGAAGGCCACATATTTGGGGAAAAGAGAAAGCAAACAAACACTGTGTGATTTCCTTTAAAAATAAACAAAAGACCACCCACTGTTCATCATGCCACAGACTATTAGACTCAGAAGGCTAATGAAGATTTTAAAAAAAATTCTACCTGGACCTGGGAATGCTAAAGGGTACTGATGCTATGAACCTCTGTCTGGACTCTGCTATTCTATTCCTCTTTGTTTCAACCAGTGGTTGCTTGCCGGAGAAAAAGATCAAATGATGTCCTCAACAGCATTTTGGAATCAATTCAATAAATATAATATTATTCTACATCTCAATATGTTATGCAGGAATAAGCACAAATTATTTGATATACAATTTTTACTCAAATCTTACGCGCAGCTTTTTCAGCCAAATTTTGTCTCCAGACTTGGAGTGCACATTAGATTAAATGGTGCATTAGAGATTTGAGTAAATCCTATAAATATTGAATACAGTAAACAGATCAGTATATTGTTTAAGAGTTCACTGTATTGTAATATAAATTTAGCATAAACCTATTGTTCTGTATAAAGTAGTGCAATTAAGTAAAAATCAAAACATAAACCCTTTGTCATAATATTATTTTCATGTTCTGGAAAAAGAAGACATATGGTCACCCTGGACGTATGGTCACGCTGTCCCTACATTTAGAATGCTCTTAGGCAAAGCTTTGCAAAGAGGTTCTGAGGTGAAAGTCTGGCTCCAAGTCCAAGTTCCCCAAGAAAACCTGATCTAATTCCCAACCTCCTGGTCCCCAAATGCAGTCAGTTCCTGAGTGAGGGACGTTTTGCCCCAATTCCTGGACCTAGAAACATGAAATTTGGGGAGGGTGTTCCTCATGTGACATCAACACCCACCAAGAACCAATGTTGAGAAATTTAACACTCCTACAAAAGGGGTGCAATGTGTTTTTGTCCTATACTTGAAGACTGACCACCATCAGTGGCGGGTGTTGCACACAGGGGTGTGTGTTTCTCAGGGGAAGGGGTGTTGCGCATCAGGGGGTGTTGCACATGGAGTGTGTGTTGTGCATGGGGGAAGTTGTGCATGGGTGTGTGTATTGAGCACGGGGAGTGCAATGGTGGAATGGCGTATGGGGGGGTATTTTACTCCCACAACATGGGTACATTTTGCTGGTATTTAATAAGTGTGTTAAGTAATATAGTTTTTAAACTATACACATGTCAGCAATATATTCAGGGTGACAATATACGTAGAATGGAGGACAGAGTGCCACTACCTTTAACCATTGCATAGAAGAGGGAATTGAGGCAGGTTTAGCTCATCATAGAAGAGTTTCAAAAGCAGCACCTGCCTCAATTTCCTCTTCTGTGCAATGGTTAAAGGTAGAGGCAGTCTGTCCTCCATTCTATATGGTCACCCCAAATATACAGGAATGTTTTTAGCTTTATATTTTGTCAAATCCTACATTTTTCTTGGGTAACCTACATTTTTTGGTAACCCTCTTTTTGTGGGTATGATATATAATCCCCCTGGACCATATGTCCTCTTTTCCCCCATGTCTTCTTTTTAGCCTTGGGGGTTGTTGGAAAAACTTCAGTTCTGCACCGATCATGTGCACAGAGGTTTCTACACATGCTCATTGTCAGGATGCTGTGCTGCTGGTCCAGGAGGGGGTTTGCCTGGCTGGGTCCTGGAGGGAAGGCATCCCTCTGCCTCCCCCCTTCTCCCCCTCCAGTGGCCAATGCTGAGGCTGGGATCAGCCTCTGCTCTTGCAGAGAAGCTCTGATTTCGCCTGCCTGGGGCTGCCTCCCCTCCCTCTCTCTCCCTCCATCCCACCCACCCTCCTTATAAGGGCTTCTGCCTGCCCAAGGATGTGCCCTTTGCCTGCTGCTGTCTTGAACCGAGGACCAGGGTCCCCATCTCATCCCTGCACGTGGAAGCATCTGCTGGAGACTGGGAAGGAGACCCCCCCCCCCCTTGCAAGGAGATCGTGGGTGGATTTTCTTTTGGGTCTTTTGTTCTTCCTGGACATAGAGGGAGCATCCAAAAAAGGGGGCACTTAAAAGGCCACCAGAGCATCTCAAGATCCTCTTCCTGCCTGGGACTGGGTGGGATTGGAGGAGAGGAGACCCCTCCGGAGCACCCAACAGGACCATGAGCACCGCGGGACCCCTCGCCCTCCTCTTGGGTTTAGCCATCCATCTCCTACAGCCCATCCACCCTGCGGAGCCTGAGGTCTGGACATCACCCATCCCCAAAGGTAACCCCCACCCCATCCCCACACACTTTAATTTTGAGACCTCCACTTCGCAAACTCTTTGCAAATCTTCTCCTAAGAGCCTCTTACATGTAGGGACAGAGCAGAAGTCCTCTTTTTCCAGGACATGTCCTCTTTTTAGCCTTGTGTCCTGGAAAAATCTTCATCCTCCTCCTTTTCTTAATGAGAAAACAGCATGTAGCCTTTTTGCAGTCAATCAATCAATCAATCAATCAATCAATCAATCAATTGTATTTATATACCATCTTTCAACAACAAAAAAAGTTCACAAAGCGTTTTACAGAGAAAGGGCACAAGCCTATCTATGTCTACTCAGAAGTAAGCCCCATTGTGTTTAACGGATTTACTCCCAGGAAAGTGTACTCTCTTCATATGTAATATATCAAGTGCGCAGTCCTAACCATATCTACTCAAAAGTAAGCCCCGTTGTGTTCAATGGGTCTTACTACCAGGAAAGGGTCTTTAGGATGGTAGCCTAAATGTAATGGTTTTAAATTTAATAGGAAGTAATTTAGGCTGTCATCCTTTCCTGGGAATAAGTTCTATTGAACACAGTGGGATTACTTCTGAGTAGACATGCTTAGGATTGCAGAGTGTTTTGCAATAAGCACATGAAACAATATACAGTATATATCAGAGTTTTTAGCTTTTATTTTGTCATGTCCTACATTTTTCTCGTGTCCTACATTTTGGGAGGTTCTTGTCCTTTTTTTGTTATGGCATATCATCACCTGCCCCGCCTCCTCACCATACCCCCCCTTAATTTCAATCAATAAATAAACAATATTTTTATTCCACTTTTTAACAAAAGTACAAAACTAACTAACTTGAGCCAGACCTCCACCTTGAAACCTCTTTGCAAAGCTTCATCTAAGAGCATCCTATATGTAGGGAAGACGTGATTGCCTCTGGTCATGTGCAGAGTGCTTGTTAATAGTGGTTAATTTCAGAGAGGGTGGCTGGTTTCTGAGAGGTGCAGGGGGAGGTGGATTCCAACATTCTTCATCTCCAAAATATATCACTTTCCATTCTGTCTCTCCCCCATTCAGATATACATGTTGTTGTTGTTGTTGATGATGATGATAGTATACTGAAAGGAATCAATTAATGAATGGCCAGGCTACTGAGCAAGGTAGGAAAAGAAGGGGGTTCATTTGTTTAAAAGGCAGCATAGGGTTGGTGTCTTGTACACTTTAATCCAAGTTTCCTTTAGTTCTGGCTTGTTAAGGGAGAGTCTCGGATATTCCCAATGATTATCTCTTTAACTGCAAGCATTAACTCCAGATATTTCTTTAACTGCAAGAAAAATGTTATCAAACCTCTGCATTCTCCTAGTGAGTGAATGATTGAGTTGTGCTCAACCTACTCATTCTATCTCGGAAGTGAAACAAAAGCCTTGTTGAGAGTGCTCATTTTCCAGTTTGCCAAGAGTTCTGGTTGGTTTGGCGTGGAATGATTTTGCTACACATGTTTTCTTCTTTCCTTGTTACATTTTGTGCATGTCACGGAAACGCCTTCTTGTCTGAACGGCATCCCCAGACGAGTTACATCAAGCAGAAGTGATTCGCACCAAATAATGGGCCCTGTAAAACACATTTTGTCGCGATGACATTGGAAAGGTTCTGTACATTTAAATTTCAAGTTCTGAAATTCTTGACTCTGTTTCACACGTCAGCCTCTTCCTGTAGAACAATGAATGAAGCTTCCATGCAGATGTTGGGATGTGATGTCCTTACTCTGACACAAGTTTACTGCATGTACTCCAGATGTCCACACCGCGAATCATATGCAGATAGGATCACTGCATACAAAAGAATTTAGCACAGCATTGAGAGATTGGAACTGTCTGTGAGTGGTGGACTCAATGTATAGCCATTGCTATGTGTTTTACATTTGAGATCTTAAATATTAAAGATCCATAAAGAAAATGCCAAGCAGGAAGAAATCCCTTATTTTCACAAGCTTGGAAATTGATTCCTGTTCTTTTGGCATTTCTTCTGTAAGTGCTTTTCCATTCTAATCTCTTAGTCATGTTATTTGGCATTTATAAGCTTCCATGTAATAGCAGCTCATACTTAAAACCTGTTATTTTTGTTATTTTCCCCCTCTGGCTGTTTTGTTACATTGAGACAAACTTCTGTTCTCATGCTGTTTGCATTTTGGTCCTTTAATATGCTTGTTGGAGGGAGCTGGAGAGGAGAAATTTAATCCTCACTGTATAAAACAGAAGGGAGAAGACATGAATGAAACCAAAACTCGGTGCCCAAAACATGTTTTTAGTGCTTCATTCAAAAGAGCCATTTAGTGTAAAACACACATTGTTCTACTTTCCTTTCTATTTTCTCCTGGTCTCTGAACCGAAGCATGCTTTTGTTCTTCCTCTGAACCATGTTGGGCCAGAAAAGATTAGAAAGTGGAAATAATTTTAAAATGAGCACAGCATCTTAATTCACACCTTTGTGGTAATAAACTGCTGATTTTACAGTTTCCTTCCATGCAGGAATAAAACTTATGCTTGCAGTATAAAGCCTTTTAAAAATGCCTTTTTCGATGCTAAAGGTGGGGGAACCTTGTCTAATAGTAAAAACAGCAATTGATATATTTGTTAGACTCATAAGTCGCATTTATATTATGAGATTCTGTGTGCGCAGCTGGCTTGCATCATAAAGGTAACAAAACTTGCATTCAAGTCAGACATTCCTGAAGTTGGTCAGGGCCTCAGAGTCAAGCTCGATGTGGGTTTAGGCACATGACTGGATTAATGTGCGTATTTACTCAGTAAATAGCACTCCGGTTGAGCCAAATTCTCAATGTGAGGAGAATGGCTAAACCCTCTGTCCTGTCATGAACCAGATGAGGTGGCTGTCATTGCTATTTGCTGTGGCATGGGGAGTTCCAAGAAGGAATTGTTGCCTGAACATGAGAGCCCAGTCCTATGTAACTTTCCAGTGGTGGTGCAGTCATGCCAGTGGGGCATAAACTATCCTTTGGTAGGGAGATAATCATAAAGTCGTCCTCCAGGTAAAGGAATGTTCGTTCCCTTTCTTTGGAATGCCATTGATACAGCACTGGCATCAGAAATTTGGACAGGATTGGGCTCTGAGGATTGGACCCTGAGTCATTTGCACAAAGTCTATTCAGCCCAGAATTAAAAGGATTTATAATGTATAATAATATATAATTTATAATATATAGTGTTTGTGCAGAAGGCTCACTACTTGATGCCCTCTCCTGGTCACTTGTGTTGGGAGACAGAAACCTCTTGATCTCCTATTATACATCTAGTAAAGCAGGGGTCCTCAAACTTTTTAAACAGGGAGCCGGTTCACTGTCCCTCAGACACTGTCGGGGGCCGGAGAGTGAGAGGACTTATGTAGGACAAAATGTAGGACGTCCTACATTTTAAAAATGTAGGACATGTTAAAATGAAGCAAAAATGCTTGTATTGCTTTCCTGTACTTAATTTCAACACTTTTGAAAGAGAAAAACTTTTAACATGCCTGATTCTCACCCAGACATGCAAGACGCCCTCAAAGCAGTTTCCAGCAACATGTTACTTCAATATATTTAACTTAACATATTTTTCATGTCAGACTTAAGACATATAATTGTAAGACACCCTCAAAGAAATTTGCAGCAACACAAGGAATGTCAGTGACATGCACTGACACACACCATGCTCTCTCTCTCTCTCTCTCTCTCTCTCTCTCACACACACACACACACCCATGTATTCTTACACACACACACAAGCACATGCTCACCTCAGTTTTGAGCTTGCTGTTCAGGAATTTTGCCCAAGCCTATGCATGTCTACTCAGGAGTAAGGCCCATTAGAGTCAGTGGGGCTTACTCCCAGGAAAGTAAGCCCAGCCCCCTGCATGTCTACTCAGAAGTAAGGCCCATTAGAGTCCATGAGGCTTACTCCCAGGAAAGTGTGGATGGGAAGGTGGCCTTAATAGCCCAGCTCTCTGCTTGTCTACTCAGAAAAAGCCCCTGGCAGTTGGGGGGCCGTAAGAGAGTGGCGGGAGGCACGCATGCCAGCCTCAAGCCCCTGGTAATTGGGGCAGCCACGCAAGGGCGGTGAGAGGCATGTGCGTGCCAGCCTGAAGCCCTGGGATGGTCACGAGAGAGCAGCAGGAGGCGTCCGCGCCAGTCTCAACCCGGGCCCCTGGCAGCTGGGGTGGCCGCGCGCTCCAGCCTGAAGCCCCTGCTCCAGCTGCGTGCACAACATTTTAAAAAAATTTTTAAGGACCACCTTGAACCTGCCCAAATTCTGGAGCCTGGAGGGGCTCTCTCCCTTTGCGCAGGGCTGCCACGACTGGCGGATCTTCGCCGCGGCAGCCTTGAACTGCCCCCAAGTGCCCACAAAGCGCCTCCCAAACCCTCAAAAGACCGGCGGGCCGGATTGAGGCCTCTGGCGGGCCTGATCTGGCCCCCGGGCCATAGTTTGAGGATCCCTGTAGTAAAGGCTAGTTGAACAATGCTGTACTAATTATTATAATTTAATAATACTTGTAATAAATTTTGGCTCATATATGTTGTATGACTGTAAAGTAAGAGAGAGTAACAGGGTTTTAGAAAATAAGACTGTGGTTGAAAAAGTCAATGAACCTGGTAGTAAAAGAGTGATTTCAGATGTTCAAGGGATCACATGTTTGACAGCTATTGTTTGAACAGCTGGCCATATAAGAAAATAAAAATAGCTCCGGGCAAGAAGCTTTTACTACCAGTAAACATTTCTCACTTTAGAAAACGGAGGCCACTTGATCAGCATTTATTGAAATGTGGTCACAGGTCTTTTTTTTAATTGGCACAGTTTTAAAAGTTGCATGCTTTGGCACTATGTGATATAAAAAATAGGAATTTTTAAAAAGTGCCACATGACCTGCCATCACACTGGTCAAATTTGGCCATCTTTCCTGTATTTATTACTTCCCTCAAAGAAGAGTTGGTTGCAAGCCCAAAGAAGTTAAAATACCGTAAATGGCTTCATTCCTATTCATCACTGACTGTGAAGGCGCTATAAATCTTGAAAGATAGTTTAAGTTGATCCTACAACAGAGAAAAACCGTGGAATATTTTAAAAATAAGTCCTGGTTGAGATTCAGTTCAAAACTGCTTATGATTGTGTTCTGTTGAAAACTGTGGGTTTCAAAAGACTTGGGTTGTAATTTTGAAGTGTGCTTGGGCTACCCTGTTTATCACTGGGCTGGCCCAATTCCAAGTTGGGGCAGCCCAATTCCACCAAAGAGGCTTGGGCTGGCATAAGTCAACATAGGCTGGCCCAATATGAACCTGGGCCAGACTAGCTGTACCAGCCTAGGCAATTCAGGAGACGCATGTTGAGGACATGTTCAGCATGGCCTAGAACAGTGCAGTAAGGCTGTATCCAGAGCCGGTTTCCAGGACAGACATGCCCCCTCACAGCTCATCAAAGTTAAAACACCTCAGGAGCAGGAATAAATCTGAGTAGGCCCAGAGGGGTTCATGATAAGCCAGAGTAAAATTGAAAATGTTGGCAAAAAATTACGAGTCCTCTCAACCTCAGGATACAGCACAAACCTACAGCAGCCCACTTCAGGATCCAGAACAACTATACCAGACCATCTGAGGATCCAGCACAACTATACTAGCCCAGTGAGCATTTTGCCCTTGTTCTGCTGCCTCTTCAGCAGCAGTTGGGCCAGCCAGAGGCCTCCTAGCCCTGTGGACTTGGCCTAATGTGTCAGCTCAGGATATGGCTTACTTAGGCCAGTTTAGCTGGGCCATTTTTCTGGCTGAAAGTCAGGATTGAATTATTGGGCTTTGTAGACCTTGCATCTAAGGACCCAATCTTATCTAACTTTCCAGCACCAATGCAGCTGCAATGCAGTTCCCTTACCTTTTGGAGGTCTCTACAATTGCCTCCTCCGTAGACTACAACAAGCACTCTTCTTGCATGGGTGCATTGGGGCTGGATATTTGGATAGGTTTGGGCCTTTGGTTGGGGTAAGCTTTGGTTGGAGTTACTCCTTTGAAGTATGAAGTAAACATATTTACTCACACATTCCTTTTACAACCTATTCCTTCTGAGTAAATAGGTGTAGGGTTGTGGTGTTAACCGTTACCATCTGTAGTTGAATCAAGGTTTTTTGACTTAATAGTACTTACTTTGTTACTTACTTTTGAGTTGTTTCTTAAGCATCCCAAGATGCCTGGGACACTGCTGGCCTTGCTGCTGTTGTATTGAGTTTTGTGCTTCTTTAACCAACCCTATGTTTTGTGTATGAAACAATATGTTATAGGGCTGCAACCCTATGTTATAGTTTGCAACCCTATGCTATCCATGTTTTCATCAAAGTGAGCCTGTTAAATTTTGCTGCATATTTTACAGTATAGAACTAGAATACGTCAAGGACTGTCTTCTCCCTACACAACCCCTCTGAAAATCATATAGGACCCTTAAGGATAATGTTGGCTGAAACCAAACAGTTGGTTGCAAGGTGCAAGGACTTTTCTATTGTAGGACCACATTTTTGGAACAGGTTACTTGAAGATTTGAGGACAGATCCCTCTTTACAGCTTTTTCCAGAAGGAAAATATCTCCTAGGTATCCTTCCCTTGTTTATTTTATCTATGGTTTTATGCCATTTATGCTATTGCTGTTTTGTATTTTTATCTGTATAATTTAACCTTGTATAATTTTTAAAAATCCATTTAATGTTTCATATGATTAAGAACATATGTTTTTATTGTATTTTATTTTCAATTGTATACCACCTTGAGCGTTGGAAAGGTGCCATATAAATTTTGCTGTATGCCTCTGTTGTGTGCTTCTGTTGGACACATGGGCCAATAATACTATTATTATTAGTAAGTCGAATACTGTTGGACAAATTGGGTATCTGTCCAATGGTTCCTTAACCCTACCAACCCTCTTTGCTTCTGAAGAAAAAGTTAGGCCAAGTTGTGGTTTTCAGGCAATTCACTTTTTGTTAATGTTGTGGAAATGCCATTGAAGGACTTGTATTCATCTTTAGCTTTGAATCATGAAGTGTGGGAAGTGCACATAACTTGGTGGTAGGACGCAATACAGTATTCATCTGCAGAAGGGCCTAGCTCAACCCCTGCCACCTTCAGTTAAAATGGATCACTATTTGCAGAGCTCCTGAGTCCAAACCTTGCTACCAGATAGATCAGCGGCTGACTCAATGTAAAGTAGCTTCATATGTTGTGTTATTTTTGAGTGACATTATGCATGTGGCTCTAGAAAGCACAAAGGGTTATGAAAACACCCATTTGGCTTTTGCGGGCATGGAATTATTCAGTTTCCTGTGGACAGAGCCTATGCAGTGCTTATGATGCCATTTATGTGGGATCTAAATTGCCAGTGTGTATGTAATTGCCATGTTGTGAGAGCTGGAGCTTATTTGCTTTATCTTAGTGGGAAAAAGGAAGAGATTTGCAAGCATTCCATGCCTTGTAGAGCAGTGATTTTCAAATTTTAGAATGATAATCAGTCACTGGAAATGATGTCATTGACCTGAAATTGTTGTCATGGCCAAAAGGGCCATCATCAGATAGGAACATTTTCAGCACCCCCATATGACTGAATCACATTAGTTATGTAAGAAAATAAATTAAACATTTACAATAAATACAAATTTAAAAATACTTAAAGAGTAAACCCTCACAAGTAAATATTGTTGGCTCCTTAAGTGCTAGAAGCCAATTGCCTGGCCCATGCATGTTTATAAAATTTAACTTGTGGTTGATTAGAGCAGTAGTCTACAGGCATCCCTTGTTATCCATCAAGGTTTCCCCATGGATAAAAAAATTGTGGATTAAAAAAGAGTGGGACTATAGAATTAATGATCTGTTTTCAGGTTTCTTTCTCTTAATGGAATAAGGTCATGCCTCAGTGTCTGCAAGGGTTTGATTCATGGACTGGTACCCTACTGATACCCAAAATGTGTTAAATAAAAGTAAGTTAAAAAAAATAAAGTGTCTCTTGACAATTGTTTAAAAACAGCTTTTCTTCCTGTTGTAGAGAAGCACTTAGCAATTAGAAATGCAAAGGACCTCCCCTGCCTTTGCCTGGCTCAGCTGAAGAATGGAATGATTGCTTGCATGACATCTCTCTACAAAAGTAGAAATGCAGTTTTTAAAACTATGATTTGTAGTGGCCATTCACGTTGAGTCCATGTCTAACAAGGTTGGACCTGTATCTCAAAATTTTCAAGATGGGAACTAACTTCAAAAGCTCAGTGACTTGAGGAAGTGGACAGCTCCTTCCTTTTTCCTGCATGCTGAAAGGCAGTCAATGTATTTATACGATGTTATTTTTCTCCTCCACTATTTGGAAGGAATGGTACAGCAGGCAGCTTCCTATCCATGTAGAGGTTGCTCAGTGTGATGTGTGGTATATTTTTATTAAAAAGAGAGCATTTGCTTTAAACAAATGTATGGTCATCTTGCTTTGAATGGAATTTTTTGTTGTCTCTCTGGAAGTGATCTTGGAGGAAATTATGGAGATGTAATCCAGTGGGAGGGCACAGTCTCTGGCATAGGACATAGGACTGAGAAAGACCTCTGTTTGAAACCTTGGAAAGCCAACTAACTTAGTCTGTCATCCTAAAGACACTTTCCTGGGAGTAAGACCCATTGACTTGGTTAGGAGTTGGCTTAGTTGAACCAGTTGTCTAGATCAATAGGGTGTTAGCTTCCAAATTCACCTTTGTTTTGTATAAAAATGGACATTATTTTGATGTGCACACCTATAGGCTTTACAGTAGTTTTACTTTAAAACGTTCCCTGGAATGTAGGCTTTTTACATTTGTTAGATGCAATGTCATTCCACGGTCAGTATTATATGGTAAATACAATGGTACACCCTAAGTGAAAGGTGCTCCTCTTTTGTGTTGGGTGGAGTGGAATCACTCCTTCACTTGATTCTAAATTATCTGTTTCATAGGCTCCTCTTATAAAATATCTAGACCTGTTGTTGACAACAAAGAGCAGTAGCCCAGATTGTGATATATTTAGATATATTTTTCCGCAGGAGAATCTGCCATAGTGGATAATGTGGTGGCTTTCCTGAATTAGTGAGCCAAAAAAGGGGGATTTTATTGACCCACATAATCAATAGCCTGCGGTTACATGTTTTATGATTGTATGTGTTTATATACGTACTATATGCCAGTATAGATTCTGGCTGTACTTTAACATTTGGCATGCAATTTGAAAAATGTATAAAAGATATTCCCTTAAAACACATGGGTAATGATGACATAATTGGGAATTATAATTGCCCAAAGGGGTAGCTAAATTCTGTATTTTAGCTAGTAGCTAAAATACTGTCCTGTGAGATATTAAATTAGCCATGAGTCAGAGACTTGGGCTGCAATCCTGGTAGTTAGGCCACCTTAAGCTTGGGAATAAATCCCATGCTGACCTGGGGTGTCATAAAAGTAGTGTAAGTCACTTATGTGCCACTCGTGGTGGAAATTCGGCCAGTGTGCAGACATGTGCTTGGCTCCCCACATCACCATGGGAATAGGAAGACCGATAAGTTGTGTCAGGTTAGGTTAGGATTGCACCTTCAATTGTCTTTGCTGGATATCTGTACAGTATTATAGAGTATTCAGCAGTGCTTGGGCATGTTCTAGAACAGGGGTCTCCAAACGTTTTGGCAGAAGGGCCACATCATTTCTGACACTTTATCAGGGGCAAAAAATACCTAATTTACATTTTGTATTTGAATAAATTTACAAACATTTACATATAAGAATGTATTGGAATGGATTACAGGGCTTGCCCAGGGGTCTTAAGACTTGCTGAGGGCTGCATCTGTCCCCACGGCCAGGGTTTGGAGACCCCTATTCTAGAAGACGTCACTGTTGTATATAGAGTATGAGTACAGAGTATCATAAGTTTTAAATTGCATTTAGTTGCTGTATAGTTTGGGGATGTTTTCTTTGTCGTCTGCCAACATTACTTTGGAATGAATAGTATATAAAATAATTCTGAGCCAAAGCATAATTGTCCGCTAAATCCACAGTGAACCCTCATTTGAAAAGGTTTCCAAGTTCTGGTTTCTGGCACAAGCAAAGCCAACCAGTTTGAAATATACCGAGTGTGAGAGAGAAATCATATATTGCTGTGAGATGTGAGAGAGAAATCATGTATTGCTATGAAATAGGGGACATATCTCAAACTAAGCAACAAATCTCTTTCAAATTTCAGGTTAAAACCCTGTGCTTGTATAGAATTTCTCTGTAATAATGTGGCTTGTCTGAATTGCAGCCAGAGTGCATTGCTAGCAACTTAGTTCATATGTGTTACATTACCAGAGAATCCCACCATTATTGAGCCAAGATCAGGACTATGAAATCCTGCAAGCAGGGCCTTTGTTTCTGTTGCTATTCATTGTTCCCAACTATTTTGTAATGCAGGAGGAAGCTCATATGTGACTCAACAGGTCTACACAACTGAGAGCGTTGAAGATGGGGGCAACTGTCTCCACTGCTATACTGTGCTTAAGGTTCCTAGGGTGGTCCCAGAGCTTCTCATGTTCATGGAGCATTGCCATGGTGAGGAACTGTAGCCAGCTGGATATAGCCACAGAAATTCCAGTGTTCCAGCATATTTCAGTGTATGTCTACTCAGATGTAAGGCTCCTCCTGATGAATGGGGCTTAGTTCTGGTAAAGTGTATATAGGGTTTCACTCTTAGAGCCCAATCCTATCCAACTTTTCTTCACTGATGCAGTTATCCTTTACTTTGAGGAGGCATCTGTGACTGCCCACATTCCATAAGATGTGCAGAGCATGAGTGGGCTGTGGGTGGCGCAAGCGGTTAAGGCGCTGTGCCTGTTAACCAGCAGGCCAGAGTTCAAGACCCGGGTCAGCCCTACAAGACAGGATGAGCTCCTGTCCTTAGCCCAGCTCTGCGATGCCAGCTGGATCCAATTGTATTGGCTCTGCCTTTCCATTGGACTAATTCAGTGGTGTGGAGAGGGGGGATTTGCTGCTTGGGTAACAGCCTCTCCTCCATAACAATCCAACCCAGGCTTTAGTGCTTCGCATGCAGTGTATGCAGCGCCAAGCACGATACCATAGTCTTTCAAGACTGACGGAGGCCTGTAGAGCATGAACCATTTGCAAAGTTGCATCAGTGCTGGAAAGCTGGATAGCGATACTATGGAAATTAGTAGATGGCTGCTGCAAAGCGATTGTTTCCAGTATTGCCCTCTTGACATTGTCAGCCTGGTTAATGGTAATTGTTCTGATTGGAGTGATCTGCAATGCCATTCTTTCCATTGTAGTTTGTCAACAGGTTATTGATTTGTTTGGCAGAGATACGGTCCATGAGGCAGTTGGTGAATCTGTGACTTTCAGATAGTTTACTCCACAAGGCCTGGATGCATTATCACCATTAGCTTGCTTGTAAGTTTGTTCAGCCAACCTCACAGGTGTGATGGGGTGGAAAATCAGGCATGCTCTCTGAAGGAAAAAGGGACCCACAAATAATGACTGTGCATCATCCAGTTTGTATTACAAATTGGAACAAAGCCTATGATAATATGCAAACAAAGTATTTTTCTAATAGCTTACTGGAGAAGGAGCAGTTCTCATTCCAAGGGTTAGTAATATGCTCCGGGGGAATGAATGTAACTGCAATTTAATGCATTTTTGCAGCAGTTCCAGACACATAATAAGATAGAATGACAGTATATTCTGTCTGCTCTATATTAGCTCCAAGTGCAGGTTCCTGGAAGCCACTGATTTGCCAGTGTGCCATGAGATGGAAAAGATGGAAAGACTCAAAAATCTTCAAGGTTCACCATCAGCCTTTTGACAATTGACAAGGCATACTATGCTGCAAGTCGGGGTTCTCATCCCTCGCTGACCTGTTAATAAATGTCTATTTAATAAATAAGTCAATTCTCCAAACTCCCATGGCACACCTGTAAACCACATGTAGCACACCACTGTGCCATAGCGCACTGGTTGAAAATTGCTGCTCTAAGCACATGCACAGTGCTGGTAAGTTGCACCCACACATTTGCTCTTCCTCTCATGAAAAGTTTGCCATGTCTCATTGGAATACATCTTAGATCTTATGCTGAGGGATGTTATGACTTCTTGAGATTAAACTCATGAGATAAACTATACTTAGGTAAGCTAATACTGTACAGACATTGTGAAACTATTTGGAAGTCCCTTCTTTCATACTAGTTTCTTTGTGCTGAATACTGGCAGAGTGATAACTTTTCATTAATGCAGTTGGATAAGAATTTCCTGTTAATGCAGACATTTGTCTGATTGTTTTTGGGCCATTAGCTCAAGGGAGCATCTTCAGATTTGTTCTAACTCACACATGCAGCTTTTTGTTTAGTGAAGGTGCTCCTTGCTCAAACCCTTGATACTCTCATTCTAGCAAGAAAAGATTGGTCTAAATCTCTCTTCTCAAATCAAATTGTGTAGCTGTTGCCAAATGCACACTAGTATGTCTGGGAAGTTTGAATAAGGTAGTAATTTGGCTTAGTCAGTCATCTATGGTAATACTTTCCAGCATGCTGTGTAGTCCGCTACAGGATCTGTTTCCAAAGTCTCATCATTCTTTCTCCACTCACCAGAGGAAGGACAAAAGATAGCTTGTTGGCTGCTTTTCAACCAGGACAGCAGTTCTTTGCATTTTCCCATAGATCTTTTGGCAAGACAAAGGAAGGATTTTCAGGTCCCTCTATATACCGGTAACTCTGACTCTACCCATTTAATAAGGCTGATACATTTTTTTTACTATATATACAGTTTGTGATGTATTTATATATTTATTGACTTACTTGGGGAATTTATGTTGCCTTTCTATACCCAGGGCATTTCATTTTCTGTTAAACAAAAATATAATTATAAAAAAAGCATTAAAACACAAAAAGAAATTATGCATAATAAAAAGACAAACTACTGTATATACAAAAGACGGGAGATCAGCCAAAAGCTTGAATATACAAAAATACCATTATCAGGTGGCAGGATATCAGTGAGGGAGCCAACTAAGCCACCGTGAAAGGGAGTTAGATTTGGAAGGTGCAGGGTGACCATATAGAATGGTGGACAGAATGCCTGTACCTTTAACCATTGCATAGAAGAGGGAATTTAAGCAGGCTCAGCTTAACATAGAAGGGTTTAAAAAACAGTACCTGCCAAAATTCCCTCTTCTACACAATGCTCAGAGGTAGAGGGACTCTGTCCTCCATTCTATATGGTCACCCTGGAAAGGCGCCTTGGAGATCATCTAGTATAGTCCAACCCTTTGCTTAGTGCTGGTAAGCATAGTGCTTTCCAAGTTATGGATATTCAATTTATGGACATCTCAAGTAGTGATTCTCAAACTTGTAGGGAGATTTAGGCTGCAATCCTAACCACACTTCCCTGGGAGTAAGTACCATTGAACACAATGGGACTTACTTCTGAGTAGACATGCCTAGGATTGCAGTGCTACTCCCCAAGTTAATTTTTGTAGAGGCAAGTGCAGTGATTCAATACCCAGGTTTGCTTCACTAAGGGGGTAGGGGAAGAATTTTTTTTTACTTTTGCTTATGGAGCATTGCAACAGGCTATAGGAGGTTTAGGGAGCCCTGTGCAGCACTTCCTGAGCTCGGATCATTAGCAAAAGAATGTTCTCAAGTACCTCCTGGAAAACAATAGTGCTGGGATTGCATCACTGCCCGGGGCCCTTCTCTTGCCCCATAAAAAGAACTGTGGGATCTTTACACAAACTGGAGGTTATAGCCTCCCAGTTTGAGTACCACTCTGCATGGATGGTTACATTGGTGCTATTGCACAGTAGTCCTTTGCTGGTGCTTTTGCCCCACTTCATTAGCTCTGGGTTGTCAAGAGCAGCTGTTTTTTAATCTCCACCAGTTTCAAGTTATGTTTGAACCTCAAGAACCTAGCTTCTAGCTTGCCAAGGGAGGTGGTGGACTTTCCCTCACTGGGGATCTTCAAGCAGAGGCTCGATGAGCACCTGTTGGAGATGCTCTAGGGGGAATTCCTGCTGCAGGCAGGGGGTTGGACTAGATGACCTACTAGGTCCCTTCCAACTCTATGATTCTATGATTCTATGATTCTACGTAAGTAGGGGATTTATGGCCCAATCTCACCTCACATCCCATAGGGCAATAGAGCAGTGCAACTGCAGCACCTACTGAATCCTTCAGTGGAGTTTTGGCATCAAGAGACCTTGTTGGGGGAAAGAGAATATTAGTTTCCTTTCCCCAGGGTAAGCTCCTGCCAGTTTGGTGGTTCAACTGGGAACTCCTCCAATGATATCAAGAGGAATCTCTGGCCACCTACTGGCTTTCTGACAACCTGGAACTCTCAAATATTTTTCTGCTTGTCGTAAGGCAGTTTACGTTGGTAGAGTGTTTGTTCCACCAGTACGACATCCCAGTCGAATTGGGCTATTTGTGTACATGAAACTGTAACAAGAAACTGTGCTTTCTTGTTATATTTGTTTTAAATGACCCATTTGTTTAGTATTGCTACACCCACTACCAACATTAAATCTATTTTAAAATAAGACTTTGAGCCTGGAATTGATTCTCATCCGATTAATCTCCAACAATGTTCAAACTGATGATATAATAGCCTGAAACAACAGACTTCTGATGCCCAAATGTTTTCATCCTATAAAAGCCAAGCATATTGAAAATCCATCATTTTCTATGGATGTAATCCTAACCTAGGCAGCCTAAATCATCCAGTTCCTGTGGTTATGTAGGAAGGCAAGCACATGTCTGTGCACTGACTTAACCTTCCCCCAGGAGTGGCACAGAAGTGTCTTATGGTATTTTTGTGACACCCCCAGGTCAGCACACGATGTATGCTGGGGCCTAGACTGGCCTAACTGGAGGTAAAGATTGCAGCCTTTGAGTTTGGAGGTCTTCCAAATGACTTCATACCTTGGTGCATTGATATCCAAAAACTTGTAATGCTGTTATTGAGAAACAGTGAATATCCAAATACCTTTATATCATCCATTGCACACAGAGAATGCCAAGTTGCAATTTGGCCTGAACTTATAATGTCTTGCATCCTAACTAATATGACAGATTAATTTTAGACATTTTTTCACAAACCCACTTTGTGAAAAGTCTGGATTTTTGCAGCTTTGACGTGTGCATTTTAGAATTTAACGGGACATTTATTTGTGAGTGTGTGTTTGTGTGGGAGACAAAGAGATTTTGATACATAATGTAGAATTTCATTTTCCAGGAATACACAAGAAATACGTAACTGTGAGATAAAAACAACATGCAGTGCAGTGGCTGAAATTCTGGACCTGGTTGTGGGAAATTCACTTTCACATTTCCTTTTCAGCTTCAAATAATCTGACTGGCTTCTCTTCTAACCTACCTCACAAAATTGTTATTGTGAGGTCAAATACTCTGCTTGGACCTCCTCAGTTGTGGATCTCTGGTTTGTACCAAGTTCCTTAAGCCCCCCTTCTCTCAGCCTCCCCCACAGTGAAAGACTAATCAGTCAGATGTCAAAAAGTCTTCTCTGTTTCACAGTCCTGGCTTCCCTGGCCAGCTTCTGCTGCTCCGGTTTTGTTTCTTTGAGTTACTTTGGGTATGCAAAAAAGAAAAAATAGAATAGGCTTATAAAATGGCACTTGATTGGTTGTCTGATATAATCATTGCATTAAGCTGCCCAGGTAGGGTTAAAAATGCCTCCTCTGGACTGGATTTATTTATTTATCCAACCAGTAAACTCTTATCTCTGGCAGTTCCTTCCTACCACTGACTAGTACTAGTGTAGAATCTGAAATTGGGTTCTTATATATTTTTAAGTAAGTTGCATCCCTAAGCTGAAGACCCTCCATGAGAGGCAGACCCTTGTCTAGCCTGAGATAGACTATCTGGGATTCAACCCCATAGAGTTCTTTTGGCACTCTTTGAGAACAGGATGCACTCTAAAGCCTGGAAAGTGGTAAATACATAATGTATATGTAATAAATGAATGAAAATTTTTTTTAATACCCAGGTGTTTTCAAGGGCCTAGTTATCAACAATATTTATAATAAAGACTATAATACTAATCTCCAGTGCAGCCAACCTAAGCTCCGTGTACATAAGTACCATAAGCCACTACTGCGCCACTCCAGGGGTGCACAGATATGCATTTGGCTCCATACATCACCAATGGGAAGACTGGTGAGTTGTGTCAGCGTAGGTTAAGATTGCACCCACAGTCTCTTTGCAATCACAATATTTAAAAATATTTATTTTCAGCTTTCAAGAAGTTAATACCCACCTTTTCTTTTTCCTTCTTTCCAGAGAAATTATTAGTTTTCACAGTAGCAACGAAGGAGACGGACGGCTTTCACCGATTCATGCAATCAGCAAAGTACTTTAACTACTCAGTGAAGGTATAGTGTTCTCCCTGTTCTATTTCATGATGGAAAAGAATTTCATCCATGTTTCTGTGTGTATCTGCACACCTCCTTCTGCTAAGCTATTCTGTGCAAAAGTAAAATCTTTGATGAATTCCTGGAAAATACTTTTGAGGAAAGTTGGGGAATCCCATCACAATTTCAGAATTATTCCCTACTGTAGATTTGCTTTGTCTAGTGCTTAATTTTTCATATGGCAGATCCTTGGGTTGCACTTATCCTGGGAGAGTCTTCCACAGCCTTGAGTGCTGGAAACATTTATTTCAGTCTGAGAAATTATTACCTCTCTCCATTTGACTTTCCTGCTTTTAGTAGCCATTCTAAGCACTTGACTATGATTCTGTTTTATTCCGTGACTTCACATTTAATGGGATCACTGTCTCCATCTCCTGGCATTTTCTTAACTTTTTTGTCTCATTACTTATTCATAGAATTGTGTGATTCTTCAACTCATTATGTAGGAAAGTACTGATAAGTAAGCTAAGTTCTTTACCAAGTGAACTCTAAGGCAATCACAGAAGCAGTGGGTCACAGAGATCAAATAAAGTTCTTAGCTTTCTAGATTCTCTAGGACCAGAATGCAAATCAAATGGCTTTTTCACACGCGTGATATCAAGTGACCATTCTGACCTGCTATCAGTCTCCATACATTCAGCATCCTTTTATGAAGAGAGTTGTGCACATGTAAGTTGTGTATGCACAGTCTCTCTCCATATAGTATAAAAGTGTGTCTGTGTAGAAGTTGTACATAGGATATACAAATGCAGAGGCTTTATTCACAAAGGGAAACAGCATGGAGGATAGGAGTGCATTCTGTAGACAACATATTTGCCTGTGAAGGAACAACAAATATGTTATTGGCAGTAATAGGCAGTAATATGTCAGTATTACATAGGCAGTAATACAGTGGTGCCTCACATCACAAGTTTAATTCATTCCAGAAGCATGCTTGTTATGTGAAATGCTCTTTATGTGAAGCAGATTTTCCCATAGGAAATAATGAAAACTCAAGACTATTGGTTTCAGAATCAAAGAATATTCATATAAAAATATTAACTGGATGTAAAAATGATGACAGAACACTGGAATTGAATTCAAAACATGCATTCAATATGCATGATCCTATGAAGTCTACTTAGGCTGCAATACAAAAGACACTTTCCTGGGAGTAAGACCCATTTAACACAGTGGGGCTTACTTCTGTGTAGATATGGTTAGGAGGCTGCGATCCAAGACACCTTCAAAGTGTCTTCCCACTTTCTCCTCTTCATCCTGAGCCTCTCTTTCCCCTGCTCCCTTCTGGCTAGCCCTGAGCTGCTTCCCTCTTCTCCACTGCTCTTCTCTCCCTCTGCCCAGCAGACGCCCGGCCACAGGAGGAACAGCATGGAAGTGTTGCTTTCACTATGGGCAGGTGTGCTAGGCAGCCCTGACTCTTTTTAAAATGGCTGCCAGCCAGTGTATCTGCCCCAACTGCCAATGAGTGTGCTTGGTAAGTGAAGCAACACTTGTTATGTGAGTCAGAATCCTAGAGAAATTTTTGCTTGTTATGTGGATCACTTGTTAAGAGAGGCACCACTGTACTAATTGGTTATTTTTCAGTTAGTTATAAGAGCATAAGTAGAGCCTCCACTGAATAAGGCCAAAGGCCTGTCTAGTCCAGCTTCCTGTATCACACAGCGGCCCACCAGTACACAAGACACCTGCATTCAAGTGCCCTCCCCTGCACACCACACATGGCTTGTTACCTCTGATGGTCCTTTCCTCTAGGTATTTGTCCAATCCCTTCTTAAAAGCATTGAGGCTAGATGCCAATACTATCACTACAACATGTGGCAGGGAGTTCTGCAGACCAGTGACACAATGGGTAAAGAAATATTTCCTTTTTTCTACCAACATTCAATTTAGTTGATTCAGTTTATTGGATGTTATAGTGTTATTTGAAAGGGAAAAGAGCTTCTCTCTATCCACTCTATCCATCCCTTGCATAATTTTGTACATCTCAGTCATGTTCCCCTTTAAGAGCTTCTTTTCTAGACTGAAGAACCCCAAGAATTGTAGCCTTTCCTCCTACAGAAGGTGTCCCAGACCATCAGTCATTTTGGTTGCTCTCCTCTGAACCCTCTCCATTTCTTCTATATCTTTTTTGATATGTAGCAACCAGAACTGGACACAGTACTCCAAATGCAGCCTTGCCGTTATTTCGTACAATGGCATTATAAATTTTGCTGTTTTATTCTCAATCCCTTTTCTAATGACTTCAAGCTTGGAATTTGCCTTCTTCACTGCTGCCGCCCATTGGTTTGACACTTTTATCAAGATATCTACTAGCACCCCTAGATCTCTCTCCTGCTGTGTCACAGTCAACCAATTCAACACCCACTAGTTCAGCCTAAACCTGCCAGCTATTCTGGAATTTGAGTTCCCAGTGGTGCTCTCACAGTTTTGTAAATGTTGGGTACAGAACACCAGCAGCACATGTCTGTCTGTGTGTGTGTGTATTTGGGAGGGGAGAGCTGAAAATGCTCCCCCAATACTCTCATCTTTTTTTCTACTTCAACTCCTCACATAGGTTTTTGTGCCTGTTGTGAACAATGTGATTAATGTGAATCTTTACCTTCCTGGTGATGCATTAAAAGGTAGTGAGATTATTTTCAGTGGTTTGGGATGTTTTTATTTGGAAAGCACATCAAAAAATCTCCAGCCCAAAGTTTGCTGAGGACTTTTCATTTCTGTTTAAGGTAACAAAGTTAATAGAAGCAAGCAAAATTAATTCTGTATATAATAAATGCTGTATGTATAGTTTCTGGTAAGACGGGATTGCAGCCTACATCGAACTGAACACAAAGGGCTTACTTCTTAGTAAAATAAACAACACAATTTTCAAACACCTTTGTATATTATTTATGTATATGTTTATGTCACTATGATCTTCAGAAAAAATGATGTGAAATGTATCATTTTACTCCACAGTTGAGCAAAATATAAAGCTACAAGTGATCAGGTAGAATATGTACTTCACATGTAACCTTTGCCATTTTCCATGTGCTTTCCACCATTAAATTATGTTCCCAGGTCTCATTTGCTGAATTGTTTCTCAGGAAGATAGCTTATGTCCTGGAGAGTAATTGCTGGGTTACTGTTTGGTTAGGAACTGACTCATATTTCTGGAATGATATCACTGTGTTCAGTTCTGCTTGGGACACAAACATTTATGGGTACTTAAATACCTGTTTAGTAGGCATTCACTATTAAAGGGCATGATATCTGAAGGTGTGTGTTTGATTTTGTTTTAAATTGTTTTTAACATACAAAGTTGATACAGTAATGCCTCGATCTTACTCCACCTCCACAGGTACCAACACATGCCTGTCAAAGGTCACATACCTCATCTTATGGTGGGGCACTTGGACAGCCTCTAGGACATAAGTAAAAAATATTTTCTACTTTCTTTCGAGTAGGTTACCTGAGCATCCATACCCATCAAAGGGTCCATATGGCTAGGCCAACCTTAATTGTTAGCACCAGCGGCAGTAGTTTTGCAAGGTATGGCCTGAAGAGCTCCAACCAGCCTGTTGTTGTTACTGACATCAGCTATATATTGACATCTTTCTACATCTCCTATAGGAAAAAGAATAATTTTATGAGTAGTTCTAGGCAATGACCCATTGAAAACTCTTTGTGTCCCTCATTCAATTTCCCACCTAATGTTTAATGACAACTCTTACCTTTGCTAACAAATGATACCACAATAAAATATTGCCACCTACAAAATGTCTTCATTGGTTTAATGAGGCTATTTGACTATAATCAAAGACAGTCCGCTGACTGGTTAATTTGGACTATGCTTGACCACTCAATTTATCAGTCATAATTGTGTGGATGGTATCATTCTGGGCCCCATAGCCAAACACATAACAAGATATCTCAGTTTAAGGTCCCATGTAATCTAAACACATTTGGCTATACATTTGAGGGAACGCGGCTTTATGTCTGCCCTCTAAGCCAGTATTCTCATTAATAAAAAAGAGAAACTGGAAGCTCACATTTTGAGCACCGAAGGGCTACCATTCATGGCATTGTGATCTTTGAGTGTCCTCCTGGAAGCAATGATGCTTTTTTGATGATAGGCTTCCTACTCAATATCTGAAGAACCAACACAAGAATAATACTGTATTTACTGACATATAATGCTCAGCTTTTCCAGCCAAATTCAGTTTCCAAAATCAGGGTGCACATTAGATTCGATGTTAATTAGAATTGAGTAAATACAGTATTTTGATTATGAGTATGGAGTGTGTATTATATTTGAGTAAATATGGTATATGGAATTCTCTACTATAAATTTGCTGAGGGCCACTAGCTAAGAGAGGAATATTTGCTTCAAGAACTATTTTTGGACTTCTCAGAAACAGTTGCCCACTGTGGAAAAGATAATGCTGGGCTGGCTGGACTCTGGTGTGATCCAGAAAGGATACTGTTTTGGGCTTTTTTATAAACCCATTTTCTTCATCTTCCAGGTCCTTGGTATGGGTGAAGCATGGAAAGGTGGAGAAGGTCGAAACTCTATTGGAGGAGGCCAGAAAGTTCGCCTGTTGAAATCTGCACTGGAACCATACGCTGACCAGGAGGACTTGGTGGTTATGTATGTTGACAGGTGAGAACATCCTCCTTATGGTTTTCATACTCCAGTCTGTGGGAAATTTGTTGGGTGTCAAGTTTGTTGTGACATGCTGCTGGTTACCATGTGGATATTTTCCTCTGCCCTAATGTTTAATTCAGGAAAATTAGTGCCTGTTTCCACTGAGAGTGATGTTAAGCTAGGATGTCATGGAGGAGACTGTGTTTGTAAAATGGTTTTGCAGATGGGAAAGTTGACACTGAGCCAGGACGTCTGTGTTCCTTGAGGTGGTGGTGGGGGCGAGGAGAGAAATGTTATCTATGCTTGACAAGCTATGACACCATAACCTAAAATAATCACTTTTGTGGCACTCCTAGGTCAGCCCAGGACTTATGCCGGAGTTTAGGCCAGCCTCACTGGAGGTTAGGATTTCAGCCTAATTACTGTATTTTCATTAATTTCGTTTCTGCATTTGTATCTTCATTAGCTAGTTAGGTTTATAACAAGAGTTATAACATTAGTGTGTGACTATTTTGTGTAGGTATGCAGCTTGTAATTTGAAAGGATTTATTGTTTAAAAGGAGATTATTTTTCTTGGGTCTGCTTAATTGAGCATGATATAAATGGAGGGGTAACTGTTCTTTTTTGGATTGAGCAGTAATTATTGTGTTGTTAAAGGATTTATTATATGGTAAACCATGTAACATGTTTTAATTGGCAAGTTTAATTTTTCTAATCATGAGGAAAATGAAGGGTGTTAAAAGAAGTAGGCCTAAGATCAAGGAAGTTATGACTTTGTGCATATATGACAGATTGCACAACTGAGTGACTAAAAACCTGGCATTTGTGAAGCATTGTGATGATGGAGAACAAAGCTGCAATTTGAATTTGTGAAAAGATCGGAAATACTTAAGACTTTCTTTTCCTTTTTCATAATTCTGCCACTGTGACTGTTTCAAAAGTAGCCTGAATGTCTTCATATTTTACCATTCTGGGAGGGGTCACATTAAGGAATAACATGAGGTCATTCTGACTTGTGGTGGAAAAATGTCTGAGAAGTTGTGCTCTGGAGTGCATCTGGTTCCCATCACTGGTCTAAACTTGCTGCTGCAGACGAGCCATTGCAGAGAGGGAAAGTACAGAGTTATTCGGCCCATTTTTGCCTGCTCCTGTCAGACGGTCCTTGTTTTGCACTGTCTCTAACGCAAACTTTGCCAGCTTGAAAGGAGGCGAGCACTTTTTTTGTTTAAGTTGGAGAGCTTCCAAGGCACACTTCTCACATTCATCCTTCTGCCAAGCCCCAAGAAAGCAAAACAGTGGGAGTCTTCATAAACCCACGAGGTAACTTCATACGTATTATTTAATAGGCTTCCTTTTCCCCAACGTTCCTAAATACCTGTTACTCTGCTTAGAAAGTCCTTCTCTTTTCTCTTGAAGAGTAGTAGCTCTTTGTGCCATTTTCCATTACCAATGGGAAGCACTGCCTTTAAGAAATGGCATGAATATAAGAGCAAAAATAAAGGATATCATGCTGTGGCTACATGATCATGGCAATACTGCGGCCATGACTTTGATAATACTGACTCATTGACCTTGTATGGAGATAAAGTACCAAACAGGTGAGAGAATCAAGCTGTAATTACAACAGCTTCCCCCCATCTTCATCCAGCTTCCATCCTTCATCAGTGCTAGAGGGATTAGGGGGCTGCTGTAATTCTCTTCCACCTTGCTCTTAGAAAATAAGAGGAGCAGTTGGCTGGAGAGGGCAGTGGACAGATATGCATGGGGACCATATATTTCCTATTTCTCCAAGAGTGCTACTCTGTTAGGCATTACCATGCAATTACATGAAATGGTTTATCTGGTTCTGACCAGAGGTGGCAGAATGGGTCCGTTTAAGAGGGACTCACCACACCACCAACTTCTTCTTAAATTAGCTATTACCAGTGCTTTTCTTCTAGAAATAAAGGTGGGGGTTCTCACCATGAGGGGTGGAGATACTCACCATGAAGATATTTGTAATCATAGGAATGTCTACTTGGGGGCCACCGAGATGCCAGTACTTAAGGTGCTGGTACTCACACAGAGGTGCCAGTACACTGTACTGGTGCGTACCCTCTTAAAGAGACCCTGGCTATAACCATTTTATTCAAATGAGACATGTGTAAGTCTGACTCTTGCTTTAAATAGGTTTTTTGTTCTCAAATCTGTGTATCTTGTCAGAATCTTTTTCCTCTCCATTTTTAGATGAACAGAGTTTTCATGAAAAAAATAGTTTTACCTGATGAACAGGAGTAGGGTATGCCATTCATTGCAAACAGAAGCAGAACCATGATTTTTCTTCCTATCATTTATGATTGTTTTGCAAGCTGTTTGTTTTTCTTCTTCTTCTTGTGCTACTGTTAAAGGCAGCTATTTTCAATGGGTGGCTCCAGCACATCACTGTGCCATTAATGATCTTCAGATGTTCCACAGGAGTTGCGGTGAGTGCAATATAGTAGTAGGGCTTTTGGAGATTTAAGAACCCCACCTACAGGTTTATAAATTTTCACGAATTAAAAAACCTTATGGATGTGCCTTGAAAATTTTAGCTCCTTGACAATCTTCTGGGAGGTGTATAAGGTTGAAAATCACAGTACTAAGGAGTTGTTTTATTTATTTATTTTTAAATGGACACTTTGGAAAGCACAAAGCCAAGTGACAGATTAAAGTTTGTGCTAGTGATTTCTCTGGCAGTGGACTTTTGCCATACATGTGTGGTTTCTGTAATGGCTCATAACTGAGGAGTTGCTTCTGGTGGTCTGTTTCTGGGTTTTTTGTGTTGTTGTTTTTAATTCAGGCTGACTAACTCTTGTCTGACAGGGCTCTTTTCAGATATTCCATGCCTGATAAAAGTGATCATATTTTGCAATGTATTTCCTCTCACCCCTAGGAAATAGATGGCTTAGGCTGCAACCTTATACAGTACTCTTTTTCTTGGCAGAAAGTACCATTGAACTTAAAAAAGTACTTCTAGATAGACAAGTATAGGATTTTATAGTAAGTTTTCTGCTTCTAAACTTGACTGTTGTTCAATCTGATAGAGCAGCAGTTTTCAATTTTTCCCCCTCAGGGAACACTTTGGTCTGTTCTCTGATGTTTGCTTCTTGTAATGTCACTTTCAGCTTCTGTTAGACTCTTTTCAGTTTCATACTTCACTTTAGCTTATTCTAAAGTATCACATGCTTATTCTATGTTCCCAGGGTTCTTCTCTGTCGTCTTTTGTGTCTTTGTATATTTCTGCTGTATTTGCATTCATAACATGGCCTATATCAAGCAGCCTTAAAACCAGTGGTACTTGAGCATTTCATCCCAGGATACCCTTCTGAGAATGACAGTCTGTTCGGCATGCCATGGAATAATGTCATGTCATGATGTCATCGCTGGAAGTGACATTAAAGATGCTCGGAGCCAGATTCCAAGAAGGCTGCACTCAGCTTCTCAGAACTCCCCTTAAATAAAGTTACGAGACCCCCCCCCCCCCCAAAGGGGCTCCCAACCCATACTTTGAAGACCACTGTTATAAACTTTGTGTAAACTATGGTCCGAGTTAACATTCTGGTTCTGATATTTTGAATCAGTGCCTCTCTGTGGTGAGGGAATATATGAAATGAAAACTGAAAGCAGGCAAGACATAGTTGCCATTTATTGGTCAGTAAGAAAGCCAAGTTGAGACTGGGTATGAAGCCATTCAGATTGGGTTACCCTCCATGAGAAGAATCAGACAAGTACCTTGGAAGCCCTCCTGAACAAAAGGCATCTGTCCATGGGAGGTAAATCAAAGCTCATTTTCAAGCCAGTGAGACATTGTTAAACTAATGAGATGTGTTAAGTTTAAAATGTTGAGAATGAGATGCTGAGATATCTGTCCATTTTAGTCTAGCAACCATGAACTGAAACCTGTTGAAGCAGGGTGGTCAGATGCCATAACTGTAAAAGAGGACAAGACCCCCCCAAAATATTATTTACCCATGACAAATGTAGGACATGACAAAATAAAAGCTAAAGACGCATATATAATGCTTTCATGTGGTTCATTTAAACACAATCAGCGCAATTCAGTGGTGGGCTCCAGCAGGTTCGCACCTACTCTGTAGAACCAGTTGTTAACAAGAGATAGGACATATAAAGTTTAAAAATAGCCATTTAAAAGGGGCTGCCAGATGGGCAGAGAACTGGTTGTTAATTCTTTGAATCCCATCACTGGTGCAATCCTCAGCATATCTGTACTGCTATGGATCTTGCCCTTAATCTAAAGAAAGTGTGGTTAGGATTGCAGCCTATATTGTTTATTAAATTTAAAACTATTACATATAACATATTGCCTATAATTTATGAATTACAAACAGGCTTCATGCTTTCTCCCCACAAAGAAAAAAGGAAGACAATAAAGAAATTTTTCTAGGACACACAGCTAAAAAAGATATGTCCTGGAAAAATAGGAAATATGGTCAACCTGGCTGAAGGCTCCAGATGTCTTCAAAGACTTCTCACACCCATACTAGCCTATGAAGATGTTATATGCTATGAATGATGTTAGAGTGTTCCCAGGACGTGGATGACAATGATCATGCTCATCCCTAGACTTGAGTTGGAACCCCATGGACACTAATGAGGTTGGATACTGATCTTCCAATTAGAGGTCTGTAGAGATGAAAGTAGGAAGCGTTGGGAACTAAAAAGTATGGAGTAAAGCAAGATGCAAGTAAATGTAGTGTAACAAGTGAAGTGAGGAAAGAAAGGTTGAAAGAAGAATGTGTCTTCTATCCCCTCTGCACTCATCTGTATTTTGAGTGCATTCACGATTACAAAACCAAAAAAAGTATTTCATTTTCCTCTTCCCCTGTGTGCACTGAGGATCTTGCTTTTGCCTCTGCATTAGTTTCTGCTTGGGGAAATTGAGGAGGACGACTGGAGATGGTGGAGATGGGTGGGGGGAGAGGATGGAGGCTGCCAAAGATTTCAGCACAGTCTGGCAAGCTTGTGATGGGGGTAGGGGAAATGGGAGAAAACTAGAATCATCTTCATAGGCTAGTATGGGTGTGAGTAAGCAGAAAAATATTTGAAGGGTTGCAAAAGGATAATTAGGGACAATAGGAGCAAAATAAAATGGGAAGACCTACAACAACAAAATGCTGACTCAGTCAAATGCACCAGTTGTAAAAACTCTGGCTTCAACCCAAAGGAGCAAATCTGTATCTGTAGGCTATTAAAATCTGTAGGAGCAAATCTGTAGGAGCAAATCAGTTGCAGAGGCTATTAAAATTTGTGCTGTTTAAAATATCATTCAGTGGGTCTGCAAGTAATGGGCAGACAACAGAACTTCACAGAGTAATAATTCAAAATGTGAGATCATGTTGCTTTATTGCTAGTCTCCTTTTTAGATTATAGGGATTACAGGTGTCCCTCATTATCCACTAGGGTTCAGTTATGAAACATCTCATGGATATAAAATCCACCTATAAAGAAAACAATGGAAAAATAGATTTAAAGACCAACTTTGAGGTTTCTTCATCCTCTTTTGCACCTAACTAAGAGCACAATCCAGAGCAAGTTCAGCCTGCTCTGCCCTGACTGCTCTCTCCTAACTGTTCTGTATCCAGAGCAGAAAGTTATGCTGCATCCAGAGAGTCAGAAAGCCTGGGCTGCCCTAACTGCTCCAGAGCATGCTAAGTAATTTACACATGGGGAGGACTTGCTCCTGAGGAGACACACCTCAGATCACACTGAACAAGGAACAGCTGTGGTGCCAACAGTGGTGATATGACTCTGCGCATCACCCGGTGCGGAAGTCTATGCGTCACTCCTGGGATGCGTGCACCCCCCCTACCTGGACTGCGCAGTCGCCAAAGTTTGTGTCTGCGCAGTACTCTTTCTGAAGCCAGTTGGCTTCAGAAAGAGTACTGCACAGGCACCATCTCTGACACCTGTGCAGTACTTTTCTGAAGTCTTTCAGCTTCAGAGGAGACTGTGCAGGCGTCAGAGTTGGTGCCTGTGTAGTACTCTTTCTGAAGCCATTCGGCTGCTGCTCCGCCTCCTGAGTGAGGCCGAATGGCCGTGCAGAGGCGCAGACTTCCTCCACTCTAAGGAAGTCTCCTCTGAAGCTGCTCGGCATGCTCAGTCTGTTTCTGCGCAGTGCACCTCAGCTGGCCATTAGGGCCAGCTCCAAGGACAAGTGGCAGCTTCTGGCTGCTGCTCCACCTTGGACATGCTGATGTCTGGGGCCTGCCAAAGGACAAACTCCTCCGGCACATCACCCCATACGGAGTGCATCACCCAATGCGACCCACACCAGCCGCACCAGTCTGGTGACGCCGCTGGTTGCCTGCCTTATAAGGAGTCCCTGATGAGAGGCCAGTACATTCTCCAGTGAATACAAGGGGCTTCTTGGAGTGGCCTGCTGTATCCTGAGGTTTGTGGGCAGCCGTAGTTTGTTCCATATCCTGAGGTTGAGAGGAAGGGGTTGCAGCTAGGCTGGCCAAGAACTCAGATTTTTGGTCAATACTGCCATTCTTACTCAGGCCTTATCATGGACCCCTATGGGTCTACTCATTACTATACCTGCTCCTGAGGTGGTATATCTCTGAGGAACTGGAAGAGGGCATTTCAGCTTGGAAACAGGCTTTGGATACAGAGTAACTGCTCTGCCATAGGCAATGCTAAACATGCCCTCAACTTGCCTCTCCTGAGCTGCTTAGGCTGCTTCAGTTAGGGCAGAGCAGGTCCACCTCTCTTAGGGCACCCTATCTTGCCTTGCTCTGCCCTAAGCCTCTTCCAGAGTAACTGGGCTGGAGCATCTTGCAGTTGCTCCACCCTAGTGATAGATAGGGCAACCCAAGGGCTCTTATGTGGACAGATCAGTTGCTCTGGATTGTGCTGTAAATAAGTTAGTGCCTTAATATCTGTTTGGGTTTGATTCTGGGACTGAAAAATTGAATGATTGTTTGCATGACTATCCATCTACAACTGTAGAAATGTGGTTGTTTTTTTAAACTGTGATTTGCAGTGGCCATTCATGTTGAGACAATCCGTATATAAAAAATCCATGTTTAACAACGTTGGACCTGCTATAAGGAAAGTAAATGTTCATTTCAATAAGAATAACTTGTTTGTAGACACAGCACCTGCATGTGCTTTCTGCATGCTTAGAAAAACCCTCCTAAGTACCCTGAGTCTCTTACCAGTGTTTGTCATGTTGCATTTGGCCTCCTAATCTAGAAGTAACTGGCATGACATCAGCACCAGTTGCTTCCAGTGATACTTTTAGAATGGGACAAACATTGAGAAACACTGCGGAGTCCCTAGTTAAAAGAAGTTAAAAACAAGTTGAAAGGAGTCCCTAGGAGGCTCATTCCTCCCAAAAAAACTAAGAAAAATTAAAATTTTTTAAACATGCTGGAAACATAAGGCGATGTCCTCAGATTTTCTGGAAGTTGGTTCCAAAGCAAAGATGCTGCTGCACTGTTTTATCTCCTTGGTTTCTGATACCCTGAATGTCCTAAGCAAGTCCTAGACTGATGGTTATACGGGATGTGCCAAATTATATGGTGGATGGCAGTTCTTGAGATATCCCATATAAGGGTCATATAAGGGTTTAAAGATCATCAACATCTTTATTTGGGTTCAGAATGGAACGATCAACCAGTATACCTGCTAGAGCAACAGTGTGGCAGAATCAGCCCATTGAGACCCAGGGACCAAACCAGCTGCTGCATTCTGCACTATCACAAGCTGAAATTCCCTCTTCTACATACTTGTTTAGAGGACCAGGAGCCACGAAGTTAAAAGTTTGGACCCCTGGCCTGGAATATTGTTGTGAACTCAGTTTTCCCCTGCTTTGGTTTTAAATTGGAGAAAGGTTGGGTTTTTAAAAGTACAGGTGTGTAGAATGATGGCCCAATCCTATCATGGAAAGTTTCACTATTCCAAAATGGCTTTTGGTAGCACATGGCTATTATAGGTGTGATGTGCACCCCATAAAAGTACTGGAGACCCACCACCTGACCTAAAAATGAAGGTATGGCAAAGATGGTAGCAGAGCAACATGGGGAGTTGGAATGGGATGGAGAGGGAGGCAAATCTGTCAAATTTACTGCTAATGCTACATACCACGGATTTATGTCTGCTAATCGTGTGGTTTTCCATCATCACAGCTGCATTGTTGGAAAGGGATTTGGGTCAGATTGGACTGTAAACTGTAATTTTTTGGTATTTATGTGAATGAGGAAGATTACATCAAGACTACAGGATATGATCCTCAGTAAATACTATGCCTTCGTATTAGAATCTTATTTTTTCTGTTCAAAGGTGAGGAATACAAATCTGCTTCTTTAAGTCGTAAATGAACCAAATAACTTGTTTTAAGACAGCTGTAACATTTACAAACATATGACATCCTTAGCAAGGGTGGAAAAATTCAATGTTAAACAGACTTGCTTGGCAACCATTGTGGGGACTCCTGAGATAAAAATGGTTGTGTGAGAACATTCCATTAGAACGATTTTCCATCTTAGTTCTTAAAGGAGTAATTGTTGTTCAGAAGAACACGGGAATTCTGCTCCTGAATTGTTCCAGCTGTCTGCAACTATCTTTTAGATTTACAAGGCATTATTACAAGGCAAAAAATAGCATATGGTGTTCATTGAGTGTTTTTTGTCGTGCTCAGAATCAAGATGCCTCTTCATCTCATAGTTCTTTGCAACAAAATAGGAAGTGTGGGACTACCTGGGAGCTGCCATTGTTTCATTGGAAGGGACTGCATGAGCAAGGAGTGAGGCAAAGGACTAGGGAATGAGATCGGAGAAGCTCCATTTGTGACATCCTGAAGATGGTGAAGGCAGATTTGGGGTGAAGGGCACTCCAGATATGTTCATAACCTATGGCTCAAACTGGATCTGTTGTGCACTTCATGGATGGGTTGACTACGGGAAAATTCCTTTCCTTCTGAAAAAAAGAATCTGCTCACTGTTAACTTGTTTCTCCGTCACCACAGAGCAAAAAGCTTGCCTGTCTGAAAAGCCCCAAAGAATGCAAAAAATGTCATTACTGCAAAAAGAGTTGCTTTTGTCTTCAACTACCACAAATGCTTTGAGCATTCAGGTGTACAGGCTTGGTGCGAAACAGAAGCAGTAGGACATTTCTCCATGCCCCATGAAAGCAGAGATTTAACTCATTTCCACTGAGCTGATGTTTTGCTGCAAGTGGAGGGCACTTGTCAGTGGGACAGAGGTTATCCCTGATATGCAAGATAACTGATTTATTCAGCAGTTCCCAGACTTGTCTTGTTCATGCCATGGTACCTTGCAGTCATGGTATCTTGCAGCAGCAGCTCTGTCACTTGGTTCTCCTGGGCCTCTCCATCATGAATTGTGCAGGACGTCGAGCGACTCAAGCTGGTGGTCCCTGGGAGAGTTGCTGAAAAGAGGCTGCCAAGGAGATTTTATGGCACACAGTTTGGGAACCACTAGGTTTATTGAAGCTTAATCAAAGGATATTGGTGCAGAGGCTAATGGCCTTGTAATAATTATTTAGATGCTACTGTATTTACTTGAATCTAGTGCATCATTAAATCTAATGTGCACCCTTAGAGGTTTGAGAGTAAAAGATGTTTACTGGAGATTGTAATGCACCTGCAAAGCAAGTGCAAAATTAAATTTTACTGCATACAACCATGAGCTGTATCATAATAATATGACAGTGGGTTCATGTTATGATTTTAACCTAAATGCACTACTTTATACAACACATTTTTATTACCATATAATAAATCTTGAACTAAATACCAACCTATACTTATAATCAAAACACCGTATTCACTCGAATCCAATATGTCATCAAACCTAATGTGCACCCTGAATTTGGAGACTTGAGAGCACAATCCTAACCATGTCTACTCAAAAGTAAGCCCCATTATGTTCAGTGGGTCTTACTCCCAGGAAAGTGTCTTTAGGATCACAGCCTAAATTTGCCTGGAAAAGATGAGCATTAGGATTTGAGTTAAGAAGTAAATTGTACTTCCCTGGTCCTGATTCTAAATGTAAAATTGTATTTTGAATCCTTAAGTAATTTGTAAATTCTTGGGATAAAGGAGGAAGAATAACCTTTAGTTTCTCCTGTTAAGAATGCTTTTGTTCCTCACAAACTTGGAAATAACATTTTGTTTTGTTTATCTTCAGCTATGATGTTATATTTGCTGGGGGACCTGAAGAGTTGCTACAGAAATTCCATCAAGCACATCACAAGGTCATATTTGCAGCAGATGGGCTGATATGGCCGGATAAAAGACTAGCAGACAAGTACCCTGTTGTTCGTCGTGGAAAACGATTCCTTAATGCTGGAGGTAAGGAGTGTTTCTAAAAACTTAAAAGATACCAGCAACTGCTGCTGGAGTAACCTGTTCTATCAGAGTCAGGATTGCAGCCTCAGGGCCCAATCCTATGCCCAATCCTCTGAAATAAATCCCATTGTATTCAATGTGTGCACAGAACACACATTTCATTTGTAACAATGAAAATACATCCTGCATATTGGATATTTACATTACAATTCATAACAGTAGCAAAATTACAGTTATAAAGTAGCAACAAAAATAATTTTATGGTTGGGGGTCCCCACAACATGAGGAACTTATAAAGGGATCATGGCGTTAGGAAGACTGAGAACCACTGCTCTAGAGTTATAGCAAGAATAGCAAAAAGTCATGTGGAACTATGAAGATGAACATATTAATTGAAATTCAAACCTGTTATATGATAAATAGAATATTTGGAATATGCAATAAATCGTATATTTATCAGCTACTTGAGAGATAAAGCAAGGTTTAGGCTTCAATCCTAAAGCAACTTTCCTGGGAGTAAGACCCATTGAACAGTAGACATGGTTAAGATTGTGCTTGTAAACTTCTAAATAAGTACAAAATAAATATGGAAGCCATTCAATTCTTCCCAAAAAATTTTTTGCTGCTACATACTACCATTGTGTCTCCTTTTTAAAATCAGCTTCCCAAAGTTAACTAGAACATGATGCCCCTGTCATTTTGGATCTTGTGCTCTCCAGGATTACAGCTCCTTAATTTTGTAAAATGTTATGAGATCCAGGCTGGTGGAACTCAGGAAAACAAGTAGGAGGGGCCACCAGGGATATCCTGCCTCACACTTGTGAGTGTGCCACAATACCTTAAGGTAACAATTTTTAACCACAGCACACTGGCAAGGTGGTACAATTGTTAAGCTACGTCATCAGTTTTTTGACAGTTGATAAGGCACACTGTACTGCTGATGCGGAGTTCACATCCTCCAGTGGCCTTACTAATATGTCACTGTCTTCCAAAGCATTGTGGCCCACCTGTGAACTATTTGTGACACATCATTGTGATTCAGTGGTTGAAAATAGGTACAGAGGTTGAAAATCCAGTTGTTGAAAATAGCTACCTTAAGGCTTTGCGTCACACCTGGTTTAGAGGACTTTGCAGATCATTTCTGGAATCCAGCACTGATAAGATATTCCTAGGATTTATTCTTGTATGCTGCACGGATTACTAAATTTCTTACACTAGTGTGAGAAGTTCTTCATCCTGCTGTTGCAGGATGGAGATTGAGTCTTTCCTGTAATGACAGTCTTGAAATCCAAGACTGAGGGATTCTTGCAGTGGCGTAGCTAATGATCATGTAGCCCGATGCAAAGCACAAAATGTAGCCCCGGAAGTGATGTCACAACTGGGGTAACTGTTTTATGATATATGTACTGTATATAATATACAGTGGCACCTTCACGTAACAAACACCTCACGTAAAGTATTTCCACATAACAAACAAAAATATCTCTAGGATTCTGCTTCACATAACAAACACACTCATTGGCAGTTGGGGCAAACACGCTGGCCAGCAGCCCTTTTAAAAAGTGTCAGGGCTGTGTTAAATGGGGCTTACACCCAGGAAAGTGTCTTTGATTGCAGACTCCTAATAACCTCTACCTAGAAGTAAGCCCTATTGTGTTAAATGGGGCTTACTCCCAGGATAGTGTCTTTAGGACTGCAGCCTAAGTAGACTTCATTGGATTATGCACATTGAATGCATGTTGTGAATTCAATTCCAGTGTTTTGTCATCATTTTCACATGAATATTTTTTGGGTTCTGGAACCAATCATCTGAGTTTCCATTATTTCCTATGGGAAAATCCATTTCACGTAAAGAACATTTCACGTAACAAAAATGCCTCGGGAACGAATTAAATTTGTTACGCAAGGCGCCACTGTATGTACTGAGAGCTGATTCATATTAACACCTTATTAGTTCCATACAGTATCAGATTTGCATCTCATTGGCTCTCAGAGCCATCAATAACATGGGAAAGTTTGCATTAAGAAAATCATCTTTTGTTCCATAGGTTTTTCTGTTTTTATTTTCTGCTTAATTGGTCATAACGTTTGATAGAATATAGATATTCCAATGCAATTTCATTGCATTCTTCATAAAATTACCTTTCCAACGATATATAACATGATGGTATTATCATTCATAGTCTTTGTTTTTCACAGTTTGTCACTTGTGTCAAGGTCATCTTGTAGCCCCCCTAAAGCTTGTAGCCTCCCTAGCTACACCGCTGGTTTTATGTATTCCATCATTCTTTAATTTGCCTATCAGGAGAATTTCATTGAGCAAGGCCCACACCTGGAATAGTATTTGGAGTCATACAAATGAAATCTAAAAGACGTGGCGGGATTTGGGTAGTTAATGCAAAAAAAAAAAAATACCTTGATGAAAATTCATGGGAAATGTTTCTCCTTCAGGACACTAAAAGTTTTCCTGTTAGACAAGCTGAAACAGACAGAAAACTGTGTTCAAGCGCAAATCATAAGTTTTTCTATGTATTTATTTTAATGTATGATTTATTTTAGGATTTGTTGGTTATTCTACAAATGTAAATAGTATATTGCAGCAGTGGAATCTCCAAGACAATGATGATGATCAGCTTTTTTATACCAAAATCTATATTGATCCACTAAAGAGGGTACGTAGAACCTCATCAGTAGTAATTCTTAACAACTCCTTCACAAGAAATTGTTAGTGCATTATCAAGCTAGTCTGGGCTTGCTTTGGTCATTTGAAAAATTCAGGAAAAAACATGACTGCATCATCTCCTGAGAAACTATTTTAAATGTCATGGTTCCATGTTTTCTGGACTGGTAGGTCTGCTTTATGAATTTTTGAACATGATGGAAATAAATCACAACCTGATATAAAGCTTTTCAAGATGGGTTCATTGCAATAGCTGACTTTAATCCAGATGACAAAATAGTTATGGAGATGCTCAGAGCTCTAAAAAGCTTATTGGAAAAATATTAAGTCTAACCATGAATTATATTCATGGAGTATATGTGTAGTAAGTTTACCCTTACACCTCCAACAGAAAGAATGACACGAGACAGTTGTGTGGGTTTAAATTTGGGCCACTTTATTTAAGTTTATTACAATAAAAACTGCAGCGGGGCCTAACTTCCCTTAAGCCGTGTGGGTGCTAAGTGGGGAACGGCCTTTGCCTTTATATCCTGTTAGTATCAGGTGTGCCATCAGTCTCCAAGTCTGGCATCCCACTATTTGGAAGGGCCTGCTTCTCTTTGCTGACCCCCAACAGGGGTCAGGGCAGCACACAGAAGGTAGAAAGTTGTCCCCAATCAATTAAGCCTCCTTCCTTGCCCAGCTACTTGGAAGGAGGGTTCACCAGCCACTCTCCTAGCCAGCGCTGGTACACGTGAGTGGCACTGGGTCCTCCCCCAATAGATGCTGCCACAAGATGGATGCCAAGGTTAATCTCCCTGCCTAAACCCGTATGACACCTGCCTAAATTGACCAACCTAACACAAGTGCCTAACTTTAAAGCCACACCACAGGCACTTTACTGGGGTAGGCAAAAAAACTTACCAGCTCAAGGCCAATCAGAGCCGACAGCAAAAAATCCCTACCTGGCCCCCTGAAGGGCGACCAGCTTATCTCAGCCAAGCAAACAGGGCAGGCAGGTGGGTTGAAGCTCTGACCATGAATGAGGGGACCAGAATAACAGTCCTCTGAGTTTCACCAGCCTATATACCTCCAATTGGCCCAAACACCCAAATTCCTGCTCTTGCCTCATTCCACTTTGGGGGGGGGGGGGGTAGGGCAACCACTACGGTGTAATAAGCACATCACAGCCTTTATTATCAGAATACCTGTGGTCATAATCTTCCTGAACAAACTGGGACTCCCTTCTGAGGAAACATGCATAGGATTTGCTGAAAATCTTAGATCTAGTTGTTCCAGTTGGAAGAGTGACAGCATGTGAGCAGAACTGTCTGTTATACAGGTGAATATTTCTTGGCAATGTTCTGATCTGCAGTGGACCACACATCAGAATGCATTATAATGTGAAAAAAAATCATTTCTGGTTTCTTTCTGGAAACAGAAGTAGCTATTTTTTGGCCATTCTGAGCACCGCAGAGACTGCAGGAAGTACCCCTCAATTGCAGAAGTTTGGAAGGTAAAATGGGTATCAGCACTGTATGGTCCATTGCAAATCAGAACATTGCTAAGTGATTTTCGGCTAATTCTATGCATGTTTATTCATAAGTGAGTTCAAGTATGTTCAGGAGGATTGTGTCCTTAGGTATTCTGATGATAAACTTATTGAGTTCATGCAGGTTAATTTTTAGATTTGCATCTAAATAGCAAATACAGTTAAACGAAGCAGAACTACAGTATTTTTGCTGAATTATGTTTCTTTTGTAGGGTTTCATCCAGTTTTAGTGTTTAGTCTTTAGCCAAAACTTTTTAAAGTTTTTGAAGGATAATAATGTGGCAATTTTTGTGTCAGTATACTTTAAAACATTTAACATTATTGGTCTGGTACATATGAGAAGCTAAAATATTAGATATAAAATATATGTACATATTTTTTGTACATATGAGAAGCTATTGCAAAATTATTACTGTTTGTTTTGCTAACTTGGGGAAAAAAACACTGCATAGGTTGCTGGTTCAGCAAAGTAGACCAATATAGGGCTAGGGTTCCAGTGTTTAGAGAACTGTGTTTGTTAGCAAGGTGGAAGACCAGCTGCAACCTGAATCCCAGTGCTTGAGACTTAGGGCTGGTGTTACCCCTGTTCCACTTCCACTAGCCCACAGATCATTTCTCTCAGTTAGGAGGGAAAGGCAGGAAGGAGACGCTGGTGATCTCTGAGCAATCCATGTTCCACACTTTATTTTCTCATCCTCTCAAGGATGGAAAACTGGCAGGAATAAGGGGAGCAGTGATCATGGTGGTTCTTCCTTAATTCTCATGCTGCCATCTCCAATAATAACCATGGCGTCCCTTTTTATTTGCTTTTTAAAACCAGCAGTGTACCACAATATATATATATATATCTGTATGTGTGCGCGCGTAGATGAGAGAGAGAGAGAGAGAGAGATATGTATTGTCTGCCTTTCTTGTACAGTTAAGTCAACTCTGAAAACAATATATAAAAATATATGCAAGTATTAAACCAAATAAAAAGACGTGTTTAAAAGAAGAGCTTTCAGGAACTAGCTGCAAACTCAACCCATAAAGCCATAGGAATCAATAAAAAAATTCTTGAGAAATAAAAATATTTTGAATAACTTACTTAAAATCAAGCAAGAAGGGTGATTGATGTGAATTCCAGTGGAGATTATTCCAGAGTTTTGCTGTTGCTGCTGAACAAGCCCTTTTGTAGGGTTTCATCCAGTTTTAGTGTAGACACCCATAGAATGAAATCAGAGCACATAGGCCCAGATCAGAGCCCCTGAGAGGCCTATGTAAGTGCTCTGGCAGGTACTTAAATAAGTCATTGATGACTTTCTATATGTGTGTTTTGAACTACTTTTTATTAGCTACTAATCTTTTATTTATTTTTTGGCAGAGTCTTGCACCATATAGTGCCAAAACATGATGCTTGAAAAGTCGTGAACTCCATTTGCTTTGCTTATAAAACGGAAAGCCAGCCTTTTGTGTCACATTCATATAAACAGTCTTCTGATGAATCACATGTTCTCAATGAGAGATACATCTCTCTGACACTGAATTATTATGTGTTGTGAAATATTGGGGAAAAAATCTGGCTTGTAGGGAAAGACAAGAGGGCAGATTGGGTGCCGTACCTATCAGTTAGTGCAGCAATTTCCTCTAACAAAGTTCTAAAATTGTCAAGACACACCATCAGTTTTTGACAATTGACAAGGCACACCAGGAGCCACATCCCCAGCAATGCCACTGGTTATCCAGTTTTCAAATGCAATGTGTTACCTGAGCCACTTGAATTTCCCCCATCTAGAAAGTAGGTATGCTTTATAGTCCAGTGTGTAGACTTGCAGCCAGAGTCTTGGTTTGCTTGGAAAAGAAGATACTCAACACAATAAGAAAAATACAACTAGTTTCTTTGAATAACTCAGCAACCCTTTGGGGAGATAAGGCATCACTGATGCCTCTGAGGTCATAGAAAGTTCACAAAGAGATGGAAAAACAGGAAAAAAATAGAGGAAAACCAGGAATTTTGACCACACAACTGAAAATTGAAGAATCAGAAAGTGAAAGATGCAGTCAGTAGTTTTTTACTTAATACCTTTTAACTTAAGTATTACTTTTACTTTGTACCTTTGACCGTAAGTATTTCACTTCAAGTTTGAATGCAGTTTATTCATTGTCCTGAATTTATAGTGCCTCATGTTGGTATATTTACTGTTCTTGCACTTTTAGGAACAACTTAATTTTACCTTGGATCACAAGTGCAGAATTTTCCAGACTTTAAATGGAGCCATTGGTATGTATGCCAATGTTTGTGTTGAATGTTGAGCATTTGGAATATATCAGTTTTGTTACTTGCTGATGCTTTTATCAAATATACTCAAGGATTAATTTGTCAGGTATTTCATTGGGATTGTCCTGATATGCGTTGTACATGCGCATTGCTTTGAAACCTCATTCACCTCACCATTGGGAGAATTATATAAAATAAACTAGAGATCTTGTGGTTATTTGAACTTGGGAACTCTGGTGATCTGAGAAATTAGAGCCTCTTTACATATCTCCTTGTTTATTTGTATTTCTTTTTCTTCTTCTGTGGTGACAGAAGATGTAAAGGAGTGAGAGCAAAACAGATCTCTTTCCAGGAACAATCCCCAAGGGAAAGATAACAACTAAGCAGACCCTAACTTGCCAGAAAGTGTGGGGAAAATAGACATCCTTTTATCAAAACTCTGATAAAGCAAGTGGCATATTGTGATTGTTTTTAATAAAAAGGCTGTGAGATTGATGGAATTATTTTTAGAAGATTGGGGTATTAAATATTTATTTGACACATTGTTGCTCACTATGAAAAGAGGGGCTGGAGAATTGTTGGTTAACATGCTAGGAAGTACAAAATGCGTAAGTACAAAAATTATTGTGAATACAGTAGTTCACTCAAATATAAAGAACGTTGGCAATGTCTGTGAATAATCTACAACAGACATGTTATTAATTTGCTTGTTGGCTACAGATGAAGTTCATCTGAAATTTGACGAAGGAAGAACCAGAGCTAGGAATTCTGTTTATGACACTTTGCCTGTCACCCTTCATGGAAATGGCCCAACTAAAGTAAGTGATGGAAGACTTATTAATGTGAAGATAGCAAACTAACAGCACAATCCTCACCATGTCTACTCAAAAGTAAGCACTATTGTGTTCAATTGCTCTTACGCCCAGGAAAGTGCCTTTAGGAGTGCAGCCTAAGGCACTCCTTTTGAGTAGACATGGTTAGGATTGTGCCTAACCCTACAATCCAGAGTAACTACGGGAGCACGTAAGAGACAAGGTACTGCACCACCTAGTGAAAACCTATGGGAAATTCATATTGCAATCCAGAGCAAATTGTTCTTACACTGGAGCAAGGACTCCCCGTAGTTACTCTGGATTGTGTCCTATAAACCTGCTGTGAAAATCTTATTTAGTAGCCAAATATATATTATTTAACTTTTACAGAAGGGCTGAGTCGTATTAATTCTAGACCAGTTTCTGTTATACTTTATGCTAAAAGACACTTTCTTTGATTAGCTAATTAATTGATACCTACAGAACTATGGTGTATTAGCCTGTTGAATAGATTTGGTTTTTGTTTGCTTTAACAATCTAGATTAGTCTCAATTATTTTGGAAATTATATTCCTAATGGCTGGACCCGTGAAACTGGATGTGGTGCCTGTGACATGGATTTGATAGACCTTGACACACTAAATGTAAGTCACTGTATTCCTGTGTAAAATCAGTGATTAAAGCCAGTGATAAAGCTGTGGGTGGCGCAAGTGGTAAAGACATTGTGCCTGTTAACCAGAAGGCCAGGGTTTGAGACCTGGGTCCCCGCAAGACAGGGTGAGCTCCTGTCCTTAGCCCAGCTCTGCAATGCAGCTGGATTGTGTCAGCTCTGCTGTTCCATTGGACAGTTTCAGTGGTGTGGAGAGGGGGGATTTGCTGCTTGGGTTGCTGCTTGGGTAACAGCCTATCCTTCCATATTAATCTACTCAGGCCTTCGTGCTTTCCATGCAGCATCGAGAATGACACCATAGTCTTTCAAGACTGATGGATGCCAAGTAAAAGCCAGTGATGTAGAGCCAATCCTATACATAGATAGAAATAAACCCACTGAACAGAGTGGGATCTACTTTTGTAAAAGTTTGGATAGGACTTCATACTCTCTTGAGATCCCTGTTTAAAAAAGTCAACTGCCCACTCCTATGCATGCTTTTACAAGCATGCCTTTGAGAATTGTCTCAAATCAGCAATTAAAAACTCCTACTCAGAGTTATAACTTGCACAAAAGGAAAATTATATGCTAGGTACCCACAGGCTTTCAGTTTATCTTCCAAGATGTATGGGGTTAATGCATTACTGTTCATAGTACGTTAGTTCTTGAAATAAATGTGTGGTTTTTTTCCTTTTTTGTCCATGCAATATTTTAGGAGAATCCAAAAGTAACAATTGGTGTGTTTATTGAACAACCAACTCCTTTCCTGCCTAGGTTTTTAGACAGATTGTTGACTCTGGAATATCCAAAGGAAAAACTTATCCTCTTCATTCATAATAATGTAAGTACTTTTATAACTAGGTGTGAATTGTATGGTTATTGTTGTAAATTAGTAAATGAGTCATAATAATATCTTTGCAAATTAATGGCTCATGTAGTGCAGTAATACAACTATTGCGGCATCTCGCTTTTTAGTGTTTTAGGGAAGCTACTTGCCCGCGTTGTACTGAAGAGGCTCCAGGTGTTTGCAGAGAGAGTCTATCCTGAATCACAGTGTGGATTTCGAGTCCTTAGGTCCACCACTGATATGACCCTTAGACAGTTGCAGGAGAAATGCAGGGAACAAAGACAGCCACTTTTTGTAGCATTCATAGATCTTACGAAGGCTTTTGACTTGGTTAGTAGGGATGGCCTTTTTAAAATTCTCCCCAAGATTGGATGCCCACCTTAGCTTCTCAGCATCATCAGGTCCTTTCACGAGGACATGAAGGGCACTGTAGTTTTTGATGGCTTAACATCAGATTCCTTTGACATTCGAAGTGGAGTGAAGTAGGGCTGCGTCCTCGTGCCAACTTTATTCGGGATCTTTTTTGCTGTCATGCTGAAACAGGCTTTTGGAAATGCAACCGAGGGAATCTATCTCCAGACCAGATCAGATGGAAAACTCTACAATCCCTCCAGACTCAGAGCAAAGAACAAAGTCCAGCTGAAATGTTTGCAGCTTCGCTGACAACGCTGCTGTTACTGCCCACTCTGCTGAAGACCTCCAACTACTTATGGAGCATTTTAACAAAGCCTGCCAAGACTTTGGACTAACAATCAGCTTGAAGAAAACACAAGTTATGGGGCAGGATGTGGATTCACCCCCTTGTATAATGATCTCTGAACATGTACTGGAGGTTGTCCATGACTTTGTGTACCTCGGCTCAACTATCTCCGACATGCTCTCTTTAGATACAGAGCTGAATAAACGTATCGGTAAAGCGGCTACCACGTTTTCTAGACTTACAAAGAGAGTATGGCTTAATAAGAAGCTGATGGAACATACAAAGATCCAGATCTATAGAGCCTACATCCTGAGCACACTCTTGTACTGCAGCGAGTCTTGGCCCCTTCATGCGAGGCAGGAGAGAAAGCTGAACACATTTCATATGAATTGTCTCCAACGTATTCTTAACATCACTTGGCATGACAAAGTTTCAAATGGTGTAGTCCTGGAATGTGCTGGTAACCCTAGCATGAACACACTTCTGAAATAGCAACATCTATGCTGGCTTGGACATGTGAGAATCGCTAATGGTCGGACATGTTGTGAGAATCGCAGATTCCAAAAGACCTCCTGTATGGAGAATTAGTGCAGGGAAAGCGCTCTAGAGGGAGACCACAGCTGCGATATAAGGACATCTGCAAGAAGGATCTAAAGGCCATGGGAATGGACATCAACAACTGGGAAACCCTGACCTCCAATCGTTCATCATGGAGGCAAAAGACACAGAATGGCCTTCTTGAGTTCGAAGAGACACTCATTCGGCAGGCTGAGACAAAGAGGCAGTTCCAGAAACAGCAAAATCTGGGGGCTGGGCAGGGGACTGACTGTATCTGCCCTCAGTGTGGAAGGGATTGCCACTCTCAAATTGGCCTGTTTAGTCATAAAAGATACTGTTTTAGGGCCTTCACTTCTGAGCACGATACCATAGTCTTTCGAGACTGAAGGATGCCAATGAATGAAGTAGCCAACCAGTGCCTTTAGGACATTGTTCACATGCAACTGGTTTGCAGAAGGAATACTGTCTCTGAATCTGGAGTTAATATGTCTCCATCATAACTATTGCCCCAGTTACCCTTTTATCAATTAAAATGCCCCCAAAGTTATACACGGGATTTCAAATGTGGCTACATATATACATATACATGTATACGTATATGTAAATTGATATATATTATTGATTTCATTTTGATCCCCTTTTTAGAAAATGCTTTATTTTTCAGTTTCTATCTGATCAGTTCAGAACAGCTTCAAGCATTGTTTCTTCTTGTTAGTAGCACTGTTCCCAAAGGGACCTACAATCTTCAAGGGAAAAAAATGATTTAAGGGTCTAAAAGAAGCTGGATGAACTCCAGTTGACATCAGAAACATAAAAGAAAAAATTGAAAAGAGAAAATAAAAAATTTTCTGGATATATTGGAATCACTGAGGAGGAGGAGAGAGATAAGGAGTGGTGTCATTAGGAGATGGTCACATCACAGGTCACATCATACATATATGGAAGGTCACATCACAGGTCACATCACAGGTCACATCATACATATATGGAAGGTGACACCACTTCCTGTAAAAAAAATTTAAATCTTGGAATTTTTGAGTAATAGCATCATGTTATATCAATTGATGAATAATTTCATGCAGAATGGAAACAAACAAACAAAATTCAAATACCATAATTCCTGTAAAATTTTTAGCCCAAAGCCAGTGGGGGTGGGATGATGGTATATCACCATACCCACTGCCTAGGGTTTTTGCACCATCGACTATATTGGAGAAGGTATATAAAATCTGTATATAAGTATATACATACTATATTCTACAATCTGATGCATGTTATGTACACATGATCTTAACTGTACTTTTTTTATTTCAGAGAAGAGTCCTAGTGTTATTGGGCTTTCCCCCTTTAGTTTCTTCTTACACTTTGGTTCAATTAATTTATTTTTAAACATTTACTTTTATTTAATTTATAAATCTATGTTTATATAAATTTATATTTAAAATTAATTTATTTTTGTCCGACTAATTTATTTTTATTTTGTCCCAACTATTTTAATGCTTTTTATTCTATCTTTTAAGCCACTGATTTCTGTTTGCATTGGGCTCCTTGCCTTTTTTCACCCATCTCCAAACTAGAATGTTACTTTTCTGAGTTATCTGATTACAATGTACTTTTGGATTCAGTTGAAGATTTATTATATGCAGTATTTTCTAGTGTTTTTACTGCCTTTCTTTCACCCCAGAAACTTTCCCATACCAACATGGCATGCCTGGCCATATTTTTCTAGTTGTGTTTTGCAAATTCTTCCCTCCCCATACTTTATGAGAAAAAAACATTAAGATTCATTTACTCTAGCTAACTTTTTTTGCTGTTCTGATATTTTCCACATTTTTGGGAGGGGAGGATAGCTACTTTAATTGTATCTCTGTGCTTCAGAAATGTCAAAGAGACAAACCAGTTTTCACTGAAGTGTTACAGCACAGTGTGAAACTCAAGGCCCACGGGCCAAATCTGGCCTGCCTCACTATTTTATGTGACTATAAATTCATATTTCTATTGAAACATTGTCAAGTCTGAGACTGTGCAATAAATATTAAATCTAAATAAACAATTTTACCTGCAACATTCCCTATAGTCCAGAGTAACTACGGGAAGACGTAAGAGGCACTTACTCTGGATTGCTGTATGCAATTCCCATAGGTTTCCCATAGGTGGCAGCATAACTACATCTGTGTAAAAGGTCCCATAGTTACTCTGGATTCTAGCCTTACAGCACAATCCAGAGCAACTAATCTGTCCACATAAGAGCCCTTGGGTTGCCCTATCTATCACTAGGGTGGAGCAACTGCAAGATGCTCCAACCCAGTTACTCTGGAAGAGGCTTAGGGCAGAGCAAGGCAAGATAGGGTGCCCTAAGAGAGGTGGACCTGCTCTGCCCTAACTGGGGCAGCCTAAGCAGCTCAGGAGAGGCAAATTGAGGGCATGTTTAGCATTGTATAGGGCAGAGCAGTTACTCTGTATCCAAAGCCTGTTTCAAGGCAGAAATGCCCTCTTCCAGTTCCTCAGAGATATACCATCTCAAGAGCAGGTATAGTAATGAGTAGACCCATAGGGGTCCATGATAAGGCCTGATTAAGAACGGTAGTGTTGACCAAAAATCTGAGTTCTTGGCCAGCCTGGCTGCAATCCCTGCCTCTCAACCTCAGGATATGGCACAACTATGGCAGCCCACTAACCTCAGGATACAGCAGGCCACTCCAAGCATCCATCTTGCACTAGAAGAACTGCAGCTGTAACTGGTTGTCAGGAACTGCTAGGCTTCCTTATAATGTAGGCACCACAGCTGTTCCTTCTTCAGTGTGATCTGAGGGGGGTCTACTCAGGAGCAAGCCCTCCCCAGCTGTCACTGACTTAGCATGCTCTGGAGCAGTTAGGGCAGCCCAGGCTTCCTGACTCTCTGGATGCAGAATAACTTTCTGCTCTGGGTACAGAATAGTTAGGAGAGAGCAGTTAGGGCAGAGCAGGCTGAACTTGCTCTGGATTGCGCCCTTAGACTGTGTTTTGGTTTTTGGCCTATTCTGCTGATTAAGTAAATTTCGGCTGGTGTAGCTGCCTTGAGTTGTTAGGGAGAAAGGCAGGGTAAAAATAAAATTTTTATTATTATTAACTCACCTGGCCTATTTTTTTGTGGTGCCATCAGGTGGTCAGCATATGCCTGTGCATTGTGGCAGATGTGTCTTACAAAACTTTTGTTACACCTAAGGCCGGGGCTTAGGCTGGCCTAAGTGGAGGTTAAGATTGTTGCCAAAATGTATGCGTCGTCCCTACCAGCCTTGAGAGTTGTGACATATATTTTTCTTGCTTACTTGCAACCTGCTAGTTAGCACTCAACTGTTCTAATGCATATCAATATTTTCATACAGTAATGCTGACTTCCCGTTAATTCTGTGCACTTTCAGGAAGTTTACCATGAAAAGCACATCAAGAAATTTTGGGACAAAGCCAAGAAAATTATCACAACCATAAAAATTGTTGGACCTGAGGAGAATTTGAGTCAAGCTGATGCCAGGAACATGGGAATGTAATCAAATTTTTTTCAATCATTTATTATCCAAAAGTATAAAACAAAAGCAGTGTATATAATTTTTTGTTAGTGGAAGCTGTTTACTTAACAAGTAAAAAAGACTATTTTTATGATGTACCTCAGCTGTGTATTGTAGCCATGAGGGATTTATTTGCTTATTTGAATTTTTTCTTGGCTAGCATTTCAGAATTCATCATTTGGATTTTCTAGGCATGTTTTACGAGTGCAAAGGGTAACGGGTTGTGCTGAAGCAGAACAGATGTTGTACTTTGTTCAGTTCATTATTTCATTATATTTTAAACGTCTCAAGATCATTATTTAACATTGTTTAACATTTAACATTTAACATTGTTTTAAACATTTTTTTACATCTCATTGTTCATGTGATTCTTTCCAAGTGACTTTTTCAAATTTCCAACATATAGCAACTTTTCTTTTCTACTCATCTTTTCCACTGTTTTATCTGTGTCCCTTCACCTCCACCCATCACCTCCATCCATCAAACCATGTTCCTCTCTGATCACACCAAACTCTTCCTTTCACCCCTACAGTGTCTTCCTATCCATTCCCAGATTCAGCAAGTAATTGGTTCATATATTCAAAGCTTTTGATAGGATTGCCCTCTCATTAACTCTGTTCTTCACCTTCACTTCTTCTAGTCCTTCACTCTTAGCCCTCCAAAAGTCTTCTGATCCTTCAATCTTCCCTTCCTCCCTTGCTGCCCATTTTGCCTGGAATTCCCTCCTGAGTCACATGATTAATCCCTTCTCCCCCTTCTATCTTGTGGATCTTTCTCATCTGTTTTAAATTGACACCATGTACATAATACTAAACATGGGGAACTCATCCACTTCTATAAATCAAAGACTGCATGATCTTGATGCACCTGGAAGCAATCCTGTCCATGGTCTAGTTCATTTTTCCATGCAAAAAGTCAACCAGGTCGTTGGCAATTTTTCTATGAATGTGGCCAGAGTAACTCACGCAGACAGTTCTGGGATCCAGCTGGACTGAAATCTTTAGGGGATGACCTTCCGAGTTGGTCCTCCACCCTGAGCTGCAGTCTGTCTCATTGCTTTGTCCATAGGAAACCACAGTGCCCTTTCCTTCTGAATGTACCAAGTTAGTGAAAAACAACAGTATATGACCCATTTTATATTTTGGCCAATAGTATGAAGCTGGTTTCTGTTCTCTTCAAGGATATCTACTCAAAGATTTACCTAGCTGTTACAGATTCTGACAGAATAAAAATTTTTGGAGGGTAGAATAAAAAATTTTGGAGGGTGGAATGAGTATGTTCAGAACCTTAAAAAAAGAAGACAAATGTGCTAGCGCCTTTATGGTACCATCCCAAATTAAGGGTTTTTAACTGCAATGTGCAGTGATTAAGTGACAACTTTTTAAACCTGCATCTTTGAGCCCTAAACGCCCTGGGACGTTTTTAAGAGACCGCCTTATTCCATACAATCTGGTCTGCTCTCTTGAGTTCATCCAAGGGGGCTTTGTTGGTTGTGCCTCCACTGAAAGAAGTAAGAGGGATGGCAGCCAGAAACAGATCCTTCTTAGTGGTGGTACCCACCTTGTGGAACTCCCTCACCACTGAGTTAAGGAAAGCTTCCTTTTTATTATCCTTCTGGCAAGGCCTATTTTTTAAAAATTTAAACAGGCTTATGATAGCTTTTCCTAAATAAGGTCATTTTTATTGCTATCAGCCTGTTTTTAATCTGGGTTTTTATCTGCCTGTTTTTAACCTGAGTTAAAAAGTTGTTCTGTGTGGTTTACCGGTAATTATATTTTAGTTGTTTTTAATCATATTTGTTGTTCTATCTGGTTTTAATGGTATTTAATTTTTCTGCATGTTCGCTGCCTTGGGTTTCCTTTTTTTAAGGAAGAAAGGCAGGGAATGAATGAATGTGTAATTTGAGTATTGCATTTGGGTATCAACAAAATGTTTGGCAGAAAGTTTTTAGACACCCGTAAGGGATACAGATGAGCTTCCATAAACTGCAACATAGCATATGCCAGTCCTCTTCACTATGAGATTTTATTGAAACTGGGGTACATCTTCCCAGCACTTTGTTTTTGAAACTGACTTTAAACATACTCTACAATTGATTATTTATTTGCTAACTTTAGTGACTATCATTTTGACAAAGATTGAGGTTTTTGAAACTTGGTAATAAGACTCTCTGAGAAACTGAGATGTGATACTATAAGATACCCATTTTCCAAGATTCCCCCAAAATGTTAAAAATCCTGAAAACCATTTCACTGATTAAAAAAAAGGACAACTTTCTGTATGAAAGAAAGAAGCAAGACTGTTAGTCATTATTTTAGAATACTTGAATTTTATTGTTTTTCTCCGTGGGTGGTCTTAATGGAGTTACATCAGATATAGAAAGCTATAATTTAATACACATATAGTCCAACTAACTCAAGCAGCAAGGAAAGTCTGAAAATGCAATGAGCTATATTTGTGTGGAACTTCCTTTTCACATTTTTTGTGTGTCCCCACACTGGAAGAGGGAAATTTCCAGAGGCATTCAGGAACAAAGCTCTGTATGCAGGAAGCAAGCTGGGTTTACTAGTATAATACACGTAGTATAATACACTAGTATAATACACTAGTATAATATAGGCAGATATACTGCCTATATTTTAATCAGTATTTTTAGTGCCTCACAGTGGAAGGAGAAACACAGGATACCAATATTTTAAATAATTTATACATGTGGATATACTCGTAGTAACTCTATGTGTATACAGGCATAGGACCAAAATCAGATGCAGATATTGTACAGATGAGTTCTTAAATCTCTATATTTTGTACTCTCTGGCTGTAATCCTAACCACACTTCCCTGGGAGTAAATACTATTGAACACAATGGGACTTCTAAGTAGACATGCTTAGGATTGCACTGAAACTCTTCTCTCTCGTCTGCTTAAAACTAGTATGTACTGTTTAGACTTTGACACTGTTACAGTGCTAATGACTTGTCTTTCTTTTCTCCTTTTAAGGGATGTCTGTCGACAGAATAAAGAATGTGATTATTATTTCAGCATAGATGCAGATGTTGTTTTAACAAATCCAAAAACTTTAAGATTCTTGATAGAACAAAACAGGTAAGCTTATTGGGGGGAAATTCCTATTTGAATGTTTTTATCTACATCTACAGTATTTATCTACATCTACAGTATTTATTTAACTTGTTTAAAGGCTTCATACCCCAGGGTGACCAGATGACCGAAAAAAACCCGGATTTGTCTGGATTTTTAGCCTCCTGTCCGGGTGTCCTACATTTTGGCTTCATTGTCCTACATTTTGGCTTCATTTTGAAATTTTGCGATAGTGCACAGTACCCCATCATGCCATATGTCATTGGATTCACATTGAAGAGCAGAATCCAATGCAAAAATCAGTTTTGAGATATCTCCTTCCTATCAAAAGTTATGGTCAAAAAACAGAAAAACAAAAACAAGAAAAATACATTTTTTGGCCATTTTTTTCAGCGGGTAGGAATTTTGGCCTGGGATTAGGAATTTTGGCCCTGGGGTTCAGGGATTTTGGGTTTGGTATCTGGTCACCCTGTCATACCCTGCCTTTCCCATGCCAACACAAATGTCCATTGGGAGCTTACCAAGCTTCAATTACTCCTCTCCTGAACAACATCCCTGTGAGGTAGATGAGGATGAGAATGAGCAACTGGCCCAAGGTCACCTTTATGGCAAAGGAGGGATTTGAGCCTGGATCTTCCAAGTGTCAGTCCAGTTCCCTAACCACTATACCATCTTAGCTCTCTTCCATCCAGTTCTTTCCGTCATCTCTGGAAACAGCTCAAAAATACTGTTAGATTTTCTTCCTTCCCCTGCTATTCTTCAGCTGTGTTTGTCTTGCTAAGCTCAACATTCAATTGCACTCCCATAAAAATCAAACATACCCTACAATCCAGAGTAACTACAGCAGCACGTAAGAGACATTATGTGCACCCTTAGTTACTGCACCACCTAGTGAAAACCTATGGGAAATTCGTATTGCAATCCACAGTAAATTGTTCTTACACCAGAGCAAGGACTCCCCGTAGTTACTCTGGATTGCGCCAATATTCATATTTGTTGTTAATCTCCCACTTAATCATGTCTGTTAACAGAAAGATGATTGCTCCTCTTGTAACACGTCATGGCAAGCTCTGGTCCAATTTTTGGGGTGCACTCAGTGCTGATGGATATTATGCTCGGTCTGAAGACTATGTGGATATTGTGCAAGGAAACAGAGTGTGAGTTAACCTTATGCTGCTTTGTGAATATGCAGATCAATATAAGCTGGCAATTTAATTTTTTTCTAACCAAGTCAGATAAAAATTAAAGATACCAGTCTTGTCTGGAAAGACTTCTTTCTTTTTTTCAGAATCTACTTGCTAAACATCAGTTGAGTTGATTTTTAGAGCTTTGAAACCTTTTCTTCAGTTAAATTGTTCATGGTGGAAAGACCTTTAAGAGCTTGTTAGGTGTGAAGCATATTCTTGAAAATATGCCCACTGTTACTGAACTGTTATGACATTATTTCCTGACACATTTTCAGTTCATCTTGAATTCATTTTGTCATTTACTTTCCCCAATATCACAAACCTTTGCATTATCCATGGATAGCAGTTTGAAAAGCTCTAAGCCATGCATGAAGCCACAAGGGTTTCCAAGACCATGTGAGAGTTTCCAAATACATTTTTCTGAGTGCTTAATGTCTTCTTCAGACATACCCTGGTTTGGTTTGGCACTATGTGAACAATTTTCAAGGAACCTAATTAGGCTCTTGTGTTCCATCTTCCTTTCGGTCACAATTTCCAGTTCTGATTTGCAGGTCAAGCACAAACCCTAGTTTGCTGCTTCAGATGAAAGAGCAAACTATGGTTTGCCTCAAACCAGGACAGGAAAGAGGAAATTGACACATGCTGTGTTGGAGGAAGTGAATGTGTACAATCCGAGGCTAGGCATGTTAACACTAAACCATCTTTGGTGATGTGCCTAAAAGGAGCCATATTTGCCTTTCTTCATGTGGTAGCAGAACCAAATATTTTATACAATAAATTGTCTGGCTACCTTTTGGTTTTGCATTCGTGTAACGGAGTGCAGATTATAAAAATGATTCTGCTCCTATATGATGTTGAACCTGGTTAGAGGTGGAACAATCCTGTTGCAACAAAATTGATTCATCGGTGTGAGCTATTTCCTTTTGCAAGGTCCAGCTGGAGAGAGGGCTGATTTAAAATATGTAATCTTGTTTATGCTCTGCAAATTTTCAAAATGTATGCTAGTTGATGGACACATCACATCCAGCTTCTCTGGTACTTCTTTTGCAGAGGTGTATGGAATGTCCCATATGTAGCTAATATATACTTGATCAAAGGAGAGACCCTCAGATCTGAGATGAGAGAGAGAAATTATTTTTCACGTGATAGATTGGATCCTGATATGGCCCTCTGCAAAAATATCAGGGAAATGGTAAGATGCATGTGTTGCAGTGGCTTTGAAAATGTCTTGCTATACTTTTTAAAATTCAAAAGTACTAGCCAATTTTTATGAGTTGAAGACATTATTTTTGTGGTTGACACTTATATCAATGGCAAATGTACAATGGAAAAAGTATAACTAATTATACTTAATTATATAATTATATTTATAATTGTGAACTAATTCACAATTGAAATCCTAGACTTAAATATAATACAAATGCAGAAAGACATTATATTGCATTATATGTGGAGTTCCTTTCTATTTTGTGAATGTATTAATTTTAATTTAAAGTGGTAATTATAATCTCAGCATCAATTTTTTTGGTCTTTCCAAATCTTAATAATAGATTGGAAATACTGGATATTGTTTGAACGGTGCAGTAGTGTTGCCGCCACTTTTAAATATTTCATTTTAGATTTTATCTATTTCAAGGCTAAATGACTATTAATTCAAAGCAGATTAAATGTGCTAAACAGGAGTGATGTCCTTGCCACCGCATAAACAGTGTTAATTTATGTTTATGTCAATCCTGTATGTCATAAAACATTGTTTTATGGATTTTAACATTATGAGAACATATACAAATATCACTGCAGTACAAATGTACATCTGTATTTGTGCTGATATTTATATTAGTTTCAGAGATGAAACAAATGACAGCTATTTCCAGACAATGTAGCATTGAAAAATATTTTTGCTGAATTGAACAAGAAAAGTTGGCAAGTATTAAGTTTATTCCCTCCTTTAACAAGGCATGATTCATTCTGTTTGCATTCATTCTAAAGAATGTCTCAATCCACACTCTTGTTCTCCACCTTCATCAGTGTCATCAGGGATTGCAAATTGTGCTCACCATGTGCTCAACTAATCTGACTTGATGGCTCATCAGAAAAAAAGCAGCATTCCTTTTTTCATTTTCATGCTGTGAAGCAGCCTGGTACACGCTTGTTTTTTCCCCTTTTTGGGCAGCAGATAAGGGGCTGCCAACTGATGCTTTTAACCAATATGTGAGAAGCTTTGCTTGGAGCTGCATGCTGTTCGTTAGAATACCAGCTTTTAATTAAAGAATGCTGTTTCTCTAACATGGCACTAAAAACTAAGTTCTAACCATGTGAAAGACAGCAAGGAAAGCTCAACTGATGTGGTGCTTTTCCTTCATTTTTAGACTTTACAAAGGGAAAAAGACTCCCCTTCTGCGGAAGCATTCCATATGCTCAGACCCCCAAAGGTGTTCCTCTCTTTTTTTATTCATTAGTTCATTTATCGCATTTATTTATTTTTCTTTGACAAAGGTTCTCCCCTCTTGGTCCTTTGTCTTAATTGATTAACTTTTGTCTTTATAAAAATATTTTTTATTTTATTTATAAAAAAGCAAAACTACATAGAATAACTTGTAACAATGTAGCAAAAGCAAAACCAAAAATTCTGTCATGAGTTTAGTCCCCTGGAAAAAAAAAATCTGATAGCCCAATTCTACTGAGGATTGGTCCAGTGCAAAAAAACCCTTTGAGATAGCGGAAGGCATTTTTGCTGTTGAAAAACGACTATTGACACAACACAAAGTGCTCCATCAGTGGCAATTTTAGAAATCCTGCCAAACAAGGCAGCAGCACAATAGGTCCATCACCAGAGTTGACGACACCAGAGCAGGCAAGGCAGCAGTGGGGCAAAACTGTACAGAGAGGGTACTACAGTGGTAGGCATGTTGCAGGAGGTGTGGATCTGGCACAAAAGGTTTGTGCCTTTGATAGTGCTGGCACAGTGATAGTGGTGGTGGGCACAGGTCCAAGTTGGCCCATAGCAGCTGCTGGGACTCACCCATGGGCAAGGGGACAAATATTCCCTTAACCTTAAAAGATCTCCAGCTTCCAAAAATCCCCCATAGGATGCTGATGCTACCGTATCCTTGTGCAGGGATATGGTTACTATTGGGATCCCCATCTCTATAGCTGTGACAGTTTTAAATTCTCCCTTGGAAGCATGAATTATCAGTGAATTTTGCCAGTGTTATATTGATGCAACCTAGGAGTAATGAAATACAGAACTAGATAGTGGTGTTGTGTATATTTTTGTGGCAAATAGAAGAGGTATTGCATAAACATTATGTTGCAATTTTGACAATGCTTTTTAATTGCAGCTTTATATATATATATCTTTACACATATATAAAGAGACATGGATTGAGGACAAGTTTAACATATACATTAGAACGATTACATCTTAATGTTTTTTGAGAACAAAAATGAAGACACACCCTCTACCCTGATTTGCTCCTTAAATAGTTGATTTAATGTATTTGCTTGCAGTCATCGTGGCACCTATTCTGAAGTAGCAATTGGCATATCATATTTTAAGCACTTGGGACACTTTCAGGCACTGTTTTCTCAGTGACTGCAGCCATACCAGTATGCTTAAACTTGGGATAACCTGGCTTCTAGTCAGCCAGAAAATCTTTGATATCAGAGAAAATAGATATCTTGAAACCCTCTGCAGGAAGTCATAGGATTGATTCATGATGAAATTGAATCCTGGAATACTTAAGAAATATTTGCATTCTGTGTTGGTGTGGAAAATGTTAAAATGAAAGAAAGTAACTTTTTAATTTTTTTTACTAATATGAAGCAAGAGAGCCTTGCTGAGATGGTTTAGTTTTTATGATGGTACTAATCATTTTTGTCTTCAACCCGTTTGCATGACCATGGTTTTTATCTTACTCATAAACATTATTCAGATGTTCATTCGTCAAAGGGTTTTAATAGAAAAGAGATGGAATTAGTTGGTACTCAGACCTCCTTTTCTTTCTGTGTAATAATCTGTAATTTAAAAGCTTAGTATTTTTAGGACCATTTGAAATGCTGCAGTGGCTCATAGAATCATAGAATTCTAGAGTTGAAAGGAACCTGGTAGGTCATCTAGTCCAACCCCCTGCCTGCAGCAGGAAATCCTCCTACATCATCCCATAGGTACTTGTCAAGCCTATGCCTAGGCTCAGTGGTTAACGTTGCTATCCTTGTCAACCTGAAGGTTGGCAGGTCAGCTCTTTGAGACCCAATTACTTCATGACAAAGTACTTGCCCAGCTCTTGCCAAACTAGCAGTTTGAAAGTAAGTTAATGCAAGTAAATAGATATCACTTTGGGAAGATGATAATAGCACTCTGTGCACTTTGGCATTTTGTCATGCTCGCCATGGAGATATCTTCAGACCTTTGGCCTTATAACAGGGATAAACACTGGTCCCTAAAGTCTGTCACAACTAGGGGGACAATCTGTGGAGGAGGACCTTTACGTATACCTTTTTAGGTCTAGAGACAATCACATATAAAAATCTGGACAAAACAAAGTTCTCCCTATGTGTTTTCTGGATTTAGTCCTGCATTAGTTAATCACATTATTTTATAGCATTGAAAACTGCATGTGGGTCTCATGCAAACATAGAGCTTAACATGTGTTAGAACAGTGGATCTCAAACTGGTAGGACCAGACCCACCAGCCAGGGAAGCAAAGGGCTGGGGAAGGCAGCAACACAGCCCCCAGGGTTGTGCTCCTTCTTGGGATGGAGGGGTGTTCACTCACCTTCAGCATGCACTGCAGCCCTGGGGGATCTGGAGAAGCCTTCTACAGGGTTCCTGAAATTCTTGTATGTGTAAAAAGAAAAAAATACATCCCTTTCATCCTAAAACTGGGATGTTCCCTTTTCTCTTTTTGAAAGGCATGGAAAGTCCTGCAAAAGGCTCCCCAAACCCTCTAGGACTGCCAAGTTGGCTGCTGGTAAATGAAAACCCTATTGTCCCTGTCAGCAGTGTGCATATAATTTGCTCCGATACATATAATTTGCTGTGCTCACAACTCGTAGGAATTTGGGAAGCCCTATGCTAGTGCTCCCTCCCCTCATTTATATGAGTTGAGAATGCCCTATATTCCATCAGGCTTTTCCAGTACATGAACAAGGTCCATTGAAAAGTTACTTTCCCCCAAATCCCCTAAAGAACCTTATATATTCATAAATTCACAGTAATGCGACATGTCTGCTTGGTAATAGGAATGATCAAAAGTGGATTTGTTCAATGGAGAACATTGAATGACTCAACACTGAATAATGCAGTTTCTTCCATGTTTCTAAAGATGAAATGTAATAACTTACGGATATTTTTGTCTGGTGTTAGGGTGTCTTTCTCTACATCACAAACAGACATGAATTTGGCCGACTTTTATCAACTGCCAACTACAATACTTCCCACTACAACAATGACCTCTGGCAGATCTTTGAAAATCCTGTGGTATGTATTCAAGTCTGAAATAAAATTGATAGGAGATGGATTAGAAAAAAATAAACATTCTCTTGTGTGCAAGTCGTTCACAAAGAAGTGTTCTTAAATGGGAAGCATCCACAGTTTATTTTCCAAAATTAATTTCCCTGTCATTTTCCCTGCTGACTTGAAAGAATATTCTGTGCTAGTCTAAGCAATTCAGTGTGTTCTTGAAATCTAAGTACATTTTTATTTAAAACATTCTTCTTAGGACTGGAAAGAAATCTACATAAACCCCAACTATTCAAAAATCTTCACTGAAAATATAGTAGAACAGGTAAGTCAAAGTTCTCGTCTGTTTCCAAGATATTATAACAATTTTCAAAAGGAATTTAGAATCATATTGGGGCTTATTTTAATTCAGGTTAGGAATGATTGTAAGCAGTCCTATTTATCTGGAAAATAGTTGCCAGTACTCATCTGCCAGTTCTCACATGTACTCCTCTGTGTGTGTGTTTGTGTGTGTGTGCGTGTGTGTGTGTGGGTACTCATCTACAGAGATGCCGGTACTCCATACAGGTGTGTGTGTGTGTGTCCCCGAAAAGACCCCTGATTGCAAGTAATACCAAACTGAGTAGAGGTGGTGGAGGAAATGGGTTGGGAAGAACATGGAATCCTACAGCTTCATTCCTAACCTTTCGTTTATGCAAAGGTCATGACACTTTATATGACATGACGCATCAGAGATTCCCCTAATGTTCCTGGAAACCTTAAAAGCTGCTACTGCTTATCACCTCTGAACCCCATTTTTGTGAAGTTCTGCAGTGTGTGCTTTCTTTCCCCTTCACCCAGTAATAGGTTTCCACCACCGAGCCATGTGGCAAAGCTCTGTACTTGCCTCCTCATAGTATCATGATTCATAGTATTCACCCAAGTGAATAGCACTTTGGGTGCTACATTCATTACAGAGGCTTCAGTGGTCAGATGGCTAGATAAAGAGAACTTTACCCAATTTGGCTTTACCCTGGTACCTTTACCTGAGGATGATCCATACTTGGCAGAGTGGTAGTGTCTGGAAAAAGAAATCTATAATTTGGCAGCATCACTGCTAATTCTAGAGGCCTACAAGAAGTGATACAACATGTCTTTTGTTTTGTTTGACTCTGAAAAGCCATTCCTTTCTACCATAGACCAGGTTTATTTACTAAATTGACTGCCTAAGATGGATTCTGGTGCCGTGCTAGCCTAAGCTGTCTCCAAGTTGGTAGAGACTGTAGGGTATAATAAAGAATAGCAGCCAAGCTTTGGCATGTTAGTCAGAAAACATTGATGATCTGGCCCAGGTTTATCAAGCTGCTGGGATTTTGAACTACTACTTGAGTTGCCCAACTCACAGTGCCAGTCCTGTTGGGGAAACCAGAATTCTGGAAAAGTAAGGGCGCAATCCTGAGTAACTACGGGGAGTCCTTGCTCCGGTGTAAGAACCATTTGCTCTGGATTGCAATATGAATTTCCCATAGGTTTTCAGTAGGTGGTGCAGTAACTACGGGTGCACGTAAAGTCTCTTACGTGCTCCCATAGTTACTCTGGATTGTAGGGTAAAAGTGGTTTTCATAGACATGAAAACACAGGAAATTTCAGTACCACCAATATATAGGAAGGCTAGTGTGAGCGATTATAGGCATCTTCATAGCAACTGGCCCAACCAGCCACCAAAAACTTTTTTTTTCCTTTCAGATAATGAGTGAGTTCACATGACTTCCTTTTTGTATAGCTGGCCAAATGCATTCTCCAGAATAACCAATAATCTCTGTAAATCTTTCTAAATTGTGAGGCTGAGAGCAAAAGTTATGGGCTGTGCAACCTAATGAAATATGTGTTTCTTTCAGCCATGCCCAGATGTATTTTGGTTTCCCATATTTTCTGAAACGGCATGTGATGAACTGGTGCAGGAAATGGAACATTTTGGACAATGGTCGGGTGGAAAACACCATGTACGTAAGCATATTTTGATGATAATATTTTTTAAAACTATTTTTTCATTAATTTAGTATCTCATTAGGTGTGTATTGTTAAGTGGACTCTGCTCCTATGTGGGATAATTGCTAGGACAAAGAGATTATGTCTGTATTCTTGTTCAGTGATTGACAAAATTGTAGGCAGCTCTTCAGCTCATGCAGAGTGGGCTGCTGGATGCCATTCTGAGAGTTAATTTTAATCATCATTTCGAAGACTTTGATTGCATTCACTCATTTTAAAGCTAATATGGTTTTTGTGCATTACCATAATACAGAATTATAAATAAAATAGGTCTGTAAAATGATTCTCATTTTCTTCCAGACTTTTAAGACTTTTCTTCCAGACTTTATCTTTTCATCTATCACAGGGGTGTCTAAACATTTTGTCAGGAAGGCCACGTCATCTTTCTCACTCTCTTGGCGGCCAAAAAGAAAAAAAGAATTTATTTACATTTCAGTGGTGCCCAGTGCCTGTTGTTGCCTGCTACTCCTTCCCAGTACCCTTCGCTGACCAGTGCCATTGCCTTCTGGTGCCCAGCCATGCCCAGAGCTAACAAATATTCTGGAAATTTTACTCCCACAACAACAGGTTCATTCTGCTAGTGAATAAATAAATTCAAATCACTTCATAAGGTTTTTCTATGAGAGAGGGTGATCTTCAAACCAGTTCATCAGCACTTTCCTACAAAGAGAAGGGCTTTGTCTGCAGCCTTCTCAGCCCTCAGAAGAAACCTGTGCAGGGAGAAGAGATTTCTTCATGTCCAGAAGATTGCAGGGCTTGCCCATGGGCCAGGTGGAGGGGACTTGACACATTTGAACCATTTGAGCTGCATCCTCGAGTTTTTAAGGAACTGGCAGATGTCCTTGCAGAGCCTCTGTCGATCATCTTTGAGAAATCCCTGAGGAGTAGAGAAGTGCCACTGGACTGGAAGAGGGCAAATGTAGTCCCAATTTTTAAGAAGGGGAAAAAAGAAGACCCGGGAAATTATAGACCAGTCAGTTTGACTTCAATCCCGGGCAAGATATTAGAGCAAATCATAAAACACACAATTTGTGCACATCTAGACAAGTACTCGGTGATCAAAACAATCCAGCATGGATTTACCAAGAATAAATCTTGCCAGACAAATCTGATCTCCTTTTTTGATCGGGTTACGAGCTTACTGGACAGTGGCAATGCTGTGGATGTCATTTATCTTGACTTCAGCAAAGCATTTGACAAGGTCCCACATGACATCTTAATTGGGAAGTTGGAAAAATATGGGCTAGACGGGGCAATCGTTAGGTGGATTTGCAACTGGCCACACTTAAAGGGTTTTAGTAAATGGTTCTGTGTCAACTTGGAGGTCGGTTTCAAGTGGGGTACCCCAAGGCTCTGTCTTGGGACTGGTTCTCTTTAACATTTTCATTAATGACTTAGAGGAATGGATACAGGGGAGCCTGATCAAATTTGCGGATGACACCAAGCTGGGAGGAGTAGCAAACACAACAGAAGACATGAGAAACCTCCAGGAGGATCTGGATAAACTGGAATCCTGGGCTGTAACAAATAGAATGAATTTCAATAGGGAGAAGTGCAAGGTTCTGCACTTGGGCAATAAAAACCAAAAATACAGGTATAAAATGGGGGATACTTGGCTTGGCAGCACAACATGTGAGCGGGATCTTGGAGTCGCTGTGGATCACAAGCTGAACATGAGTCAGCAGTGTGATGTGTCTGCAAAGAAGGCAAATGCCATTTTAGGCTGCATTAAGAGGTCTGTAGCTTCCAAGTCGCGAGAAGTTCTAGTTCCTCTTTATTCAGCATTGGTGAGACCTCACCTTGAGTACTGTGTTCAGTTCTGGGCACCTCACTTTAAGGAAGATGCAGCCAAACTGGAGCAAGTCCAGAGGAGAGCGACAAGAATGATCAGTGGGATGGAAGGGAAGCCCTATGAGGAAAGGTTGGGGGAACTTGGGATGTTCAGCCTGGAGAAGAGGAGGCTGAGAGGAGACATGATTGCCCTCTTCAGATACCTGAAGGGCTGTCATAGGGAGGAAGGGGCTCATTTGTTCATAGCTGCTTCTGAAAGCAGAACTAGAACCAATGGGTACAAACTGAAAGAGAGGAGATTCTGGTTGGATATCCGGAAAAAAATCCTGACAGTGAGGGCGGTTCGGCAGTGGAACAGATTGCCAAGGGAGGTGGTGGACTCTCCCTCACTGGGGATCTTCAAGCAGAGGCTCGACGAGCACCTTTCGGGGATGCTCTAGGGGGATTTCCTGCTGCAGGCAGGGGGTTGGACTAGATGTCCTACTAGGTCCCTTCCAACTCTATGATTCTATGATCTGCTGGAAGATACAAGAATATAGAAATCTAAGAGTTATGCAGGCTCACACTACTTTACAAAGTGTTCTGTTAGATTCTAAACTGTATTCTTCTACCAGTCTAATGACATATACAAGGTACTTCAGATATAAAATCAGCTCTTCCATCCTTCCCACCTTAGGACAGCCGTATTTCTGGAGGATACGAAAATGTTCCAACTGATGATATACACATGAAACAAGTTGGGTTAGACAATGTGTGGCTACATTTTATCAGAGAATTTGTAGCACCTGTAACACTGAAAGTATTTGCTGGCTACTATACAAAGGTAAGTTAAAGCTGCTATTAAAATATAAAACTTCAAGGTCTTGACTCAGTCTATTAGGTAGGCAACATCCATGTGCAAAAGACCCATTGACCTCAACTGAGGCCTTTGTGTCTTACCTTTGTCAGTACATGTGAATGGTTACTTGTAGTTTACTGAAGGGTTAAACAGTACCTGAGTTTACTGAAGGGTTAAACAGTCTTTGTATATATTCTCTATGTCCATCCAGCTTCTACAGGCTACTCATACTTTACTTGAATGAGACATATGGGAATAGATTAATGAAACTGAAACGTTCATATTCTACTCCTTCAAGATGCTTGATTAATTAATCCATGAATTTTCACAATATTTCTTTGCAGGGCTATGCCTTGCTAAATTTTGTAGTGAAATACTCTCCTGACAGACAACGTTCCCTCAGACCTCATCATGATGCATCTACGTTTACTATCAACATTGCTCTCAACAAAGTAGGAGAAGATTTTCAAGTAAGTTTGGAACGTATCTTGTTGATTTACATTGCACCTGTTTCCATATTTTGGATTTCTTTCCTCAAATATTTTAAAACAATATTGCTTAGAACACGAAATTGGCAACAAAAAGTTTGCTGTAATAGAATGCATGACAAGCATTAGAATTGTATTACTTGCAGTGCTGTAAAGGTTTAGATGAAATACTGAAAAACTGTATTTGGTGTTGAAACAAGTCAGAATATGAGGTTAAGGACACAATCCTAGTATTACCCTGATACCTGGTGGGTCACAAATATGCTGTAAAGCAGATTTGTTCCTCCTTGGAGATAAGCTATTCTAGCACAAGTGGTATGCTAGGTACCTCAGCACATGGCAGTTAATTCAGTTTCAAGGGAGACAGGGTCTCTTTAGACCTTCACACCAGCTAAGCTTGGCCGCCATGGAAATCTGGGGAGGCAGAGTTGCAGGGAGGAGAGAGGAGACATTGTGGAGTGGAAGGAGGCCAGGCAGTGGATGGAGAGTGGGAGGCAGGGCTTGGATCTGGCAGTTATTCTGGATCCAAGCCCTCTTACCGATGCAGGTAGGAGCAGCTTCTAGAGGTGGCACAGATCCATGTAGACTTATTGGGGCTGCTACACCCTCACGTGGGGTAAAAGGAAAATCTTCCCTTTGTCCCACAGAAGCACAACAGAAGCTCCAGTGGAATGCAGGATGCAGCACAAGCATGTTAGCTTGCCTGCACCAACCCTGCAAGACTAGTGGGATATGGGAAAAGACAAGAAGATATTATTAGTGGCAGTTAGGAAACCTCCAAGATAACATTGAGGAAAACATTCTGCTTAATAAAGGGGGAGTTTTGTTTTCCCCTTATTCCTGGTTTGTTGTTATGCCCACTAAACAAACCTTATTCCTGGTTTGTTGTTATGCCCACTATGCATTACTGGGAATGGAGATGGGGACTTTGTTTCACATAGTGTGAATACAGAAATAATATTCATGACACATGCTGAGGGCTGAAAATGTCAATAAGCAGGAAGTGGTGTCATAAAGCATGTGATGTTCAGAAGTAAACTGTTCATTCTCACCTGGGAACTCATTAGCCTCAAATGACATGAGAGAAAATATACAAATCAAATTTTGATCATATTTTCAAAATATGGGAAAACCCAATTATCACATGGATAATTTTCTGGATAAAGAGCTTTCACTAACTATATCTGGCCATATGCTTGACACCCCTGATTTCTTTAAGGGTCACTTTGCAAATGTTATATAGGATAGATAACTAAAGCTCCCAGCTCTGTCTCTCAAAGTAGTCATATGGAAAGCCTTATTGCAACATAAACTGCTTTGAATACAAATTTATTTTATACTGAAGCTGGCCTCTGAGGGTCATGTTTGGCCCAAAGGTGAACAGTTGCTGATGGCCAGGCTCATTGCACATTAATAAAAGTAACAAAGGTAGTCTTAATATAATTGGATATTACTCAGTTCGGTATGTTTCTAACCCAGACAACCACACTTGTTTCAAAATTACGATTGTGATCTTCCTTCACCCATTTTCCTTGATTATTAGAAATTCACCCATTTTTCTTGATAAAACTTGAAGTCTAAGTTTTTTTCTGATTCTCTCATAGGGAGGTGGGTGTAAATTTCTGAGATACAACTGCTCAATTGAATCACCCAGGAAAGGTTGGAGTTTCATGCATCCTGGAAGACTTACTCATCTACACGAAGGACTTCCTATTTTGAAAGGAACAAGATACATTGCAGTATCATTTATTGACCCCTAATCTTATTTTGTGACCTCTTAAAGACAACATTTGGTATTTGATGAGGAACTCTTATTTATGATTCTTCTCCCAGAAGATGGTGACAAAAAATTATCTCCTGGACAGCTGCTTTATTTGTGGCCAAAAAAGGGCGGGGAGGGTGACCTAGCTGAAAATCTTCAAGCATCTATTCTGAGCCTTCAGTCTGAACATACAAAATGTTTCAGTTTCTCTCCTTTGCCATCTGAAGGGGTGCGGGGGGAAAGATGTTTTGATTAGGACAATCAATAAAACTTTCTCTATAGGTTTTTGACCCATAACTTTGTGAAATACCAAGGTGTACTTTGCATGCATCTTGGTGAGAGAAGTCCATATCCAATACATGTGCATATTCTTCTAAGAAAGATATGCATTATGGATAAAACAAGTTGTTGGCAAAAATGTGTACGGTGTATTCAGGAGCTATAAAATGCCTTTTAAAAGTAGTACTATTCCAAGCAACTATTCCCAAGTGTCCTTTTGTCAAGCTGAGCTATTCTGAAAATACCTTTTTGCACCAGTTCAGTGCTGGCAATCCGAGCCCTTGAGAACCTTGGAAAATGCTCATATAAGGTTGTCTTGGAAGCCAAATTTCGTGCTCTTATTTAAAACTACTTGAATTTTATATCAGGAAGTCAAAAAAGTGGAAGATTTTTTTCTCTTCTAAAATTTGCAGGTTTTGACTTGCCATTTTTAAAAGGGATCAGTTTTAGATAATTCCTGCTGTGCCTACTGTTTGTAATTTAAAGGTGACACTTGAAAACAAGCTGAAACCATGGAATCTGAGGTGCTAATATGCACATATTTTATATGAAAAATAAAGAAGTCTTAAATTAAGAAGGGATTTTATTGTGTCTGTTTTAGGATATAGTGTGCTTACATTGCTTACAGTTTTGTAAGCAGTTTTTACTGTCCTAGTGAGAACTACGTGTTTGTCGGTTAAATGTTTTGCTTTATTTATTCATACTTAACAGATTTTCTGTTTCATGGGTCGGTTTCACTAGCTGGTTGTGTTCCCTACATCTCCATCAGGTACTAAAACTGAAAAAACTAATTGGTTGAAAGTTGGGTCAATTCATGTAATTTCTTGGGCTCCAAAGTATTGGAGAATCGTGCTTCATGATGTCTGAGGGAATCATGATACAATGGGGAGGCAGTGGCCATTTAGTGTCAGTCTTTTTTGATGGTGAATCATGTAATCTATAATACGGTAAGTCCCCTACTTGATTGCTTGATAGTAAGTTGATTTGTTTGTAATTCCAACAAATGTGTTGGATTTAGGAGCCCAACAGGAACCCCCTGTGCACACAGGGGTCTTAGTTGGGAGGAGGAAACCCAACTTTCACACTTACAAACAAGCCTCTGGAACCCACTTCAGAGCCTCTTAGGATTAGTTCACATCTGTGAAAGTTTTATGTTGAAGGTTCATAAGTAGGGGAGTCACTATAGAAATGTGCTTTAATACTAGGTTGAGAACATGACATTAATTGCTTGTTTGATGACTGAACAAAACCCATATTTTCAGGGGAATCATTGCTAAAAGGTGAGCTATAAATGTGAATTGTCAGAGTATTGATGAATTTTCAATTCAATTACGCACATGTTGATTAGTAATATTTGTATTGCAGAAACAACAAGTCTGGAAATATTGAGTAGCTATTTTTTTTATCCCTGTGCTGACTCTGTATCTCTGTTATAGCTTCATTTTAGAAATGTCAAAATCATGATGTGGGATACAAGAACCCTGGAGGTGTGGTTAAAGTTGTTTCATATATGCACATAACTTTTTCTGATTTTTATTCTGCTTCTCCACATAGTCCTCAAGTATCCTGGTTGTATTATCAGTAGATCTAGAGAAGAGGCTCCTATTCAAGCAAGAAATTTGGGTGGACATGTAGGAACAACTTGTCAGCTTTATGCATCCTAGCCTTAAAAATATTATCCAGTCCAGCAGCATTGGTACATCTTGAGTGAATTTTTCCTTCCTTTCAGTCATCTTCATGTTTTCCATTTTGGTGTTTACAAATTGCAAAGCACCATAGCTGCAGTGGGTTGGCAACACAGGATAAATTCCATTAATGCAAATACTGCTGAATGACTGCGCTCCTTTGATGAGGTGCTAAGCTGCACTTGTGCAAATCATGAACTTGGGTTAACTTCTCAATTCTATCTGTTGAAAGCAGTCTTTGTTTTATTCAGGTTATTCCAAGCATTAGCTTTATAATCTGCTGAAGTGTTATAGCACTGATTATACCACCAATGGGCAAAATCCAGAGTAACTACAGGGAGTCCTTGCTCTGCTGTAAGAACAACTTACTCTGGATTCCAATATGAATTTCCCATAGGTTTTCACTAGGTGGGGCAGAAACTACGGGTGCACATAAAGTCTCTTACGTGCTCCCGTACTTACTCTGGATTTGGGGGTATTTCTGAATTAGTGCAGAAGAGCCATCTTTATTAAAATGATCTGCATGGAAAACAAAGTGAAGGAAAAACACTTTGAAATAATATCTGCAAAAAGTTATGGTTTTAGTTTAGTTTAGATTTAGTTGTATCAATACCTGCACGCTGTGCTCCACTGAGTAGTTGCTGTAAGCCTGGAGATTGCTCCATGTTCACAGTGTGTGCTGGAAGGGAACAACACAGTGCCAAGCTCTACTCCATGGTCTTTCCTGTTACAAAACACTAGAGAAGGAACATGAGAAACAGTAAGCTGCTTATCAGAAGGTGCAGCAGGCTCCCACGGGTGTCTGTGTGTTTCTACAGTGCTCCCTACAATCAGAATAAAGTTTACATTGTGATTGCATCCACTTTTGCTTTCATGAACACAAAACCAGAAGTGTGGTGATTGTGGTTTTGTGTGTCTCTGCAGCATGGGGAGTACTGTGGTGCTGGCACAAGGCTCTCCATACTCCCAGGATCCTGCTGCACCTTCTGCTAAGTGATGTGGACCCCTCCTGCAACCCTCCAAAGCAAAACAATCCTGGGGATTGCATTACTGCCTTCTCCCTTCCCCATAAGCACTTACAGTGGGGCTCTAGCACACAGGGAGTTTGAGGACTGCTGATGTACTAGGAAGGGCTGAAGAGATGTGAGAGGCAGTGCACCAAAGTAAGAATAAGGCTTCTATGGTTTTGGAATCCACTGGGATGTGTGTGAATACTATATATCTCATGCAGATATAGCTGTATCCTTATCTGTATATTTTACTGGGAGGGGCTGCCCATATCACTTGCTTGTTGGACCTTTTTTGTTGCAGTGAAATAAACTGCAGTTGAACTAACAGGCAACTTGTTACAACTTTGTTGCAAATTTGTTGCAGTTGGACTAACAGGCAAGTGACATGGATAACATCTCTTGTTGAGGGGCTGTTAGCACCCTTTATGGCTAACGCCTAGGGTGGATTGCCCCTGCCCCTCTTATGCTACTGCTACCAAACAAAAGGAAGAGAAAGTTCTGGCTTCAATGGATAAAGATTGAATTTTGAATTTGTGAATTTGTAAATAAATCTTACATGCTGAAGTCTTCCCTCCCTTTTCCTTATTGCTACCGCTATGACCACATCAAAGTAGCTTGAATGCCTTCATAATATTCTACCATTCTGGGAGGGATCAAGGCAAGAAATGAGATTAGGTCATTCTTCCTTGTGGTGGAAAAATGTTGCCTGGGAAGCCCTGCCTTGGAGTACATCTGGTTTGCATCACTGTCCGCAACCTGATACAGCAGTAGAGCACTTGCAGTGAGGGAAAGCATTGATATTCAGCCCCACTTCTCCGGTTGGACTGTCCTTGTTTAGCTCTGTCTTGAACTTGGACTTCGCCACCTTGAGAGGAAGGTTGTCTGCAGCATAAGCCAACTTCTTTTGTTTTGTTTTAAAACCTGGAGAAGCTACAAAACGTGCTTTTCACATCCATCCTTTGACCAAATCCTATGGAAAGCAAAACAGCAGGAGCCTTCATAACCTCACTGGATAACTCAATACATACTATTAATAGGTCACCACAACAGGTTGTTTCACTTGTTTTGTAATATATGAAAAAGTTTAATGTAGCTTACCTTCATCATGAGCAAGTCTTTTTTCACATCTCTTGTGATCAATAGGTATATCATCTCACTGCTATACATGAAAGGAAATCTATAAAGTATATGCAGATGTCACTACAAAAATCAAGGTAGTAACTAAAGCCCTTTTTTAAAAAAAAATCAGGAACCTTTAAAAGTATTACATGGTGGAAAACTAATCAAGCTGAACCAAATGCAATTCTTAGTGCATACATTACATACCACTGCTGAGAACCAAGTAAGAACTAAAATAACCACAATTCAGCTTGAAAATCAATTTGCTTCTTGAGCAAAAATAAATTATCTCCCCAACTTCAGTCATGCAGATATAATTTGTCAATAACAAAAATTGTAAATCCAAATGTCCATGCCATGTGTCATTTTCAATTGTATACTTCAAATGTTTATCATCTCTTTGAGTTACTCCAGCATTTTCCTACCCTTTGTTTCCCATTCTATTTCCATCGCTGCAGATTTCCAAATTATCTAATATCTTTTTGCTCAGGGAGGGCTGAGCATGGGTATCCATGCACCCAGTCTTGTTTTTAATGTACAACATTGGAACCATGTTTGAAGATGCATTTGATCTTCAAAGGTGCCCTAGAATCTACAGCTGATTCAGTTCACAGTAGCTAGTCTAAAATTGAATCTTGGGCCAGTTACCACTGGATACCAAAGTAAAGCAGCTGGTGACTGAATAACTGCCCTCTGTTGTGGGTATTGACTTTAGAAAGCCTCCCTGGGGTTGTCCATCTGTTGCCAATCTCTATGTGTTATCTAAGAAGATTTGTCACATTTTATTTGTTTACCTCTTTTCACTTGGGAAAGTGAATTATTTGACCATTATTGTTATTTCAAAACTTGCTTTCTGTTATGTGATCAAAATATCATTTTAAATGCTATTCTATTTAATTATTTATATAGAGATACTGTCCAAGAGTCTCCAAAAAGCAATCCAGAAATAAAAAGATAAACAAGGAGAAGGTCTAAAAGAAGATCTATTCATCAACAGGCGGTACATGATTAACAGCTAGCTGAAGGCCACACTCTGTACTTTCAGAGAAGAGCACGGTTAGACAACTGTGCATGGGGAGACGTTACTGTCTTTTCCTTACACACTGCTAGACTGTCTTTATTAACTCCACTTGCTTTTTGAGAACTCCATTTATTTTTATGACATGCCTTGGACAATATGTATGAAAGGGTGATACAATTTTTCTTAAGTAGGAGGGGTGGCAGTGGGTTACAGGCATGGTAGGCTTGCTTAGCAGCAGCTAAAACCATATCCTATTCCTAGCCACTTTGACCCACATCTGTATTTGAGAAGTCTTTCTTCCAGTGGAAAAACAACAACAAAATGCAACATCAATCACAACCACACCAGCAGAGCTTAGGAAAAAATAAGAGGGTTATAGGGATGGCCTCACTTCTTGAAATAGCTGTCCTGCCCAGGGATTCTCTCAAAGAAGTTCCAGAAGTGGCTGTGACATTTCTAGGGAGGCCCAGGCACAAAACATGAGCACAGTAATAAACGTTTCCTAATGTACTGCAAATGAGCATTAAAATCTAAGCACGTTGCACATCTTGCTGAATATGAAGTTATGTTCAGACTGTGAACTTGGCAGAAATGTGAAAAAACTGAAGAGGATGCTGAAATTCCTGGGTACACAGAAAAAAATGGCAGAGAGATGAATAGTTGTTGGAGAGGAACTGGAACAACTGGATCTTCTTTCTGTCTTTCTGTCCCCCTTTATGTCTTTCTCATCCACATACATTAGGTGGATTCTCATTTATTGGGAAGGTGTAAGAGAAGGCTGCTTTGATGCCAATGCCCTGGTAAGCATCCTCCAGTCTCTCTTCTTCCTTTCTTTGACCCAGATGTATCAGGAAAGAAAGTAGAATGGTCTTCAGGATGCCATTCTCTTCGCACCTGCAGGATACTGATCAGAGAGTGTGTGCCTGCATTCATGTGCTCACTCGTGTATACAAATGCAGAATCAGAAAGGGTCTGGCCAAAGGAGTGGAACATAACTTGCCACAGGCCTAAACTGGTGTAGCATGCTTTCACTCTGCTAGCATGTCAAGATTGTTCAGCATGATATTTTTCCTTTTTATGCTACTGTTATGGAACTTTTGTTTTTAATGGACAGGCTGGAAGGTACAAAGACAAATCAGAGAATGACTTTTGAAGAAAGCATTCTTTTGGCAGTGGAATGCCTATGTGGCTTCTGTCTTGGCTCTCAAGTTGCTTCTGGTAGTTTGTTTTTCATTAAAATTAGTTAACTCTTAAAAGATTTTCTGCACTTGCAGGGCTGTTTTCCATTAATACTATTTATTTCTTTGACTTGAAAAAGAATGAACATGTTTTCTGCACCACCATCACCACCCCCGGCAATATATTACATTGATAGTCTTTGAACTCGTTAGCAACCGTGACAGGTTTAGCTCAACATAGAAGGACTTAAAAAGTAGCACTTGTCCCTTGCAATGGTTAAAGGTACAGGCACTTTGTCCTACATTTTATATGGTCGTTGTGCATATAGCACATGGACAAAGTCCTGGAATTCCTATGTTTCTATGGAATTAAGTGTAACAGACTCTAGAATGAGCAGGAAAATGGAAGAGGAAGCAATGGCCAAGACAAGGAATTATGGCAATGGCTTGGTTGTTAGGATGAAAGACCATATTGGATACTTATTGGATACTTAGCAGGCATCCTGTTCTCCCAGCCACCCACTGTTTGCTCCCAGCTATGGACACAAAATGTAGACACAAAAGCTCATCTGGAATTTCTCATTCACCCTCATTCAGGTCCTCCTTTTGCTGATGTGGAGGCTAGATGCAATCTTAGGATTGCACTGTGGGATTCAGCAAGAAACAAAGGTGAGATCCAGGAAAAGTGCCCTGGATCCCAAATGGGCCTCATGCCTAAGAACCCCTCCACTAAGATAATGTAGTCTTGTCCTGTACACACAACACATTGCAGCAGATGCCTGACACCACTCATCAAGTTTTATTGAGTACAATAATAATTTTTAAATTTTCTTCAGGATTCTTAAAAAATCAATAGCATTTATTTATATTTTGAAATTTTTAAGTGCACATTTTGATTGCATTCCATTCAGCCCTAGAGATATAGAGCGTACAATAAATTGTATTTATATTTCTAGGATTTTATAGACCTTGGCTGTGAACTTGGCTCCCAAAAAGATGTTTCTAGTTGGGCCCTGTAGCTCCTAAGCTTGGTCCTGTACAAAACATATGATGTGATGCCAGCGATCTGTCCAAATTGAATCAAGGCAATAATGGCTCCTTTTCCTCAATAAAGAACTCTTTCACAGTTTTTTAAAGATGAGTAATTGAGTTCAAGAAGGTGGGAATCAAGAAGGTCATTGCTGGCCTTTACCTTGGCTTACACTGAAGGCAGACCTTTAGTTAAACAAAACCCAATTTGTCTTGTGATACAACACCTTGCCTTAAAACTGGTAATGATACCTGTGGTAAAGTTTTGTACTAAGAATTGGCATACCATCTTATCTGCTATCTTCTGGGAAACATGATGTGGCAAAGGAAATACAAAACAAGCAATCATTATAAACTGTCTTGATATAGGCAAACATTTTTCATTCCATTGTCGTGTTGCTCTTTCTCCCCTTTCATTAGATCAGTTGTCCTTTATTTATTCCTAACCCCCACCTGCAAACATTTATTTCTCAAATATCTTCCTGTAATTTGGTATCGAATCTTGGTAATACCAGTATCTATATACCGGTTTTCAACTAAAAAATTCAGTATATTGGTTGGTCTGTGAAACATTCAATATGCTGCCCATAAAGAATTATTTGTTGTCACAACAGCACTACATTTGTCAAAGTCTGAAATCGATGGATTCCAAATGATTTTTGGAAATTAAGTTGGACAAGCATAACTGGTTTTGTTAATACTGCTGCTAACAAATAGATGACATTTTACAGAGCTTTTTTATTATTAATGTCAATCTGTTCTAGTCTACAATTCCTTAAAATAACAGTGTTTTTCAAAAAATTTTCCCCCAACATGGATTACTAAATTAGACAAGCATAACTGGTTCTATTTTACAGAGTTTTTAAATTAAAACACTGTTTTAGCCTACAGTTCCATAAAATGAATATTTATATGGCGTCAGTTTTCTTCTCAGATTAGTTTACTAAAAGGAAATAGTGGATTTGTGAATAATTGTGGGAGTATCAGTGTGCCTTGTTGCCAAAAAGGGTCCCTACACTGATATTGCTCAATCTTTGATCATGGGATCATGGGAGCATTCCAGATGAAAATGGAAGTTAAAGGGCAGCCAAGTTCTCCATATCTTGAGGATAATTTCTTATTTCCTGAGGGCAGTTTTCCTGGACACCCAATGCCTGGGCTGTCATGGCCCACTCCTGAGCTGTTCAGAATATGGACTACTTCAGCACAAAAATGGCTGCTGCAGCATCTAATGTGCTCGAGGAAACTACTGCCATCTCCTCAGGAAAATGGGACTTTTGTTAGCTTCTCTCGGGTAAGGGAAGTAGTCTCAGAATCGGGCTACTTGATTCTGTGGAACCTCTTGAGCCTTCCTCTCCTCCTTACAGCACATTTGTGACCATACATGTTGGCTATAAGCATGTAAACACTTTTCAGGATCAGGCCCTCAGTCAAAACCCTTTTTCTTCCTCATCAATATCACCACTTACATGTCTAATACCTAATGCATGTCAATAGCTGAGCAGAAATTAAAGCATAGGACCAATTTTATGTGGCCGGTTAACCTGCACTGACAGCACTGGCTGCTTCAGTTTGGGACTTGGCCCTATAGGCAGTGGTGGGCTTCAAATAAATTAACAACAGGTTCTATGTCCTAATAACCTAAATTAACAACAGGTTCTATGTCCCATGAGTAACTGGTTCTCAGAAACAGGCACTCATTAGCAAAGGGTTCTATAGAACCTGTGAGAACTCCCTGAAGCCCACCACTACCTATAGGCATAGCTATAGGCACACCAACATCATTTGTTGTGTTGGTGGCAGATCCAGTGGCATCTGTGCCTGCCCCCCCAAATGCCAGTGTTGGACAAAAGTATAGAATAAGATTGCAGTCTGTCAGTGTTTGTGAGAACAACAATAATTTAAATTGCATATACTGTATCCATGTCATTACAGTGCTCAGAGGACAGGATGTTATCTGCACTCTCAGTTTGTGTCACATTGTCTTGAAATCATTTTGGGTGAAAAGAAAACTTCCATTTCCTTAAGTGAAATTTGACAGTGAATCAAGCAGCTGTTGCTGTAACACAAATACAACTGTTAACAAACAGATGACATTCTCAGCAGGGATGGGAAAGTTTGAACTCCTGCTGAGCCAGCTGTGCCTACAGGAAAAGAAAAACAAAAAGCTGCCATTGTGTGACAGGGTCAGCCAAGACTGCTGCTGATATTGGAGAAGGAGAAGGTCAACTCCGGCTAGTCCTCTTCTGTGAGACAAAAGACTATTTGAAAAGTCCTTGCACCATAGACTGTGATCAAACTTCAGTTCATGAAGATGGCATAACTGGGTATCGTTTGCTGTGTTGTCCTTGTTTCCACATCTTTTCCCATTACCCTCTTGTCTCCTTGTGCCTCTTTTTAAGCGGATGACAGTCTAAGCCTGTCTACACAGAAGTCTCATTATGTTCAATGGCTCTTACGCCCAAGTTAGTGTGATTAGCCCTACAATCCAGAGTAACTACGGGAGCACCTAAGAGACATTATGTGCACCTGTAGTTACTGCACCGTCTAGTGAATACCTATGGGAAATTCATATTGCAATCCAGAGCAAATTGTTCTTACACCAGAGCAAGGACTCCCCATAGTTACTCTGGATTGCACCCTAGGATTGCAACCTCTGTCTGGGACAGGAAACCATCTTATTCCTTTGTCACATAAATCACTGGAAGAATTTCTTTTCTTTTAGAAAGTGTGTGTGTGTGTGTTGTAACCTTTTATAAATACCCAAGGATTCAACTATATCTGGAATCCATCCTTAATTGTGGCAAGCGTCAAACTTTTTGCACTCCTTTCCAGCCCCCTTCCCTTATCATTGAGAGAACTGGATGAACCATCTGTAGATTTAGCAGTTATTTGAACTTGGGGTTTCTCCAATTAAATGAAAAGTCTCTCTGGAGGTTTCTCTGTTTAAAGTTTCTATGGAAATTAAAGTTTCTTTGAAGGTTTCTCGGTTTATTCATTCACTTATTCTTATGGTGACAGAAGATGGGAGAAGAGCCAGAGGCCTGACTCTCACCTTTTCGCAAGAATAATCACAAGGGAAAAGATAACATCTGATCAGATCCTAAGTTATGTGGTTAACAGACATCCTGTTTTCAATGTTCTGAAGAAGCAAAGGCCCTACTGGAATAAAAAGTAGACCGAACCATTTCGAAAAGCTTTAACACTGAATAGTGTTCTTATGCATTTCCACTGAACTCTGGAATGGGTCATGTGAGAATAGTTAGCAAAAGTGATAGAAAGTTTAGGAATCACTATGGAAATTACTAGCATGATATAATGCTACACCTTTTCACCGTCACATGCATTTTAAGATTCTGTTACTTATTCTCCAGCCCTACTAAACTTTCCAAAGTTCTACTGAACTTTCCTCCTCTGATCTCTTTAAATTCTCTCCTTCTTCCTTCTATGAAAAACTGCATATTTCATCCTCTATCCTTCATGATTTTTTATGTCCGTCAGATGTATTTCCTTCTGGTTTTGTTGTGTTTCCCAGACATCCTGGATAGAAAACAAGAGCTAACACTTCACAGCCTTTCAGAGTATTAAAGGATGAAAATTTGAGGGAGATTCTGCAGCCAAAACAGAAACAAACAACTCTTAGCATACATTTTTTTGTGTAGAACCCATTATAGGTTGTTTGTGGGGATGTTTTAAAAAATTAGGGGGCATAAAAGTTTAAAGTGTTATGGGTGTGTGGTGGCTCAGTGGTTAAAGACACTGTGCTTGTCAAGCTGAAGGTTGGTGTTTCCAGAATCAAGTACCTTATGACAGCATGAGCTCCCATCACTTGCCCAGGTCCTGCCAACCTAGCAGTTTGAAAGCATGCAAATACGTGCCACTTTAGTGAGGAGGCAGCATTCTGTGCATCTTTGGTGTTTTGTCATGCTGGCCACATGGCCATGAAGGTATCTTTGGACAATGCTGGATCTTTGGCTTTGTAACAGGGATGTGTTCTGCCCTTAGAATTGGTCAGTACTAGCAGGGTAATGTGGGGTGAACATATTTACCTTTAAAAACCATTATTGATTTGGCAGTTTGGTTCATTTTGTGGCTGGATTAATTTCATTGGCTCATTTTGGGAATTTGCTCCAAATTTGTCCTTGGGCTAGTAAAGGAGTTGTGGTCATGTGACGTGTTGTTGACTTTTAAAATAAAGAATATTGTAATGTGCACGCAGGGAAACTGGTTATATGTCAGGGACCAAGTGGAATGGCTAATGGCTTAACTCAGTTATTGGGCAAAGAAGAAAGTAGGTGGTGAAGGTAAATGTACAAGAACAAAGAATTCTTCACACCCAACCATATTTATTGATGTGATAATAATCTTGGCTTCCCCCAAAATGTCTTGATGTGCTTTTGGTGATAAATTTCCTGTAAGTATTGCAGAATAAGAAATCACCAGTAAAACAATGTGAAAATTAAATGTTTCACACTGGTGAGATGCTTGCTAAATCAAGTTCAGGAGTTTGAATTGGGAGATCCCAGAGTGACCAAAGAACCATGGGCCTCTCCATTCATCTGTTGACTTGGAATAAGCAAATGCTATGGCCAACAAAGGTCCTTTCAACTTATTTTCAAGTCATGGATATGTGGCTGCTGTTTTCAGGATCTCTAATGCTGATACTTTTCCACTAATAGGGGGCCACCTATACTGAATGAAAGCCACATTTTCCCTACAATGTTTGAAAAAAAAAAGAAAAGCTCAGATGGATTAGACCAAAAACTCATGTAGTGCTGTATCCTGTTTCCCCTGGTGGCTTACCAGCCGCCTCTGGGAAAACCCACAAACAGGAGGAAAAGCAGAACTTTTCTCCCACCATTTCCCCACTGCAACCTCATTCTGGAGGCGTACTGCTGCCGAACCTGGAGGTGGCACTTGACCACTATCCATGGTGGCCTTTGATAGACTTGTACTCTATTACTTTGTGCAGTCCACCTTGAAAGCCATAGAAAACAGTGGCCATCTCCACTAATTACCACAATGATTTTCACAGACAAATGATATAGTGTGAGAAGAATGGAGGATGGGACTATCTAATCTGGTCCCAGATGTTCTAATTATAGACCATTTGGGTTCTAATTTGGGATCACCTATTTGGGTTTTAATGCTCAAACTATTCAGAAGTGGGCTTATTGGAGGTTAGTGGAATTCCACTACTGTATTCCATAAATCTCCTTTTCTTCCCTGGTCAGAAAGCATTAAATTGTGGCCATAATAGGATGTGAGCTGTAGGATCCTTTGGAAACAATCTATACCACATCATAGTATTCAGTTCAAAACACCACTCTTCATTTAAATTTCCACATCTGTTCCTCTAGCCCCTTCTTTACTGGTATGAACATAATGAGCTGTTCTGAAAATAACTTTGTGGAGAAAGAGACTTGTCTCTTTAAGCATCCTTTGTAGATGTCTCAGTTTTAACCATGAGCTTACTTTTATCTTCCCTTGTTCATGTTGTGATTTTTTTTACAACTAATGCTACCTTTGCATCATGAGATGTAATTATGAAAGATGCTGATTAGAATTTTGCACAATATAGGGTATTTAATTAGTGACTTTCATCATGCGCTATGACATACCCCCCTCCCTTTAGCCTATTCTTTCATGTCAACCATCTGAGGTTTGGAGTTGTCCTTATATGAGCCTTGAAGTGTTGCATCCTCCATTTGCTCATCCACTTCTTCCAAGCCACTGGAGAGAAGTGTAGGAATTTTGGATATTTGTGGAAGCTTCTCTGCCAGCAGGGAACTGGAGAAAGACCAGAAGCAAATTTCCCACACCAGTCCCTGGCTCCAAGCTTCTTTCCCTTTTGAGGAAAGTGAATATTCCTGCTCTCTGCAATGATAATGGTCTCAGGGGAACAAGGGGACCAGCATGGCTGACCAGGAAGAGACTGCTGATAACAGTCCACCAAGAGAGTGCTGTCCAAATATTGGGACTGACAGGACGCTACAGACTGTGGCTGCAATCCTAACCTCTGTTTGGCCAGTATAGCTCAGAAAAGACATGTGCCGGCATGAGGGTGTCACAAAAGTGTGGCAAAGCACACTCCTGGGATGGGAGCTAGGCTTGTGCAGTCATGCACCAGCCTCCCCACACCAGTGGAACAGGGAGACAGGTGGGTTATGCCAGTCTAAATTGGTTAGGATTGTGTCCTGTGACAAATATCTCACACTAGTTAAAACCTTTTGGTACACCCTAATACAGAGTTGAGTCACTTAACAATAGGCATATGATCTGCAAAATTACATGAGTCATCATTGTCTAGATCAGGGGTCTCTAAAGTTTTCGGCAGGAGGGCCACATCATCTTTCTGACACTGTGTCAGGGGCCAGAAAACTAATTTACATTTCAAAATTGAATAAATTTACATAAATTTGCATGTAAGAATGTATTGGAGAGGATTACAAGACTTGTCTAATGGCCAAATAGAGGGGTCTTGCTGGGGCCCACATTGTGGCTCACTGAGGATCACATCTGGCCCCCGGGCCAGGGTTTAGAGACTCCTGATCTTGATAACCTTGATTGGCAGCCAGATAGTGTTCGGCTGCCTTACATGGCTGTTAAGGGGGGAAGAAAAGCAACGGCTGGCAAATAGAGGGTAGGCAGCCATACTAATCTACCTACAACCTATTCACCCATATATCTTTCCTCTCTTTGTTTTGTTCTTTTCCTTTTAAGTCAGGAGTCTCCAAACCATGGCTGGGAACGAGTCATTTCCAGACCACCTCAAAATTTTATTCAGCCCACAGTAACTTACATTATTTTTTTCCCCTAACCAGATGGTCAGATTGTTAGCAAATGCAGTTCTTCCCACTGCACTTGTTTCCATACGATCAGAGTGGTGTTAGCCTGGATAACTCTCATTTCATTCACCTGGCTAATATAAGACCCTCAGGTCATAATAATTTAATATTAATCTCAATCCTGCTAATAAAACAAATCATGTTTCTGCATGTTGACTTTTCAACAAGATCATAAAGTGATCACGATAAGGAAATAGCATCATTTTCACATGTGTGAACAAATAACAAACCCTACAATCCAGAGTAACTACAGGAAGACATAAGAGGCACTTACTCTGGATTGCTCTATGCATTTCCCATAGGTTTTCCATAGGTGGTACCATAACTATTTTGGTGTAAAAGATCCCATAGTTACTCTGGATTGTAGATACTGGGTTTCTGCATGGATCAGGCAGTGTACTGTGCATGCTTGCCTCCACTTTATATAAAACTGATATTTTTTGGCCCATGAAAATATATAAAATTTACAGTGTGGCACTCTTACTGAAAACGTTGGAGACTCTAAGAACTCACTGTTCTTACTGCTTCCTCCTCTCCTCCTTCTGTCTCATTCCTAAGGCTCCATTCCTCCATGTAATTTAACTTAGTTAAATTCCTAAGGCAGTGGCATTCCTCTATGTAATTTAACTTAGACACCCAGCTTTTTTGTTTATCATCTAAGACCACGAAGGTCCAATGGACCATGAGGCCAATAAATGGACCCTGTATGACCCTGTACTATAGTTTGGAACATAAAACAAATAAATGTTGTGAAATGAATAATATTGTGTAAATTATGAATTTTGATTATAATTTTAGCTAGCAAAATATTGAACCTATGAATCCCTTTTTGTTTCTCGCCGCCAAGTTCCAATGGACCTTTCTATGGAAAAACCAATGAAAAGTCCAATGTACCATGTGGGATTAGGTTGTTCAATTTGAATTTATAGAAAAACTGTAAATTCAAAACATTCATGCTTCTGGATTTATAACTGTCTAATAAGCAGTAAAAAGGTCAGTAAAATAGGTAGTTGTCAAATAATAATAATAGATTCCATTAAAAAACACAAAAATAACTTTTGAAAAGGTCCAGTGGACCACGCTGGGTGTCTAAGAAAAAGGGCACAATACTAACCAATTTAGGGCAGCGCAATTCACCCATCTTCACATTTCCACAGTTGTGTGGGGAGGCAGGCGCATTATCTGTGCACTTGGGAGTGCTGAGGAAATGCTTTACAGCACTTTTGTGACACCCCCCAGACCTGCAAGGGATCTGTGCTGGGACTTATGCCAGCCTAAATGGGGATTACAATTGCAGTCTCAGTATGTTATCATTGTGTTCCAGTCCAAACCCCTTGTATTTAGTTCAAAATTTCAGTAAGCTTTGATGCACCTTTACTCTTGCTTCCATCATCCATTTGCTGCCAAATTGCATAGACATGCCATTGGCTAATAACACTGGGTTCCTGCAAACACCTGCTTTCCCACTTATGCACACATCACACTGCGGGTAACAGAATGATGTTTCATACAAAGATAAAAGTGAATGCAGGAGGATGTTCTGGTAGCATTTAGGATGCTGAGCCATCACAGAAGCTTTCAGCAGATAGGAAGAATCCAAAAATAAGGGATAATAGGCAAGAAAGTGGAAACAGCATTCGTCACAGAATCTGTATTCCTCTTGGCAGACAGTTAAATGAAATATACTTTTGCTGTATATTTTGTTTACATAGGAAATATACTTCGTTATGTTCTCTCAATGTAGACACAGTTTTAAAGATGAGAGTATGTTTTCCTCAGCCTTTGGAACAAGACGATCATATAAATAAATAATGACATAAATAATATTCTTGAATTTGCATCTGAATTTAGAGTAAATTGCTCTGGGCAACTTAACTTCATCTGTATTTACTTAAAATCTAAAAAGAACCAAACCACAGCTCTGGGAATAAAACATGTATATCTATTTAGAGCTGTTGAAATGCAGAAAATCAAATCTTGTCCAGATTCCACAGTAGCTTATCCAATAGAAAGGTTTCTCAGTTTCCACAGGAAAAGATGAGGGGAATGATACATGTCCCGAGTCCCAGAAAAGGTACAGCTGAGGAAGCACCAGGTCTATTTTGCTGTGTCTCTGTTTGCTACCTGTCTATTTCTGCTTGATTTATTTTTAACAAATACAAGGGGATGATCCTGGCAAAGGCCAATAAGTTTTTTTTTAATTTCAGAGCAAAACATAGATTAGTAAGGATTCCAGTGCTTTACCAAATGCTCACAAGCAAACTCTCTAGGGCTATTTTCAGTGTTTTGAATTTGTGGTTAATCTATATAAGTGGCTCAGTGAGATGATTATTCTCTTAAAATAAAATGGTAATTATTAAATGCAGTTCTTAAGGGGGTTCAGAAGCATGTGATATTCTTTTTCACCAATGTTAAAAACTATTAGCTATAATAATATATTTTGAAAGATTTTTTATGTTTTGCAAAAGAAACCAACCTGTGACCACCAGTTTGGGGGTGAGGGAATTCTTGCCCCATCCAACCATCACACAGGGCAAGACATTCATACTCATACATTTTATCCCCCCTCCAGGGCCTGATCCAGCTGCAAAAATCAATTTGGATTTGCACCAGTCACATCATTGATGCAGGTCTGAGTTGACCTATAGTGGCTTCCTAGGGCTTACCCATGGGCAAGGGGATAAATGTCCCCTTGCTCCAAGGAGACCTCCTCCAGCCAATTCCCCAGTGGGATGTAGTGGAGCCCACACTGGTGCTGCTGCATTAATGTATGGAAATTTAGGGAGGTTTGGGAGTAAATTATAGAAAAATATTTTAAAGAACGGTTCTGACCTGAGTGTTTTAGCATTTCCATTTAGTGTTTTAGCATTTGTGACTCTAGTGTCCAGTGACTTAAAAATGGAATTTTTGTAGCTTGAGTCCAAGTCTTTGACTCAAGTTCCCATCTCTGGTTAAAATCCAATACTTACCCAAGTGCAATCCTAACTAATTTAGGCTGGCATAACTCACCAAGGCTAACTTCACATAGTGGTGTGGGGAGACCAGTGCATGTCTGAGCACTTGCCTAAACACTGCGAGTGGTGCAGAAGCACCTTACAGCACTTTTGCAATACCCCCAGACCAGCATGGGACTTGTACCCAGGCCTCCCATAAAGCTGGAATCAGCCGGACTTGTCCGGACTGGACTGGACTGTCCGGTCCAATATGCAAATGTCCGGCCATGGAGGGGCTTGTGTGGTGCTTGATGGAACTAAAGGCTGCTTGGGATCGGCATGCGTCCATAGTGACTGTCTGAGCAGCCATCTTGAAAACTAGAGGTGTGTGAATGTGCACAGCCTCTGTATCTCTCTGCGCGCGTGCACTGCGGGGGCGGAGCGTCCCTCCAGACACCCGTCGTCGCGAGTGTTCCTACCTCCACTCTTGCTACAGAGAGATACAGAGGCTGTGTGCATGCGCACACATCTAATTTTCAGGATGGCTACTCAGACAACCACTATGGATGCGCACCAGTCCTGAGCAGCCTTTTGTTCCACCAAGCACCACACAGCAGCCTGCAGACTCCAGACAAGGAAAGCTCCCCAGGGGGTGATTTTTTTATTGTAGGGCAAATAGAAAATCCTACTAAAAATCTGGACTTTTGGGGAGCCTTGTCCTACATTTTGAGCTCTAGTGTCTGGTCACCCTGTTTGTAATAGACTAACTGGAGATTAAGATTGCAATTTAGGGTACAATTCCATGCACACTTGCCTAGGAGTAAGCCCAATTTTGTAAAAATTGACCTTCTGAGTAGTCACACTTATGCTTGGGCTGTAATTCTATGTCTTTTTTGGTGGATGCTGGAGTAATTCTTTTCTCTGGAATTGCTTGTTTTTGACCATGCTCCTGCAATTTGCAGAAGGCAGGTTCTGAAAGAATTGAAGACAGGCCTTTCCTGTTTATTTTCTTTTGGGTGGATACTGTGTTTAGTTCTGCTTCTGCATTATTATTTGGATTGGAATGGCATTTTTGATCATTTTAATGTGCTGCTTGTGAAGAGCTTTGGCTACTGTGGGAGAAAAACTAAGAAAAATTCACAAATAATTCATGTTGAGCAGAAATGAAATTCATGAATGGGATTAGTAGGGGGCCAAATAGTTCTAAGATTGAAACTCCCTTTTTCTTTTTTGTAAAGTAGCTGTGGTGTGGGGTGCATGCATGCGTGTGCATGTGTTTGCATGTCTGAATATGTTTCAGGTTGTAATTGGGTGGGAGAGACTCCAACCATTTCTCACTGTATGAGCTAAAGCTGCTGTTAGCTGTAGAAGAGAAAAAATTGGGAGCAAAATTGTGCTCTTAAGTTTTCTCTCCTGTTTTTTACAGCAACTTTTGGTGGGAGTACTTCAATTCAGAGAATCAGTGCACGGCGAAGTTAACCAACCCACCACCACTGTGTATCATGGCCCTGGTCCAGATCAATTCCTCCTTGCTTTTGGAAGAAAATGGTCAGAAATTCCAATCACAGAACTCCATATCACTTTAGTCTGGCACCTCTTGATTCCAGTGAGAACAACTTGTTTTTTTTTAAATTGAGTGGGACGTTGGCAATACACCTTAATGCACAAGAACTGATTTACTGATATAATATTGGCATAACTAGGATGAAATTTGCTCATTTTTCAGGATTGCTGCTCTCTCAGATGTCAAGTGCACTGTACTAGCAGTTGTGCTGGGTTATGTGGGCTCCTGGACAAAGCCTTATTCTGGTTCCCCATTGTATATGTGTTCATCTGTGCTTGTGGATGCAAACACCGTTACTGGAAAGATTAAATATGGACCTGCCAGTGCCCTGAAAGACAAGTGTTAATTCTCTTCCCTTTCACTTTTCTAAGATGGCCAGGAAAGTTTATAATGAAGGTATTCAAGATGTTTATGTGGGCCTCCAAGAAAAGTAAAAAGGAGTGGTGTCTGTGCACTCCTAGCTATGCCTCCTGTGCACTCCTCACTATGCCTCGCTAGCCCCAGAAGAACATCTGAAAGGATCCTACCATTTGTGTCTATAAATAGAGGCTTGTGCCTTGTCACAAATGTCTCTTAGGAAGTCCGGTTGCAGGAGCGACATGTTCAGCTGAATGTTTCACTATATATGTTTCACTACTGTATACTGGGGTCTTCAGGGTGAGTCAACTGGGCTCTGATTAATTGTGGGTGCTTCCTGGAATGGTCAGTTATGATACACCATCCACAAGGATATAAATAGGCTCGTAATATTGGTTCCCTCCTAGATTCACAGTTTATGAGTGAATATATTCACAAAACTTGGCTGTTTTGAGGTTTGTATTTCTGTTTCTGTGAAGTCAAAGCAAATTAAATATTTAGAATTCTGCAAATAGGTGAGAACCGCACTATGGATTTCGGACAATATGTGACTTTGAGAAAGACTTTGAGGGTGACTTTCGGCAGACAACACAAAATAAATCCTACTGCAACCTTAATCTGACTTTGGACCCCCAGGGTCAGTCACTTCACCAGGGTGGTGCGGCTGGTGTGGGCTGCACCGGGTGACACTCCAGTGCACGGTGAGGCGCCAGAGGAGTCTGTGTGTCACTCTGCACCTCAGCATGCCTATTCAGGCCTGCTCTGAGATCAAGTCTGATTGGCCAGGCAGTGTCGCAAACTTTGCATGTCCAGTGGAGCTTCAGAAAAGTCACCCGGTGTTGGGGAAAGTGTGTCACCCCCTGGACGCATTCACCCCTCCTGGGACTGCACAGGTGCCAAAGTTAGCACCTGCACAGTACTCTTCTGAAGCCAGTCGGCTTCAGAAGATATTGTGCAGGTTTCAGAGTGGGCCCCCTGTGCAGTACTCTTCTGAAGTCAGTCGGCTTCAGAGGAAGCTGTGCAGGCGCCAACTCTAACACCTGTGCAATCTCCTCTGAAGCCGAATGGCTTCAGAAGAGTACTGCACAGGCACCAACTTTGGCACATTCGCAGTCCCAGGAGGGGTGCGCGCATCCCGGGAGTGACTCGCTCTCCCCCGACACTGGGTGACATTCACTGTCATGTCGCCCCTGTCCAGGGTTAGTTTGTTGAACAAGAGGAACCTCTAGGTATAACCATGTCTCTTAGCATGTTTAAGATAACATGTTGTCTAGCCATCCAAACACTGTAGGATAATCTGTGTTAAAAGGATGCTAAGATAATAGGAATGCAAAACACTTATTGGCAAGCGTAAACTTTAGTACAATCATTTATTATAATACTAGCGAAATGTGTACCCGCGTTACGGGAGTAAAATTGCCCCATATGTCATCCCCCCATATGCATCAACCCCCCATGGATAACTTTCCCCCAGGCGTAACAACCCCCCATGCGCAATGTCCCCCATACACATCAACCCCCCATGCACAACTTCACCCATGCGCATCAACCCAGCATGCACAAGTTACCCCATGCGCAACTTCCCCCCATGCACATCAACCCCCCATGCGCAACTTCCCCCATATGCATCAAACCCCATGCACAACTTTCCCCATGCGCAATTTTCCCCATGCACAACTTCTCCATGCACAACTTCCCCCCATGCGCAACTTCTCCCTATGTGCAACTTCCCTCCCATGCGCAACTTCCTCCATGTGCAACTTTCCTCTGTGTGCAACTTTCCCCCGTGAGCAACTTTCCTCTGTGCGCAACTTCCCCATGCGCATCATCCCCCCTGCGCAACTTCCCCCCTGCGCAACTTCCCCCATGTGCAACTTCCCTCCATGCGCAACTTTCCCATGCGCAACTTTCCTCCATGTGCATCATCCCCATGTGCAACTTCCCCATGTGCAACTTCCCCATGCGCAACTTTCCATATGCGCAACTTCCCACATGCACAACTTTCCTCCCATGCGCAACTTTGCCCTGTGTGCAACTTTCCCCCGTATGCAACTTTCCCCCGTGCGCATCTTCCCTGTGCGCAAGTTCCTCCCATGTGCAACTTCCTCCCATGCGCAACTTTCCCCATGTGCAATTTTTCCCCATGTGCAATTTTCCCCCATGCGCAACTTTCCTCCATGTGCAACTTTCCTCCATGCGCAACTTCCTCCCATGTGCAATTTTCCCCATGCACAATTCTCCCCATGCGCAACTTTCCCCCATGCGCAACTTTCCTCCGTGAGCAACTTTCCCCCTTGCACAACTTCCCCCATGCGCAACTTTCCTCCCAAGTGCAACTTCCCCCACGCGCAACTTCCTCCCATGCGCAACTTCCTCCCATGCGCATCATCCCCCCATGTGCAACTTCCCCATGCGCAACTTTCCTCCGTGCGCAACTTTCCCCTGTGCGCAATTTTGCCCTGTGTGCAACTTTCTCCCGTACGCAGCTTTCCCCCGTGCACATCATCCCCCCATGATGTGCACGTGCGCAACTTCCCCATGCGCAACTTCCTCCCATGCGCAACTTCCTCCCATGCGCAATTTCCCCCATGCTCAACTTCCCCATGCGCAACTCTCTTCCATGCGCAACTTCCTCCCATGCGCAACTTCCTCCCATGCGCAATTTTTCCCATGTGCAATTTTCCCCATGCGCAATTTTCCCCCGTGCGCAACTTTCCTCCGTGCGCAACTTTTCCCGGTGCACAACTTTCCCCCATGTGCAACTTCCCCCATGTGCAACTTCCCCCATGCACAGTTTTCCTCCCATATGCAACTTTCCTACATGTGCAACTTTCCTACATGCGCAACTTCCCCATGTGCAATTTCCCCCATGTGCAATTTCCCCTCATGCGCAATTTCTCCTCATGCGCAGCATCCTCGCCAGCGCAACCTCTTCTTCCGAACAACATCTCCAGTGCACCAGGATATGAGCACCAAATTGGCTGATGTTGGTCAGTCTCCCATGTTAAGTATAGGACAGAAACACGTTGCCCCTTTTTCAGCCCCTGAAGGGCTAAATTTCTCCAGATGGTTCTTGGTGGGAGTTCAGGTGACAGAAGGAACTCCCAGAATTCCATGCTTCAGGCCAAGCAGTTGGGGAGGAATGTTGATGAGTCAGCAATTCTCCAATGCAAAGTATAGGGAGGAAAACGCGTTGCGCCCCTTTTCACCCCCTTCCGGCTGGAATTTCTGAAAACCGGTTCTTAGTGCACCCGTCAGTCACGGAAGGAACACCCACCCCAAATTTCACGCTTCTAGGCCCACCGGTTTTGGCAGGGCAGTGATGAGTGAGTGAGTGAGTCAGTCAGTCAGTGAGTCAGTCAGTGAGTCAGTCAGTGAGTGACTTTTCTCTTTTATATATATAGACTAGCAAAAAGCGTACCCGCGTTGCGGGTGTAACATTTTCCCCTATGCCATCCCCCATGGCGCAGAAACACCCCATGTGCCACTTCCTCCATGCGCATCATCCCCCATGCGCATCATCCCCCATGCGCATCATCCCCATGCGCATTGTTCCCCCATGCGCATCATTCCCCCATGCGCAAATTTCCCCATGTGCAACTTCCCCATGTGCAACTACCCCCATGCGCAACTTTCCCCCATGAGCAACGTCCCCTATGCACAACTTTCTGCCCATGCGCATCATCCTCCCATGCGCAACTTTCCCGATGTTTATCAGTCCCCCATGTGAAACCTCCTCCATGCACAACTTCCCCCCATGCACAACTTCCCCATGTGCATCATCCTCAATGCGCAACTTTCCTCCATGTGCAACTTTCCTCCATGCGCAACTTCCCCCCATGCGCAGCATCCTCGCCAGTGCAACCTCTTCCTTCAAACAACATCCCCCAGTGCACCAGGTACTGAGCACGTCTTCCATGTTAAGTATAGGACAAAAACACGTTGCCCCCTTTTCAGCCCCTGAAGGGTTAAATTTCTCCAGATGGTTCTTGGTGGGTGTTCAGGTGACAGAAGGATCCCTCCCAGAATTCCATGCTTCAGGCCCAGCAGTTGGGGAGGAATGTTGATGAGTCAGCAATTCTCAATGCAAAGTATAGGGAGGAAAACGCGTTGCGCCCCTTTTCACCCCCTTCTGGTCGGAATGTCCAAAAACCGGTTCTTAGTGCACCCCTCCATCAAGGAAGGAACACCCACCCCAAATTTCACACTTCTAGGCCCAGCCAGTCAGTCAGTCAGTGAGTCAGTGAGTGACTTTTCTCTTTTATATATATAGATAATCTGACAAATCTACTTATCATTCCATCACCCATGCATAGCCATGCAAACACTACTGGTCCAGTTTGTGCATATGATGATGTTAGGTATGATATTTGGGGCATAGCCAGGACTGTAGAAGTGGGAACACACACACACACACACACACATTTTTCAGGTGGGCAGTTATGCCAAGTATTTATACTGGTGAATATCTTTACAATATAACAATACTTTGCACAGAATAAATGCTAATCCAGCATGTCTTTGTATTGTATATGTTTACTTATCAATAACATGTAACTTTTCATTTTACACAACAAAACAATGCATAGGCCTACATCTGTACAGAAGCCAAGAAAAGGCCCCATATTCCATGTGGTCTCCTCTATGTAAGGATTCCTCTCCACCACCACCCTCCAGCCCCCAGCACAGAAGTCCTGCATTCAATGAACTCTAAAAGTCAAGAAAAGGCTCCAGATGATCACATATGGTCCCTCAAAAGGTATGGATTTCCTTGCCCCTCCAAGCAAGCATTAAATTAAAAAATATATAGTGGTGCCTTATAAGACGAATATAATTTGTTCCAGAATCATGTTTTTCTTACAAAGCATTCTTTATACAAAGCGGATTTTCCCATAGGAAATAATGAAAATTCAGAAAATCCACAACCCAAAAATATTCATATAAAAATACTAGCGAAACATACCCACATTGCGGGAGTAAAATACTTCATGTGCCATCCCCCTATTGCACATCATCCCCCCATGTGCAACATCCCCCATGTGCAACATCTACTGATGCGAAACATCCCCCCATGCAGATCAAAACCCATGCGCATTGTCCCCCATGATCCATCAATTTGTTGTTTTACAACAAATTTTTGTTGTAAAACTTTGTTTTACAAGGCAAAATTCCTTAGAAATTTTAGTTTGTCTTACAAAGCATTCGTCTTACAAGTTATTTGTCTTACAAGGTACCACTGTATCTGAAAGCAGAAACCCACCCAAGGTTTCTCCAAAGAGAAACTTTTCTCCCCACTCCACTCCACTCCACTCCACCCCAACATCAATAGCTTTGTAATAATTTATTACAGAACTAGCAAAAAGCGTACCCGCGTTGCGGGAGTAAAATTTCCCCATGCGCCATCCCACCACTGCGCATCAATCCCCCACGCACATCAACCCCCATAAAACATCCCCCATGTTCATGCACCCCATGTGCATCACCCCCTATGTACATCTGACCCCCATGCACAACAACCCGCATGCGCAACATCCCCATGTTCACCCCCTATGTGCAACATCCCCCTATGTGCAACATCCCCCTATGTGCAACATCCCCCATGCGCAACATCCTCCCATGCGCAACATCCTCCCATGCGCAACATTCCCCATGTTCATCCCGCATGCACAACATCTCCCCATGCACAACATCCCCTCATGCGCATCAACCCCTCATGTTCATCATCCCCGAAGCTCAACATCCCCCATGCGCAACATCCCCCATGCGCATCAACCCCCCATGTGCAACATCTCCCCATGCACAACATCCCCCCATGCGCAACATCCCCCCATACGCAACATCCCCCCATGTGCATCAACCCCCCATGTGCAACATCTCCCCATGCACAACATCTCCTCATGTGCATCATCCCCCAATCCACAACATCCCCCATCCGCAACATCACCCATGTGCAGCATCTTCCCCAGTGCAAACCCTCCCTCCAAACAACATCCCCACAGTGCACTAAGCACCAAGCACCAAATTAGCTGGAGGTTGTTCAGTCTCCCATGTTAAGTATAGGACAGAAACACGTTGCCCCCTTTTCAGCCCCTGAAGGGTTAAGTTTCTCCAGATGGTTCTTGGTGGGAGTTCAGGTGACAGAAGGAACTCCCAGAATTCCATGCTTCAGGCCCAGCAGTTGGGGCAGAATGTTGATGAGTCAGCAATTCTTAATGCAAAGTATAGGGAGGAAAACGCGTTGCACCCCTTTTCACCCCCTTCCCGTTGGAATTTCCGAAAACTGGTTCTTAGTGCACCCCTCCCTCACAGAAGGAACACCCACCCCAAATTTCACACTTCTAGGGCCTGCAGTTTTGGCAGGGTGTTGATGAGTCAGTAATGACGATGACGATTAGTTTTATAAAACGCATTGCGCCCCTTTTCACCCCCTTCTAGATGGAATTTCTGAAAACTGGTTCTTAGTGTATCCCTGCATCATGGAAGGAACACCCTCATTAAATTTCACGCTTCTAGGCCTGGTGGTTTTGGCTGGGTGTTGATGAGTCAGTGATGATGATGAAGATGCCTTTTATATATATAGATAGAATAGAATACAGATCCAGAATAGAATATCAACTGATCCCAGAAGACCAGAGCTAAGCAGCAGGCTCTCGGACTCTACAGTGGGCTGGGCATGATCTTCCATGCCCCTACTTAGAAAGACAGGGCTGTCAACAAGCTTACTTCTCCCTCTTATGATGCAAAAGGGGATTGCTGATGGCCCCTTGGCCTTGACCTCACCTGATTGGACCAGTCTGCCCTCGGGGAGGGATGAATACTCAGGGAACCTAAACCAAAATTGAGTATATTCACTTGAAGGATAAGAGGCTGAAAAAACCATGGTAGGTCTGTGAAAATGCTAGGAGGGGCAGGCTGCTGGCTCAGAGGAGGCCAATATTCATACTGGCTCCCCTCTAGCTACGGCCCTTGATATTACCCTGTAAAGCATCATGACATGATAGAATAGTTTCAAATAGATAAAAAGAACAGTATATATTCCATTGCCTCCAGATAGTTTCATTTGAGACTGCTCGAGGGTCTCACATATTTTGTGTGTTCTCTTCCCTCCTTGCATAGGGAAAGCTAGGATGTAAACAAGGGGGATTTCAGTATAGCCTTCTGTCTCATATGCTGCCTTTCCAAGTGCAGAATGTCCTTTTCACAGGGTGACAGGGAGAATATAGATGTATATAAATCACCTATAACTTCAAGTGATAGATTTTAAGAAGAACTGTGTCATGCGAGTTCTTAGGCGGATTTAAATTGGCTAACAGAATTCTTTCCCTGTTTTCCTCTCTAATGAGCGCATGGAGGAACAAATCATTCTGGTCAGTATGGAAGAGCTGTGTGTGTTCCAGAGATGTGCTGAAAATCAGTAATTAGTTTCTGGTTGAATCTTACTACCTACGTATTGACTTACTAGCTAACACCTTAGATTTGGGTCAGTCCAGTATCATCTGGATTCCACTTGTTTTAACAGCAAACTTTTTAGAGGTTTTCTTTTTAATTAACCTGTGTTTTTTAATTAACCTGATCAGCCTATGTGTATAAAAAGTTAATCTCCTTTTACCTTTTTTCTCAACTATTTTTCTCCAGCTTGAGCACATTTCTCTGAGTTTGACTTTCAACACTGAAAATCTACTCCACTGGAATTTCCCTTTCATACTATATGCTTTCTCCTGGATAATCCTATATCATGGACTGCAGTATTTAAAAGGCTTTTGTACTTTAATCCTGCTGCTTTTAATTGCTCTGCACATGGAGATATTGAAAGCAACCCACCATCCACATCAAATCTGCAGATAGCAGACAGTTTTTAGGACTTTCTGCTCAAGTTCCCCTTTTCCAGCTTTTTATTAGATGTAGAGTTTGTATAGCCCCAGAGATCATCTAGTCCAGGGGTGTCCAAACTTTCCAGAAGAGCCACATAATCTCTGACACTGTGTAGTGGACTAGACAAATGATTTTCATTTCAGATTTGAATAAATTTTCATATAAGATTGTATTAGTGACATTACAAGGCGGCAGGACAGAGGGGTCTTGCTGAGGGCCACACTGAGGCTTGCCAAGGGCCAAATTTGACCCCAGGGCTGGGGTTTTGACACCACAAAGATTCTAGCCCGACACTCCTCTCTAAAGCATAACAGTTCTAAGAATCTCCAACAAATCCTTGTCCAGCCATTCTTTGTGAAAAACAGTAGATTTTATAGAATTACTAGCAAAATATACCCATGTTGTGGGAGTAAAATATCCCCACATACACCATCCCCCATTGTGCAACATACCCCATTATGCAACACCTTCCCATGTACAACATTAACCTCCCATGCGTAACATACCCCCATGAGCACAAAACCCTCCATGCACATCAACATCCTATGCACACCATCCTTCCATGCTCAACAACCCCCATGCACACCAAACCCCCCCATGTGCACCAAACTCCCCCATGCACACCAACCCCCTCCTATGTGCAAAACACCCCCATGTGCACCAACCTCCCATGAACACCACCGTCCCATGAGCACCAACCCCCACATGTGCAGCACCCTCTCATGAGCATCAACCCCGGTGATGGGCTTCAAAGAAATTAAGAACCGGTTCTCTGTCCATCTAGCAGCCACTTTTAAATGGCTATTTTTAAACTTTATATGTACTATCTCTTGTTAAGAACCGGTTCTATAGAGTAGGTGCGAACCTGCTGGTGCCCACCACTGATCAACCCCCCATATGCATCACCCTTCCATGAGCACCAATCCCCACATGCACATCACCCTCCCATGCACACCAACCTTCCCATGTGAACCAACCCCCTCATGTGCACCATCTCCCCCAGTGCAACATCTCCCATGTGCACCATCGCCCCCAGTGCACCATTTCTCTCAGCGCATCAGCTGGATGTTTATTAGTCAGTATTCCATGTTAAAACACATTGCACCCCTTTTCAGCCCCTTAAGGGTTAAATTTCTCCACATTGGTTCTTGGTGATTGTTCATGTCACAGAAGAAACACCCTCCCCAAATTTCACGCTTCAAGGTTCAGGGGTTGGGGCAGAGCATCCCTCAGTCAGGGATTCTTCAATGGAAAATATAGGGAGGAAAACACGTTGCACCCCTTTTCACCCTTTTCATGGTTGAAATTTCCAAAAATCGGTTCGTACTGGATGCCTCCATCATGGAAGGAACACCCTCCCCAAATTTCATGCTACTAGGTCTAGCAGTTTTGGCTGGATGTTGATGAGTGAGTGCGTGAGTGAATCAGTCAGTGACTTTTCAATTTTATATATAGAGATCATATAGTAGAATTAATAGGATCACATAATGTGAGTGTGGGTTTCTTTTCCTTTTTTCACTTTTTTACTGTTTTTCAGTGGGAAGTGGTGGAGCATTTTCTAGTCCGGCCAACAAGGCTCAGGTCAAAGTAAGCAAGAGAGAGAGAGAGAGAGGGAGAGAGGGAGAGAGAGAGAGAGCATGCGGGAAGGTTGGAGACAGAGCAGGCTTTCTTAGTTCTTGTGAAATAGTTCCCTCAACCAGAGGTGGTTTCCTGTGTATCCTTTGCCACCAGTTGCTATATCAACAGCAAAGCTGGGAAAGAAAGAACCTTCTCTGTCTTGACTGGGACCAGATTGCACCCGGTCTACACATCAAGCCAAATGAAGCCGTCGAGTGGATGCCGCACTTCAGCCCTTAGTGGGAGATGCTATTTTATAAATGCATCCCCACATAAAATATTCCTGCTAATTAAAAGCTTTCTAGCACATCTAGGAAAAAGATTCTAGTTCACTTACTGTTCATTTTCTTTTTGCAGGCAATATTTCTTTTTAATATGTGGGCTTTCAGAAAGATGATTCCCCTACACTTTAAGTCTAAAATGGTGCAGCCTAGAATACCAGGATTCTACCACTGCTTCTTGCTGTGTATATGTTACAGTCCAGTTTTATGCTTCCCTAGTGCTCAGGATTGCAGCGGTGCCAAAATGGCAACAGGTGCATCCAGTGGGACAGGAAAGCAATGCCAGGTCTCCCTTACCTATGTAGCAGCCAAGTGGTCCCAATGGGTCTCCTAGTATATATACCTGCTGTGCAGAAACAAGGCAACCATTGTTGGGTTTCCTGGTCTGAGAGGGGGTTAGAATAAGGGATCAGAGCTTTCTGAAATCTCTTTCCCCCCTCTGGGTCCTGTTCCTCCCCTTATGGTCCCAAAGGGCTGAGGTCGAAGCAACTTTTCTTGGACGGGACTTTTGAAAGGGCTTCTTGGCATCACTGTTTGAGAAGGATAGAGGGATGTCTTGCACAGCGATGTCTCATTCATCGACAGCTCTGCTACTTCCCTACATATATGGGAAATATTACAGCCACTGTTCTGTATGGAAAGTCCACTTTGCCCTCCAACAAAATTGTTGGAGTCCCTCTTCAAAAATAGCACAATATATTACAATAACTTCCCAAGTTTGTTCTAACTTTGCTTCCTCCTCAAATAGGTCCAAATGGCCTCACACAGATGTTCCACATGTGCATGGATATTTTCTGGAGAATTTTGCCTCAAAGCTAGGCAGCTTTTCTTGGATTTTTTAAAAAGCCAAATGTTATGCTTAGCAAAGCCTTGAGTATTCCTAAAGTAGTTCTCTGGCGTTTGGCCATTGTTACGTGAGATCAACAATGGGGAAAGATATCAAAATCTTCTACTCAAATTTAGACATGTGGCAAATAAAACTTTGTTGGATTGCTTTGCTGGAATCTTTCAGACTGGTTTCGTTATTTGTCCTGCTAGAAAGCATCTAGACTGTTTATTAACGCAAACGCTGATTGAATTTAATTGGTGGTTGCAGATAATGACCATGGCAAGCGTCGAAAATTAATCCTATGTGTACCATAAACCATAGCGTTTTTTATGTGTGCATACTAAAGACATTACAGCAGGCCTCCGTCAGTCTTGAGAGACTATGGGATTGTGTTCGCTGAATACACTGCATGTGAAGCACGAAAGCCTGGGTTGGATTGTTATGGAGGATAGGCTGTTACCCAAGCAGCAAATCCCCCCTCTCCACGCCACTGAATTAGTCCAATGGAAAGGCAGAGCCAATACAGTTGGATCCAGCTGGTGCTGCAGAGCTGGGCTAAGGACAGGAGCTCACCCTGTCTTGTGGGGCCGACTCGGGTCTTGAACCCTGGCCTGCTGGTTAACAGGCACAGTGACTTAACCGCTTGCGCCATGCTCCATGTAAAATAGGCCATCATAGAATCATAGAATCCTCGAGTTAGAAGGGACCTAGTAGGTCATCTAGTCCAGCCTCTAACAGGAAATTCTCCTAGAGCATATTCATTTTGGGGATGCCATAAACGCTAAGGAGTAGCAGATAATCAGGTTTCCAATTGAAATCACACTAAAGACCCAATCCTATGCTCATGGTAACCAACGTACTGCTAGGACAGCCATGTTGGCAGGCTTTGACCGGCTGGTTTGTGGCAGTAGTGCAATGGTCAGAAAGACACATATTAATGCATCTTGATTGGGAGCATTTGGTCATCTAATACATTTAGAGCACTATCCTAACCATGTCTACTCAAAAGTAAGTCTCATTGTGTTCAGTAGATCTTACTCCCAGGAAAGTATCTTTAGGATTGCAGCCAGTCTTTGCAGTCCAGAGTAACTATGGGGAGTCCTTGCTCCAGTGTAAGAACAATTTACTCTGGGTTCCAATATGAATTTCCCATAGGTTTTCACTAGGTGGTGCAGTAACTACGGGTGCACGTAATGTCTATTATGTGCTCCCGTAGTTACTCTGGATTGTAGGGTTAGTGTATAACTTATATAAAGAGATGTCTTGCAGTTATATTTCTGCCACCCAGAGGCCTAATTCCAGTATAAACAAAGCACATGAAATGGAATCCTTTAAGAACCTTTTCGTACTGTAGACCTAAAGGTGTACTTGATTATCTATGCATTAATTGTATGATGAACATGGCATTCATGCATATTAGACATTTATTTTTTAATGTTCACCTTGCGATTGCTTGAGTCTTCACTGTGGCTCGCTTTTTGTTCAGTTGCTAACAAAACAAAGGATGCCGTATAGGTACAAAGAAATTTGATTTGGAGAGGAAGATTACAAGTCTACACATCAGGGAGATGCAGTGCTGGAACGGCAGGTGAGGCAGAACTACACTAACATTGTCTGTGTAAAAGCACTGCACAAACTCTCTTGCAAGGACTTAGGATTAAAACTCATGAGAATTTTGAGAACAACTGCTTTACTGCATGCATAACAGGAGTTGCCAAACTTGCATAACATAAGAAAAAAACATATGATCAACCTCATTTCTTTGAGGGTCACAAGAGAGATGTTTCTTGCAATATTGAAGAAACATTTAAATTATTTAATACATTTATTCACCATGAATATTAAACATACATTTTCATCTAGTGGACTCTCAGTTTTACCTAGTATATAATTGTAGGATTGAAAATGTATATTAATTGTGATGCCAAAAAGGAGCTCAGGAAACATTTCTGTGAGCCACACATTATAGGTCAGAGAGATGCATGTGACTCAAGATTTGGCCACCTCTGCTATATCACAAAATGAACTAATTACCGTATTTCCCAGACCATGAGACGCACTGGACCATGAGATGCACCAAAATTTAGAGGAGAAAAACAAAAAAAATTCTGAACCAAATGGTGTACTAATATATTTAATAAAATGTAGCAGAATTAATATTTCAACCCTGTAAAGTCAACAGTGGTATTAAGAACCTTCTTTAACATTTTTAATTGTTTAAATTGTTCTTAGTTTTTTAAATCTAATTGTATTTTAATTGTATTTTAATTATGTTTTAATCTCTATGATCATTTTAATGGTGTTTTATTATGATTGATGTTAGCCACCTTGAACTCCCTCTTGCAGGTGAGGAAAGGCGGGATATAAATTAAATAAATAATAAATAAATAAATTTAATAATAATACATTCAACTATGTAAACATTCAACCATAGAAATACAATTAACATGTACCATAAATTACCATGTACTGTATTTAGAGCCATCATCACTGTCATGAACTCCAGGGTTGAAAGAGAGCATAGTGGTTGAAAAAAGAATAGATCCCCTGGTGGCTTCTCTGAATAAATTCCACTTACTTCTGAGAAGATCTGGAAAGGATTGTGCCCAAAGGCTGAAAAAGAGCACATGTCCTGGGGAAAAGGGGGACAGATGGACACTCTGTGCAGGCCAAGTCAATCCTGGATTTGCTTAAGCCTGGGTGCCTGCCAATCTAGATTCTATGAGATACACACACACACACACACACACACACACAAATATAATATATATATAATACATATAAAATACACACTCACACTCACATATATGTGTGTGTGTTTGAGTGTGTGTATTATATATATTTCATATTATATATGTATATATTTTCATTCTCTTGGGGAAGGGGGAGTGTGTGCATGTGGGGGTGGCTTCTGGGGGTTATTGGAGGGAGGGGAAACTAGTAAGTAGAGGGTTTCTGGGGGGAGCATTTAGGCGTGACTGGTGGGGATGGCTGGGACTAGTGGGTGCAGTGGGTAGTTGGGAAGGGGAGACATATTAAAATAAAGGAGAAATACTCATTGTTTTCCTGCACTTAGTTTCTACACTTTTAAAGGGCTTTAAGAAGCACTTTGTTTTCCTGCACTTAATTTCTACACTTTAAAGGGCTTTAAAGGTTGTTCAGAGCCAGAGAAACCTAAACTGAGAGGGTTAAAAGGCTATTTAACTTCTATGCAGTCAGGGATTAACCTCTATGGCAACCAGGCAAACATTTCTCTTCAAACTGCAGGCATCCTGCAGAGTGGATAATTGAGTGTTAAAAGGACTATCACTTTAAGAGATGCACCAACATTAATCCCCATCGTTTTGGGGGGAAAAAGTGCGTCTCTCCAAGCGGGAATTACGGTAATGCAGAAGTGAATACAGAAATATTTTATTAGCAAGCATGCTTGACATATAAAAATAGCATTCATTTATATATGCAGAAACAAAGGTATGTATAATTACAGATACTTTCAAAATTACATGCACATTACAAAGGCACCATTGACAGGTCCTGCTCCCTGTGATTTGTAGTTTAATTCAACTTAAAAGGTTCAGTATTTCATATGTTACATGTGGCAGTAATCATATTCACATTAAACCAACTATTAGAAGCCAAAAGTGGTTTAATGTCATGTGCAGAAGTTATACATTAGCCAGCCATTTTTGGATCAATCAGCACATATTTATAAAATGCAGAAGGTGCCTTCAATTCAATGATTTCCCCAAGTACTATGGTTTCTAACTTGCTGTGACATAGCTAGGTGGGGTGCAAAGCACTATGTTTGTCAGTGAGCCTAAATGCAGCTTGTGAGGGGTCCCTCTGGTGTGGAGCCATTCCAGATGGTGGGAGCAAAACAGAGGCATATGTTCTAAAACTAGCTATGCAACTGCTAACCTGTTTGCATTCTTTATTCTTTTGGAAGAAAACAGAATTGTTCAGCCTAAATTTCTAAATGATGTAGTTAAAGAATAAACAGTAAGCCCAAGAAAACTCTTAACAGCAGTGCTGAACAAACCTGACCATAAGGCTATAAACTTTTTTGGCTGCTCTGAACATAAAGAGCAAATATTTTGACATCCAAAGTATGGAACAAAATCTACATAGTAGACCTTGCTAATAGCTCAGAGGTACTACTAGGGCAGGCTCCCCATTCTCCTCCTCATTGTAAAATTGCATGTCATTTTTCCAGATAGACTGTAATGCCTGTAGCTTCAGTTTCCAAATTCTCATAATTTGCACCTGAAGACAGGCTCATCATAATTCAAAACAAACCATGAAAATGCATCCTTAGAGAACAACGCTGATCTTGACCCAAGAACACATCTAGTAGCCCTATGACATCTATAAACAGAATGTTATTCTCCAGTTTTCCACTGAATAGGAATTTCATTGTGGGGGATATGCCCCAATGGACACATAATCACATGACGTGAAGACACCGGTTTATTCTGCAGCAAATTATTGCACCACAAATTATACACATTGGTTTCCAATACTTTATACAGTCTGCCCCAAAATAACTTGACTCTAAAACAAGAACAAGGAGGAATCTAGTTGGCCAGTTTTTTTAAGTATCTTTAAATATTTGCATCTGGAGAATAATTTTGTTGCTTCAGAGTGCTTCATCACTGGTTAGATGATACTTATTCTGAAAAGAAAACTTTAGCATCTCTGTCCTGCTAAACTTTTCTCCCCTGTGGAACCAATCCTGGTGAAGTACTCAATTCTGAGCTGCCTTGAAGCAAAAGGCTGCATGGTCCCAAAACTGCTGCCAGGCATCCAGCATGCGCCAGGCAATTACTGCCGTCTTCTTGGACTTATTTCCTTTTCCTCTATGACAGCTTAATCCTAACTACATCTCCCCCTGCTGATGCATCTGCACCCAAAAACAAGAGCTACATCCCATGGGGTGGGGTGGGAAGCACCTTCTTGAGATAAGTGAAGCCTCCTTGAGGTAGATCTGGACTACTTAAAGTGAGCACATGCTATAAAATAATCACTTAAGTTGTGTTCACATATTTACTTTATATGTGCTACGACCATTTGCTGGAAGAGCTGAGATTTCTATCAGGACCAAGTTCACTGAAATCTTAAATTAGGCCTAACTCCAGCTACAATTCATATAAAATTAGTTACTTCTGACAAATATTGTCTAAATTCATTCCTTGTTCCCTTCTTTTATTTTTCTATTTCAGGACAGAGTGACTGTTTTTGGTGCAGAGACAATCATCTTAAAATAGCTGTTACCATTTATACCGATATTGCGTTTATATCCAGTTCAATCCAATCCAACATTCAAATAGCATGGGCAAGACTGGTGGAATTAATTTATTTCTCTCAAAGTGACATATGGCTATTGATTCATCCACAGAACAGAAATGTGGGCCATGGTTTTGAACTGAGGTTTTTGTTTTTATTTTTGCATAGTGAAAATGCTTAGAGGTTAGTAACCGTACTTGAAATCTTCTGTTGCTTCACTGACTAAAAACACAAATTTGTGACTGACAGCCATATCTGGCTGCTACTTCAAGCCTCCTCTCTTCCAATCTAAGGATTTTTTAAGTGTTGAGAATAAATTTGTGCATACGTGGCTTATGGCAAAAACATTTTCCCTGTCTCTTCTTTCCTAGTGTGAAGGTAGAAGTCATACAGGCCATCTTGACACACCACCTATGCATTGGTTTGCATCATCAAAATGTTCCAGGACAAGCATCAGGGACTGGAATTAGTCAGAAGGACCCACTCCTTCATCACAGACTTTGTGCTGTGGTGACAGAGCAACTCTCTTGGTCAGAAGAGTTACCCTATGGCTCCTCTATGACATTTGTGAAAGCAAGTCCTACTATGAATCTAAAACCACCCAAGGAATGAAGGATCTATGGAGTATCTCTATGCATAAGAGAGTCCTGAGTTTTGAGTATGAGAATTGTGAATATCCTATATATGGACATTTTTAGTCTACACTGTGGACTACACTGTGACCTGCATTTCGTCTTTCTGTTGTGGAGTGAACTTGAATCATTTTGACAACCCCTAAGCAAGGCAAAAAAAGTTTTAAATTCTATAATTTGATATACAAAATCAATGCCTGCCTGCTGTAAATTTTGCCTGAACTGCAATTTTAAATGTAAGCAATTTCACCAGAAAGGATTTTGAGGGTTTTAATGTGGGAGGCTGAGCTGGTATTTCCATTTCTAACATGCAAAATGAAACCAGCACATCTGATTCTTTAAGGATGTTATAAGAGGACACTCAACAGCCTTTTGCCGCCGGGCAATTTTTGTAACTGTGGAGGAAACCACTTTCTGCAACAAAAGATGACTTTTGAATCCATAATTGGACAGCAGATTCAATGCAGCTACTATTTCCTGGGTGAGGACCAACTGGACAGAATTCACTTTGTTCATAGAAAGTGCAGGTGAGTTGCTGGAGCAGCATATGATCCCTTAAGACTTACAACAGATTTATCTTGTCTTATATAATAATTCTAGGCAAGTGTTAGTGAGGAATGAGCCAACTGTATGGAGAGAGTGGAGTACTTTTGACACAGTGTCCTGGCAAAGAGGTAAGAATCATAAACCTCAATGCACTGTGTCTGGTGGCTTCTTTTTCCTGCATCTTTTTGCCAATTCTCCATTGCTCTGTCTCTACCACCCGGCGCATGGAGAAAAAGGATAATAAATACATGTGATGTCTATCCTTCTACAAGAGATTTTTTTATGTTTCTTCCTGAATTCTGCTTATTCAGTGGACATGCTGGGGAGGGAATAGCAGGGATAGTCAGTGGCCAAAATATTAGGCTTATACTGTACTTAACATTCCATTGCCTCAGGGTTCACCATTTACAATGGTTCCCCATATAATTGTTTTAAGGTGCAATCCTAACCTAGGCACAACTAACCTAGACACAGTTGTAACCAGCACAATTCATTGGTCTTTCCGCTTCCAATGCTGATAGGCAAGAACATGTCAGTGCACTGGCCTAAGCCTCACCCAGAAATGGTGCAAAAGTGTCACCTGCAGGTCAGCATAGGACTTATGCTGGGGCTTACGCCAGCCTAACTGGAGATTAGGATTGAAGCCTTATTCTTTAAACTACTGTTATGTTGCATGGGGCTAATGTGGCTTAATGGTTACGATGCTATTCATGTCAGCCAGCAGGCTTCAAGACCGGGGTGCTACAAGACAGAGTGAGCTCCTGTCCCTTGCTCAGCTCCTGCCGACCTAGCAGTTCAAAAATATGCAAATGCAAGTAGATAAATAGGTGTACCTATTTATAGGTGTTCCTTTGATGGAAAAGTGTTGCATGCACCTTGGCATATAGTCATGCTAGCCACATGACCACTGAAGTGTCTTTGGATGATGCTATTGGGCTTAGCTCTTTGGCTTCTAAGCGCTTCTAAGTTCTTTGGCTTTGAAATGGGGATGAGCACTATACCCTATCATTGGTCACAAGTAGCAGTACAATCTGCAGGGGACACCTTTAATGTTTGCAAGTATGAGCATTCCCCCATTATCCAAATTTTATTTAGAACCATCTTGATCTTGGCATCCATCAGTCTTGAAAGACTATGGTATTGTGCTTGACACTGCATGTGAAGCAAAAAATCCTGGATAAATTGATATGGAGAATAGGCTGCTACTCAAGCAGCAAATCCCCCCTCTCCTTGCCACTAAAATAGTCCTATGGAATGGCAGAGCTGATATGATTGGTTCTAGCTGTGTTGCAGAGCTGGGCTAAGAACTGGAGCTCACCCTGTCTTGTGAGGACCCGGGTCTTGAACCCTGGCCTTCTGATTAACAGGCACAGTGTTTTAACCATTTGTGCTACCCACAGCCCACATGTGAACCATGGTTAGAACCATGGTGGTCAGACATTCAGCTCCTATGATTGCAGCCTTCTTGTATCCTAAATTCAGCTCCCAACTATTTCTTCTTCACAGAACACAAAACCTTTCTGGATATTTTTTTTGTAAGCTTTGTACAAAGGACCTTCATGAAATTTATGGTAATAATCCCTGGTGTATATGAAGTATCCTTAATTGCATCTTAGACCTCAGAATCTACAGCTGGCCTATTTTGTGCATACTGATAAATCATCTGTTCTCTACTCAGTTCAAGAACACTGGCATGCCGACAAATTGTGCAGGAAGGTCATGAGGCTCAAGATGCTGCTTACGAAGCCATCATCAATCTCTTTCATCACATCTTGGTTTTAAACCTTCTGTATATACTGAAAAGGCTTTTATTTCTTCTATCTGTATATTGGAAAAGCTTCTTGAGAGCACCAAACATGCACTCCAGAGGCTTTTGCTGGCTCTGTAATTGTGCTGTAGAACTTTTTGACATTCACTCCCGTTGAGGAAAGCAACGTGTGTCAATCCTTTACAGATCTGACTGTGATGTTTGTCACCAGCTTTCTATGAAACAATGGAGTATTTCCAAGAAGCCTTCAAATGATGATCACAATAGATCTGGCCATAATATTGCCTATCCCAGACCTATTAAGGCAGTCTAAACAGCTGCATTTTCCCCACAGATTCTTTTCAAGTGTCTTTCTTCACATTTTCTAAACAGCTGTGCACATATTGGGGATGTGGGGGAGAGAGTATTTTTTTGTCTTGGTAACTGATGCAGTACTTTTGCCAATCTTCCTTTTGACTTGGAGAGAGGAAACACACTTACTGTTAACATTGTTCTTGTCCTTGGCAAGCAAGCACTTGGCCTTGTCTACCAATTTTCTTTCAGGTACTGTTCCAGTACTGCTTCCAGATATTTTTGCTGGATGGTTCTCCTGCGACCTTGTTTGTGTTGGGCTAGTCGGTTGGTTATTAACACCCACCTCTCCTCAAAGAAAAGCCTCTACAAAACACATATTCAAGCCACTAATTTCATATCTGTACTTCCCCAAAGTATGAAATTGGATGGAATAAAAAGTTTGGGTTTGGCATACGGTGGAAAAATTTTGATTCAGATGCAAAGTTCAACAAAAGCTCAGATATTTCTCACCCATGTTTTGTTTTGTTTGCTCTTCTTTAATATGATCAGTGGTTAAATATTTCTTTTCTATTTTTGTCTTATTGACATTCTTTCATTCAGAAGCCTACACTGGAAGAAAGAATGTAACGGCCCAATCCAGGCCAAATTCCCCTGTGCTGATGCGGCAATGCTAAAACAGCTTGTGCTATATTCCATAGGGGAATTTAGCAAGCGGAAAATCTCCTCAGGGTAAAAGGGCAACAGGTATATTTGTATTTACCCCATCTAAATCTCTGGCACAAGTGAAAGTGGAGCTATGACCCTGGATCAAGAATAACATAGGTTTCGGCATTCACTAACACAGCCAGTCCCACTACCTTCCTATGTTGAATTGTGCTACCCCAGAAACATAACAGTACTGCACATACACCAGACTTGCCCAGACACTTTGATGGCCCAGGTATATGGCAGATGGGTAGAAAAAGCAATAGGTTACTTCAGGAATCTTTGGGGGTAGACACTGGATGGGGAGAGGGCTGGAATGCCCGTTGACAGCAAAAGTGCATCTTCTTCTGTTTTCAACTTGCCCTGAATCCCTTCCTTTTCTGTGGTTACTCCTGATCTAACTGAAAACTGTTGGGTGTATTTTGTGTAAAGTTGTGTCCACTTATTTTATGCATACATGACAGATGAGTGATGGTAAGCACCTAAAGTCAGTACATGATTTGCATCTTGCAAAGCAGTGGTTCTCAAACATTGAGGGTGATTAACTCCCTAAGTAAGTCTTTGCAGGCTAGCGGTGAGGCAGTGATTGCATTGCTAAGAGGGGGTAAAGGGGTTGCTCTCACTTTAACTTTCTTAGGGCTGCTGCAGGTTCCAGGAGGTTCAGGAAGCTCCGTGCAGCCCTACACAGGATTCACAAAGTTAATTGGTTAATTGGCCATAACCTTTGATACAGTATAGATATTCCAAAGTTTCATTGCATTCTACATTAAATTACCTTTCCACTGATATATAACATGATGGTATTATCATTCATACACATCCTGTTTTTCACAGTTTTAGCCACTAATGTAAAGCTGTTGCCCCCTAGAGCTTTAAGCCTATTGCAACTGCACCCCCTGCACCTCTTTGCTATACCACTGTTTCAAGCTAATTTAAAAATATATTGTTTTTACTGGTTAATCCAGAAGCATGGACATTTATTTGTAGATATAACAAGCTTCATTATATTCAAAATTCAAGAGAACAATGAATGATGCACTTCAGCATAAGGATCACTGGAAATTGATTTTTGAAATTACATCCTTTCTGTAACTTGTGTCACAATTAAATGAAGAGTTAAGTTTCAATTTAAAGTAGAAAATAACTTAAATATTATATTTTTTCCCTTCTAACAATCCAGAAGAGGGCAACATTGAACTACAGTTAGAAGCTAACAAGAACGTTGGCAAGGTAGGTGTAGATTCATTAATTTACAATTAGCCCATTTGTTTACATTCATCAATTCTTAAGTATTTCAGACTGCACGCAGTTAGTTAATATTGTGCTAGTCGGCATCCAGAGGGACTTCCTATGTTTTCTATTTATGCTTAATTTTTCAAATGCTTCAAATTGCTTTTGTGAAGGAAGAAATAAAATATTGCAGAGAATCAGGCAAAGCTCAATTTCTGGCAGAAGGCCCATTCTTTTATAGGATAGAGGAGAAAATGGTAAAATGTACTGTATCATGTATAGAAAAATTCTAAGTAAAATAGAAATGAAAAGTAAGATCATTGTTATTTTAATCCAACAAACGTGGATGGTAAAATCAACTTACATGAGTTTTTCCCCTTGATTGTCTTTGAAGGACATAATATCAACGGATTGTTACCCTTGAACCTCAAAGGCAGCATAAGGCTCATTGCCTGGTGTGCCCAATCCCAATTTACCAAGGTGAGGGAAGATGTAGGAGAAAACAGCTTGTTTACTGCTGGTACCAAAGCAAGGCAGCAAGAATATAGTGCCTCAGATCATGTGCAAAGTTCATTTGGGTGCAGCCAGTCTTTTACACCCAAAACAACACAATTCAATAGACAGAAGTTCAGAACATTCCCATCTCTGCCTCACCTAAGCTCCACTTCACTCCTTCAGGATACATTTTGGTGCTCTTGCAAGATAACAAGGTGTTTATGCGGATTGGCTTCGTCTTCAGGGACTGGGGACTGGGCACTGGGTGAAGGCATGAACCCACTACTCTGCTTAGTGGGTACCATTTGTACCCTTTCAGTTTATTCTTGAGTCCAGGTATGGAATCACTGTTGTTAAAGCATATAGCCGCCATCACCTCAACTCTCAGGATGTTTCATTTCCTGACCTGGACTTGGAGAGTCTATGGCATAAAGATGAATGAACCATCTCACAACGGTCTTCTAAGCACATACAGACACAGGCAAAAGGGTAGCATGGAAAAACTGTTTTGACACTTTGGGCATAATCCAAAGTTAGGGCAGTGAGGAGTGCCTTAGTTGGGCTGCCCCAACTATTCAGAATCCAGAGCAGAAAGTTATGCTGCATCCAGAGAGTCAGGAATCCTGGGCTGCCCCAGCTGCTCCAGAGCATGCTCAGTAGGCACTAAGTCAGTGACACTTGGAGAGGGCTTGTTCCCGAGGAGTCTCCCCTCAGATCACACTGAACAAGGTGTGTTCACACTGTGGTGCCTGCCTTATAAGAAGTTCCTGATGAGATGCCAGTATGGTGTACAGTGAATACAAGGGGCTTCTTGGAGTGGCCTGCTATATCCACAGGTTAATGGGGTGCTGTAGTTCTGCCATATCCTGAAGTTGAGAGGCAGGTGTTGCAGCTAGGCTGGCCAAGAACTCAGATTTTTGGTCAACACTGCCATTCTTACTCTGCCTTATCATGGACCCTTATGGGTCTATTCACTTCTATACCTGCTTCTGAGGTGGTATAACTCTGAGGAGTTGGAAGAATTACTGCCCTGGAAATAGGCTCTGGATACAGAGTAACTGCTCTGCCCTAGGCAATGTTAAACATGTCCCCAATATCCCCAGTTAGGGCAGTCCAGGTCAATCTGTCTTGGGGCAGCCTATGTTGCCTTAGGCTGCCCCAAGCCTTTTCCAGAATAACAAGGGTGGCCAATATTGCAATTGAGTCAGCCCAGTATTAGGTAGGGTAACCCATGTGCACTTCTGCATTGTGCCCTTCATCATTTATTTACCAGCATCCAGCCAGTGACCAGCTAACTAGCTGTATTCATGTACTGGGAGGCTTGGGATTAATCATTCTGCATCTTAAGCAAATGCTTGAAAAACTATGTTGAGTTCGGAGAGTTTTGGAATGACACTGACTTTATGTGACCTTCTGACCATAATCGAGATGTTCGCATTCGTAGGATTGCCAGGTAGCTCCTATATGTCTGTGAGAGCACTTTAGCTTTGAAGAAAGAGAATTTATCCATCTATCTACAGTATTTATATATACTTTTCAACTAAAAAGTTCACAAAGTGGTTTACAAAGAAAATTTAAAAAATAATAGCTAATTAATAGCTAATGGGTCCTTGTCCCAAAAGGGCTCATAATCTAAAATGGAAAAAAGAACACCAGCAGAACTATAAACACTTGAACTATAAACTATAAACACTTGAACAGACATTGCTGGGGTATGTAGGGCCAGTTACTCTCCCCAGTAACTGGTGAAACCAAGAGTACAGAGAAACCAAGCAGAAATAAATAAGAAACAACATACTCTTCCCTGTAATTTTTTTTAATGGCATCATCATCTTTTTTCTGCCAATGCTCAAGATTCTGCACATCAATTAATTACTAAATAACATGCTTGGTTGGGGCTATGTGGGCTTGATTTTCTCTTTTATCCAAGTAACCAGTAGGACTTAGCTGAGTTGCCCAGCATACGTACTGCAAGCAGAAGATCCCCACCATCCAGTCCCCATCATCTCTGCTTAAAAGGCTGTAGGGTACAAGACTCAGAGAAAAGGTTGCTTTAAGACCTCCGACCTCATTGTTGCGAGCAGCAAGTCTGCAGCTTTCTAGTGAGCCAAACTTAGGCCATTTTCTCTGCACTTGGAGTGTCTTGACCAAAGTTTGTTGGGAATGTTTCTTATGGATGATATTTCTTATGTATGATATTACATCTGTCTGTGGGAACCAGGAAAGGAGTACTTGGCAGAACTATAAACATAAGGCCGTAAGAACTATATAAACAGAACTATAAACCCAAGGCCAAGCTGTTATCACCAAGAGGCCGGAGTCAAGGGGATGAGTCATTAAGGGGGTTTTCATACCTGTGGAATAGCCTGATTGAAATTGCTAATTTGCAGCTGGGCCAGAGCGGGCAACAAACTGCCTGCTGACTACGTGATATAACCTGTGATTGGATGATTGTTTGATTGACAAGGAGGGACACAATTACCCTATAAAAGTTAGGCAAAGAGAAGCCTTTGGGTCAATGAGCAATTGTTGGACCAATCTTGTTGCTGAACTAACCATCTACCTCAAAGTCATGCTGAGGGATTTAAGATCTGTGAAAGAACTATGCTTATGGACTACGTTGTAAGTGATGAAACAGCTTAACAACTGTTTGGCTATGATATTACATCTGTAGTAAGGGCTATGTAAAGGCTAGGAGTTCAGCTTATTTGTTTTCTTATTTGGAACTTGTATTTACCATTGTGCCTTATTCTTTCTTTTAAATAAACTCTCCTACTTTGGTATTTTAAATCTTGTGGTTATCTGCTGTGGTCACCCTACTCAAGGAACAAACCTGGAAGGGGAATTACACTATCAAAGTACATTTGTGGGCTGTGAACCTGCTGCGGCATCAGAGGTTCTTAGAAGCCCAGGCTCCTTTGGGCCAGAGTTTCCCCTTCCAAATAAATCCTCGATGACTCTGACCAGGTCTGGGCTGGGTAGCTGTTCTGGGTCAGGCACGAGGTCTGGCAAGAGTGACCAGACCAAGAGTGACCAGACCAAGAGGTCCAGGCAAAGAGGCATGTCATTGGCCGGGATGCTCATTGCCAGGCAGAGTAGACCAAGGAACGGACTCACCATAAATAATTTTTTAAAATATTTCTATTCAATCACAGGGGGACAAGGTGGTAGAATGAATGATCCTACCAAAGGGGCTATGTACATGTCGCAGATCAAATTAACAAGTTATGTGAGGGATGGTTGCTCCCCTCTGACTCTGCTGTCATGAGGGGAAAAAAGTTCTGCTTGTCTGTACACCATGGTTGCATTGTTATATCCCAGCTCCTGTCTGGAATGCCTCTTTGATCATCATGGCATGGTACATAACCAGTCTGCCATAATGATCAAACAGTAAGGCAGAAAGGAGGGAAATGGATTTTTCACAGTCAAAACTGGAAAGAACTACAGTACTATAAAAAATTAAACCCTTAAGTTCTTAAAAACCATTAAAAACCATTTCTCTTTATTTCCCATTACCTCTATAGTTCTTAGAATTTTATTATATGCCAATTACTTGCAAAAGTTCCTAGAAGGAATTCTATTTTATAAGGAACATTATTTATTTATATGGTGGAAACAGACAATTCTAAGTATTGGCAATAATTCTGGTATTGACATTAGTCTCCCTATTAAAAAACAATATATTCTTATGAAACATTTAGATTAGGAGGAAAGTTCATAGATTTCATTTTACCTTTATCTTTTTCTCTTTTTTGGCTCTCATCCAGGCCTAGATTGCAGATTTAGGGACAGCTTGTCTTGAGCATAAAAGACTCATTGGATAAGGCAAAGATAATGAAGCCCTGAAATTATTTTGACTCCAGTGCTTTCCAAAAGCGTCTCTTTTAAAGAATGTCAGAAAATTGGTAATTATGAAGTGGAATATTTTCTGGTTAAAATATTAACATGGCTGCACGCACTTAATAAAAAGATTCATGTTAAATTTCCTTTAGTGCAGAAGGAGATATACAGCAGACTCGTTTTCGAAGAGACAAGGCTATTAATGAGGAAATGAGGAGAGAAGTGCTCTTTCTGTGCTTTTGTCAGAAATGTTTCTGCCAGAAAAGAACTAATAAATTCTTCCCATGTAGCAGAAGAAAAATACATGTATAAACTAGATGATATTTGCAGAAACACGTCTAGTGGCTTATTTTAAATCAGTATATGTAATACTGATGGGCAGCCCAGTCCTAAACTGGCTGGCACCTAGAAGGGTAATGGTGCTAAAATAGCTCTCACTGCATCCTGTCCATACTGGCAGTCACTGGTGGCCCTTTGGGAACATTTGTTCTTTTCTCCCAGGTATGGGAGCAGAGTCTTCAATGGGACTACTCAGGCCCCTTCCTCCTCCTGCCCAGAGTGGCTCCTCTCACCACCACTCACCTCTTTGCCATGGACAGGCAAAGGGTCATACATTGCTCCACACAGTGTGCAGTGCAGACTAGTGCTGAGCTAGCACCAGTGCTGACCCTGTGCTGAATGTTGCAGGCATGCCTTAATAACATATTTGCGGAACTCAGCAGGGCTTATCTGAAAGTGAATCACATTTATTTCAATAAGTAAGGACCGCTTAAGTGTTAAAACGGAAATGTATAAACATATTTTTTGGGCAAATTCTTTCTGGGCCTTCTGCTGATGGAATTTAATGCTTCGTGAGTGCGACACCTGGACTGCGATGGCATGTGGGCAATCAGCAGCAAATGACTCCTCCAAACCCAAAGGGTACAGGTAGTGTTGGTGGAGGGGTTTTCCAGGAAGGATTTGGACAGGGTAGGAACATTTGAGGTTGAACCTGCTTGAAATGATGCCAGCCTGGCCAAAGAGCTGGTGCAGATAGCGACTGCAGTTGGTCCATTTTTTGCAGGAAACCTGCAAATAGGAAAAGTGAAACCAAATCTAAAACTCACAACTCTGCATGGGTAAAAATGATTAAAGAAATTGAATTAACTCATCTTCATGTTAACATCTAGTTTGGACCTAGGACTATAATCTAATGCTGCAGCTGCTCTGTGGTAGACTCTGTAGTAGGCAGAGTGTGATCATTTACTAAGAACATTTACTCAGTGGTTCCTTTCAAGCTGCCTACTAAGTGTGCTTAGAAATGTGGTCCTCTGAGATAATAAGTAAAATTCAAATTTCAAGATACTGTACATACTGTACATCTATCTGTATTTATATACCGCTTTTCAACTAAAAGTTCACAAAGTTTACAAGTTTACAAAGAAAATGAAAAATTAATAGCTAATTAATATGAGTAGCTAATGGTTTCCTGTCCTAAAAGGGCTCACCACCAAAAATGCAAAAAGAAAAAGCCACTAGAACAGACATTGTGGGGTGTGTTGGGCCAGTTACTCTCCCCCTACTAAATAAAGAAGGAAAACCCACTTGAAAGAGTGCCTCTTGCCCAGTTAGCATGGTAAGAGATACAAACTCCTAGTTAGTAGAGTTGCCCTACTACAGAGAAGTAGGCTGCAATGCTGACAACTGGAACAAAGTGAAAGGTTGAATAAACTACAATCCTAAAGACACTTTCCTGGGAATAAGACCCATTGAACATAATGGGGCTAACTTTTTAGTAGACATGGTTAGGATTGTGCTCTTAGACTGTTACCTTTGTCAGTGGCTACCTAGTCAAGTTGCCAACCATTAGCAATATGATGCACTTTGGTGGATGATGTATATCACTGAAAAAGTAATTCTGTAGCACAATATTTTATATATCTTTTGAATTTTTTCCTGTTCTAAAAGGAAATGGAAACTTCAATATTTTTCTGTCTTTTTTGTTTATATATATATTATTAAAAATAATCTTGATTTTCAGTACTAAAGGGATCACACAAAAGTGTGATCTTTGGTTATCAAAGCCTCATGCTTTAATTAAAAATTTATTTTCCATATAAGGAGCCAACTGGTGGAAAATGAAGCTTACTGCATCCTCTATCACTTTATTCCTTCTATCAGAATGAACATTTAGTCATATGTGGCTAACTCTGCATAGTGTTTAGTTGTCTTACAAAATAGATGCCAAAGTTTGAGAATTTGTGGTTTTAGGATGATCCATATTCTGGCATTTATTTGGGTGGTTGAGGTAGTTCAAATGAAAAAAAAAATCTACTGGTCTTGTGCACCCAGAGTTAAAAGAACATGATGCAATAAGCTTTCTGAGGCTAAGCAAATGGTTGAGGCTAAATTTCAAATAACAGAGCAGATTAAAATGTGCTTACCTTATGATTTTGGCTTTTAGCATCTCAGTTTGCAGGTGGTCTCCATCCAGGCCCGGGCCAACTTGGCTTCTAAGATCATTTGGACTGGCGTGACTACAGGCTACAGTAGTAATCCCCACCATAAATGTTTGTTATAATCTTAGTCCTAAAATATGTTGGAGGATTAAGGTCATGGATGTAATTTTTTTAGATAGCTTCATGCCTGAAGCCAAAGTTGTAGTTACTTTGCTTTCCTTATGCTTCAGATTATCTGACATTTTTATTTTTAAAAAAGCATTTCATTTACAAGTAAGTACACTCTGTTTTAATAGAATTATAAAACCATACTGGTTATGGAGAAAGTGGTTCTAACATGTTACAGGACCTGGCCAATTGAATCTGGACACAACCAGCTTCTGCTACCAGTTATCCCTGAACTTGGGTCTTGTAGTGAAAGTCATTCATTGAAACAGAGTGCTATAGGTGTACTGATACAGCATTTCTACCACTCAAATAAATTTAAGTTTATATATGCATTCGAGTATTTCCTTTTGACAATTAGTATTATTAAAAGTTATCCCTTGCCTCAGTGCTAAGGTATCTACTGCTGTCCAGATATTGGAGTTTATATACTTTTTAACCGGGCAGGATGTAAATAAAGAACAAGAAACTGGAAATTTGAAATAGAGAGTTATCCATGGGTAAGAGGACAAACGTTCTCATCTTAGAAAGGGAATGTGCCCTTCCACTTCAAGCTTATTCATACAGAGTGACATATATCATCTTTTTCCAGGACATGTCCTCTTTGTATCCTTGTATCCTGGAAAAAGGTCTTCATTGACATACTTTTCCTTGTAAGCAGGCAGCATGTCGCCTTCTTATAATTAATGAATTATATAAAAAATTATATGTAATAGTTTTGAATTTAATAGTAATATAGTATTTACATTTACCTAATGAAAGCAATATTAATGAGTGTTTTTAGCTTTATTTATAATATGTCCTATGTTTTTCTTGAGTGTCCTACATTTTCAGGGGCCTTGTCGTTCTTTGTAATTGTAACATCTATTACCCTGATTTCAGAGCTTCTACTGGAAAGCTTACTTGGAGGTTCCTACTGTAATCTCATGCTACCCCTCTGTATAGTTACAGTATGTACATGTTTGATCTGGTGGTCCTTGTAATGCGCATCTTAGGCATCCCCCTTCCTCTACAGATGCTACTCCCCTTTTTAAAAGGATTTTGCTATTATCTGAGGGATTAATATAATCCACACAGTGTTTTCCTGCTCCAATTTATTGGACCTGAAAAAGCCTAGTTTTTAGCATTTAAAAATGGAACATATATGGTATTGGCCCACCAACTTATGTCTGATCCTGTTGTCGTCAGGCCATTTCCTAGGTTACATGTTGTGCCTACCTTCTCTTGCATTTATTATTATTTTTTAGCCTCTGCTATTCCATCTGAGAAACATTCCAACTCTGTGTAAACATTTTAAAATTTATTTTTGATTGAATTGCCTTATTGGGGTATGGTTCAACTATTGGATGTGTGCCCAGAAGAGATCATGTGCTTCATAATTTATCATAACAACACTGAGGATATCGTGGGCAAAAGGGACAGTGTATCTGACAGCCTTGCCCATCTCTTCACCCTTTACAAATGTACATGCAACGATGTCAATCACTGCAAAAAAAATTGTTTTGTTGTGAATCATGGCAACTTGTCAGCACAGCCTTAAGTGCTGAACACATTGCCCTCTCCTGATTTAGCATAACACATGCTTCTGTGCCATAAAGTTTTGGCCAGAAACAAATACAGTCAGGTTTGCTCAAAAACAAAAAAAGGCCTTCTCCATCTCTGCCTATATTGTGCATTATATAGCATCACAAAGCCATTGGAATGATGACAATCTCTTTCCTGGTGCAACTGTGTCACCGTAATGGGATGTGATGGAACCAGTGCAACTCAGTGGGTGGCCAGGCTCAACCAGATGGCTTTTTCCTCCAGCAGCATAAGTGCCTGTGTGCTGAAGCCAAGCTGCGGAAATGAAAGCCCAGGAAAAACAGATGAAAGCCATTATCTTTCAGTACTACAACTGTTTAAACACTCCTTCCCCCCTCAAGTAGTTTTATATACATAGAAGGTGCCATCTAACGTATTACACCCAAGGCTGACTTCATCATCAGCATAGTAGGGGAGTCATATGTCGGAACAAATTATGTCTACTTCTGCCACTACTGCCATCCATCAGCACCGTCTACTGTCATCATATTGACTTCTGCACAAACACCTCTTGTTGATGCCAGTTAAGGGTGAGAGTCCATTATTCATTCACAGTGTCCACAAATCTGATGTCAAGAAATGGCAACATTCAAAGCCTGCTTGACCATTTCTGTCCCCCAGCAAGGCAGTGTTCATCAAGAAAGGAATGGTATGTCAAATGGTATGCCAAATTTAACTTTGTAAGTACTCAATCCCATAACCTGCTATCTTCTGCCATCAAGCAGGGCTGATAGTGCATGTGCTGATGCAGTGGATGTGGTAGTCGGTTAATGGCCAGCAAAAGGTAAGTAAAAATACTTTTGTGTACTTCCCAGTTGGCTACTTAGTTACCAGTGGGGCTCTTGGACACATGCCAGCTATTTTGATGTTGTAAGTCTGAGGACAGGAAGGGCCAGGAAAAGGTAATAGGATAAAGGATGTATGACTGCCACTATTGCCCTTCTCCATCCCCAACCTGCTCCCCACTTCACTCCCTGCCCTCCCTCAAACAGCCTTACCCACACCAGTTGAGCATGCATGTAGTCCTGGCATGCACACTGGGATGGATCTAAGAAGTGGGTCATGGGTAAATGGCCCTCTCCAAATGGTCAGGCCAGCAGGAAGGGCATCCTCTGGAAGGGGGTGTAAAATTGGATGCCATGGGAATGTCCACTGGGCAGAATGTCAATGGCGAGGTGGAAGCCAGCTTGGAACCCAGGTTTATCTAACTAGAAGAGGCAGCTCCAGAGGGCAAATGAAATGGCAGCCTCAGTGGCAAAAGTTCAATCTAACGCTCATGCCCTCTCCTCCCACACAGATACTGGATTTGTCTCTGAATTTTGCATAAGTTTTCAGTTCAGGGAATATCCCAAATTACCAGAGTGGCAGAAGCAGACTGTTGATTTTGGCTCTGGGAGTAAGCCAGTCTTCTGAAATCCCCGCATTAGCCAGAAAACTCATTTGATGAGTTTCCATTTGATGGAAAACTCATTTGATGACCTAACCTTTTTATTCTCTCACATTTTTAGTGTCTTTCAGCAGTTGCAGCACACCAGTTTCTTTGGCTCTTCTCAGTCTCAGGATGATTTATGCATTTTATGCCCTGATCCAAACCCTCACCCCTTCCTTCATAACTAGCTTCGCAGCAGTGAGGCACGTGTAGTGGGCCCATTGTGGTAGTGTGGCTTCCCACACACTGGTGGGCCCATGGAGAACAACTGAAGCAGGTAAGCCTTGAAGCAGGGGAATGGAGTGGAAATGAATGGAATGGGAGATGGGGTGGCTAGATCGGGGCTGTGACAGGGCAGAGGGGAGAGTGGATCATGCCCAGAAGGGCGAGGAATCAGTGGTAGAGCACAATGAATCTGAACACCTTCCTGGGTCTGATCCATCTTCCTGAGTCAATGGAGATTTGCACCATTGATCAAGCTGATGAAGATCTGAGTTGATCCATAGCAGCTGCTTGGACCTACCCTGGTCCTGGACAGGGAACAAATGTCCAATCTGAGAAGACCTTCTGCAGCCAAAAATTGCTCATGGGAAACAGCAATAGCTGCGCTGATGCTGCTGATGCTGCATTGTCATATAGCGATTTAGGGCTGCTGACTTCTGTTTTATTGCTGTCTGACTGCTGTTCTTATCGTAGATTGTTCTTGCTTTTATTCATGGGAGATGCTTTGATTATTGCTTTCATGGAAAGCTGGCAGAGAAATGTTTATAAATAAATAAATAAGCTTCTTCACTGATAAAATGAGCACCACATAAATATGGAATGAATTCTTATCACGGGGTGGAAAGAAAACAAGCTAAATAAAATTCAAAGTAAAAAATCTGAAGTTAAACTTTCTGTGGCAAGTCTGTTAAACTTTGACCCAAAACATGGCACTGTTTAGGGTTGGATGGTATGACATTTCAGACAAGAAGAGACGGTTAGCTCCGATTCTATGAGCACTGGAGGAACTGGCATTTTGCCAGCATGAAGTGCCTTATGGCAGTTGTGGAATCACTTCTGGCAGTGTGCAGACTTGTGCAGTGCTGGAATACTAGAAGAAAGACCAGAACAGCTGCCCAGAGCATTGATGCCAATATGGTGGCAAGGAAGGTGGGACAAAATTGAGGAAGGATGAATCCAGGGCAGGGGAGAGTGGAATAAGGTGGTGATTGGGATGAGAAGAGGACAGAATTGTCTACAAAGGGGATGGATTTGGCAGCAAAAGAAACAACTGAAACCTGGCCATGTTCTTGATCTAATCACGTAGCATGGGTCCATATGGATCTTCTGCCACCAAATTAGCTAGTATCACAGTGGAGGTAAACCCCCAGAACAAAAGTTAAACTAACCCTACAATCCAGAGTAACTATGGGAGTACGTAAGAACATTACGTGTACCCGTAGTTACTGCACCACCTAGTGAAATCCTATGGGAAATTCATATTGCAATCCAGAGCAAATTGTTCTTACACTGGAGCAAGGACTCCCAGTAATTACTCTGGATTGCGTCCATTGTCAAATTGATCCTTGGGGAAAGTTATGGGATGGAGGAGGAGAACTGTGAGAAAAAAAGACTGTATGTTGAGAAAATTGCAAGTGTTAAACATAATTGGTGTAAGTTTTGTTTAACTTATTTTAACTTTTAGTTTAATTTAGGGCGCAATCCAGAGTAACTATGGGGAGTCCTTGCTCTGGTGTACTCTGGATGGCATGAAGGAGGTAGATTCTGAAGATGATGGCATGATGGAGGTAGATTCTGGTATACAAAACCATGGACTGCACTCATAAAAGAGGTCTCCAGTGGTTCATGTTCCATGTCACAGTGTTATGTTGGAGGAATAACAGTGCACAGCCCAACCATGAACAGAGTTTATTTTGAAATTCATCTCTTTTTATGGATAGAATACAATAACAGCATCATAAGTGCCAGGTAAGATAGGCCAAACATTTGAAGTGGGGTTCTTTGCAAAAAATTACAGCTTGTTTTCAATTTGTATACTAAAAATCCACTTTTCTTATATGACCTTTGTGGAAATTGTCCAGGTAAGTGGCTGAAACAAAATTTTTGTTAGTTGTAGTTTTTTTTCATCCCAGTCAACATTTCTATTTCTATGCCAACAAATCATCAGCCAACTTCTTTTTAATAAGCAAAGCAAAAACTGAGTAAGCTGTCAGAATGAAATCCCTCCTATGGCTCTCATCATGTTAACCTTGGCTTGAACTTTGGAATGAATAACGTTTTGTCTTTTTGCCTCAGAAAAAAGTCTGAGAATCATGATCCAGCAAACTGTCATGGCTGTCGGTGTCAGAAATGTCTCTGCAGCTGTGTAGCAAGCAATCTTTAAATCACTTTTTCCCCCATAAAATGCAATTGACTTCACTAAGCCAACCCTTGCATCAGTTGCTTGAAGCTGGCAAGTTGAGCCAATTTGCTTAAGCAAATTGATTTGCTGGTATTTTGCATGAAATACACATTTAGTGACAAACTATGCTTGGACTAAGCTTTCATACATACGCGATCATTATCTTTTGAGCAGAACAATTCAAGATATTTTCACAATACTCAAATATATGAATTATAACATGTATGTCTGCAGAAACTCTGAAGCATTTCTACAGCTGCGTTTAGTTCACAGCAGATTATTATAGTATTATTAGTATTAATGTGACAGATGTTATTAGACCAATGATTTTCAACCAGAGTGCCACAGGCCTGGGTGACCTTATTACTGGAAATTCCTGGGTATATCCTCCTTTCTAGCCTCTTGTCCCAGTGACCTCTGAAAGGGCTTCAGTGTCCTCCATTTTGGCTGTGTTCTGCTATGTTCCCTTTAAGCTCAGTGCACCTGCATACAGCCACTACCAGTAAGGCTCTGGACTTCTAAGAGCAATGGTGGGCTTCAGGGGGATCTCACAGGTTCTATAGAACCAGTGATGGGATTCAAATAAATTAACAACTGGTTCTATGCCCATTTGGCAGCCACTTTTAAATGGCTATTTTTGGCCAGCCCTGCTTTGTATCAGGTGCCGGGTCCCTCCTGAGCCCCCTCACTGCCCTCAAAGCCCACCAGCCAGCCAGACAGCCCGCCCCAGCCTAACCACCACCTCTGGAGTCCCAGCACAGCTGACTGCCAGCTCCAGAGACCTCCCACAGCCTCCAGAGCCACATGCATCCAACCGCTTCTGCGCCTGAGGGCACACCAGCATCAGCAGGAGCAGGCAAGCACCTTGCCTGAGGGCACACCAGCACCTCCCCTGCTCCCCTGCGGCCCATCCATCTACCTGCCTAATTCACCCACCCATCCACCTAACCTTCTATTTACCTTTCCCCTGATGCCCTCCCTGCATCTGACAATCACAACATTATGAAGCCCTATCGATAAGGAACTTAGAACCATTTTGTAAAGCCCATGCAGTAAGTTCACCATGGATTGGTTGAACTAAAGCTCATTGGGTCTCACAATGCAATCCTCTTCCACATAGCCGCTATTGACGCTTAAGTGTAGGAGACTGTCTTCAGGTGCAGGACTGTAACTGTGGCCATAAAATCTGCACATTTATAACAGTGCGCTGAACAGTGGGTTTTTAGCCAGCCTGTGTTTCCACACAAGGCTAGAAACACCTAGGTTTTCTTCCTCCTTACCTTCTAGGTTATCTAAGGATAAAGTGTACTCATACAGCAGGGTCAGAATAGCCATGTAATAGGCAAAGAATAATCTGGGCAAGATTTCTATTGTAAACAGATAAATTTGTCATAGTCGTTACAACGCTGCTTTTCCAGACTTTTCTCATTTCATCCAGAAGAATTTCCGGAATTGTCATTTATAACTTTGGAGCTATTTGCCAAAAGAACACCAGCATGTTTATTCTACTAGAAATATTGGTGCTCTGACAGGCAAAAAGAGTCTATTTTAGATTAAACAGAATCCCAAAAATACATCAACTTTCCCATTTCATCCAGCCAATTCATTTCCAGAACGTCTCGGCAATGAAAGAGCTTTCCCTCCATTTTTACTTGTGCCTGATTTTTGCCTAACCATGACATTCGATGACTTCCTTAATGTTGCAGATTTGATTTTACAATGTGGTTTGCAACCAAATCCTTTGAGTCCCTCATGCTGGCACAATGCACAGAATGTCGAAAAGCTGTTGTAAAATGTGCTTTGGCACTTTTGGCACTCAGTGTCCTGAGTATCACAGTGCCTAAAGTGCTGCCAGGAAAGCCAGACCTTTCTCATCCATGTTTCAGAACTTTGTGAAGGTAATTCTGAAGACGTATGTTAGCAGATGAATGGTTGGAGTCATCTGTATATATAAAACTGAAAAGTCACTCACTGACTCACTGACTCATTAATGCCCAGCCAAAACCACTGGGTCTAGAAGCATGAAAATTGGGGGGGGGGTGTTCTTTCCATGACAGAGGGACCCATTAAGAACCAGTCTTTGTAAATTCCAACCGGAAGGAGGTGAAATGGGGCACACGCATTTTCCTCCCTATACTTTACATTGAAGAATCCCTGACTGAGGGATGCTCCGGCCCAACCCCTGTACCTGGAAATGTGAAATTTGGGGAGGTATTTGGGGAGGGTTGATGTGCAATACAAGAGAATTTTACTCCCACAACACGGATACGTTTTTGCTAGTCCTAAATATAGCCATACAAATAAAAGCTAGTTCATTGGTTCCACTGACACAGATTTGAATTTGAACCCTCTCTGAACCTTGTTTTGTCCAAAAGAACATTAAATTATTTGCATGGCTCACATTGATTTAACAACATTCATAAACTCATTTTCATATTCTATTTGAAGCCTGTTAACTGTGAACTGAATTGCAGCAACTTGTCAGGAGGTTTCCTTCTCAGAATCATTTGAGTCAAACAGAATCACACAAACTAGCATTACAAAGGAAAAAAATATGTGTGCAAACTTATGTGTCCTCATTGCCTTTTCTCCCATGTGCTCTTTTAGTGTAGTTGGCAATTTACTATTTAAATAACTGCCCAGGAATGGGCAATCTAGCCAGACTCATATCCAGAGTTTGGTCTTCTCCAAGTCAAGATGCCTGAAATCAGTGATTTGTGCTGGACTAATTGAGGTGCAACAACTACACAATTTTACTTTAATAAGGAAAATGCAGAAAGTTCAGCTTACCCCAGATATCCCTTGTTATCTACTAGGGTTCTGTTCTGGAACCTCCCATGTATTAAAAAGACTGTGCCACAATATTTGCAGGGGTTTGATTGTGGTGATACAAAAGCACTATTTTTTGAGAAAAAAAATGTTTTTATTTCAAAAAATGTTGGCATTGGCTGATACAAAAATGTGTTAAATAAAAGCAGATTCAAACAATTCCCTTTACAGTTGTTTAAAAACAGCTTTTCTTACTACTGCATAGAGGCATTTAGTACCCCTTCCCTTTGCTTGGCTCAGCTGAAGAAGCTGACTACAAAAGTAGAAAAGCAGTTTTAAAACTGATTTGCAGTGACCATTTGTGCTGAGTCAAGTTCTTGTATCCAGGTATAACAGGATTGGACCTATAGTTTGCTTTTAGAAGTCCATTCAAATCTGCAAGAGAAACATTTTTGTCTTAGAACCACAATGACCCATCAAGTCATAAACGATATCTAAAATTAACTAAAATAACATTAAAAACAGTCGAACAATGTTTAGGATCTGTTGTACCCTAGAAAGAGAGCTGCAGAACCTGAAAGAATTTGTCAGCAATTTTCAGCTCCAAGGTCTTGTACGCCTGTTGACCTACCTGCACACCTGTAGACCTCTCATGGTACACCAACATATGTGTCTATGGGTCTTTTGTAGCACATGGGACACCGGTTGAAAATTTCTGCTTTTGTGGTGCTAGGAAAAAATTAAATCACTATTTCACTCAAACCAGTACGTTTGAGGAATCTGCATAAGTCTACATTTCAACAAACACTGTTTTGTTTACCAAGCAAGACCTTTTAGGTTCTCGGCTTTTCAGAAAAATCATCTGCTTTAATCCTCAGTACGTTATGATCACTACAAAATGCCAGTCTTGTTTTCCTTTTTGATTTTAGTCATTTAGAGACCTTCAGCCCTTTAGTCATGGACTGCTAATTTGAAAATACCAGCGTTCCAAATCTTCAAGCATATGGTTTTCAGATCCAATCTTCTTGATGAAGCAAAGTTTCAGGGCACAGTTTCTATTTTCAGTTACTCAGATTGAGCTTCCAAGCCACTGACATACAGTATAATGAGCAACAAACTAGCCGTCTTTTCCCCCCTGTTAATTAATGAGTTAGTTTTTTGTAACCAAATTTATTTCCAGGCATGCTGAGTTGAAACTTAGAGCACAATCCTAACCATGTCTACTGAAAAGTAAGCCCCATTGTATTCAAAGAGACTTACTCCCAGGAAAGTGTCTTTAGGACTGGAGCCTAATTATAAATGTAGGGAGTTGGATTCTGCAGTTTAATTAGTTTGTCCCATGTTATCCTATGATTTCTGTGCTTAACTCCTAATGGTCCTTCAATGCGCTGGTTATTATACCCCTTTCTCATCTTATTCTTAATGGGGTCATAAAACCAAAGCACTGTGCCTTGCTGATCTGAATCTGTATATTCCTGACCACGACGATCTTGATCTCATTATGGATTCCTAGTCTGTTATCCTTTCTGACCCCACATCTATTGCCACTCCTAGTTCTGGTGGTTCTTGGATATACTTATCTGTCTCATAAATGATAGAAGCATGGGTATGTGAAGAAAGGATATTTGAAGTTGCAGCAACATACAGAGAACTACCCTACAACCTAGAGTATCTACAAGAAGGCATAAGAGACACTTTCCCCCAAATCCAGAGTAACTACAGGAGCATGTAAGAGACATTACATGCACCCATATTTACCGCACCACCCAGTGAAAACCTATGGGAAATTCATAATGGTGTCCAGAGTAAATTGTTCTTGCACTGGATCAAGGACTCCCTTTAGTTACTCTGGATTTTGCCTTTACTCTGGATTGCTCTATGCTTTTTCCATAGGTTTCTCATGAGTGGCACCATAACTATGTCGGTATAAAAGTTCCTGTAGTTACTTTGGATTCTAGCCTACTGCATCAACCTAGCTAGCAAAATAGTTTCGCTGCTGACTGTTTCCATATTCCCATCAGCAGCGAGTGCATATAAAATTACTTGCCACTTCTTTCCAGCAAATAAATATGAGAGAGGTCGTCCGCTTCGTACTGAATAATTCACTGTAGAATAGTTATTTCTATAAAGAGATATTAGCTAATTAAATAAATAAAAACATACATCTATCTCTGATGCTTAATGGAATGCAAACTACTTAAGTTTGCATGTCAAATATAAAACGCTATGCTGTAAATTGTTTGAATGACACTAGAAAATAACACTAGGTCTGCTCATTTTGTTTGGATGGGGCTGGCTGTAAGGCCCAAGTGTACATGTAGGAATTGGCATATATAGAGATCCTTTACTGCCAATGTGGTATACTATTTCTTAACCTGCCACTAGTGAAAATGGGAATCTGATGTCATCAGTGACTCCTTCCCCTTTGGAAAGGAGATGGCTAGGGGAGTGAGTAGTTAGCAGCAAGTTATGACTGTGTGCAGGGTGAACCCTAAAATGAACCCAATGGCACATCACATATTTCTGGTGTTGACACTTTCTGAACTTGCGGAGTATATATTATGGATGTCCCCAATTCTAAGTCTGTCCCCATCACTTCTCTTCAACTTTAGGATTATCTCCCAGATAAGCAATCCAAAGTGTTTGTAAAATCATTCCTTAGTATGCTGAAAGGAGAAAATTGACACAGAGAGAAGAGAACCATTGCTGAAGCAATCCTCCCTCATGAAACCAAGCCATACCCCGAGACATTAAAGAAATGCTGCTGAATACCAATAAAACAGAATAATGTAAGCCACAGCAATAATCCAGTCCCTGGCGTACAGCTGCACTGGCTGTTCACATCCCTTCTTCAAACCAAACCACGTATGACTTCTTCCCATTAAACGAGTTATATGCGTGGTTGAATGGATCTGCTGGCATTGTTGCAAAATCACTGGAGTCCCATCTGATGTCACTAAACAATTTTATAAATGGAGACTTTATGTTGCTCTTCTGCTTTGTTTTTCTTCCATAACAGGTTTTGTTAGAAAAGCCTTGAGCTCAACAATACATCAAGTGTGCTTCATGTTAACAAGTTTATTGTCTGGTTTTATTTTTCTCCAAAATTGTGTTGCGTACGTTACTACCTCTGAACTCAAAATACATTCAGAGCAGAATTCAGTGTCAGTTTACTGCACAAGCTCTTTCTAGAAGTCTTTCTGGGAAGCTGAAACTATTCTCTAGGCAGGGTGAACCTTTACAACCACCATAGGTTATGGAGATGAATATTTAGCACACATGAAAATGGCAACCAGATTGCCTGATATGTGCACAAACATTGTCACTATTTACCTCCAAAACATGTTCACACCTCCAGCATATAGATCAACTTTTAATTTTATTGCATACAACAATTTGATGAAGATAATAATATGACAATATTATTTGTGTTATTATTTCACGTCATTGCACTCCTTTATACAACAATTGCTTTATGTTACATTTTTATTACAATATAATAAACACTTTAAATACCGATCTATACTTATAATCAAAATACTGTATTTACTTGAATCTAATGCACACTCTGATTTTGGAAACTAAATTTCGCTGAAAAAGGTAAGCATTAGATTCAAGTAAATATGGTATTTAAACATTAATCTACAGTGTCTGCAGGGAACTTAGTATCTGCAGGAGATTCATTCCAGCCCTCTCCCCCAAACAGGCACCAAATTCTGTGGAGAATGAAATCTATGGGGGCCTATACCAGTGAATTGGAACTGTGTTCCAGTTGAACCTCATCAGGCCTACCAGACATGACTGAAATGCACTTCTGGTGACATCTAAAGGTTGTTAGAGCCCCCCCACCCCAGCTAAGGGCTCAACATCATATTAAAATCTGATGGCCTTTTGATAACCTTTTGATAACCTTTTGATAACTGCATGTACCACTAATGCACTCCATTATTGTTGCTGAATGATGGTGGATAGGAGGACCGTGCTGCTAACCATATAACCTCAGTCACGCAATGTTGAAAACCACACCAAGAGTCAGAAAGGAGGAGGAACAAGGAGTAGAAGTCTTCACCTGTTTTCCACCTGCATCATTCTTTCACCTATATACATTATTCTTACTCATGTCAAACAAACTTTTTTTCTGATATATTGATGCTAGCTAACTATTCATTGCTAAGATAGTGCAAAAAAGTGGAAAAAATCCAAAAATATACACTGAACCTGGATTTCTTATTAGGATTATATATCATCCCTCCATGAGCACTGTCTCCCCATGCACATCTTATGCAATACCCCCCATGCAGACCATCCCCATACGTTTTTAGATGTAGAAAGGGAAAATATTAAGCAGGGGAAAAAGAGAATAAGACAAAGTGTGCAAATTCTTACCTAAGCCGGCAAAACTTATTGGTATTCCCATTCCTGTGGTGTTGTAGGGAGGCAAGCACATGACTGTGCAGTGGCTAAACCTCCTCCAAAGGGGCATGGAACCTTCTTACGGCACATTGTGATAGCTCCAGGTCAGCACAAGACTTATGTTGGGTCAAAGTTGAATTAAAGCCAAACGACTAACAACCAAATTAAATTTATCTTGGACTAGCAAAAATGTACCATGTTGTGGGAGTAAAATTCCCTCCATACACCATCCCCCACATGCACATTGTCCCCCTATGCGCATCGTCCCCCATGAGCAACATCCTCATGCTCTTCAACCCCCCATGCTCATCATCCACCCATGTGCACTGTCCCCCATGCACATCTTATGCAATACCCCCACATGCACACCATCCCCATACGCATCATCTCCCATGTGCAACACTTCCATACAACTTCTCCCCATGCACACCATCACCCCCTGTACACACATCCTCCCAGTGCATCAGCTAGATGTTGATCAGTCAGTCTTCAGTGTTAAGTATAGGACAAAAACATGTTACATCCCTTTTCAGCCCCTTAAGGGTTAAATTTCTCAACATCGGTTCTTGGTGGAAGTTGATGTCATAGAAAGAACACCACCCCCAAATTTCACACTTCTAGTTCCAGGGGTTGGGACAGAGTGTCCCTCAGTCAGGAATTCTGCAATGTAAATTATAGGGAAGAAAACACATTGTGCCCCTTGGTTAATCAACATATACAAGCCAAAGCCTGGTTTTAAGGGTACATTTTTGGTCATGTGAAATATTATGTTTTGATATTGAGATGTGAATTTGCATTTCCCCCATCCTAATATTATCTGTAAAATAAACAAAACCCAACACTCTGGCTGTTCTGTTTGTCTCCCTTGTCTCCTATATTTACTCTTCCATTTTAAAAAAAAAACTGTCTATTTTCTTTTCCATAGAATAATGATAGAAAAAAGCATGATGAGATTCTGTGGAAAGTATCTGAAATAACTTGCCCACAGACTTCTGAAGTTCCATTACTGGAAAAGTGTGAGTCAATTTGAAGTAATCTTATTTTCAAGTAGTATTAGAACCACTGGTCATTAGGAGTGATTTTGCAGAGTGGAATGCTGTGTGGGTCGGGGGAGAGAACATGCATGTCTGTTTTTGTAATCATGGTGGTGGGGTGAGATCAATGGCTGGTATTATCTGAACTGGCCCTTTGGTAGACACATGGAGAAAACAAATGGGTCTAATTTTTCTCATGCCCCAAAGATAAAACTAGAGTTTTGCTGAAACAAGCGTGTGGGTCTTTTTTAAACACATCCACTCCAATGCAAATTTTCCCCTTTGCTACGGTTTAGTCAGCCCTGAATGGAAGTAAAAATGTTTTCATATTCCAAGTGAGGAAAATGCAATTCCAGAAGTATTGCTCTCAGTCCAAATTGGTTTTTCTCTGCTCTTAATAATGTCATCACATTGCCAAATGTGATTTGGGACATAGTCTCATCCATATTCCAGCAAGAAAACTGTGTTTTAAAAAACAGCAGCCAACTGGTAATAAGAAAGCCGAGTGGACAGAGTGCAAATGTCCGTATGATGGTGTGTATTCATGGAAAATGTAGGCCTTCTAAAAAATTTTTTAACTCCTGCATGTTTGTAAGTGAATATTCAGCACAACAGCCAAGTAGTTACAGTATTTATACATATTTCCATAACTCAGCTGAGCTGTTCTCTCAGGACTGTAGTGAGAATGGGACAGTGTAGACTTCTTTATGAGCATGCAACGTCTTTCTGGTATGCTAGTGTTGTATCTGGCACCTGCACTATTGAAAGAGAGGTTTGTACATCCTTTCAGTTACAGGATGCCAATGGCTTACGTAATTATGCTAACATTTTATCTCCACATTTCCCAAGCAGGAGAAAAACAAACATCATGTATATATAATCTGGTTTTTTTTTTTCTTTTAAGAAAAGCTATGGCCACAATTAAGCTGCTATATTTTGTTTGGCTTATTGAAAAAATAAGATAAGAAAAGAATGAAAAAGAAAAAATTATCACATCTGGCAGAACATATCAGATTACTAGTATTTGATTAACTGGCTTTCACAAGATATAGGTTTTCCAATCCGAAACATTCACACTGAAAAATCAAAATGCTCCTCTACTTCCTATTTTTCCTGAGTTAGCCATTCTTATTGTTTCACAACAAAGCATTTCATTTCATAGTGGGAACCGAACATGATGATCCGGGTGACATTTATCTGCTGGTTGTTGGTTTTGGTGACTTCAGCATTTCAATTGATGCATCTGAACTAACCCCCCCCCCCCAACCTGACAAAAATGAATGAACGTGAATGATTAAAGTAAATATACAAAAAGAGAAAATCTACACCCCCAGGCAGCTTTTATGTAGTCAGTGCATTTGGCATGCCACACTGTGACAGGTAAGGCTCCGTCCTGTGCCTTTCACAGAAGCTATATTTGTCGATGTCAAGTAGGTAATGCATTTTTCTGTCAGAAAATCTTCACTTTCCTATGTGTTAGAATACTATTAAGGTTAGCATTTATCCTATTAAGGATTCATCCTTAACGCTGTGAAGGATAGCTACAGAGGATTAAAGAGCAGTGTCAATCAACTAGTTGGCAATCCTTAACTGTTATATCACAAATTGAGGCAATGTGGTGAAATGGATAAGAATGAGCTGTCTACAGACCTTAGGGGGTGAACATTATTCATTTGTAAAATATTTTAAATTTTTTTAGTACTCTAGACATTTTTTCTCAGAGAATGTAGAATTAGATATGAAAGTCATGGCAAAAGTTATATTATATTGTATAGCAATAACAACTTTTTATTATAATATGGAACTTGGGATGCAATCTTAATCTCCAGTTAGGTCAGCCTACCCCCTGTCATAATTCCTGTGCTGACCTGGGGGGTGTCACCAAAGGGCCATAAGACACTTCTGCGCCACTCCTGGGAGAGGGTTAGGCCAGTGCACAGACATGTGCTTGCCTCCCTACATCACCACATGAACAGGAAGACTGATAAGTGGTGTTGGCCAAGTTAGGATTGCACCCTTGCTATCCCTAAATGAGACAGCCCAATGCTATCTAAGCCCCAGCTTTGCCAATGGAGTGTGCACTGTATCTGCGATGGAAGAAATTCATTGAGGTCTTCTCATGGTAAGATAATTTTTGTTCTCTTACTGTGGGACAAGTTTCCACAGCTTAAATGGATTTCTTTTGATCTGCCCCAGCTGTTTTGCTGGCACAGAACGAAGAAAAAAATGGAAGAGGGATCAGGATAGTTTTTGGAATGTAATACATGTGCCCCATCCATGGCTTTTCCAATTTGGTTTGCATAAATTGCAGAGAGAGTATAAATAAAGGGTTGTGATAGTAGTATATTTTGTGGGTTATAGGATTTCTACAGCTATTGGCAGTCCTTCCTTCTGCCGTTTATCAGAAGGCTAATTTGATCACTCATGCAGCAACCAGGTGCTTGGAGCCTCTTCAGCGAATTTCGGAGACTTTTTTGGCACAAAAAGAGCATAAATCAGTCTATTACCAAACTGATACTATAAGATACAGGTGTATGGAAAAAAGCAGACATGAAACAAGTGTACAACTGTCTATATTTCTCAAAGTTCTTCCAAGTTAAGGTTTTAATATTACAGCAACAATTTTGTTGAACATGCATTCATCTCCCACTATTAATATATTAAATATATATATTTTCACTGAAGCACACCACAAATATTAATATCATATATCTTTATTTGTACCAGCTGGTCTGGAAGAGGCATCTCTGTGGATGAGATTGTATTTATACATTGTGCTAAATACCAGCTTTAAAGGCATGTGCATTAAATACTGTCGTGTATGTACTCATGTGTTTATATTCTCCTTCTCTGTTTGTTTCTTGCTTTGTTTTGTGCAAATTATTGTGACTATGGTTCCTAAAGAAGAAAAGCAGATAAAAAACATGGGAAAAGCGGAAAAGCAAGTGAAATGTAAGAGAGTTGTACACGATTTGGATGAACGTGCTAAAGGACACTGAATGTGGTGAAAATATAACTTTTTCCTCTGTTGCCCCTCTTAGGCATGGGTGATGCCTAAGACTTTGAAATGAGTTAAAATTTTCCCCATTAAAATTGCAGTTCATTTCTTGTTGTCAGCTAGTGTTCCATTTCCTAACCCTCAGTAGATACCAAATCAGTGGAAAAATAGCTTTAAAGACACATTTCCAGATTTCTTGCATTTCTATTGTCATCCCCAAATACACTGGTATTGTTTTGCAATGTATGTCCTCCACTGTACCACTTCACATGGTCCATCTATTTGAAGCAATCATCAGAAGTAATCATTGCCGGTTACTACTGTGTTGCAAGGCCAGATGCAACATTACAAACAACGCTCGGTGCACAATCCTATCAAATTAAGGCTAGTCTATCTCACACGGCATATTTTTTCCTGTGTTGGTGTGGGGAGGTTGGCATATGCCTGTGCAGTGGCTTAAGCCCACCCCGCCAGGAGTGGGGCAGAAGTACCTTATGGCACACTTGTGACACACCCCAGGTCAGTGCAGGACTAATGCCAGGGCTCATGCTGGTCTAAGTGGAGATTACATGGAGGCTATGGCTGCTGCGTAAGAGACACAGAGAGGACACAGAGAGGCTTTTTGAAGCAAAGAAAAGCATGCAATGAGTCAAGCTGCCTGCTATTTGTTGTGTCACATTCCAAGTCTTGCTGTAGGGCAGCAGATGCCCAGGGTTCATGGTGGACCACCAGACTCCTCAAGTACCACTGGCTGTACTCATACTATTGATTGAAAAACACTGGAATAGGCATTCAGCCACAAGATGCTGTGAAAAAATGGAATCTAATGGAATGAAATTATAATTATTCAACAGTGCAAATACAGGAAATTATGTAGATGAGGTCAGGTTGATTCATGGCAGGACTTAAAGCAGGACTGGTCCAAGATTTTTTGACAACAGGGAGTAGATGTTAAATGCTTCCCTCCACAGCATTTGGCATTAATCAATGATGTGCCAGACCCAATATTCAACACCACCCTCTCTCTCTCTCTCTCTCTGGTCCTCTTTTTTTTCTGATCTAGTGAATGGAAAGAGAAGGAGGAGTAGTGAAGGCAAGTAGTTGGACAGTGATGGGTGCCACCCACCAATCTGTTGCCAGGGGTCACCACTTTTTGGATGTTAGACCTACCTTTTCATAAAAGCACCTATAAAGCTATTGTGGCACCATTTTTGGCTTAAACTTAATTTTTGTCTCCTTTTAGCTCAATGGCAGTTTCCTAAGTTAAAAGAAACCCAAGTGACTTGATGCTGAGTCCACTGATTATAAATCATTTGGAGATTCTTCAGCTTCTTCATATTTCCTTCATATCTATACAACACAAACAAGGGTCTTTTGGAAGCAAATATGTATTTATTTTGAATGGAAAATGGGATTTTTAAAAAGTGAATCACATGTACATTATATATATACTAGCAAAAAGCATACCCGCGTTGCGGGCGTAAAATTCCCCCCGTACGCCATACCCCACTGCACATCAACCCTTCATGCGCATCAACCCCCCATGCACATCAACTCCCCATGCGCAACATCCCCCAATGTCTACCAACCCCCAATTACATCAGTCCCCCATGCGCATTAGTCCCCCATGTGCACCAGTCTCCCATGCACATCACCCCATATGTGCATCACCCTGCCATGCGCATCAACCCTCATGCGCAACTTCCCCAATGCACATGTCCCCCATGCGCATCATCTGCCCATGCGCAGCATCCGCGCATGCACATCACCTCTCCATGCACATCACTTCCACATGCGCAACAGCCCCCCATACGCAACATCCTCCCCATGCAACCCCTCCCTCCAAACAACATCCCCCCCAGAGCACCAGGCACTGAGCACCAAATCAGATGGATGTTGGATAGTCTTCCATGTTAAGTGTAGGACAAAAATACGTTGCACCCCTTTTCAGCCCCTTATGGGTTAAATTTCTCCACCTCCGTTCTTGATGTGACAGAAGGAATACCCTCTCCAAATTTTACACTTCTAGGTCCAGGGGTTGGGGCAGAACATCCATCAGTCGCTGAGTCTTCAATACAGAGTATAGGGAAGAAAACACGTTGCACCCCATTTCACCCCCTTCTGGTTGGTTTTTCTGAAAATTGGTTCAGAACTCCCTCCATCACAGAAGGAACACCCTCCCCAAATTTCATGCTTCTAGGCCTGATGGTTTTGGCAGGGTGATGATGAGTCAGTAATGACGATGATTAGTTTTATAAAACGCATTGCGCCTCTTTTCACCCCCTTCTGGTTGGAATTTCTGAAAACTGGTTCTTAGTGGATCCCTCCATCATGGAAGGAACACCCTCATCAAATTTCACTCTCATAGGCTCAGGGGTTTTGGCTGGGTGTTGATGAGTCAGTGAGGATGATGAAGATGACTTATATATATATAGATATATAAAGGCTTTCCCAGACATATTCCACTCAGTCAAGAAAATTGCCTTAGTGATGACATTTTGTGACTCACCCAGAGCGGAAATAAGTCTGAGGTCAATGTATAATCCAAAAAGCCGTATTTGGCAGTTCCTGTCTCCTACCAGCATTTAAACCACAAATGTATATGTAGCAACTTGTTCCACCCGAAATGTCGGCTTTATCCAGAATGAAAAAAACCCTTTCCATTTCAAATGAATAGTGGATGATGTAGGAAGCAACACCACAATATCAGGCCTTTAGTTAAAGCATCCAGATGGACTAACTCAATATATAATTTGTGTCATCTCCAACTGGAAGAGAAATATCAAGTGTACATTTGTTATATAGATGTTTTCCTTTTGCTATGGCTGCAATCTTGGAAGCTCCATGGCAAATCCTGGCAGAAGCGAAGGGCACCCGGGCTAGAGAGTGTCATTCTTATTCTCCCAGCCCAACTTGGAGGGAGGTGACTGCAGTGGGGGTGGCTGCTGAATCTCTCCAAGGACCTGAAGTTAATTTCTCCAAGGACAAAAGTTATTATGGCCTTCAGTATCACAGGCATATGTTTTTATTTGTGTGAAGACATTCTGAAGTCAAATCTCCCATTCATTTTGATCCCTATTTTACTTTTTAAAGGCTCAATGGGGACACGATGGAGAAGGCAGGTCCATTTTCTCCTCTACTCCTCTTATCTTGCTCTTTCCACAAGTGAGTTTGCAACTAGCAGATAAAATATTCAGAATAGTTTCAGATGTCACAAAACTGCTTACTTCTGGAAGAAAAATCTTTCTGAATCTTTATAGAATCCCTCATTTCCACGGCTTGCTGCACAGCCAATTATGACAAAGTGTTATTATTTTCCTCCAGTTATAATACTCACAAATAGGCATAATTAATTAAAAATATAAATGCTTTGTTTGTTTCTATGACACTTTCACTTAGTTTTTAAAGTGTCAGCACTTTCCTGATCTGCACCTGGATAAGCTCATGAAGTGTTGGTGAAAACAGATTTCATTTAGGAAACTTTTTTTGTCAAGTTATTACACATTTATGAAGATTGAAAATATAATAAAAATGCAAACATTGCAGATGAAATGTAGGCCAGAAAGATAAATCTTCTCAGGCTGTGAATTATTCCAATTAGAGAGAGCTAATAAGCAATTTTCTAAGGCTAAACTGAATTGCTTTCCTGACTTCAGTGCAGTTTTGTTAGGGAATTGCCTCTTATTATGTGTACCTTAAATAAGAACCATGACAGCAAGTCAATCTTGAGTTCTCTCTTCTAATGAACCACATGAAAGTTGATCAAAGAATAGTGTCTTAGCCCAGACTCTGATAGATGACAAGCAACCCAATTAATTTTCTAGGTGGCAGAGAAGAAAAAAAAATTGTCACATCTGATTTTGACACATTTGATCAATTGAAGTGGTTAGTATCAGATGTTACAGGCTTCTCTGAGTCCTTAAAAATTCTCTTTGAATAATATCTAAGCATAAATAGGATAATGATAAAAGTAGTAGGAGTCTGAACCATAGGTTAGGCTCTTTTAATGTTCTTAAAATTGATTGAGTTCCACTTAGAAGGACGAGGTCACACACTTTTAAAAGAATAAATTATATTCTTTTAAACATCCTCAGGTCTCAAACATCCTCAGGATCATATGGACAGATATACAGTATCATGTGACTCATAACATGCTCCAGCCTCCCAGTGGCCATTTTGATACTTCGTTTCTGCACCTTGTACATCTCTACAAAATCCTTTTTGAGATACAGTGACCAGAATTGTATACAATATTCCAAATTTGATTGCACCATAAAGTTCTATAAGGAGATTATAATACTGACAATTTTATTTTCAATCCCTTTTCTATCAATGGCATGGAATTTGCTTTGTTCCCTCATCAAAAAAAGACATGATGCAAGAAATTGGATTGAAAATGGGCCATAATTTTTTTGGATGATCTCCTGCCGCATGATTCCCATAATATTCAAACTCATCTCACAAAAGCAGTGTGAACTTGAATGTATTCATTCCAGTGGATGCATGTTCTACGTATATTCCTTTTCTGTCTCCAGAGCAAAGGGCCACCATCATAATGGTCTTCCTCTCCTCCTGCCTTTGGGTAGGAAAGTTTTATCTCTCTTTCAACAGCCTTTGAAGATGTGAATGCAGAGGCAACCCAGAAGATCATTATGACCATTCCTGAAACAATTTAGGATGTCTAGAAACTTGACCTCTGCCATGATAATGGCTGGTAATGTCAGTAGAGAGTACAATATTTAAATCCAGACAACACTATATTGGGCAGTGTTTGGCAGTTTAAACTGTACTTTGGTGGATGACATCTACTTATCAGTATATATATAGATTATCATCAGTTATTGGAAGAAGAAAGGACCAATCACAATGCTACATTACATATCTTGTTTTATAAATATAACATTGAAAAGTCACTGAATGACTTGCTGATTCACTCACTGACTCTCTGGCTCATCAACCCCCAGCCAAACCATCGGACCTGGAAGCATGACATTTGGGGAAGGTGTTCCTTCCATGATGTAGACACTCACTAAGAATTTTGGGAAATTTTGGGAAATTACAACTGAAAGGGGGTGAAAAAGGGGCACTGCACATTTTTGTCCCTTTTGAAGTCAGTCCCACTGAAGACTGACTGATCAAAACCTAGCCCCAACCCCTGCACCTAAAAGCATGAAATTCTGTGATGTAAGCACCCACTAAGAACTGATTTGGTGCCCACTGGTACCCAGTGCCTGGTTCCAGATAGGGATGCCTGTTGGTGCTTGGTGCTGTTTGCTATCCACTGCCACCTGGTGGTACCTGCTGCCCGGTGGTTCCTGGTGCCTAGTAGGAATGCCCAGTTCCCAGTGGCACCCGCTGCCCACTGAATGATGGTGCCCATTACCCAGTGGCACCTGTAGGGAAGCCTGGTTTCCACTGTGCACTGGTGCCCACTGGTGCCTGCTGCCTGGTGGTGCCCGCTGCTGCCTGCTGTCTGCTGCACAGTGGTACCAGGTGCTGCCCATTGGTGCCTGGTAAGGATGCCTGGTGCTCAGTTGGCATGCCTACTGGTGCCTGCTGGTGCCTACCACCACTGCTCCCTGGTCCCTCCGATGCCCGCTAGTGCCCACCCATGCTTTGAGCCCACAAGTATTCTTGAAATTTTACTTTAGAATACAATAAATTTAATATATCTTTTATATGCTCACACATCTTGCAAGCTTCATGTATTTATATTTTGAGAAATAAGAAGGAACATAAGCCAAAGGTACAGATTTCTAGCAATTTTTTTTACCTGATCCCCAGCCTTTTTGCCTTATGAAAACAACACACAAAGATATCTAACAAAAACCTGGTTGTCTTGGTTTGGAAGCTATATAATATATGCTTACAGTATTCAGATGGTATAGTGACAGTAAATTATATGTCTATCCCCATTTCAGCTTCTCATCAATTAATTGGAAACAGTAGGTTGTCTCCACCACTTTGTACCGCTGACCTCAAACTAAGCATTGTAGTTCACTTTGATCTATAGTAGGGCATAGTAATATAACATTATGTTTATAAAGCTATGTTAATTGCTAGGAGATGACATCTAAACTTCACTAATGGGAGGTCCATGTTCCAGTATAGCTGTGATCATGTGGTTCATGGGAAATGAGTATTAATAACCTTGTGCATTACTTGCATGTACCTCTGCGGTCCTCAAGAGTTGACTGAGAGAATACAGCTGCTGCTAAAATTTAGGCTGGCCTCAGAGAGGCCTGAGCATGAGTAGAAAGGAGGGAAGTAGTATTCACCTTCTTCCTAAGAGAGGCTTCATGAGGTTTACATGCTGAGCCTTCCTCTTTGGAAGGAGATAACCAAAGAGAACCCTCAGTCTCCTGCTCCTGAAGTGCCTCCATTCATCTCTGGCCTGGCTTTTAAGGGTCTTATTACTGACTTGAATCCATCAGCCCTCTCTTGGCCCCCAAATAGAGCTATTCTGGAAATGGAAAGCATGTCTTGCACAGGGCAGGGGGTTATACAATGACATGGAAATGCTGACATTTCATAATCACTGCATCTCCTGGCCCTGGGAGGTAGATTTCTGTATGCCACGTGACTGTTCATTCTTATTTTATGTAGAAAAATTATTTTCAACTGCCTTTAAGCCACATGGCACATATATATAATATACAAGGTCCAGAAATCCTTGTACAGTATGCTGCAATGTTCACATGAACCATCTGTAGAATGGACTTTCCTTTATTTTGTGGATGGAAATTTTTCCTCCAAATGACTGCATACTTATTGGAGGACTTCATCTGTTTTCATTTGTTCCTTGCCAGTTAAGGAAGAGCAGGCAGGTAGCAAGATATCTTTATCTCACTTTATCATCACATAAACCCAGTGAGGCAGATTAGGCCAAGAGACAGTAACTTCACAAAGATATTTGGTAAGTCTCTTGACTAACCCCCAAATCCAGGATAATTACAGGAGCACGTAAGACAGTTTACGTGCACCCGTAGTTACTGCACCACCTAGTGAATACCTATGGGAAATTCATATTGGAATCCAGAGTAAGTTGTTCTTACACCGGAGCAAGGACTTCCTGTAATTACTCTGGATTTTGCCCTAAGGCTGCAATCCCAAAGACACTTTCCTGGGAGTAAGACCTATTGGACACAATGGGGCTTACTTTTGAATAGACATATTGTGCTCTAAGTGAGGAGTTTGCCATGAATCTTTGATACCCCAACTCCATTAAAAAGACCATTGTTTTCTCAAAGTACAAACAACAGTATCCCCACAGGGTTGATTCTCTATAATAACTACACACATTGGTGCCTCATGTAACTTGTTTAATTCAAACTCCTCTTGGCTTCCTGGAGCCAATTAGAAATGGGAAACTGTACCTTTGGATTCTGACACTGCTACTCCAGTGAATACCAGAACGTTTAGGATTAGGCTGTTTCACATTAACATTAGACTGTTAAAAATTAAAACTAATTGTTTATTCTCCCCTAAAAAAAGTTAAAATCGCTTTTTATGCTAATACCAAACACAGTATGATACATTACAGAATAAACAGTAAACAAAATAATGTCTATACAGGAGAGTGATTTCAATTATTCTGCAATATGCAATAATCAGTGGAACATAAACAGAAGCAACATAATTGAAGTAAAATACTGTTTACAGCAAAAATATGGGATTGCTATATGTCCCAGAAAACTGGGACTTTGGGGATTGCATTCACATATTGGCAAACATGACAGGGAGTCCTGTCCCAGTTTTTTGGAAGAGAATTATGGCAACTCTACATAAATACCATGCTTGTGTTAGCCAACTAGATTCCATCAGTAAATATTGTTGATGTAATTCTACTTACTACTTCAGAGAGCTCAAATTGCTTTAGAAAGCATAACCTATATCTCATAATTTTTCCAACAATCTGTAAGGTTTGCTCAAGTCTCCCCTACAACATGAGAAATATTTGAATGGGATGTGAGAAACATTTCAAGTTTATTCTTTAACATTTCTTCTTCTGCAATCATAAACATACTTTTCTGGGAGTAAGACCCATTGAACACAATGGGGCTTTCTTCTGAGTAGACATGGTTAGGATTGTGTTAGTGTCAAAGCTGCTATCCTGTTTCCATATCTTCATAAGTGCTCAAAATAAGATGTGAGATTGATTGACCCATATGTATGCCCTCCAATGACGTCAAAGTCTTCTTATATCTATGTATCCATATTACCAGGGAGTCTTACTATTGAATCAAAACAATCTCTGTAATTTAGAGGGTTCTAAATAATGTGTGGGTGTCTATATCTAAATCTCTTCAGGACAGGTGGCTGTGGTGGTCTCTGCATGAGACTATTCTGAGAAACACTATGTTTGATTAACAACCTTCCAGTAAACCCATTTTTTTTGGGGGGGGGGGACATGGAGTCAGGGACTTGGCAGACACTCAGTTAAGTATGCACTCAAACCTGGAAGATAATCAGGTCTCAAAATTCTTAATATAGTGCTGGAAGGCTGGAAAAGAGATGAGAATGCCAAGCTGCAACTGCATTAACGATTATCCTACATGACATTTGTTATTATGTGTCTGATTATGTGTCAGGGGACCACCAGAAAAGGGAAAAGAAAGCAATAGTTTTCCCTTTGTAAAGCAGCCAAAATACTGAAATTGGTAGCCTTCACTGGAAAATGTCCTTGCATCTGCCACATCGTGGAAAATGGGCTTCAGCTTTATTCATACAACACATTGCATGATACCTTAGTATACCACTTTTAAAGATGCCAAGCAGCCAATCCATGTTCTTTAAATGCTGAAGAACTAGTACCACTAATACGGTAAACAGTAGTATGTCAGGAATCATACTCACCTCTCTCTCCCTCACTCTCTCTTTCACTCACACACACTGCCATGTGATCAAGATCCCAACAGAAGATCCCATCTTCATCAAGATCCCATCATGAAAGGTCAACTTTTGAACCTTTTGTACCAGTGGCAGTAGAGTATTTTATCAACACTCCATTGGGGTGACACTCCAAGGAGTGTTGTGTTGAGTCCAATGCAAGACTTTCCCCCGGGCCTCAGAAACCAGGCACTAAGATGCTCGTGTCCAGTAATATCTCACAAGGCTTCCAACCTTGATTGTGGCTGATATGTGCAATCCTTGTTCTACCACTGCTTAGAGTAGTCAAGATATTGGCTCATGCTGGTCTTCCTACTTGTGAAGCAAAATACTTTTTGTAGAGGTACTAAGACCAAAGCTGGTCAGAGAGGCAGATGGACCGCTGGAAAATCCGCTGTACCTTTGGTCAAGAAAAGCAGCCTTTAGCATGCCACCTCAGGCATTATGAAACCTTGTGTCAGCCCTGCCGTTATGCTACTGATATTCTTAGAAGGGGGTAAAACACTAAGGCTGCAATCCTAAAACCACTTTCCTGGAAGTAAGCACCATTGAACTCAATGGACCTTACTTCTGAGTAGACACTAAAAGGATTGTTCTGTAAGGCTCCAATCCTATGTACACTAACCTGGGAGTAAGCCTCATTGACTGAAATAGGACTAACTTCTAAGTAGACAGCATAAGATTGGGCACTACATTTTGCATAGCTTTTACTGCCACAGTTGGCTCTGAAAATGGAGGGGGGGCATTTCACACCAGAAATGTCCTTGAAAAATCTAGTGCTTTGCTACCCACCAGTGCACAGCCAGTGCATAGTGCTATACCATATCAGACTCCAGAAAGAGGGACTGGATCCTGAAAGCACCTGTCACCTGATTCACAGTATTTTTTCTGCGTTCACATCAGTGATATGAGAAAAGTTGGAGGAAATGTGAGATATAAATATGTATGAATGTTTTCTTGTAAGAGTTACAGTTTCTGGGAAAAATGCTAGCAAGTAGTTTCCCTAGTAATAGGGAACTGTAGGATTCAGTGATGGAAATGAACAACCAGTTCTATGCCCGTCTGGCAGCCACTTTTAAATGGCTATTTTTAAACTTTATATGTCCTATCTCTCGTTAACAAGAGGTTCTATAGAGTAGGTGCAAACCTGCTGGAGCCCGCCACTGGTAGGATTAATAGTAGGATTAATAATAGTAGGATTTAGTGATGTCTTCTTCAGATAGATATGAGCTGAGCCAAGCCCTGGCATTCAGAGCCATTTCCAAGTTTGAGGTCCCCTCTTCCTGCAAGTCTTTATCTCAGGTATTACAAATGTATAGATCACTACTGTGCTATAGAGACCCAACCCTACAGTCTCATTGGCACAGCTCTGAATTTGATTTCCCTGCCAGTAGGGAAGGTTTTCAAGTTCACAATCTACGTGTCTTGTCTTGCTGTTCAAGGCAGCATCTTTTCTGAAATGCCACAAAATTTGTAACAATCCCTACATTCCTCAAAACAGGAACCCTATAATCTGGGACTGGGTGGTTGTTTCTGTTTTTGTTTTGGTCAACCCACTTGCTAAATTTATACCATTGTTTAAACAGCTTTCTCATATTTGAAAGTCTCTTTGGGGTGAACAGACTTTGTAAATTAAACATCTTCACAACTACATCATTCCAAATGTAGGTCAACTAACTCTACCTTGTGATATCCCAAGCATTTATCCAACTCCGCCAATAACAACTAATGATGTGGAGCAATAAAAAATATCTCAAGACCATTCAATAAGTTGGCCAAAATAAAAAGTTCTTTTTGCTTTAAAGACTGAGGGTGAAATATTGAATTGCTGTTATTGGTAGCTTGGCAATATTAACAATTACAGCTTTAACTCTTGATTATCTTTTAACTCTTTTAAATCTTGGTCCAGCAGCATTATCTGCTCCAGAAATCCGACTACTAGTAGAAACACTTTGACCCACTTTCTGGATCAAGACAGAAAAAGAAGTATACAATGTTTCTTAATAAAATATCTGATGTCAATAAATATGATACTAGAATACTTACATGGAATGAGGAATTGGACTACCCTAATTGCATAGCCAATATGAAGTCATATTAGTTGAAATCCCTGCCTTATGGATCTTAGATTGCAGTTTAACAAAAAATCAGTTTTCAGGGTATATCAGACTACAATATCTCTATAGTAAAGGCTAATTGATGACCCAAAACTCCTCTCCTTTGCTCTGCTCTGGTTGGTTCAGCTGCATCATAAAAGGTATGTCCAGTGGGGCTTGGGCAGAGTCTGCTGCTCCTTGAAGGACTTAGATCAATCATAGTTAGAAAAAATACCCCTCTAATGTCACAAGTTTTTAATAGCCTGAAGACCAATTTGGTTTTTTTGTGTCCTCTAAACACCCTCATGCAGCTTGCTTGCCTTGTTTCCAGGAAATGAGCAGCTTTTTAGAAGTCTGTTCAAAACAGATAAACATGCACAGCACAAGGTGTGATGATTGGTGTATATGTGTGCAACTGTGCATGCATATGTGTGTCTATGTGTATTTTATTATCTACTTTATATTTGGCCAGGTAATGTTACAGGTACTTCATGTCCGAAAAAGAAAGTCCTTGCAACAAACACATTTAACGGCTCTGCTAGTGAGATTAATAATTCAGTGTAATTGCAACTCTTAACATATACACAGTTCTTTTTCATGCTAAATTATTTACACACTTTCACACATTACATTGTACATTTGCTTTAAGCCTCTGGAACACCAAATTAGCTTGCTTTCTTCTGCAACTCAGTGTAAAAATGAATGAAACAATGAATGTGCTTATCCAGATTTTTTTTTACATTTTTCATTGAAGGTTTATGATTTAAAAATAAAAACAGTAGATATACTCTGATACCAGCTTCAAAACCTGTATGAAATGTACCCTGAATAAATAGAAATAATTTAAGATGATTAGGAAGACTGTTTTTTATGCAGTAAATGTACACGTTTGTGAGGATCTGGCAGCTTTGACTAATCAAATCCTAATTTATAATCAGTTAATTTAGTACTAAAAAGATTACTAGTGTATTACTATAAGGAAACCAAAATTGTATTTTGAAGGAGAAAGTGGTGATTTCTGCATACTCCCCGCTTCTTAGAACTGTTGGCTATATATGTATTTTTCCCCTTCATATATCTGATTATAAAGTATTGTGCATCCAAGGAGATCAGGGGCACAATCCAGAGTAACTATGGGGAGTCCTAGCTCCGGTGTAAGAACAATTTACTCTGGATACCAATATGAATTTCCCATAGGTTTTCACTGGGTGGTGCAGTAAGTATGGGTGCACGTAATGTCTCTTACGTGCTCCCGTAGTTACTCTGGATTTGGGGATATGTCCTGGAAAAAGAGGTCATGTAGTCACTATTAATGCATCAAATCTCCCTGAATTTCTTAGGAAGATCTCTTTCCATGTCTACTTAAAGAGAAACTCTTGAGAATTACTACAACTCTGAGCTGTAGAAATCTCATTTGTGAAACTTCAAGGAACTTCCAGCTGCTTCGGGAATAGAGAAGCATTTATGTATATATAACAGTGCTTACTTTAGAGTCTTGCTCAGAACGCAACAGCAATTCCATTTGGCCCTGTGCGGTGGACTGGAGCACAAAAGCACCATGTTTTTGTTGCTAAGGAGCATGAAGGAATTTATAATGAACAGGGAATGCATTTGGAGTTTCTCTTTCACATTTTGACAAACAGTCGTGCTTCTGTGTTTCATTTCTCTTCGATGCACAGCTAAATTCTCAGATAATAATAGTGCCTTTCTGTGGGTTGTGTGTAGTGTTTAGGCTGGCTGGAAATTCCAAATGAGCCTTTGCAAAAGATTGTTAATGTTCAGGTCATAAAGCTAACAGTCTGTTTTAAAGCCAAAAAAAAATGCACACTGAAAGCTGTTTCATGGTTCGTCTGCTTCTGGAGAAAGAGGGTTGCTTTCACTTGATGGAAATCTGGATACTGTATTTTTCACAGGGGGTTAACAAAATCCTTCCAAAATCCTTCCAAAATCCCTGTGGTACCTTCTCTGTGCATGGCCTCTGCTGCACCCTGCAGGGGAATTTTGGCTTCTGCTGTTCTCCTAAATGTACCATTTGTCCCCTTATCCCAGGATAAGTCCCAGCAGCTACAATGGGACAATTTGGATCTATGCAGCAATATGTGATCTGGGCAGGCAATTCACATCCAGGAAAACAGTTTGGATATGGTATGTGCAGTCACCTCTCCTCCACAGCCCAATATTCCCACCCCTATTCTTGCACTCCCACCTTGTCCTGCCCTCCCCTGCAATAGCCACAAAACTAGTACTGGATACAGTGCCGTTGAAGCAACTCTTGTCTGTTCTAGCGCAAGTTGGGATTGCACTGCTCACCCCACTTACCTCTCAGGTTTGTTTTGAAAGGACATAAAGAGGGTGGGAGTTCCTTGTAGGAACAGTGATATAAAAATGCAATAAATGCACGTAGGAATATGTGATTAATAGTGGTATAAAAATGCAATAAATGCACATAGGAATGCACGTAAAAATGCAAAAAATGCAAAAATGCACGTAGGAATACCACTCTGAGTTCCTTGTAGGAATAGTGATATAAAAATGCAATAAATAAATTTAACAAAACTACTTTAACACATGAACATTCCAAGGAATAAAAAGCTTAGTTGTGGTGAGTGCGTTTTTAAGACCATCACCAAAATCTCCTCATTCAGATGATCTTTATTGTATAACCAGTGTTGCTCAGCAGGATATTTGAATTCTTACCCATAATTACTTCACTCTTCTGTAAACCCTTTATATAAGTACTGTTGTGTTTGGAAAGTACTTATTTCTGTCCTCTGTACTCTTTGCTCATTTAGTACATGCATGAGTGGAAATCCTTCCCAAACAAAAAAGTTAATTACAACTTGTCACTGGAAAGGCCAATTTCCATAGAAATAGCCCCCAAATAACAGAGCGAGGGCTACCACAATATATTTTGTAAAATTACTCTCCTCGATGCAAAGATGGTCCTTTCGTCATCTAAAACAAACTGTATTCAGTTAAAGTCAGCAAGCAATTTAGGAAAGATAATACAAAGTGAAGCCAACAACTACATTAAAATAATCCCATATCTTAACCATCTGCTATATTTTTCAGTATGTTTTGAATTTCCCTTAAGGTTGCAATTCAGTATTTAGACAAAACTAGCAGATGTTAGTAGTGAGAATAAACAGGAGGAGATGGACATTTTCAGTGAGCAATGCTCTTTGCAATGTTTTTATTATTTCAGTGTGTAAATGGACGCGTATTCTATCAAGTCTCTGTACAGATGTGCTGTTCAGAAATGACATCAACAACCCATGCAAAAGAACAGTGATGCCACTGGCCCTTATTTGGCATTGTAGGCCGTTCATTATTAGTGCATTTGGAAGGTATTGAATTTATGATCTCTGCTTGATTGTGGGCCCAATCCTATCCAACTTCCCGGTATGGATGCAGCCATGCTAACAGGGTGTTGTTGCATCCTGTTGTGGATGGGCAATCATGGATGATGAATGATTATGCACATCTCTGTTTAAAGATGTAGCTTTCTAGAATGTATTTAATATTAAACCTTTTGTTCATCACCTTTACAAGGATTTAATATGTGATTTAACATATACTTACAGCCTTGATTTCTGTAACTAATAGCTGAACTGAAAAGAGGTAAGCTATGGCATCCAAGAAAATAGAGATCTTACAACCTAAAGTTTCTGGCTCCAGCAAGAGGATAAGAAGATTAGTAAAGCTTCAGCTCGTGGATATACCTCGTGGATGTTCACGCCTAATGCGCCATCAAATCTAATGTGCATACTGATTTTAAAAACCTTGAGATTGTATTGCACAGTTGCAGAGCAGGTGCAAAATTTAATTTTACTGTATACAATAATAATAATAATAATAATAATAATAATAATAATAATAATAATAATAATAATAATAATAATAATAATCCTCATTGGCATCCTTCAGTCTCGAAAGACTATGGTATCGTGCTCAGAAGTAGAGGTCCTAAAACAGCATCTTTTATGACTAAACAGGCCAATTTGAGAGTGGCAATCCCTTCCACACTGAGGGCAGATACAGTCAGTCCCCTGCCCAGCCCCCGGATTTTGCTGTTTCCGGGACTTCCTCTTTGTCTCAGCCTGCCGAATGAGTGTCTCTTCAAATTGAAGAAGGCCATGCTGTGTCTTTTGCCTCCACGCTGAACGATCGGAGGTCAAGGTTTCCCAGTTGTTGATGTCCATTCCCATGGCCTTTAGATCCCACTTGCAGATGTCCTAGTATCGCAGCTGTGGTCTCCCTCTAGGGCTCTTTCCCTGTGCTAGTTCTCCATAAAGGAGGTCTTTTGGAATCTGACCATCAGCCATTCTCACGACATGTCCAAGCCAGCGTAGACGTCGCTGTTTCAGAAGCGTGTACATGCTAGGGATACCAGCACGTTCCACGACTGCACCATTTGAATCTTTGTCATGCCAACTAATGTTAAGAATATGTCAGAGACAGTGCATATGAAATGTGTTCAGCTTTCTCTCTTGCCACGCATGAAGGGGCCAAGACTCACTGCAGTACAAGAGTGTGCTCAGGATACAGGCTCTATATACCTGGATCTTTGTATGTTCCATCAGCTTCTTATTAAGCCATACTCTCTTTGTAAGTCTAAAAAACGAGGGTAGCCGCTTTACCGATACGTTTATTCAGCTCAGTATCTAAGGAGAAAGTGTCAGAGATAGTTGAGCCAAGGTACACAAAGTCATGGACAACCTCCAGTTCATGTTCAGAGATGGTGATACAGGGAGGTGAATACACATCCTGACCCATGACTTGTGTTTTCTTCAAGCTGATTGTTAGTCCAAAGTCTTAGCAGGCTTTGCTAAAACGGACCATAAGTTGTTGGAGGTCTTCAGCAGAGTGAGCAGTAACAGCAGTATCATCAGTGAAGAGGAAATCCCGCAGCTGGACTGTGGACTTTGGACTTTGAATTTCAGCTGGACTGTGGACTTTGCTCTTGGTCTGGAGGGATTGTAGAGTTTTCCATCTGATCTGGTCTGGAGATACATTCCCTCTGTTGCATTTCCAAAAGCCTGTTTCAGCATGACAGCAAAAAAGATCCCGAATAAAGTTGGCGCGAGGACGCAGCCCTACTTCACTCCACTTCGAATGTCAAAGGAATCTGATGTTAAGCCGTCAAAAGAAGTAAATGCAGCCCTGGATTCCCTTGCTCCTGGCAAGGCACCTGGGAAAGATAACATCACTGTTGAAATCCTGAGGTGCTGTAGGGGGACCATTCCCACTGAACTATATGAAATCTTCTGTCTCTGTTGGAGGGAAGGTGGAGTACCACAGGACATGAAGGATGCCAATATCGTCACACTGTACAAGAACAAAGGCGACAGGGGCGACTGTAACAACTATCGCGGCATCTCTCTTCTTAGTGTTGTAGGGAAGCTACTTGCCTGCGTTGTACTGAAGAGGCTCCAGGTGCTTGCAGAGAGAATCTATCCTGAATCACAGTGTGGATTTCGATATGGTATTTTCCACCAATGATATGGTATTTTCCCTTAGACAGTTGCAGGAGAAATGCAGGGAACAAAGACAGCCACTGTTTGTAGCCTTCATAGATCTTACAAAGGCTTTTGATCTGGTTAGTAGAGAAGGCCTTTTTAAAATTCTCCCCAAGATTGGATGCCCACCTCAGCAACTCAACAACAACAACAATAATAATATTAATAATAATAACAATATGACAATGGGTTTATGTTATTTTTACCTAATTGCACTACTTTATACAACACTGGGTTTATGTTATATTTTTATTACAATATAGTAAACTGTTAAACTAGATACCAGCACTATACTTATAATCAAAATATTGTATTTACTCAAATATAATGCTCCATCGAATCTAACACTCACCCAAATTTGGAGACCAAATTTGGCTGGAAAACATGAGCGTTAGAGTTGAGTAAATATAGTAATTGTTTAATTTGCAAAGTCTTTTCATACTACCCCAATTTTGTCAAATCTAAGAAGGTTGTTTTAAAACTGGTATAAATTTAGCAAGTTGGCATGGAACAAACAACAACAAAAACAAACAACCAGCCTTAGATTATAGGCTTCCTGATTTCTGGGATGTATGATTTTTTATGTTTGTGGTTCTTTAAAAAACAGATGTTGCCTTGAAAGATGTTGCAAGACAAACGGCTCAGTCTTAGCCAACTTTCCAGTGCTAGTGCACTGGCTGTGCACTGCACTCTATGATGGGAGGTAAAGTCATGGGGGTCCCCTCAATGTAAAGGAATATTTATTTCCTTGTCTTGGGAGTACATTGCAACTGCATTAGTGCTGGAAAGTTGGAAAGGGATTGTCAAAGCAGTGAACACCTTTAGGGCGAGCCACCTCTCCCCACCAGTCACCCCCACAGTTGCAATATCTGTTCCATACTTTTCACCATATTTTACTTCTATAAATTATTATATTTTAACATAAGTCAATTTTTCTCCTGTTCTTCCTCCTAGCAAGCATACTATATAACTGGCCCTACAATCCAGAGTAACTATGGGAGCACGTAAGAGACATTACGTGTACCCGTAGTTACTGCACCATCTAGTGAAAACCTATGGGAAATTCATATTGCAATCCAGAGCAAATTGTTCTTACACCGGAGCAAGGACTCCACGTAGTTACTTTGGATTGCACCCTTAATCTATACCTGTATAAACTAGTCTCTTAAGATCAGCAAGATTTTAAGATTTACCGGTGTATCACACTTGTGTGCAGCAGCTGGTCTCCAGGGGTGTGGTAGAAGTTTGGGAGAAGATAGCAGGGCTATTGAGGATGTGGGTTCTCTTCCAGCAGCATAGTGTGCCTCATAATTGTGTACCCTGAAAAGCTGATGTTGTACCCTGAAAATCTGAGTGCCTTCTCAGTTTGCCAAGAGATGAAAAAGGTTGAAAATCACTGTAATTGTAAAATCACTGTAAAATCACTACTCTTGTCTCTAAATATGAGAGATACACACCTCCTCAAGAGGAAATGTTATTTGGTTTTGGAAGTCTCAGAACATCTTAAAAGGGAAAAATGATGTTTATGTATTATTATGTAAAAATAGGAGAAGTGGATATACAGTGGTGCCTCACATAACAAGCCCCTCCACATAACAAGTCTAAATTTCCAAGGAATCCTGCTTCACGTAATAAGCAAACCCCTCTGGTGCCTATCTACCTATCTATCTACAGTATTTATATACTGCTTTTCAGCTAAGAAGTTCACAAAGCGGTTTACAAAGAAAATGGAAAAATAATGGCTAATTAAAAGCTAATGGGTCCCTGTCCCAAAAGGGCTCACAATCTGAAATGCAAAAAAACAACAACAAAAAAAAACACACCAGCAGAAGCCACTTGAACAGGCATTGCTGGGGTGTGTAGGGCCAGTTACCCTCCCCCTGCTAAATAAAAGAAGAATGCCTAATGGGCATGCGCGCTATGCAGCCCTGATGCCCCACACGGAGGCTGTTTAAAAGGGCTGCCGGCAAGTGCTGCTGCCTCTAACTTCCCAAGCTCCTGCCTGGGAGCATCAGAGGCAGCTGCCCCTAAGTGCCCCCAAATGCCCCCATCAACCATCTTTGACCTCCAGCAGCAGCCCAGGTAAGCCTCCCAGGAAAGTGTGTTTGATTGCAGCCTCCTAACCATGTCTACCCAGAAGTAAGCCCCATTGTGTTAAATGGGGCTTACTTCCAGGAAAGTGTCTTAGGATTGCAGCCTAAGTAAACTTCAATTCCAGTATTTTGCCATCATTTTTACATCCAGTTAATATTTTTATATGAACACTTTTTGAGTTGTGGAACCAATCGTCCAGTTTCCATTTTTTCCTATGGGAAAATCCACTTCACATAAAGACAATTTCACATAACAAGCATGCTCCAGAAAGAATTAAACTTGTTATGTTAGGCGCCACTGTATATGAATATGTAAATATATATGACATCAAATAATAAAAAATATCCTTTCAGAAGGAAAAAAAAACATGTTAAAGGAGCTCATATAGAAGAACAACACATTCCATGCCATCCTACTAGCCACATCCTCACATCATCTACCAATGGTTGTTTGCAGATGCTCAGAAATTATACATGGGAAATTCAACACAGTTGTGTGGCTTTGTTGGCAGCAATAAACCGTGTTTCACATATGCTTATGATATGGCTTGGTTTGCATAGGATCAAAACTGGATAAGAAAGGAATCCAATGGCCATCCCACATTCTCCAAAGAAATAGTGGGTTTTCATGCAGTGGTGAATGGTGAATGTAACAGGATAGAGAGGAATGGAGAGAGTTTCCGTTCCTGGCAAAAAAATACTGCCCATAGCACAGGAGCACAAACAGAAGATTAAGCTTCCAAAACTTCTGATTCAGTTCTAGATACTTGATCATTCATTCATTCATTCATTCATTCATTCATTCATTCATTGTTTGTGTGGTTTTTAACAACGCATTAGGAGAACTGTGTTTTGCCAAAAAAAAAGGATGATCTTGCAATTGCATATTTACATTCAGGCATTTTCACACATGCCTCTAAAGATGACCTACATTGATGTTTGCAGATGAGACTTTTACAGATAGAAAGCAGAAATGAGCAGTTGTTAGTGTATCCAACCACTTGAAAATATGACAAATTATAAATTTGGGAAAGAGAAGAAGCACATTCATCATTATGTATGAAAAGGCCCTTATAGTTTGCTTTGCAGAGCCACAAGCATATTTTTCTCTACTCCTTTCATTGTCTTTGGGATAAAGCACACATAGGGCACAATCCAGAGTAACTACAGGGAGTCCTTGCTCCGGTGTAAGAACAATTTGCTCTGGATTGCAATATGAATTTCCCATAGGTTTTTACTAGGTGGTGCAGTAACTACGGGTACACGTAATGTCTCTTATGTGCTCCCGTAGTTACTCTGGATTGTAGGGATAATTTGCATGGTTGTCTGTTAACCAACCTATGGTGTTCTTCAGTTCAAAACAGGAACATCTGAATTTTAAACTTGATTCAACTGGAAAGTAGAATCTATCATTATATAGTCCTTTGCAATGTAGAAAGCATGATGATAGCCTTCTAAATTACCTTTAAATACACCCAATGCAAGACACAGAGTTAAATATCTGACTACTTTTTGACCTCTTCAATTAAACATCTTGTTCTTTATAGTTGTACTAATCCCAGAGGATAGCTTTGGTTTCAGATCTGATCATGTTGAAATATTTGCAGTCTAAGTTTAATAGAACTGACAAAAATCTGCAATCCACCCTCCCCCTCTTAAGGGGGCATGTGTTGTATCTGCAGGAGGAAGGTGGTTGGAAATGTCTCCTCATGGTAAGTGAACTTTTGTGCACTTAAACCACAGAAAGTCTCCATCACTGCCATGGGACCCATCTGATCGATGCCTGTGGTGTAGGGAAAGAGAAACAGTAGGGTGCGCACATTGGTGCATGTAAGTGCCACTGATCCTGCCCATATTTGCCTTTCTTCCCACCCTTTGCCCTGCCTGTGAATACTCTTGCTCCTTTTTTTCCCCGCCTTGTTCTAGGGCAGACTTGCCTTTCCTGGTCCTGCCATGTGCTCATGTGGCAGCACTCACAAAGTGGCCATTATACTTGCATGGAATTCTGTTCCACTATTGTAAATCCCTAAAGGGCCAGCCTAATCTTGGATAGGATTGGGCATCAGAAGGAGAAAGTGTGTAGTTAAAAGTGACTACAATTGGCCTTCCATAGACTGGATAGTTCTGCTTGCAGGTCATGGCAATGAAAGAACATTTCTAGCTACACTGACACGTCCAACCTATGGGTTACTTGTAGTAGAAGAACTCCTGGTCTACCTTGAAAAGTGCATCATCAAAGGTACACTGCTACCATGCATGTTTGGATAGCTAACATAAATGGCCAGTTGCCACATGCACATAGCCTTCTGCTGGATTGGTGCAGGTAAGTTGGTGGCAGGGATGTTTTCTGATGATCTCCTGAGAGCAGGAGGGGAGAAGTGGGGTGAGCAGGTGGGAGGTGATGGATCCTGGCAAAGGCAGTAGCAGTGCACACTAGGGTGCTAACCCAGTGCTTTTCCAGCCCAGCAGGCACTCTGCCTATCCTCAGACTTCTGCAAGAACAATAAATAGCTTGAATCCGAGGAGACCCATTGGTGACCAGGAAGAATACTGGGAGGTAAATACAAAGTGTTTTTATTTATCTTTCCTAGGCTGTTCCCCTCACCCCCACATAATACTGGCAGCACCACATTTATGGATTAGTGGGGGGTAGGATTGGGGTTTTAATCCTTAAATTCTTAATCCTGATCAAAATGTTGTTATGTGACCAACCATATTTCAAAATCATTTTTATTACACTCACAATATTGAAAATGCTCCACCAAAGGAAACAGAAGACTTTTCAACCATCACAAACACAGTCCCTAGCCACATCCCCAGCCACATCGCCAGCCACATCAACTGTGGTTGAGAACATCACAGAAAAGCCTTCACTAGTGAGTGACACATGGAATGACACACAAAATCCAGCAGGATGATCCACTCCCCAGAAGAAGATCCCACTGTGGATCACAAGCTGTACATGTGTCAGTAGTGTGATGTTTATGTGAAGAAGGCAAATGCAATTTTAGGCTGCAATAAGAGGACTGTAGCTTCCAAGCTGCAAGAAGTTAAGAGTTCCTCTTTATTTTGCATTGGTTAGACCTCATCTTGAGTACTGTGTACAGTTCTGGGTACCACAGTTTAAAAAGAGATGCAGCCAAACTTTTGGTTATATTAAGTGACTAGCGAAAAGCGTACCTGAGTTGCGGGAGTAACATTTCCCCATACACCATCCCCCCACGATGCATCAACACCCCATGCGCATAAACAACCCATGCGCATAAACACCCCATGCACAACTTCCCCCATGTGCAACATCCCCCCATGCACATCAACCCCAATGCGCATCATCCCCAATGCGCAACTTTCCCCATGCGCAACTTCCCCAGGCACATCAACCCCCATGCGCATCATCCCCCATGTGCAACTTCCCCCATGCGCAACTTCCCCAGGCACATCAACCCCCATGTGCATCATCTCCCCATGCGCAACTTCTCCCATGTGCAACTTCCCCATGTGCAACTTCCCCCATGCGCAACTTCCCCCATGTGCATCATCCCGCGCATCATCCCCCATGTGCAACTTTTCCCCATGTGCAACTTCCCCCATGTGCAATTCCCCCATGCGCATCAACCCCCATGCGCAACTTCCCCCATGTGCATCATCCCTCATGTGCCTCAACTCCCCATATGCAACATCACCCATCTGCATCACCCCATGTACATCAACCCCCATGCGTATCAACGCCCATGCGCTTCATCCCCCATGCGCAACTTCCCCCATGCACAACTTTCCCCCATGCGCATCATCTCCCCATGCGCATCATCTCCCCATGCACAACTTCTGGCTGGATGTTGGTCAGTCTCCCATGTTAAGTATAGAACAAAAACACGTTGCCCCCTTTTCAGCTCCTCAACGGTTAAATTTCTCCACTTGAGTTCTTGGTGGGTGTTCAGGTGACAGAAGGATCCCTCCCAGAATTCCATGCTTCAGGCCCAGCAATTGGGGCGGAATGTTGATGAGTCAGCAATTCTCAATGCAAAGTACACGGAGGAAAACGCGTTGCGCCCCTTTTCACCCCCTTCTGGTTGGAATTTCCGAAAACTGGTTCTTAGTGCACCCCTCTGTCACGGAAGGAACACCCACCCCAAATGTCACGCTTCTAGGCCCAGCGGTTTTGGCAGGGCGGTGATGAGTGAGTGAGTGAGTGAGTGACTTTTCTCTTTTATATATATAGATATTTGTTTTATCTGCATCTCTCTCCAACACACTCCACATTGAGACCATACTCATGTGCTACAACCCTTTGTCAGGTGAATGTGGATTGTATTCCATATGCCCTTATAATGCTAATGACACTTCTGTGTTCATTGAGAATAGCAAAATGTACCAAGCCTAAGAAAGTCTTGCATCGCTGACACAATGGTACTCTGGCCGAGCTTTTAGCAACTGTAATTTCTTAGTTTGAAATGTTTCGCATAGCATTAGGGCACTAGGACAACTTTTTGTTTGTATAATTCATGCAAATATTGTTCTTTATATCTGCAAACAGTCCCATAAACTGTTCTGCATAAAGAGGGGAAAAGCACAAACAAGCAGTATGAATATCAATGAAAAGTGAGTTACATTTCTACTTTGGAGCATTTGTTGTGACAAACAAGTGGATCTAAGGCACAACTCCAAAGTCTCCAATTATCTTTGGCTTACATTGCCCATTGTGATATATTTGGCATGTCTTACACTCTGTCAACTGGTCCTTATAGTTTCCATCAGAACTTCAAGTACTATAATTTGCCTCAACGGCAGCCGAAGACGGAGGGCTATGAAAGCAATTTTGTCAGCAGGTAGCAGGGTTTCCATACAAATTGCATGCTTAGTACAATCAGTAATCCCTCCCAAAGTCACATTCCTCTTCTAAATACTTGTTTGCCTCAAAAAAAAAAAAAAAAAGCTTGCAAGTTGGGAGAAAGTCCAACACAATTTCATTTCTAAGATATACCGAATCAGATCAAGCTTCAAAATGCCATTTGGATGCAATGCAGTCTCTTAGATTAACTTGTGAAGGAGAGAAGAAGCTCCACAAAGTCAAGTCAATTTCATTTTAATACAAAACTGACACTGCTGCGACCTTTCTGTATCTTTTTTTTTATCTGATCTTGCCCTGCAGCAGGATGAAATGGGACATTCGGAAGAGGTACCCAGTGGGGTTAAACTGATGGAGGCTTCTTGTTTGTTTTCCTTCTCCTTTGACATTTGTTGCAAAAAAGGGGGATCTGAAAGTCACACAATTACTACATGGGTCCTATGAGATCTTTGTACTTCAGTAACATTTCTGCTTTGTGTTCTGCTATGTCACGCACCCGCTGTCTCCGTTTGTTTCCCCATGTTTTACTTCTCTCTTTTTCTCTAACATGGAAATGTGCATCCTGGCTCCTGAAAATGAATAATCAAGGTTGAGCAAATTTTATTCATTTAGTACAGTATCTGTCCAGGGATGGGAATTCAAGTCAGGGATGAGACTTCAATAATGAAATATTAATGAAATAAGGGGAGGATTTATGGGTTAAAAGATTAAAATTTACACTAAATGTGAGCATTAAAAAGCATTTTTATAAAATGATGTATAGATGGGATTTCAAGCCAGGTGAGTCTGAGTTGCAAAAATGTGATTTTGTTGACTCATGTACTGCGCTGTCTAGTGAGGTGTGACAGTGACTCCAGCACTATTATTACATAGTTAATAAAGTGTCCCCGTTTTATTCCAGGCCTGTGTCTGGTGTGTTTATTGCCGGTGAGGAATTTAACCACAATGAACAATCTGAACTCCCTTCCAAAGTGTTTTGAGATACATCTTTTACCCTTAGGACACCACTGTGGTGGAATCCACCGCATTGGAAGTGATGGGAAGTTTTTTTGGTGCTTTTTTATGGAATCTATTATTTTTATTTGACAACAACCTATGACTTTTTTACTGCTAATCTGCCAGTTATAAATCCAAAAGCAGGAATGTTTTGAATTTATAGTTTTTCTGTACATTTTCTTTAAATTCAAATTTGATCACCTAATGCCTGTGTGGTGAATTGCACCACAATTGTTTTTCACTGGTTATTCAAATTGCTAGCTGTAAAGCTATAAAGCAATAAAGCAGGAGCATTTCACAAGTAATTGGTAAGTCATTTACAAGCATTCTCACTTTATGCACTTTCCCAGCAGGAACAGAGGTCCACTGATTGGCCTTGTGGTGGATTACACCATACTGGTATAAAAAAAGCAGGCCTCTGTCAGTCTTGGAAGACTATGGTATCGTGCTCTGTGCTGCATACGCTGCATGCGAAGCATGAAAGCCTGGGTTGGATGGTTATGGAGGATAGGCTGTTACCCAAGCAGCAAATCCCCCCTCTCCACACCACTGAATTAGTCCAATGGAAAGGCAGAGCCAATACGATTGGATCCAGCTGGTGTCGCAGAGCTGGGCTAAGGACAGGAGCTCACCCGGTCTTGTGGGGCCGACCCAGGTCTCGAACCCTGGCCTGCTGGTTAACAGGCACAACGTGTTAACTGCTTGCGCTACCCACAGTCCACACATTGGTACACAGCCCACACATTTTTTTAATTAATTAGATGCCCATCTAAAAATAGCCCAATTTGCATAAATTTGAATTTCCGGACTCTGGATCCGGATGGGCATCTAAGGGTAACAAAAAGCTAGGATTCAAAGGGTTTGACAACAATCTATGACTTTTTTTACTGCTAAACAGATTATAAATCCAACAGCAGAAATGTTTTGAATTTACAAGTCGTTTGCAAACATTTGCACCTTATGCACTTTCCCAGCAGGAACAGAGGAACTTGTGGTGGATTACACCACATAGACATAAGGTGATAAAAAAGGCTGGGATCCCAAGGGTTTATGCAAAACTGAGAAGGTGGAGTTCAATGGTATAAGGTCATCTTGATAAAACCAAATCTCGGTTTCAGTGTGCAATTTCAGCTGCTATGGCACAAGGTTTGCATATCAAAGAGCAAGACAATATTGTTCTGATTGTCAGTGGCTCAGATAAGATACCTTACCTGTATAAGATTCCATCTACCTACACCTTCTCAATCTCCAGAACTGCATATTGACAAATACCTCTAATATTATATGAAACAGCATGTTAAGCTCTCTTGTGGTTGTATTGTAAATCTTCTGATTTTCAGCTACAGGCATGGTCTGAATGTCTTCTTCTGTGAAAGACTCCCTAAATACAACCAAATAGCAATTCTTAGACAGGGTGACCATACAGAATGGGGGACAGAGTGCCTGTACCTTTAACCGTTGCATAGAAAAGGGAATTTAGGCAGGTGCTGCTTTTTAACCCTTCTATGATGAGCTAAACCTGCCTAAATTCCCTCTTCTAAGTAATGCTTAAAGGTAGAGACACTCTGTCCTCCATTCTATATGGTCACCATTTTCAGAAAGGAAGGTTGTGGCAAACCATTTGTCCCAATGTTGAATTTTTTTTAGGTGGATTTACTTTTCTTCCTGGATTAGCCTTTAACAGGTATTCTCACCTTCATTCTAAAGTGGCAGAGATCAAGAACAGGTTTAACATTTGATTGCACTGGGTTTATATTGATCCTAAGACTAATGAAGACTAATGAAGATCTGTATGGACATCTGAATCCTCCCAGCGTTTTCTGTTAAAAATTTTGCAGATATATAAATCTTTAGTCTATATGTATATCATCGACTGACAGACTCACTGACTCATCAATGCCCAGGCAAAACCGCTGAGCCTAGAAGCGTGAAATTTGGGGAGGGTTCTTCAGTGATGGAAGGATCCACTAAAAACTGCTTTTCAGAAATTCCAACCAGAAGGGGGTGAAAAGAGGTGCAATGTGTTTTCTTCCATATACTTTACATTGAAGAATTCTGACTGAGGGATGCTCTGCCTCAACCCCTGGACACAGAAGTGTGAAATTTGGGGAGGGTGTTCCTTCTGTGACATCAACACCCACCAAGAAGCGATGTTGAGAAATTTAACCCTTACGTGTTTATGCCCTATACTTAACATTGAAAATTGATTAACATGCAGCAATTTGGTGCCTGATGCACTAGGAAGGAGAGTGTACTAAGGGGTAATGTACATGAGGGATATTGCGCATGGTGGGTTGATGTGCATGGGGGTTATGCACATGGGAGGGTTGGTGTGCATAGTGGGATGTTGCACATGGGGGATTGTTGCGCATGGGGGATGTTGCGCATGGCGGGTTGATGTGCATGGCGGGTTTATGCACATGGGGGGATTGTTGCGCATGGGGGGATTGTTGCACGTGGGTGTTGATGTGTATGGGGGATGTTGCGCATGGGAGTTGGATGCGCTCAGGGGGTTTGATGCATATGGGGTTTTTTAATGTGCATGGGGAGTATTGCACATGGGAATTGATGCACATGGGTTGATGCACATGGGGGGATTGATGCATATGGGGGTTGATGTGCATGGGGGGATTCAATGCGCATGGGGGAATGTTGCGCATGGGTGTTAATGTGTATGGGATGTTTGATGTACATGGGGAGTGTTGCCCATAGGGGATTTTTGCATATGTGGGGATGATGTGCATGGGTGTTGTTGTGCGTGGGGGGATGTTGTTCATGGGGATGGTGCTCATGGGGGATGTTGTATGGGGGGTGTTGCACATGGGGTGATGATGCGCATGGAGGATGTTGCACATGGGGAATGGTGTGCTTGGGAGTGGTGCACATGGGGTGGTGGTGCACATGGGGGAATGTTGTACAGCAGGGGGTTGCAATTGGGGGGATGATGCGCATCAAGTTTGTTCCTCATGGGGGGTTGTTGTGCAGTGGGGAAATGGTGCATAGGGGCAATTTTAGTCCCACAACCTGGGTATGTTTTTGCTAGTATCTATATAATTCTGTGCTAGATTGGAAAATGGTGGCAGCTGAAACAGAAAAAATGCTTGTTTGAATTCATTAATATAATTCAAGGATCAGTTTCACCCAATGGGGAGCCAAGGGAGGTGGTGGATTCTCCCTTACTGGAGTTCTTCAGACAAGAGCTTGACAGGTAAACTGCAGGACATGTTCTAGAACAGTGGTGAACCCCCAGTTTGTGAAAAGGTCCCCTACTTCCTTTATGGGGTGAAAGAAAGGGGTGAACAACAGCATGATTCCCAGGATCACGCCTCTGCAGGAGAATGGTGAAGCAATCTTGACATCTAGCAGGGGTTCTGTCAGGGTCCGGCGGAGTTTGGGGAGCCCTTGGGAGCCTTGCAGAGTGCTTGCAGGACTCCTTGCAGCTTGAAACAAGTGAAAATTCTAGGCAGTGCTGACTCAGTGGGAGCCCATGCTGTCTAGTGCAAAGAGGTGTACTGGCCATACAGTGCTTGGAGTCTCAAGTGAGTGTCAGATGGCAGAGTGTCAGATGGCAAGGTGGGAGAGGTGTTCTGGGTGGGGGAAGGTGGGTTACATATAGGGTTGGAGAGGGCAGAGATGATGGCAGACTCTCTTAAAATATGGATCTCTTCAATTCTGCACATGTATAAAAATGGGTACAGATCTGAGAAGACCTATTGAGGCCATCTGGCCACTTTATGGGGTAAAGAAGTTCCCTTTCTCTGAGAAGACCTGGTGCTGTTTCCCTGCTCCCCTGGATGCAGTGATCACTTCAGTGCTGCTGCAACACTGGATACTGGGATGCATAGGATTGGGCCACAGAAGGAGTGGGATCCAGTATCTGAAATTGTAAATAAGCAAAGGCCTTCGCTTGCCTGAACATTTGCTCATGGTCAAATTTCTTCCTTTCGTATTTGATAGGAGCTCAGGCTGTTTTCAAAACAGAGACAGTTTCAGTGTTGCTTTAACCTAGATACTATGAGTTGGGAAGTAGATCTTATAATTACTATCTTCTGTTTTATTAATTATGCTTTATATTCATATTAGGAACTGACAGTGAAATCCCAACTTGCGCTGGATTTGGCAGGCTGACTTTCCTGTGTTGAATCCAGTATAATTATAGGGACTGCTGTTGCACTACCAGGGGAATGGGCAATGAGTGGTGTAGCTAGAGTGGTGCAGGGAGTTGCAATTACACTAGGTAGCAACAACACACAGGAACTAAGATGCTGCATTTTCTGCACTCTTGCCTTGATAAATTCCTAACACCATGCTTGGGTAATCATTTTTAATGAAAGAAAATGTCCTCATGAGTTAAATGATCATGAGGATTTGATATAGTGCCACGTGTGTATTCCCAGTCTATTTCATTTCTTGAGTTATTGCAAGGATGGGCTCTGAGCAGCTCTTTAGTGCCATTTGGCTGTCATGTTCCAACAGGAATTTTGATTTCATTCAATGGAATTCAGAACTAAAAAAATACATTGTGTCCTCAGGCAGTACAGGATTACCCATGAACACAAAATTATCCATGAACACAGGTCTTTCTGGCACCTGAGAACATCTTCAATACCTTTCAAAATGGTGCCCAAATCAAGACAGATGCAACCAATTTTATCTGCAAAGTGTCAGACTGCAGTGGGTCATGGGCAGCCAACCCAAACGAAATTTTCTGGTGATGGAATGAGAATTCTGCCCACAGAGTCAGCAAAGTTGGATCCAACACTGTGGTGTGATCCAATGGCTCAGTCATGTGCTAAGAAGCTACCTGTGCAGGCTGGAGACCAGGTTACAATCCACTGAATCAACATAAGCTGGTGCTGGGGACAAGTGGTGGAAAGAATGGAGGTGGAAGGGGGTGGAACAGGGGAGTTTCTCAGTGGCGAGAGAACGAAGAAGGTAGACACCTTGTTTTGAGGTGTTTATTCCTGTATGTTTAAGAAAGCTACTTGTGGGGTGAGGGAACAGGAGTTAAATTAAGTGTGCACTTTATTTCTGTGATATGTGCTAGTGCTTGGTGAAGATCCGGAAATGTGAGCCCATTATTCATTCATCTTCGTTCCATCTCTAATGTATTTATTTTAATTTTATATTTAAAAATTTTCCTGGTCCTTGACACTGTGGCAGATATATAAAGTGGCACTCTTATTGAATAGTTTGTACATCGCGGGCAGAGTTCTCTATACTCATTGCATCTTTTCAGTGGGCAGCAGATTGGACATACCTTGTCCCCATTTTTGTCATGACCAAGGATGCCCCAGTAGCCGCCTCAGTGCACATCTGCTGCCATCACAATACCTGTCAATCACAGGTGGGCTGGTGATTGTGAATACAGCATCAGAGCAGCAAGCAGCTTGAGGGCTGCTCAGTCTGCTCACCCACCAATACTGTGGGTGAAACAGTTGGGGGAAGCAGCAAGAATCAATGGAAGGAATAACTGAAAAATCATGCAGGATTTAAGTGATATATATTCTGAGGAAAGGAACAGAGGAGTGCTTGAATTATAGTCAGAAAAGAGGAGCCATAAAGAACAGGTATAGTAAGTGGAAGGCCGTGGTTGGTCAATGGTTGATGACGCTGTGCTTGTTGCCCTAAAGGTCAGCAGTTTGATAGTTTGAGACCCAGGTACTGCAAGGTCCTGTTATTTGCCCAGCTCTTGCCAGCCTAGCAGTTCTAAAGCATTTAAATACAAGTAGATAAATAGGAACCACTTATGTGGGAAGGTAACCGCCTTCCATGTCCTTTGGCATTTAGTGATATTGGCTACATGATCTTGGAGATGTCTTTGGACAAGCTGTCTCTTTAGTCTTGTAATGGGGATGAGCAGCTCTCCCTATATGCTAAGGGTCTCCAAGCGTTTTCTAAAGAGGGTCACATCGAGCACAATCTTAACCATGTCTACTCAAAAGTAAGCCCCATTGTGTTCAATAAATCTTGCTCCCAAGAAAGCGTCTTTAGGATTGCAGCCATCATCACATATCTAATTTAAATAAATTTACATATAGGATTGTATTAGAGACATTACAAGGTTTCCCCATAGGACGGATGGACACAGGCTAACCAGATGACAGGAATTTCCCTGACAGAACCAGAAATGAGACCCTGGAACCAGAGGTCCAGGTAGAGGCTTTTCTGTCAGGAATTTGGGTGACTTTGGGGGCCATTTCCTGGGATTTAGGCCATTTTAGGTCTTTTTGATCCACTGAAGCTGAGCTGAGGGACCTGAGCTGAGGCTGCTGCAGAGGAGAGCAGAGCAGAGGAAGGCGGGAGCCTAGCAAGTGCAGCTGCTCTGAAACTTTGCAGTGAGTTTGGCTTGGAGGGAAAAGAGGGGCAAGAATTAATTTTTTAAAATCAGGTTTGCCAATTGACCAGAGAAACCCCAGCCGTTCCTGCTCCTATGCATATAGATGGATCCACCAATATACACTTTGCACAAAAAAGAATGTAATTCACAACAAGGGCTTGAGTTGCACAGGTTGTGGGAGCTTTTATCTGGCTGTTGTCAACGCAGAGGAGCTGGGGCTGGGTGTAAAGCTGGCAACCTGCTTAGGATGGCGAGGGTGGGGATAACTCCTGGCTTCTTAAGCCTCCAATTCCAATTGTGTCAACTCAAAAGCATTATAGTCAGTGGAGCTTAGATTGTGTAAGGGGGCAAAGGAAAGGAGGCTAAAAGGCCAAGCCTCTGCATGCCTGCCTGGGAAAGGATGGCTGCTTGGATCACTTAAACGTGTCTTTTTGGTTGGTGTCTGGTCTATCGCAGTGAGATTTGTGCAAAAATGAAGTACAGGAATGTGAGTTTTTTTAGCTTTACTTTAACATGTCCTACATTTGTCTAGCATTTTTTGGTGTGTCCTAAATTTTTTTAAACAGGGAAGGAATTTTGGCTTGGAGGACAGGAGTTTTGGGTAACTTGGGGGGAATTTTGGATTTGGCATCTGGTCACCCTGCATGGAGGGGTCTTGCTGAGTGCGACATTCGGCTCCAAGGCCAGGGTTTGGAGATCCCTGCTATACTTGAACACAACTAGCATGGCAAACTGCAAGGGACACCTTTACCTTTTTATGTTAGGAGATCAGCTAACTGCAGAAGGAGACCATCTTTGTAGATATTTGTTTAGCTTAAGAGCCCAATCCTCTATACAGTTAATGGGGTTTACTCCCAGTTACATGTGGATAGGGTATTAGCCTTAGGGCACAATCCAGAAGTGCACTTGGGTTACCCTATCTATTACTTGGGTGGCCCAAGTCCAAGATGGGGCAGCATAGTTATGCTATAGAAGGCTTGGGGCAGCCTAAGGCAAAATAGGCTGCACAAAGACATGTGGACTTGGGCTGCCCTAACTGGGGCAGCCTAGGCAGTTCAGGAGAGGCATGCTGAGGGCATGTTTAGCTTTGCCTAGGGCAGAGCAGTTACTTTATATCCCTGTTTCCAGAGCAGAAATTCCCTCTTCCAGCTCAGAGTTATACCAACTCAGGAGCAGATATAGTAATGAATAGACCCATAGGGGTCCATGATAAGGCAGAGTAAGAATGGCAGTGTTGACAAAAAAATCAAAGTTCTTGGCCAGCCTAGCTGCAAACCCTGTCTCTCAACCTAAGGATATGGTACAACTGTAGCAGCCCACTAACCTGGGGATACAGCAGGTCATTTCAATCATCCACCCTCCACTAGCCCTTAGATGCCCATCCAGATCCAGAGTCCAGAAATGCAAATTTATGCAAATTGGGCTATTTTTAGATGGGCATCTAAGGGCTAGAGGCACTGCTGTACCTCTCATGCTGCAGCTGTTACTGGTTGCCAGCAACTTCTGGGCTTCTTTATAAGACAGGCACCACAGCTGTTCCTTGTTCAGTGTGATCTGAGGGGGGTCTCCTTGGGTGCAAGTCCTTCCCGGGTGTCACTTACTTGGTGCCTACTGAGCATGCTCTGGAATAGCTAGGGCAGCCCCGGCTTTCTGACTCTCTGGATCCAGCATAACTCTCTGCTCTGGATACAGAATAGTTGGGGCAGCCCAGCTAGGGCTCTCTTCACTGCCCTTACGCTGGATTGTGCCCTTAGAAAGTCCCTGGATATTGAATCCAAAGCCCCATTTGGGAGCTTGTTTTCTTCTTGTCATGTCCTCAGTGAAAAATTTTAGCAGAGAGCTTTTATCTAATAGCATTTTTAGTTGATTCTAACACGCACATTCACAGTTGAATTTAGTTTACAAAATTGGGGTGCACATTAAATTTGATGATGCATTAGATTTGAGTAAATAATGGTATTTTCATTATAAGTAAAGGTCAGTATTTAGTTTAACATTTTAATATTGTAATAAAAATGTAATAAACTGTTATAAGTACAGTTTAATTAACATTTTAGTAAAATGTAAAATAAATCCATTGTTGTATAAAGTAGTGCAATTAGATAAAAATCCTAACATAAACCATTGTCATACTATTATTATCTCACATTATAACTCACTTAAAAAAAGCAGGCCTTTGTCAGTCTTGAGAGACTATAGTATCATGCTTGGCGCTGCATATGCTGCATGTGAAGCACGAAAGCCTGGGTTGGATTATGGAGGATTGGCTGTTACCCAAGCAGCAAATCCACCCTCTCCACGCCACTGAATTAGTCCAATGGAAAGGCAGAGCTGATACGATTGGATCCAGCTGGCGTCGCAGAGCTGGGCTAAGGACAGGAGCTCACCCTGTCCTGTGGGGCCGACCCGGGTCTCAAACCCTGGCCTGCTGGTTAACAGGCACAGCGCCTTAACCGCTTACACCACCCACAGCTCACTTGTATGCAAATTTTGAAGTTGCACATTACAATTGCCATTAATTTATCTCAAGGCTTTAAAAATAGGAGTGCATGTTAGATTCAATGGTGCATTAGATTTGAATAAATGTGGGTATTTGGAAGCTGTTACCAGCTTTTCTCATTCCATCTTCTCTAATTGGAAGAAGTTTCTGACTTCTTTTGACATGTGCCTTGGTTGCCTTTGCAAGCCTCCTCTGGAGAGTTTCAGACCAGTCTGTCTCTGTATTGATGTTTTTGCTTTCTGACAGCCTTCCAGAATAACTCTTCCTTAAAGTACATAGCAAACAGTAGATGGAGTAATAAGGCAGGATACATATGTGATATTGATACTTTGATGGATCTTCTTTAATCTTTTTTTTCCTTTTGTCTTTCAAGCCATGGCGCCCAAAAAAGGCATGCCACCTAAAAAATCAAAATCAGCAAAATCTGTGAAATCTGTCTCAAAAACGAAAATGCCGAAAGAAGCCAAGAAAACAAGCCAAGAAGCCAAGAAAAAAATCACCAAAGATATGGGGATTGGCGACTTTTTTGATACTGTTTATCCTGCAAAGGCCAGATGGGCAACTATGGCGGTATTTGGAGTGCTGTGCATCAGCTTCATTGTGGTATCTTGTATCCTCTGTAAGTTCAACTTGGTCGGTTAATGCAACCTTTGTTGCAAGCATCAAATATGTGGTGCTTCCGGCTTCTAGCTATATCTGATGCCAAGCAAATAATGGCCCAATCCTATCCCTTGTGAGTCTGTAGCATGCAGTCATACCAATGGAGCATATGCTGTGTAGCATTGGAGGAAAAGCAACATGAAAGCCAGCAAGATGCAAGTTAAAACTTTTATACTTAACTCCTGGTAGGTTGCTTGGTTCCCTATGGGCCTCCTTAGACCCACGCAAGCTATTTTGCTGGGTTAATTCTGAGGAGAGGATGGGGCAAAATCCAGAGTAACTATGGGGAGTCCTTGCTCCGGTGTAAGAACAACTTACTCTGGATTCCAATATGAATTTCCCATAGGTTTTCACTAGGTGGTGCAGTAACTATGGGTGCATGTAAAGTCTCTTACATGCTCCCGTAGTTACTCTGGATTTGGGGGTATGTCAGACTGCAAAAAAGGGGGGATAGCATCCCAGCACATATTGCAACTTATGGAATTCTGTCCCTCCTGCCCCTGAACCACTCTTTTCCTTTGTCTCCCTCCCCCCAAACCTCCTCCAAAACATCGCTGGCCCACAAAGCCTGCCCCACCTGTTGGGAGCAGGAAGAGCTTTTACAAAAGTTTCTTGAACCCAGTCTGGTGTTCATTTCTGTTCCAGGGATTCTTGTTGAGAATTAATAAAAATCCCCTTCTATGTTTTTTAGTTTTGCTTTTTGTTTCTTTGGCATACTATTTGGTTTGTAGCCCGGATTGCTGTACTCCTAATTCACATGTAGCAAAAAAAGCCTATCTTCTATACAGTACAACTATAGAATATTTCAACAGTGCCTTTTCCAGCAGTTCCACTTTTCTCCTGTAAAGAACCATCACAGGTTCTCTAGTGTCTGGAGCAATGGTGGGTAAACTTTTTGACAGGAGGGTCACCTCATCTCTTTGGCTGTATTAGGGCCCCTCCCAAAACAATAATTTTATAAATTTGAATAAATAAAGATAAATGTACATAAAGAAACACAGGTGAGAATGAACACATGTAAGATAGAGATGATATATGAATGAATCAATTTTACTGAATTTTACATTAATTTTATTTATTATACACAGTACATGAGAACTATAATACAGGCATGTAGACAGAAGCACAGTAGGCCTATGAACTCTTTGCCACACTTCTCTTGCACAATGAAAACATGTAGACCAAGCCAGAAACTCATGAAGACATGATTCATGTCACATGAACAGATGCACTGAGGACACTTATGGATGTTGTGACCAGCAGTTGCAGGCCAGTGCTGGATCCAACAGTCTCCAACTGGCCAGAGGCTCTCTGGAGACTGACTCCCTTGTGGCTGAATTGGGTGCATCATAGGGCTACAGAAGTGTTGGGATTCAAATAAATTAACAACAGGTTCTGTGTCCTAATAACCTAAATTAACAACAGGTTCTATGTCCATAGAACAACAGGTTCCCATTAGTAACCGGTTCTCAGAACCAGGCGCTCATTAGCAAAGGGTTCTATAGAACCTGTGAGAATTCCCTGAAGCCCACCACTGGCTAAAAATGGTCCATGGGCTGGGCTCTGGGGCTGCTTAGTAAAACAGCATACACCTGAAGTTCTCCAGTTTTTCGAAGGATAGTCAGTTGAAATGTTTATAAAGGCCCTTCATGAAGGGTTGAGGACCCAAGACAGGATCCTGTCTGCTGTGCTAGATGGGCCTAAGGAATGAGCTAACTCTATATAAGGCAACTGCATAGATTGATGAAATATAAATTTAGATATAATTGATAAATCAGTATATTTATAACTGGCTGGCAAACTGAGCATCCACATTGTGTTCAAAACTTTAGATTACAAAGAGATCAACGTTGATTACAAAAGTGTAGAAGACCAATTTGACAAATTACGCAGATCCATTGCAGAAGTGCGCCATCAAGATGAGCTCCACAGAGCAGAACGTAAGTAAAAGGATGACAATGGATTACTCACTGGATGATGTTCCAGCATCTTCTGCTGGTGTTGAGCCATAAAGCAGTTAGTGCAGTGATGAGTTTCAAAGAAATTAACAACTATGCCCATCTGGTAGCCACTTTTAAATGGCTATTTTTAAACTTTATATGTCCTCGATCTCTCATTAACAACCGGTTCTATAGAGTAGGTATGAACCTGCTGGAGCCCACCACTGAGTTAGTGCCATCATAAAAGGTGCTCTGGGAGTATGCTACTGCACTCACTGACAGGGATGCTGGTAAGGATCCTGCTCACAACATCAGCTGTCTCTCCATGTAGTGAAGTAAGTAAATCAGCTGGAGAAGGATGGGAAGGGTAGAAAAGGGTGGGGAAGGGACAGACATGGGTGGCAAAGGGGATGGGTGGATCAGGTCCAGGAGGGTGGCCACCAAATTCTCCCTCCCCAGACCCAATCATTTGGCACACGTCAGTTATTTAGGCACACGTCAGTTAATTCAGGTCTATGTATAATTCAGATCTGTGTATTCAGGTCTATGTGCAAGGTAATTGATCTCTTACCCAGAAGACACCTCTACAAGCTCCCCACCACCACAAGCTGCAGTACTAGCCATTTTGTCAGCTTTGAGGAGAACAGAATTGGGCTCATTGAGCCCAATCCAATAAGGCTTGTGCAGCCCAGCACTGCCACACAGTGTTACAAACATGCTGTAAGGCATGCTTGTGACAGTTTTACAAAGGCACAAATAAGACTGTCAGTTTTTCCTATTTTATGTTACATTTGTAAATAGACTTGAAGGTGAGTTGATGGGATGCACTTTGTGGGGAAAAAAAGATGTCTTATAAAATTGCTAATTCATAAACATGTGCATAAAAAGGTATGGTGGTAGAGTCAATATCTTCTAACTCTATCAATGCTTATAGCTCCCAAAACAGCTGCAGAAGTTGGGAAGTTGAAAACGTATATAGAGGAGCAACAAAAACTCTTGGAAAAGAGGAAAGCAGAATACAGTAAGTATCTATATTGATAAATAAGGTGACAAGGCCCATTATGAGTATACATTCCCCTTTTAGGAAAATGCTGAACACCCACTGAACAGCCTTAGAAAAACTGTTGCTTTCTTTCTCTTTCTGTCTCCTCCCATACATATTCCCACTTTTTTGTGATCCTGTCCTTCCCCCAGGGATTGCAGGGATGTAAACTTGTCTTTCCAAACTAAACCCAACTTAGCAGCCACTTTAGTATACTCATCTATATAAATAAGCAGTGAATTCTGTCTGTCCATCTGTGTGTCTGAAACCCCTCTAACATGGGCCAGACTTGCTCTACATAGACATATTATACCTTTCTGGAATCAGGATGATCCCGGGATTTAAAATCTGCCCTTCATCTGCTTCTTGAACATCCAGCATTGGAATTTGCATCTGGCCCAAACTGGCAGACATGCCATTTGAATTCCAGAGACAATGTATTTGTGTCTTTAGTTTTGGGCCAGAGGCCCAAAACTCCCTCCGCAGGAGCTGGCTTAAAAGTCCATACAGAGTGTGGCTTTTAAGCTACTAAGAACATAAAAAGGGCCTCTGATGGATCCAGCCAAAGGCCCATCTAGTTCAGCTTCCCAGTTCTCACAGCAGCCCACCAGATGCCTCAGGGAGCACACAAGACCTGTATCCAGGTACACTCCATTTGTAAAAACTCCTGTTTTTGGAATTACCTCTGTTTAGGACAGTTATACACACTTGGAGAGAGGACTACGCGATCCTGGACAGCTCATGGAAAAAACTTCTACTACTACTCGAAAGGAAAAAAGTCATGGTATGATGCTGAGAAGTTCTGCATGTCCAGAGATTCCCACTTGATCTCCATCCTTCGTGAAGAAGAACAGGTTTTATATTTTTCTCCTACCTCCTATAGTTGACGTTGCTCGATAGCAATGTTCAGGCATTGTATCAACTGACATTGTATCAGCTTCAATCAAACCCTCCCAGCAACACAAGCTGATGCTTAATTGCATGCTAACTGGCTTCTAAGACACATTTACACTGTGTCTAACTGGCTTCTAAGACACATTTACACTGTGTACACATTACACTGTGTGTATGTCCCTGAAAGCAAGTTATATACTGTACATGCAGTATCCTTTTACTTTTCTGCTTTCATATCAACAATGTGCCCAAATACAGGTATCCCCTGGTTTCTGATGGTTCACTTTCTGATGATCCCTCTTTCAACACCTTTCAGTTATACCAAAATTCTTTCATTCAACGCATGTTACACTCTTTCAGCCTCTGCTGTTCTAAATACCAAAATTGGCATTCTCATTCTCATCTCTTCCCCATGTTGCACTCTTGATGTAATCCCATTCCCCAAGGAGTTAATGAGACTCCATTTGCAGAAATATTTGTGTGACAAATATTTGCTAGATAATAGGGGCATTTGCAATTTGCTAGCTAAAAAAGCATTGCAAGCAACATTTATAAACTAAAAAAGACTGGGTTCCACTTTTCAATGGTTTATACTTTTGGATAGTGCTCCGGTCCCTCATCTGTCCAGTAAGTAAGGAATGCCTATAAAAGGTGACAAAACTTTTCCAGCTAGCCAGAACTCCTTGTTCTGTTTGCAGTTATGCCCCCTAGCTCTCTCCATATTTGTCTCTGAAGTCAATCACTATACATACAGTATATATATAAAGACACACACACAGAGAGAGAGAGAGCTGGGGGATGTAATCATGGTCTATACCTCATTGAGCATGTTAGCAGCAGGGGCCTAGCTTGATGGCATGCTCTTTTTCTGCAGGGCCCAAGTACACCCAACTTGGTTAATATCATGACTGAACAGGACTGATTAAGCTTTCCATCTTCTCTCATGCTAGTCTCATCCTGTCTAGCTCTATTCTTATTGTATTTATACTTTTCTGCAAATATTGTCGTCATGGCTTATTGTTTTATATTGATGTGAACCTTATCGTAGATCGATGTCTTATAGTAGTGTAACTGGCTCTTCAAGGTGGTGAATTCTGGCAACATCCTCCAAATGCACAGAGAAATAATTGGTGGTGATTTGATGGTGCCTCTGCCAATTACTTCCAGGTTACCACTTAGCTGGGATCATGGTTCTGGAGAGGCTTCAGTAGCATAGCTAGAGGAGGACAGAGGAGTAAAGTCTTGGAGGTAGCATCACCCCAGGAAGAGGGAGCAAAACCCTCCTGGTATGGCTTCTAACAGGTGAGGCTACCTCCAAGACTTGACTGCTCCACCACTCTCCTCTAGCTATACCACTGAAAGGCTCCATGTTCTCATAAGTGCTTATGAGAACCCAAACCCAGAAGTTTAAAAAGCAATTACTCAGACCTCAGCTTTGCATTTTTACAAGACACCTGGAGCTGCCCCCTTTCAGCAGCCCTTTCATCCAGCATGACAAAGCAACTGTTTAAAGAATGCTTACAAGAACATGAAGCTGAGCTGCTGTTTTTGGAAGCTGGAGGAAGGGTTGCTGGAAGGGAATGGCAAACAACTTCACTAGCCTAAAATTGCACCCCTCATGTGACCTTCGGTCCCTCTAGCCACACTATTGATGTCTTATTATTCATTCACTGGATCTAAATCTCATGGTTTAGAAATTCACTTGCCTGATTAAACATATAGGAAATAGAGTTTAACTTTTTTTACAGACCTCCTATGGCTTGCCCAATATAGTCTCATGTCCCCTTTTGCAAGGTAGTCACAATCATGATCATAAGCTGTTTGATTAGCTAAGGTATGAATATGACTTCAAAAGATGTGAGTAGCTTGGTTTTACTTTACATGTGGATAGATAAGAACAGGTCACCTCCATCCATATTGATAACTGTGATAGGTAATTATCTATCAACATTTTAAGTGACATATCCTATCCCTTTTTCATTAAGTTCCCAGGCTCCAAGGTGTAAGGATAGCTCAAATCCCTATATTAAATGATGGTATACTGTAGTTCACCATCTAATAACAGAGAAAAATTATTATACTTTTCATGATAAAGAATACACAGTTTTCTTGAGAAAAAGACTCGTTTTCCTAAGCGCAGAACATACATAACAGTGATTCTTTATTTCTGCTGTGAAGCTCCTGGTTTGGTAGCTAACAGCACAACCCAAACCTCCCCAATTGCATGGTAAAATCTGATTCTGATTATGTTTTGTTTTGTAGAGATTCATCAGCTCTCAAATCAAGGAACCTATCTGGATTGGCCTTACAGATGAAAAAGAAAAGGGCATGTGGGAATGGACAGACAGCTCTAGATTCAGAATACAGTGAGTCCACAAAGGGGCAATCTCAAGTGGTGAAACGTCCACATAGCTGTGTGACGTCAAGAGAAATCTAGTGTAGAATGTCGAAGCTCTACTCTCTGAGTATCATTTGAAATTGTTCTCATGATTGCATGTTGCATAACCAAATCAGGTTGCCTTGGAAAAGTTGCGAAGAGGTCTCACGGATGTTAGAGTGTTACCCTGTGCCATATGCAATGGCCTGTGAGGAGGGTGGCTAAGGAGGCTGAGGACTCCAGATACCAGGATGTGGAGGATGTTTACGAGTGCAGTGTTCTCCCCTTCACAGTGTTTCCCAGGCTTGTTGTGCAGGGCATGTTCACACAACGTTCATTGCTCATCCTGAAAGTGAAGGCTACGTCAGGTTTAGGTGACATGGTGATGCAAGGGTAAGCTTTCCATGTTACCATGACTTCTGGTCCTGGGTGCCATTAGGGCTCAGGACACTGCTGTCTCAAAGTATTGTGGGGAGGACTGAAGGGAACAGATTTAGGGACTATCATCCACTGTCCTAAGAAATTGTGAACCCTTATTTCTTCCTGGGCTCAATCCTATCCAACTTTGCAGTGTTGATGTAGCCATGCCAATGTGGTGTGCTCCGTGTCCTACAGTAGAAGGGCAGTCATAGGGAACATTTGTTCTCTTACCTTGGGGCTTCCTTGTAACTGTATCGACACTGGACTGTTGGATAGGATTGGGCTTCCAGTTTATTATCTTCCACAAGGAAAGATTTAGATATATTTCTCCAACTAAGGGGGGATAGAATGTAAAGAACATATGTGAAGGTCATACCTGTTGCTGTATCACCATAAAAGCTTCCCATAATATGTACAATAATAGTGGATCTTGCCACCCTATGGAACAAATGCTATCAAAGAAGAAGAATTGGATACCTGTAAGGAAACAGGGCTATGTCACAGCACAGACTCTCCTTTTGGCTAGAAATGAAATGCTATCAGTATCCTTAAGGGTGGCATAATGGGAGACTGGCAAATAATAGTGAGCCTTTGGGCACAACTTGTTAGTTGCTCAGAAACTGCGCTGCTTCCGAATGTATGATAATTTGGCGGGGACTTACAGGAAATAAAAGTGGTGGTCTCAAGAAACAGTGCTGTGGCAGGCAAGGCTCCTGATCACTCTAATACTAATTTTTCTCTAAGACTTCCTACCACTTCATATCCATATATTCCCCAGTTGCCCCTGGCTTGCCTCACTGAAGTGCAGAGCTGGCACAATTTACTCAGCCAAATCCAAAATGTGACTCTTACGGTCTGAAATGATATGATATGTTCTACCAGCTCATGATTCACTACCTTCCAGTCATGACTCATTCTGTTACTTATGTAGTATCAACCTGCCTGGCTTTTTGATTAATGAACACCATTTTTTTCTAGGTACTGGTCTAATGCTAAACCTGATCACTCAGTTCCTGGCGTACAAGTAGAAAAACACTGTGCCTCTCTATCACCTACAGTGAATACCTATAACTGGAATCGGGACGATTGCTACACACTGAAGAAATGGGTTTGTAAGAAGACCCTAGAGGTTCATGATGATTAGGGTGACCAAACTAATTATATGGAACAACATCAAAAAGTGTTTTCATTTCCAAGCCACATGGAAAATCAACTCCATTAAATAATGAACAGGGAAACCCTACTCAGATTAAGCGCAATTCTTTCAGCACCCTGAAACCAAGACGGATAGGTGGGTATTGTTATCAAGAAGAGGTGGACATATGTGTTCTGAGTTATAGGCCTCTATGAAAGGTTGCCATTTTGGAAGGGTGATTGCCTCATGAAGTCAGAACTCTGAAAGAGGCAAATATGTACTCTTAGTAAATATGTACTCTTTGTCCAGGCCTTTAGGAGATGAGAAACAACCCTTGCTGCTAATAATAAAACAGGCATCTCCTTCACTTTGCTCTTGCATCCCAGAATGGCTCTGAGGGGAGTAAGCAGCTTGCAAACCACAGTGACTTGCTGTATAAAACTTGCTTGTGCTTTGCCCAACCTCTAGGTATGATACTGAGGTGGGGCAGGGAAAGAGTCATGCATAAGAACTTGAGCCCTACTGGATCAGACCAATGGCCCATCTAGTCCAGTTTCTTGTATCTCATAGTGTATCACAGTGCAACTCAACCAGATACATCAAGGACAACTCAAGACAACAAGACAATGGCATCCTGGTGCCATTCCCTTGCCTATATCTAAAACCAGAAGCTTGCATGTAAACACTTGGGCTGTGGGTGGCGCAAGTGGCTAAGACACTGTGCCTGTTAACCAGCAGGCCAGGTTTCGAGACCCAGGTCGGCCCCACAGGACAGGGTGAGCTCCTGTCCTTAGCCCAGCTCTGCGACGCCAGCTGGATCCAATCGTATTGGCTCTGCCTTTCCATTGGACTAATTCAGTGGTGTGGAGAGGGGGGATTTGCTGCTTGGGTAACAGCCAATAACAATCTAACCCAGGCTTTCGTGCTTCGCATGCAGCGTATGCAGTGCAGAGCACAATACCATAGTCTCTGAAAACTGATGGAGGCCTGCATGTAAACATCAAACCTTGTAAACCTATGATGGTTGTTTCTTACAGTAATCTATCCAGTCCCTTTTGAAAGGCCAGACACCATCACCACATTCTGTGGCAAAGAATTCCACTGAGTAATTACACACTGGGTAAAGAAATATTTTCTTTTGACTGTTTAAATACTTTTGACATTCAGTTTTAGTGTATGTCCCTTGGATCTATGTGTAATGTGAAAGTGAAAATAACATCCCTCTGATACTCTGTCAGTCCCCAGCATAATTTCGTATGTCGCTCTCAATAATGTTCCCACTGATCTTTCCTTGAGCCCAATATCTTTCTCAGCAGCCCTGGGAGTGGTGGTGATTGTTGTAAACCTGAGCAACAACAGGATCAGAGAGCTTACTGAAGCAGCATGCCAAAGGGGGAGGCAGGACACCCATCAATAATTTGCAGCACACAATCAATTTGCTGCTCAAAACCGCCACATCAGTGTGAATCATCACTAGGATAACTCTGGTTCTTTCCAGCCTAAAGCTGTTCCCCCTCCCCTCCACCCCCTCCCCTCCACGTATTTCCTACTGAGTACCAACTAATGAGCAAACACAAGGGACAGATTTAAGCATGCTAGTACTGTCCATTTATTTTCAAAAATTCCAAGTTCAGAGTTGAGCTTTTTCCAGTTTCTGGAACCTATACACTGAATTTATGCTTTTATTGGGATAGCAACTGCATAGTACAATATCAAGTTTCTGGTTAGTCCATTCTGGTTTAGAGTCCACTACTCAGGATAGTTTGCTCCAGGTGCTTGCTTACATGGAGTTGTACTTATTGACAAGAACCAGCATGTTTATCCCCAACATATGAAGCATCAAGCTTTGGCATCAATCTTACCAGATGTATTCTGATGATAGCTTTTCTAATGAAAAAGTTGAACACCTATAGTTAAAAAAGAAGACTGTTATAAGGCCATCTGCTGATTTGTGCCTTTTGAACTGCAGGATGGCGTCCAAATAGCATTTATCATTTTGGATTTTATGTAAAATAATTCTTGTGAAAATAAATATTGGTTTAGTGAGAAGATGATTTCTTATTATTAATGTCTTTATATAGGAAAGAAAATCAATACTAGAAGATAGTTACACATAAACAGAATGTAACCTTTAATCCAATTTCTCTTATTATTAGTGATGATCCCTCTTCCCCCCAAATTATTCACCAAATATTTTTTTGGAAGGGTGGGGGTCACCAGTACAATTTGAAAATGAGGTTTTAAAATTACCCATGTGAGCTAAGTCTATAACCAGAAAGGGTACATACATGATTGAACCAATAACAGTAATAAAATTGTTTTATTGGAACAAATTAGCAGCTTTTTTAAAGGCACCAGATTGAATATATGGGGTATAGAATGCTACCTATATAATAAAGGCATGCATTAACAAGCCATTAACTTTCTATGCTGCAATATATCCAGTGTAGGAAGATGATGGATGTCACCCTGAGGAAATGGGACATTTGGACCCTTGTTCCAGAGAAAGCCCAGCAGCCGCTATGCAGCTACTCTGGCCTGTGGTAGCAATAATATCAGGAACAAGTCCAAACAATACTATGCTGGAAAATCAAGGCTGGGAGGGGCGATAGGATCAGATGTGGGCTTCAGAGGGTTATCACAGGTTCTATAGAACCCTTTGCTAATGAGCACCTGGTTCTAAGAACCAGTTACTAATGGGACATAGAACCTGTTGTTCTATCGACAAAGAACCTGTTGTTAATTCAGGTTATTAGAACATAGAACCTGTTGTTAATTTATTTAAATCCCAGCACTGGATAGGTTACAGCAGTAGATAATACTGCCAATACTGCCAGTGAGGAAAGGCCCTCACTGACCTTCACACCCAGTTACGTCCCTCCCCACCTTCTCTGCCCTCCCTTCACCTACTCCAACTGCCTGGTGCACACATTTCAGGTGATGTCACTGAACACTGTTCAACTACAAGGAAAAGACAATGAAGAGAAATTGTCCCTTTGAAGTTGGTCCTTCATGATATCTTAAGACCAAAGGTATGAATCAATTATATTTGCATTTAATCCCAGAACGCATGGTACCAGGATAGGAGGTAGGGTAGATGCAAGGTGAATGGAAGACAGAGTGCTCATACCTTTAAACATTGCATAGAAGAGAGAATTTTGGCAGCTGAAACTTTTTAAATGCTTCCATGTTGAGCTGAACCTGCCTAAATTCCTTCTTTTATGCAATGGTTAAAGGTACAGGCACTCTGTCCTCCATGTTATATGATCACTCTGGGTATATGTCTCAAAAACAAGGCATTTAAAGTCTCCTGTTGGATGTGAGGGCAATCTGGCTGCGACATCTGTCACCCCATTAATCGCTAGGGTTGATTTGGCTGATCTGGCTGGCTAGGCAGGTGTCCCCTTCCTCCGTCACCGCTCCATGTGATTTCCTCCCAAAGCTGTGCGCTTGGTGGAAGAGGATGATCATCCCAAATAGAAGGAGTGTACCGTTCTTCGGTCAAGGGTGTACGGTAACTGCGCTCCCCTGCTAGAACCTCCAAACAAGCTCAAGCTCGTCTCCTGTTTTGCTGAGAATATTTCAAGTCTTCTATTTTGAAATACTCAGCTAAAAACTATGCTGTAAGAACTGTACATCCTTCTACAAACACATCTGTTCAAACACAGCTTGGAGAGAATGGCAGAAAATCAATGGTTGGCTATAATATTTTCATCTCTGCTGCATAATAATAAATATTCTGCATTCTGCTTCTAGAATCTTTTTGTGTTTTCAGTTGAGTCCCAATACCAAACTTGCCATAAGCAATCTTATTTTTACTAGTGAAAATGTACCCATGTTGTGAAAGTTAAATTCCCCAACTGCGCACTGTTCCCCCATGTGCACCATATGCAACACCCCTATGTGCATCATCCTCCTATGCACATCATCTGCCCAAGTGCAACACCTCCATGCACAATACCCCCATACAACATTCCCCCATGCGCACCGTCCCCCTATGTGCACCGTCCCCCCTACATGTCTCACTCATATTGCCCCATTCCCTCCTGTCACTGCAAAGTCCTCCAAACAAGCCTTACTTACCAATGGTAAGGTGAGTCTTCAAAAAGGGAGGACTACAGCACTGCAATCTTTCTACAGTGGGAAGGGGTGAGAGGCTGATACCAGATTTGGCACTACGAGTCAGGCCATTCTTTAAGGAGGCTTAAACTCATAATACAGTAAAACCTTGGCTTGAGAGCATTTTGCAAGACAAGCAAACAGTTCTAATAAATTTTGACTTGCAATACAAAGCATAAAAACACTTGTAAGCATAAAAGACTTGTAAAACAAGCATAAAAAGGCCCAGCTGGAATACAGTCAATGGGGCTCACTCCTATGTAAGGGGAGCAAAGAAAGGAGCCTGAGAGACCTAACGTTGCATGTCTATGCTAAAGTAAGCCCTAATATAATCAGTTGGGCTCGATTCTCTGTAAGGGAGGGCAGATTGCAGCCTGAGAGATCTTAATTCAGGTTAATTTGTTTTATTTTTTATATTTTGTATTTTCTTTATTATTTTGTATTGTAGTATAATATTGTAATCATTTTTATATGATTATATTTGGGTTGTGGAACGAATTGTGTGAGTTTCCATTATCATGGGAAAATTTGCTTTGCTGTTCAAGAGTTTTGGATTACAAGCATACTTTGGATTACAAGCATGCTGGAACAAATTATGCTCGTAAACCAAGGTACCACTCTGCAGCTTAGTTGTTCTCTAAATTAGGGCACAATCCAGAGTATCTACAGGGAGTCCTTGCTCCAATGTAAGAACAATTTACTCTGGACTGCAATATGAATTTCCCATAGGTTTTCACTAGGTGGTGCCGTAACTACGTCAACGTAAATGTCTCTTTTGTGCTCCCGTAGTTACTCTGGATTGTAGGGTTAGAGATCATTTCCAATTCCTCTCCCCCCTTCATCTTAATGTCTGCTGCATCACTGGATCAAAGCACTTGATCTGAAATTATGCTCTAGTTCTCTGAAATTACTCAGCAGCTGAAGAAAATACTACAGAGGCATACTGTGATTGAAAACCAAAGCTTTCTATTAGGATTATTTACAGAAGTACCTCCAAAACATTAGGAGGAGAGAAACCTAATTGGAATTCAGCATCGCTACAATGAGGAATCACTGCTGTATGGTAGCACTGAAAAATTTGAATGCTTTGTAGTATAGGTAGGAAAATCAGTCTAGTGCTGAAAATGTAGTGTTTTCATCTTAAATTAAAAAATGCTTAATGCTTACCAGTAACTGCAATTTACTGGTGTTATAGGATATAACTCACTTTTTTCTGTCTAATTTTCCAAGAGACACATTAATACTGGCAAAACTTAGAATGGCTTTTTTTGCAGTAGGCCAACTCAGGAGAAATTGCAGGCACTTTTAAGAAATATTGATTCCCATCGCATGGTGCAAGTAGCTCTGGTTTCATATCCAACAAAAGAATGAAAATTGAGCATCTGAGGTTGTTATTTTTTAATTACATATGGCATCCTTACTCCCAAGGTGCTGAGAGCAGTGTACAATAAATACAGCGTACGAGCTGCTACCTCCCAGAGGTTGGAGAGGCATGGATTTGGTGTGAAAGGATGAAGAGCGTTGAAGAAGGATCTAATTTGAGTTCTGCTTTGATTTCTACCTGGAATATTTAAATTCCAAGTTATGCAAAATAATAGTAAAAGCACTCTGTGATATGGGACCTTTGGCTGATCGTGGTTGAGATTTGATGCCTACACTGATGATGTCATGTCTGGCCATGACATTATTTCCAGGTTAATGATGTGACTTTTGCTGGGCTCTGACAAATTGTCATCATAGGGTCCTATTGCTCAGACATCTGAGGATCACTGCTCTATCCACTACAAAACACAAATATTATTTTCTTTTTTAAAAAAGGGGGCCCTCATGGGACTCCCAGTCACATCCTCTTAGCTTCAATGGTGCTGCAACATTATACTTCTGGGTGAACACCACTGAACTCACACAGCCAGAATACATGTGCTGAAATAAACTGAAACTCTCCTTGGCAAAGGGATCCAGGGCCCAGTCCTATCCAGTTTTCTAGCATCAATCTGGCCATGCCAATGGAATGTACATGACATCATTATGGGGGCAGCCACAAAGGCCTCTTCAAGGTAAGGATATGTTTCTTCCTTTACCTCAAGGCTGTGTTGTGTGGCTGTATCAGTTCTGGAAAGCTGGATCAAATTGGGTCCTTAGTTGTCTTGGACCATTAATCGGTTCACCAGCAGTTATTATTTGAACATATAAAAATGGAAAGAAATAGACTTTTGTGTGAATTTTGTATAATTTTGTGTAAACTATTTTGTGTAATAGGAAGATGTTACTGATGTAACACATACACATGATTCCAAAAATTATTTTATCACATATATAAATTTTATTTGGCCAAACAAAAGTGAGGGAGGGGTTACTGCACCACATCTTATTAAGGTTGTTTCCAGTGTGTGAATTTGAAGGCTTTTAAATTACAAGACAGTTAATCCTTTCATTTGGGTGAACTGTAATTCTGAGTTCTTTATTTTAATTTCTCAGTTTATGATTATAGGGGTCATCTTGCAAAAGCTAATTAAATTCTTTATAGTTTCATAGAACAGTAGTGAGTGTTCACTGTCTCCGAAAGAGCTGAACTGGAAACCTGAATAAAGCATTAAAACTGATTTATTGTTCTTCAAATGGTATGTTATCACAGCCCTCTTAAATTTATACAGTCTAAGGTACTCGTGGGCTAATTCTGCACATAATGAAAAGCATAGCACATGCTTACAAAGAGCACATGAAGACCATTTGCAGTAATGGGAAAGAAAACTTTGTTAACAGGAATGTGCATTTGGTTTTGGAATGAATGGAAACTGAGTCAGATTCCACAAATGGGAGTCAGATCAAGGTTCAGTTTTGGAGACGGCATTATCAACTTCTTTCGAGTATCTATATATTTAAAATTGAAAAGTCACTCACTGGCTCACTCATCAACACCCAGCCAAAACCACTGGGCCTAGAAGTGTGAAATTTGGAGAATGTGCCTTCCATGATGGAGGCACCCACTAAGAACTGGTTTTTGGAAATTCCAACCAGAAGGGGGTGAAATGGGGTGCAATGCATTTTCCTCCCTATACTATACATTGAAGAATCCCTGATTGGGGAATGCTCTGCCCCAACCCCTGGACCTTGAAGTATGAAATTTGGGGACGGTGTTCCCTTTGTGACATCAACACCCACGAAGAACTGATGTTGAGAAATTTAACCCTTCAGGGGCTGAAAAGGGGTGCAACATATTTTTGTCCTATACATAACACTGAAAACTGATTGATCGACATCCAACTAATGCACTGGGAGGGAAGGTGTACAGGGGGAGATGGTGCGCATGGGAAAATGATGTGCATGGAGAGATTGTGTGCATGGGGGGATGGTGTGGATGGTAGATTTTGTAAGGGGAGTGATGTGCATGGGCGATGTTGCACATGGGTGGATAATGTGCATGGGGTGGGTGTGCGAGGGGGATGATGTGCAGTGGGGGTGATGTGCATGCAGGGATGGTACACATACAGGGATGGTGTGCATGTGGGGACGATGTGCATGGGAGTGCATTGCGCACAGGGGATTGATGCGCATGGGGGTTGATGCGCATGGCGGGGTTGATACGCACAGGAGTGATGCACCTGGGACAGTTGCACAGTGGTGGGGATGGTGTCCAGGGGGATTTTACTCCCGCAACATGGGTACTTTTTCACTAGTTTTAAATACAATGGAAATTCTTCCTTTTCTTGTCATTTTTGCCTTGTCTATCTTGGTGTCAGAACAATACATAGCTATCTCTGGAAGCATAAAATAGATAAATTAGGTATTGTATCATCTGCATCCAAGCTATACTTTATATTTTCCATTCAGCTTTGCTCACACATTGTGGATGAGGATTAGATCTGGCCTGAGGCACAGATGGTAGTGAATAGCTACAATTAGCTAATTGGCTGTTGGGGGAGATTTTTAGTGAAAAAATGTTGTGAAGATTAAAATTTGCCATATCCCTGGTCTAAACTGCAGCCCTACTCATGGGTAAAGATGCAATGTGGGTCTTTTCCAGTCATGGCTCCATTGTTCTTTTTTGGTCCAGAGGGATGAGACATGTTTGCAAGCTGAAAGTACTGGGCACCACCAGTGTCCAAGAAGTGGGCAGTGGACACGATAAGAGGAAGAAGCCTCCCACACCACCAGGTATCATGCTTTTCTCAAAGGTGAACCATCTGACTTGAGGCCACCTTTTGATCCTACACCTACCACCTTTTAAGGCCACCCACTTCACTTCTAAAAGGTGAAGGCAGCTGAATGCTTGGTTAACAGGACAGCTCTTGTCAAGCCAAGGTTCTTCAAGTGCCAGCATCTTTTCTTTGCAATTTGACAGCAACTCAATCTTTAATGGAGAAACTCAAAATGCTTCTTCACTGCAATCACTTGGGCAATAAGAAATGGATACTCATATGTTGGAGGGCTATATGCTAAATAAAATGTGTTGGAGGAATTAGTGCTAAATTTAGGTATATATGACACAAGGTATTTTGCATCTGTGCTATAACTTTCTCCTGAGCAAGAATTCCATTTGACTCAGTGTCCACTTGTACTTCAAAATAACATTTCACTCTAACAAGATAATGGCACAAGGTTTTACTTATAGTGATGCCAGAAAAAACAAAATGGGATATCACTGTCATCTAAATACATGGGTAGATGACCAAACATCCTTGTATGTATGTCAAACTAACCACATTCTCGACTTCTGCTTACAAGCAGATGCTGAGAAAATAACATCCAAATTGTTTCAGTTGGAGGGGCTAGATCTGTTCATGCCATTGGGGCTTAGTAAAAGGCCCCCTCCCAAGAACCTGGCACTTTTCCTGGTCACGTTAGTTCTCTTTAGTTGGCATTGCTATCCATCAGCACTGCCCAGAAAAAGGAAGGGATATCATGTTGTCAATTTTATATTTTTAAAGGAAAAAAAATCAGCAAGCCATATTAAACCAATACAGCTACAGCCTTAATTCAGTTCACTGTATCTGGATTGAAAACGGGTATGAGTGCTGATAAATAAACTCCTTTGTGGATTTCACTGTAATCTGCAGCATAAATCTTCATTTAAATTTAGTTTATGGAGAGTCAAATTGTTATAATTGCAATCTGCTATAATTGTTTTAATATTGGCATAACTAGGGACCTGCAAAAGATGTGCCCTACAATCCAGAGTAACTACAGGAGCACATAAGAGACATTACGTGCACCCATAGTTATGGCGCCACTTAGTGAAAACCTATGGGAAATTCATATTGCAATCCAGAGTAAATTGTTCTTACACCGGAGCAAGGACTCCCCCTAGTTACTCTGGATTGTGCCTGAGGTTATTTTTCCTGACTAAGGATAACACCCCTTTGTCAGGAAAAATAACCTCGTCTTTTTCAGGTCCCTGGTTATAACCTTTTTCATATCCAAGGTACAAACCCCATCCCCACAATTTTCTCCACCATATTCTGAGACAGCAAAAATGGGTTGTCGGTTTTGGCAGGTTTTGGGATGGGCACTAAAGAACTCCGAGACATTTCTCAGCCCCAATAGCAGCTGCTATTCCCTCCCAGAATTTCCCTCAGCATGATACTATGTTATGTCAAACGCTCCAGAGATATGATCTGAACTGGAAACTGGAAAGAATACAGCACCTGTTGTTTCCAGGTGATAAGCTACCTTCGAGTTATCGCAAGAAATTCAATGGAATTTTTTCCCAGCAAACCCAAATAGGATTGCACTGTTCATCTGCAAACCTGACAGCACCTCTGAATTTCAATGAAACTTTTAACCGGCCAGTCCTATCCCCACCATTATCCACAGTGCAGCATCCTGACCGAGAATCCATTGGTTGTGGGGAGACGAGACCCAGAAACCAACCAAGGAAAGTAAAAATATTTACTGACCTCTAAGTAGATCTTCAAGCTGTCCATGGTAACTGATATTAAATCCAAGGAGATAAAGGGGGTCGGACTCCTGAGGAAAGAGGGGATATGATCCTTCCTCCGAATTGTCCCAGCAACCCACCATGAACTTTTCCCTTCCTGCCTACAACGTACTCCTACACCAAAGGGGTAGGTGAGGCTCCATATGAAGTATTGTTGATGCTTTGGGTCAGTGACTCCAAATGGCCTGTCTGCGCACCACGACTGGTACTTAAGTTCCACTGTTATTGAAGATTGGACTGTAAGAGAATATTCAGATTTGCCTCACATGTTCCCTTTTTAAGGGAAAATCCTATCATCCCCAACTGTATCTGGCTTTTTTAAATTGCTTTCCACATCCTTGATCTAGCTACTAATATTATAATTTAATTTTACAGGTTTTTTTCTATTTAGGTTGAGCTCATCTGATTTCATCCAAACAAGATTTTCTTTACTGGCTAAAGAACTATTTTGCCCAGCTGAATTCTCTATGACTCAGGATGTTAGACTTTCCATTAATACTTTTGGGAGCATTTTCCACAGTCTAATAAGCTTCATAAGTAGTATGATTTTTCCTTTCTGTCTACCAAAGGTTGTTTTCCTCCACCTTTACTTTCTTACTTTTACTCTTACTAGTGCGATGAAGATCTCTTGAGGCAATCTCTGCTCCTACAGCCGTTACTGGTAAAATGTCTGGGGAATAAAATATCTATAATTTTGGCAGCAACAGAAGCCCAAGACTTTCTCAGGAGCCTTTGCTACTCCTGAGGAATATGCCATACACATACCTTGATGCCTCTTTACATAAGAAAGATATTTGGGACTCACAAGAATCGATGAGCTGGAATTGTGCCGAAGATTTTTACAGTAGTAACTAAAACTTGCATTTTTAAAACGTAGCCCTTTGAAATCAATGCAAAATTAGACCTGGGAAAAACATTTGGCAAGCTTAGTATCCACATTTCCACATTTATATTTATTTTAACCAACCAAGGACTGACTAATGCGCTTTGATCTTCTGTTTCAGACAGGCTCAAAATATTTGTCTGGTTAAAAGAATTGCCTCATACAATGGCACATTCTTTTTAAAATTTTGATGACATATATTACTAGTCTCTAAGTAATGTCACCTCTTGCTCTAAACTCTGAGCACAGTTTTTGGAACACATGCCTGTTGGTTAAGAAAATGAGCACATGCCTGTTGGTTAAGAAAATGAGCTGGCCCACCAGCATGGACCAAATTCACTATTTCACTATTTAAAGTGGAGTTGCCACTACAGGCCCATATGAATGATTTTGAGCATCTTTCACCTGACACTGACAACCTACAAAAATGGTCAAGGGACATCATAAGTTTTTTTTTTACCATTGACAAGACACATCATGTGCTGATTGGGTGCTCAAATCCCCCAATTACCCTAATTAATAACTGTTTCTTCCCAAAGTTCTGCAATGGTTGACAGCACAGTGGTTGAAAATCACTGATATATGTGTTGTACAGATTACATTTCTCAGATGCAGACATCGCTGACATTCTCAAATGCACTGATATATTTCACAGTACGGTAGCATTACCATTTGACTTGCACCAGCAGCAGGAAATGGTTGATGCTATTCCAACTCACTTCCTACCAAACAACTGATTAATAGGATTCAACCTTTGCCCATAAAAGGCTATATTTTCTGGTCACATTCTGCTGAAACCACCCACTTATTATAAAAATACAAAAACAAAAGAAGAGCTCCACTGGATCAGGCTAAAGACCTATCTAGTCCAACTTCCTGAATCTCATTGTGGCCGTCAAAATGTTTCAGGCAGCATACAGTCCAACGAGAGACCTGCACCCTGATGCCCTTCCCTGCACCTGGTAGTCAACATCTAAATCTGCACACATCCATCATGGCAGGAAATCTGTGATGGACGTTTCCTCCAGAAATAAGTTCAATCCCTCTTAAAAGCATCTATGCAAGATGCCATCACCACATCCTATGGCAAGGAGTTACAGACTAATTACATGCTGGGTAAAGAAATATTTTCTTTTTTCTTAATTTTAGTGGATGTCATTCAATTTCAGTGGATGTCCCCTGGTTCTGGGGTTGCCCAAGAAGGAAAGAACATTCCATCTATCCATCCCCTGCTATTTGCAAGAAACTTCCTATTTGCAAGAATCATATGCAACTGTCACTTGCTGAATGAGGTATAGAATGGAGCAACTTATGTGATTTGGAGTGTGAGAATACAGACTTACCCTACAATCCAGAGTAACTATGGGAGCACATAAGAGACATTATGTGCACCCGTAGTTACTGCACTACCTAGTGAAAACCTATGGGAAATTCATATTGCAATCCAGAGTAAATTGTTCTTACACCAGAGCAAGGACTCCCCATAGTTACTCTGGATTGTGCCCTAATTCAATGTCTGAATTCATTCTATCAGAGCGTAGTTTCTTAAAAGTCATACTTTGGGTAGTTCCATTCACAAAATAATAAACCTATCTTGCAGTTTCTTGCAGAAAAAAATCTGGATTTCTTGCAGAGAAAATCAGATTGCTTGCAAGAGAAATCTGGTTTTTTCTTCTTTTCATTGCAACCTGCACTTGAAAGGATTCTGCAAATGACTGAACACAGGATTTTGCAAGTGTCATCTTCTGTGGGAATTGATCATGTAAGAGCAGCAGCCATCAAACCATAAGGCAAGTCCCTGTTGTCAGGAACTTACCATTATGCTTCTGCATTGCATTTTCCCCCAATAGATCTGGACACATGAATGTTCTGGGCTATCCCATCTATTGCCTGGCATCCAAGAAGGCTGTAGATCCAACTGAGTAGATGCAACTGCCCAGGGGGTCCAGGTGCCAGATTTACCAGGAAAGAATGTAGGCAGGAAAGAACACAATTCTAATCATGTCTACTCATACGTAACAACCATTGAACATGAGAACTATTAGACTGCAACAGATTACAACAGGTTGCTACTGTAACTGGAGAAAAAAGGCATTTTATTCTCATCAGATGATGCTAAAGACTTTATGGATTAAAAGTTAAAGTTTTTGTTTTTAAGCCTCAACTGCATGTTTCTTTTACAGTATTTTTTTTCTGATGCCTCTGTGGTTTCCAGAGTCTAAAAAGGGAAAAAGTACGAAAACAGATGGGCAGTGTGGAAAGGAGACTGACATGACACAGAAAAGTATAGACTCACTCTAAATGATGATGACTTTGGTCAAGCCCATCTTTGACCTTTCAAATGTTCTTTATAATTATTGCAGTTTTCGGTTGAACTAACCTGGCCTCTTATTCTTCACTAAAAAGTAAACAAATTCAGAAAAAAATAAAGCAGAAGAAATCACACACAACATACAGTATTTATTTTTAGGACTGCATGCAATATGTGAGGGTATTATTATTATCTTGGCAATATGAAGGGAGAGTCTCAGTGCTGTACTTAGTGGAGCTGTTTCCAAAGGAGTTTTTTTTTAAGTTGTATAAACCACAAAAATAAAATTTCACATCCTAAAAAGGAAAAGCGAAGATGTCATATATTTGAATTGTTTGTACATTGAAGAAAATTGTAAGACTATATTGGAAGATGAGATGTTTTGGTGGACCAATAAAAATGGGTATCAGAGAATATGAGATTCTTTTTCAATGAAAGAGGCCAGTTATCATAAGTGTCAGGTTAACCTTTCCACCTAGATATGACAAAGTAGAGTCCTGATCACATCTTTCATCAGTTTAAACCACTTTTAAAACATCATAAAAAACCAGGGGTGCAGGGAATTGGATTGGGACAGCAGTGATGACAAGGCAGAGGTTCCTCACTAATTTCCCAATGTAAACCTGCATCCCCACTTCTGCTCTGTTATTTATCTCCTTACACTTGGTATTGAAAACTGCTGATTAGTTAATTTTCCCCTATAATGTCTTTCTACAGCCCTTGATTGAAGGTATTCTCTTGGAACATTTTTCCACTGCTAAAAGAAAAAGAAAAATAATGCAAGCAATTAGGTATTTTTTCCCTTTATTGGTTAGTGAAGCTGAAATTAAAGATAATGTCAACAATGATAAGAGATAAAGGCAGGATAAAACAATCACATAAAGATTGAATTAAATTACTGGAATGATAACCATTAGAGCTGGGAAAAATTTGGTTTCTGTCTGATTTGGAATCTGGGCTTGTCATTCTGCTGCAAATTTGATGTGCAGTTGACTTATTCAAACATTTTGATATTCTTTACCAAACATATGATTTGATTTTGGATGCTGAGGGTAGCCATTAAGACCATTGCATGTTTCCAGGATTTTGGAATGGTCAGTACATTGAGAGTCTGTGGTTAGTATGTACAACCCATGCTAAATCTATTTGTAGTCTGTGGGCATAACAGTTGGCTGCAGGCAGTTGACAGAGGGCAGAAGGTGGCTATTGTGTAGGCCAATTTGCACAGGAAGCACCATTCAGCTGTTTTGTCAGAATTACACAGCCAGGCATTTTCTCAGCTCTGCATTTCCAAATTTCATGCAAGTTCAATCTCACATCCAATTTCTGCCCCTTCATCAAGAAGATCAGAGAGAACTCATATTAAGAATCTCATAGAAATATTATCCCAGGACAACATGCATTTGTTGCAAAGTAGCTTAATCCCAATTACAAGTGACCACTCCTAGCTATTTTACTAATCCTTTCTTAGGGGATTTCAAGAAAGGCAGGTCCTTTCGCCATAATTGAAACTGTCACCTTTTGGCACCAAATACCAAAAGTTTGAGTATTTGATCCACAATTTCTTTTTTTTTTTCCTTAATGGCAATTCAGTTAACAATATACCTTTTGACATTGTTCTCATCGAATATGTATCCTTCAGTCACACGATTAGCATGGTTAGGTGCTGCAAGCATGAGGCTGCCTTTGTGAAGTGTGACATTGCACCTGCTTCTTCCTTTTTGTGGATAGAACCTCCCGGTTTTGATTTATGAAGCTTTTCATTTCAAGATAAGTTTTATTTTGACAAGACTGTGCTTGTGGGCCACTCAATTTCATGCTCAGCCTTTGCAAAATTGAGCTTTATGCTTGAATGGACTCTGAAGAGCAGGGTAAGCAATTAGGGTGAGCTTGTCATTTCTAGGGTGGTGTTGATTTTTTAAAAAATGTCAGAAAGTCTGCATCTGGTGATTTGGTATCTGTATATGTGTGTGTGGAGGGGCGGTATCCATGGAAGAGAACCCCAGTGGATACAGGGGTATGTCTTATAATGTTTTCCCCAATCATGAAAATGTAATCCCAATTCCAATGTAATGCTGGAAGTTTCTGGAAGCACGGAGGAGAGGTTTCAAATATAAGGCACTGGAGCAGGATGCAGTCCGCATAATATCATACGTTTGTTTTTTACAGAACAAGGAAGGGAATTTTTCTCAACTCGCTTTAGTAGCTGAGTCCATTCTTAAAGCTGTGTTTGCCTTGATTAGGAGAAAAAGGTATATGCAATTATATGATACATGATATGAAATATGATATAAATATATGATATGGAACTGTATGTAAAAATGATGACAAAACACTGTAATCGAATTCAAAATGCTGTAATATAATACAAAATACAATTACAATAAAAATAATATTGTTAGGGGCTATAAAATTTTAGAGGCACTATGCTGAACACACATACATGCAGACACCTTTTTCAGATGATTTGTGCAGTATATTGTGATGTAATTTTTTAAAGTCTCCAAGCATTTTTTTTTATAAGTTAGGGCCTCTCCAAGTCTAAATCCAGCACCGAGTCTAGTTACTAAATTCAAGGTAGGAAAATCAAATGCTGAATTGTTGTAGGGCAACTTGTTTGTATTTCAGATACCTTTTCTTTTATGTTTTTTTATCCCACATATAGATGAAAAGATTAGATGTAGTGCTGCATGATTGTTTTAGGTGTAGAGAACATGAAGGCAAGTCCTCATTACTGCCAGATGACTGTGTGAATCCTGGAGAGTGTTGTTGAAAACTGAATGGAGCATATGTTTTTGAACCCTTAGGGTGCAATCCAGGGTAACTATGGGGAGTCCTTGCTCCAGAGTAAGAACAAATTACTCTGGATTGCAATATGAATTTCCCATAGGTTTTCACTAGGTGGTGCAGTAACTATGGGCGCACATAATGTCTCTTACGTCCTCCCGTAATTACTCTGGATTGTAACCCTAATGTTTATTCTGCTGGCATGCCAGAAAGCCTAATTTTCTTTTTGGTTTTAGGTGTAATTTTGTTAAGACTGAGTTCTCAGCTAGAATCTATCTTCTACCCTCCTGAATAATCACCTCACTATCTGGTGAAGGGTAAGTGTCCAATGTTAGATTTTAGAACAAGCTGCCATTGATTGGAACTTTTTCTATCTTATGAGAAAAATACACTGGAAATCTGTGCCTTAACAACACAGGTCACAGTCTTAAAACTACAATTCTAAACATGTGTCCTTGAAGTTAATGGCATTTACTTCTGAATAAACATGGTTAGGATTGTACTGATCATGGCATGCCTAACAATAAACACTAGGGGTATGCATTTGTTTCAAGACAAATGGAACAATGAACTCAACAGTTGGTGAATATTTCATTTGTTCCAAGTCAAGTGAAGAAAGACATTGAAAGGAACAGTTACTTTTCCATTTTAGATGCCAATTTATATTCAGAAAGGCTATATTCTAACCCCCCCCCCTTCCAAGCTGCCCAACATTATGTTGGGTTGCTGGATTTGAGCCAGCGATTTATTTGGTGCAGATCTGAGTAGCTGCATTGTGGTGACTGCTGTGCTACACTGGGAAAGGAAAATTAATCCCCTCACTATGAGTTGCATAACAGCAACTCATTGCAATGCAGACCAGTTGACCTGCCAGTGCATGATAGGATTAGACTGCCCTACTTATATCCAGTTACTAAGATGAGAGAATATCTAAAAATATGGAAAAAGGTAATTCCTGGCAAAGGGTATAATAGAAGCAAATGCCAATCTTTCCCAATGATCAACATGAATGTTCTGCTGAAAGGTGCCCAGTGAAATGAAGACATGAAGCTGAGAGTGAAGATTGCCCACCTAGTCCCCCTTACCTGAAAGTAAGCATCACTCAACAAAGTGAAATTTGTTCTTGGAGAAGGGACATTGCTAAGTGGTGCATGGATGAGACACGCTTTCCCTCCTTTCTTGTGATGTTGGTCATGGGATTTTACAGTATATAGTATACTGTTGAATAGTGCTGTCATGGGAACACTAAATAGTCTTAGTATGGAAGAGGCTTGAAACACTCTACCTGCTAAGAGTCCTTCACTGGACCTGAGATGGCATGCCACCTGGGGATGCTGCACATATGTACACATACATTACCATGTCAAGAAATGTCTTGCCTCTTCCTCTTTATTGACTTTATTCCCCTTTCTTGACTTCAAGGCAGTGCAACACAAGCAAAGGAGCTGCCAGCAGCTTGGGAATTCTCAAACCTTTGTAGCTTCAAAGGGACTCAAGGGACACCCTAATGACTCTTGAGTAGTAACTACTTTGGAAGTGGGAATAGGGATGCTCACTACTCCCCAAATCCACTATCTGTAGCAACTGATTCATTTTACCTAGTGGGCAGTGTTGCCTTGTCTAGTAAACCCAATATTTTGCATTAAATTATATATTTGTATTGATATCATATATGAGGATTTAATTCCAAGTTTCGTTTTGAAGAAAAACATTTGCCAACTATGCTGTTTTTGTTCTTTTAAAAAATATTTGTATGTGTAAAAAAGTATGTGTGCATGTGTGTATACTCACTTGTTTTGTGAAGCTCTTGTAAGGTCATGAATAACATTTATGTCTTCATAAACTCTAGGCAGTTTACAGGACATGAGAATGTTCTTTTCTACAGCCTAATGAAACCCTTTCTAGATGCACATACGGTAATTATCATTATGTACATACACTCTTCTGAACTAGCAAAGAGCTCCACTTACTGGCAGACAAAAGAGTCCAAGTTCTTATTTTTTCCCCATATAATTACTGAGGAAGAATTGAATTGTGATTTAAAAGTTGACCCAGGATACAACCCTATATGTGTCTATCAGAAGTACATCTCATTGTATTCTATGGGAAAGGATTGCAGCCAGAATTACCCAAGTTTTGAAAGAAAAAAAAATTGTGCTAGGTTGACAGGAGCTGGACACGTGAGGAGAGCTCAATGTCAGGTGGCACTTGGGCCTCAAACTTCTGAACAGTTGACCTTCATGGTCTTCATGCTCAACGTCTAAATACTGAACCACTGCATCCCTTTACCTTATCAGTAATGGTTCCTATTTATATTTACTATGTTGTCTGAAAAATCCTGTCTTTAAAAAAATCCTGATAATTGGAGATGGCATGAAAATTGGACACACGTAGTAGGAAAAGAGAGGTAAGAAGATTGTAAGTGGGCTCATTATGATTTGAGCAGCTTGTTAATACTATGGGCTAGCAAAAGACCTCCTGGTGCTAGAGACAGTATGGCTGCAATCCTAAAGACACTTTCCTGGGAGTAAGATCCATTGAACACAGTAGGGCTTACCTTTGAGTAGACATGGTTAGGACTGTGCTCTTAGTCAAACATTGCTGTTGTTATCCAGTGTGCTCGCCTCTTCACGGCCTCTACTTTGGTTGCCACTACATTCCAGAAAGGAGGTACCTTTAATATTCCATAATCGACCATTATGGGTCACCACAAGAGCTAGGCTGAGTGATGTGGCCCTAGCAGCGGAAAGCAATAAATACAAATAGCATCAGAACTCCCTCTTGTGGCTGCCTCCTGGCCAATTTTCCTTCCCTGATAAATTGGCCATCTTTTTAGTTATTTACACCTACTTTAATTTCATCTTTAATTAAGATGTCATCAGATGCTCAACTTATGGAGTATTACAAATATACGAAGGAGTAGCAGAAAAGTTTTTTCCTCAAGTTTTCCAAGAGTGGATTCAAAATCACAAGTTGTTAAGTTCACAAGTTGTTTACCACTTTACTGTTTTAAGTTTTTTTTTGTTTGAGTTTTTCAAAGATTAGATTCAAGGTCTACCCCTTGATGTCTACCCCATTTCATAGTTATAATTCTTCCTCAGAAGTTACAAAGCATAACATATATATTGAACATATCCATAGCACATTAAATCATATTTAATCACTACATTCTTATAAATATGTATATCACTTACCTACCCCTAAGTGAGTTTAACCCTACAATCCTGAGTAACTATGGAAGCACGTAAGAGACATTATGTGCACCCATAGTTACTGCAGCACCTAGTGAAAACCTATGGGAAATTCATATTGCAATCCAGAGTAAATTGTTCTTACACCAGAGCAAGGACTCCCCGTAGTTACTCTGGATTGCGCCCTAAGTTTCTCTAGGAAGGCGACTGTCTCTCAATTAGGGATAAACTTCTAGAACGTTGTCGGAGAACTGCCTTCTTAATCAGGTGTGCTGAAACGAATGCTTTGTTCTACAAGTGAAATATTTACATTCAGATGTAATGTACAAATTTTCTCTTAGAAAACATCTACTATAGAGAAGAACAAAAATGGCTACAATATTTATTATAGTGTTATTATAGTATAGTGTCAAAACTGCTACTGGGGGGGGGGGAGGGAGAGGCTCACATCCCCATTCACCCTATTATTAAATGACTCTAGTTTATTACTCTCTCCCAAATTCTTGTGGCACACCTGTGGACCATTTGTGGCACACCAATCGCTGGTCTACATAGTTAACACAGCCTATGAATTGATGTTTCACAGATATGCCAAAACAGCACAGATGTATGTGTAACATGATGCAGCTCCTTGTGAATTGCTCCTTGTGAATTAATAGGAAGAGTATGCATATGGAATGTTCCATATCTTTTGCTTTCCTCTTAGATTTATTCTTTTTCACCATTACAGGAGAACTTGAATAGGGGCCTGTAATTTTACCGAGCACTACATCAAACACATATTATCAGTGTTCACTCATGTGGATGCAATTACATTTCGTGGAGTACAGGGTGATATTTAGTTTGCATGTAATGAATAAAAACCATTTAGGACTCTGCCAGAAATATAAATGTGTATCATTCTGCCCTACTCATTTTGTTTCAAGCCAAAGCTGGTTTTTTTTAAAAAAAGTTATGATGCAGTGATAAAGATATTTCAGATAAGGGGAAAAAATAGATACTGTCTTAAGCTTAGAACTTCCATCTAAAGGTTCATTTTAAATGAATGATGTGGTAACCCTGCTGAAGCATACTGTAATCTAGTGTTAAGAAGAACAGACTATTGCTTCCAACTTGGAAAATAGTTGTTTATGCTCCCAGTTCTGAGCCTGTTTTTGGATGCTATTCAGTTATTCTCAGCTACCCCTTAAATTTCTCTTCTCGTCTCCCATTGCTTAATTGCTTGCCTCTCTGCCTCTTTTCCATGACACTTTGCCCTTACCTTTCTTTGGTTCCAGCACTGGCAGCAAGAACATGGAGACAAATGTTTTTCTTCTCTCATTGATGCTGGGAAGAGAATGATCAGAATGTTCCAGGCACATGGAGCAATAGGAATAAGCAGCCCAATATCTTACCAGCTATTGCTGAGTTGGGGCTTCTGCTGGAACTGACTGCCATAAAAATAGTCATTGCCTGTCACAAAAGGTGCTCCATCCAGGTGTGCCACTCACTGTGCTGCTGGGACTACTAATTTGACTTTTGCATCCCTGTGCTTTCCCACTCCTGACATCAGTATTTCTGTTTACTGTAGGAATTAAGGTGGTAGGTGAGGTAGGACAGGGTAGCAGGAGGGTGAGGTGGGTGGGAATGGGCAAAAAGGGGTGGGGAGGTTATCAATGGGAGCCCACAGGTGGGCTGAAGCCAGTTCTCACCGGATCTGTAGAACCGGTTGTTAATTTGGGGCTGACGTTAGGGAACCAGTTGTTAAAGAGGGGGCCGTCATCTTTGAATTGCATGCAAGTGTGTTTGAATTTCTCTTAAAGGGCCTCTGGGTCTGTCTTCCCAGAGGTTCAGCTCCACTCCCTCCTCCCCTTCTGAACTTCCCTCCCCTTCTTAGTGTTGTGAGAATGAGCTCCTCCAGGGCTTTTGGTGGGGGCCATGCCTGCCTGCCTTCCTGCCTCCCCAGGTGCCTTTGCAGCCCAGTACTAGGCATGGAGAACTACTCAGTACTACCCAGTACTACTCAGGAGTAAGCCATACTGTATAGTAGAGGACTGCAGCCTGTGGCCACAATCCTAACCACACTTTCCTGGGAGCAATTCCCATTGACTATCATGGGATTTCCTTCTGAGTACCATAGGATTAGGATTTGAGGCTACTTTCCCACCCACACTTTCCTGAGAGTAAGCCCACTGACCATAATGGGACTTACTTCTGAGGCGATTGGCAGAGGATTGGATCTCTCCCTCCAGCCCTGTTCCTCCAGCCCTGTCTACTTTCCTGAGAGTAATCCCACTGTCTATAATGGGACTTTCTACTGAGTAGAAATGGTTAGGACTGGGCTCTGAGGCTGCAATCCTATCCACACTTACATGGGAGTAAGCCCCACTGACTAGAATGAGACTTACTTCTAAGTAAGCCTGCATAGGATTGGACTGTAAGGCTAAAATCCTGACTACACAGTTTTGGGAGTAAGCCCCATTGACTTGAATGATACTTACTTATGAGTAGACACAGTTAGGATTGGGCTCAGGCTGCAATCCTATCCATACTGTAGTCCTTTTGCCCCCCCCCCCCGAGATCTCCCTACCTCATCCTGCCCCTCTGAGAAATCTCTCCCCCTGAGATTGTCGGGAAGCAGTATGGGGGGCACCTGAAGAAATAGCCCCAGTTCCCATCTTGCCCCTCCAGGAGCCCAGTCCACTGCCTACTCTGAAGTAAATCCTATTAAAGTCAGCAGGTTTTACTCCCCTGTGAGGATAGGAGTGTAGCCTCAAAGCCCAATCATCTGTCTACTCAGAAGTAAGTTCCATTATAATAGTGAAGCTTACTCCCTGGAAAGAAGCTGGTTTCTAAGAGTTTGTAATCCTATGCCTGACTACTCAAAAGTTCATCCCATTTCAATCTATGAAGCTTACTCCCAGGAAAGTATGCAGAGGAGTGCAGCATTACAGCCCAATCGTATTCTTGGCTACTCAGAAGTAAGTCCCATTAGAGTCTGTGGAGCTTACTCCCAGGAAAGTAAATAGGATTGCAGCCAGAGGCTGGTTACTAAGACCTCAGTCCTTTGATTGACTACTCAGAAGTCCTATTATATTACAGGATATATTATATCATGTAAGCTTACTTACAGGAAAGTGTGGACAGGACTGGAGCCTTAAGTAGTGGCTTAGAGGCACACCTCAGCCTGCAGATGGACACCACAGACTCTGGTCCTAAACTGTAGATCAGTCTTTCTCAACCAGTGGTATGAGTACTTGTGGTAGTGTCTGCTGGTACTTAGGCACCTGGATGCAAGTGTCATATGTGCTCCCTGAGGCAGCTGGTGGGTCTCTGTGTGATTCAGGAAGCTGGACTAGATGGGTCTTTGGTGTGATCCAGTGGAGGCTTTTCTTATGCTTTTATGTTCTTATTTGTGACACACATTCCCCCTGAGAGCATAACAAAGTGTAATGCATAGGAATAAATTACACTGAACTCAAGGGTTTAATCCTGATTGATGCAGTCACAGGTGATACAATTTTTTTGGTAAACTAAGGGTTAAGGTGGTGTGCCCTGCCCCGGCCCCGGCCCCGCCCCCTGACCCAGCCTGGCCCCGCCCACTTCCAGAGAACCAGTTGTTGGGGCAGGCAGGGCCCACCACTGCCAGGTGAGCAGATTGGATCCCTGGAAGGGAAGGCAGGATTGTAAGGGAAGGCACTACAGATATACTTCCTTCTTGGACCTGAGCCTTGGCTGTTTATTTATTTACTCAATTTATACCCCGCCTTTCCTCCCCCTTAAGGGGGAGCCCAAGGCAGCTAACATTGAAGAATAAAACATCATTAAAATTGCTAATAAATACAAATTAAAACATCGTTAAAATGCAATTAAAATACAATTAAAATTATAAAGACTAGGAACAATTAAAAACAAGCTAAAAACATTTGTTAAAACAATAAAATAAAACACTAACGCGCTGCCCCCCACCCTCTGCCCCGTTTAAAACGCTTTTTTAAAATAAAAGGTTTTAAGGCTCCGCCTGAAGCTCTGTATTGAGGAAGCTTTTCTCAGTTCAAAGGGGAGGGAGTTCCAAAGCCGGGGTGCCACCACCGAGAAGGCCCTATCTCTGGCCGCCACACCTCTCACATCTTTTAGTGGCGGCACAGTCAGTAGGGCCCCCTCAGATGACCTTAGATGATGGGTCGGATTGTACAGAAGAAGGCGGTCCCTCAGGTACCCAGGACCCGAGCTGTTTAGGGCTTTAAAGGTCAGGACCAGCACTTTGAATTCAGCCCGGAAACAATGGGCAGCCAGTGTAGTCGCTGAAGCAGTGGCCCGACAGAGTCGAACCGACGAGCCCCAGCAACCACATGGGCCGCCACATTCTGGACTAATTGCAGCTTCTGGACCATCTTCCGGGCAGCCCCACGTAGAGCGAGTTGCAATAATCTAGTCTCGATGTCACTAGGGCATAGGTCACCGTGGCCAGATCCAAGCGACTCAGGTATGGTTGCAGCTGGCAGATCAGCCGAAGCTGAGCAAAGGCTCCCCTGGCCACAGCCGCCACCTGGGACTCCAGAAGCAGCTGCGAATCCAGGAGAACCCCCAAGCTGCGAACCTGCTCCTTCAGAGGGAGTGCAACCCCTTCCAGAACAGGATGATATTCCAATACCCGAGTCGAGGACTTCCGGACCAGGAGAACCTCTGTCTTATCAGGATTTAATCTCAGCTTGTTCACCCTCATCCAGTCCCCCACTGCCTCCAGACAACGATTCAGGACTTCAACTGCCTCCTTGGACTCTATCTCTCTTGGAAAGGAGAGATAGAGCTGGGTGTCATCAGCGTACTGATGACACCTCACTCCAAACCTCCGGATGACCTCTCCCAGCGGCTTCATGTAGTTGTTGAATAGCATGGGGGATAGAATGGAACCTTGTGGCACCCCGCACCGAAGAGGCCAGGGTGCCGAGCAAGCATTCCCCAGCACCACCTTCTGGGACCGGTCAGCCAGGAAGGAGCAGAATCACTGCAAAACAGTGTCTCCAATCCCCAACCCGGCCAACCGAACCAGAAGGACACCATGGGCGATGGTGTCGAAGGCCGCCGAGAGGTCCAGCAGGACCAACAGGGATGCACTCCCCCTGTCCATTCCCCGGCATAGGTCATCCACCAAGGCGACCAAGGCAGTCTCTGTCCCAAACCCTGGCCTGAAGCCAGATTGGAAGGGATCCAGATAATCAGCTTCATCCAGGACCCTCTGAAGCTGGGACGCCACCACCCGCTCGACCACTTTGCCCAGAAATGGGATGTTTGAGACTGGCCGATAGTTGTTTAGGTTTTTAGGGTCCAGGGAGGGTTTCTTCAGGAGGGGGCAAACCACCGCCTGCTTTAATGCAGGCAGCAACACCCCCTCCCTCAGAGAGGTGTTCACCACCCTCCCTGTTGAGCTGTCATTGTGTGGCAGAGGCTTACCCATGCTGAAACATGTTGTTGCAGTCACATGAGTGAATATGATGAACATGAACGAACTTTAAAAGTCAAATAGGGCCTGTGTATTGTATTGAATAACTAAAAAAGATTTTTAGGTGGTTGTTTCTTTGTGTTAATACGTTGCAGCTCCACTAAAATTAAGATGAACCATGTCCTTAGGGAGGGTACTTACCTGTACATTAAAAAATTTATCCTTTACGTACGTATAATGTTGCCAATGCTGTTTTGCCTGGCTTTTTATTGTGATTTTGAATATAAGGACTTGCTTTATAAACCTATTGCATGTTCTTCTCCTTTTTAAGTTGTTGTTGCCAATTGTTAAAACCACTGCCTTTTAGAAAGTCCATCACTCCAGATTAGCATTCAGAGCACTCCAAGAGAATGAGGGACAGATGCACTCTCTCCAGAGGAGTGCTCTGAGTGGTGCATGTGTGAACTTTGCACATGCACAGTGTGACTCTGAAGCCAACTGCCCAGAGTTACTCAGGATGGCTGCCTCCCTATGTGCACTGTACATGGGCAAAAGTCACAAACCTTGGTGGCACCCCTGCTTTCATGATGGCTTATGTGTTCCATTGGACAGTCCATGTGCCAACTGTGCCTGTGGGAATGCTCTGCATTTAGTTCCCAGTCCTCAAGTCAAAAATGAGGTCCAGGATCTTATATTTTCCTGTCTTCCTTGGACTCACTGCTCATGTGGGACTCTAGGTATGTAGCACCAAAATATACTTTTGCAGCAGCTGTAGTCCCACAGCTCTGAGCTCCTATATCCTCCTCCATGGCAAGCATGGCAGATCCACAAGCTAAAGAGCTTTCCTCCCAGATTTGACACCGAGTTAAGGAGTACCATGTATGTGTTCCTTCACCAGTGGCTCCTGGTTGTGTCCACTTCCCACCACTTCCCACTGGTGTCTGGTGCCCGATACCTAGTGCCAGTGCTCAGTGGTGCCCATGCCCACCACTGCCCTGGAGTGTCTGCCAGTGCCCAGCTATACCCAGGGCTCACAAATATTCTTGAAATTTTACTCCTGCAATGATTCAGCTAGTATTCATATAAAAAAAATCAAATCCTGTAATTATATAGTATTTATGTTTTGAGAGCCACAGGACAAAATATGTATAAGAAATGGGTGATGGCAAGGCCATGTCTTTATGTAAATAGGTGGAATAAAAATAATTTTAGTTGTCTCTCTACAACAAATAATGTTGCTGTCCTCTAGAGGGATCCATTTTATTGCATTTCTGCTAAGCATCCTAATCTCAGTAGCAGACTGCTTTTTCCTTCTGCTTGTTAACAGACAAGCAATTTAGCTCACAATAACAGAAAAATGCTGTAGAGTAATGGTTAGTGGACCACTGTAGCTCAGTGATTGTTTCTTATTTGCCTTTCCAGTACTTCCTGAACCTACAAGTTCTTCAGTTAACATCAGTAAATTTATATCTTGATGCCCACTTCTTGCAGTGACCATATGGTGCCAGGTCACCATATGCTATAACAAAAACAAACAAAAAAAGAACACAAAGCCCCCAAAATGTAGGACACCCAAGAAAAATGTAGGACATTACAAATAAAAGCTAAAACACTGATGTACATTGATTTCATCTGCTTAGTGAAAACACTATATCACTCATTTATTAAATTTTAAAGACATGGAATTTATTAATTTCGAGAAGGCTACATGTTGTTTGCTTACAAGGAAAAGGAGGAAATTTAAGTTTTTTTCCAAGGATAGAAGCCTAAAAAAAAAAGGATATATCCTGGAAAAGGAGGAAATAAATATCAAGTCTGGAGAGATTCTATTTGATTCATTCAGCCATGCATAGTGAAATGTCCGCATCACAGTAATAGATTAGAATGTCATGCTTATTCTCCACACATCTCAGCTGATGTGGTCTGTATTTACATCCTTCACTGCTGGCCAGATTTTGTATGTTATCAATTAAGAAGTTCTTGAACAGTCCACACAAGGAAGGGCTTAATAGTGATATGAATATGAAATGCTGCATTTTGCTGTTCTCATGTGGCATAGTTACACTGCAAATGCATTTTTAGATGTTCCCCACTTACTTGAGTGAAGACAAATTCCAAGGTCAATGCTTCAACTAGTTTCCCTTTATGATGGTGACAGGATATTATCATGAGATCTGTCACCATAAGGCCCAGATAGGATTGGGTGTAAAGGCCCAATCAGACCTAGACCTTACAATGATGAATCTCACCTGTCCACTCTCATAAGTCCTGGCCCATAGCATGAAAGCTGTTCTACCAGTAACTTACACTCTTGTAACTTCCTCCCCACAACAGTGCAATACTGGATAGAACTGGACTACAAGTCCAAGAAGCAAGCTCAGGATGAAACTGAGGGTACTTGAAGTCCTGAATCATTGATTGAATTTCATTCGTTATTTGTCATTAGTTGTCTGAATTTTTCACAAAGAATCCTTTTAAGAACACAATATTCCTACAAGTAAATTGCATTATTTTTTCATGGCTTAAAAAAAAGAGGCCTTCAAAAAAACTAAATAAAGAAATTCAGTCCAATATTAATCATGGTTTGTGCAGCTTATTGAGACAGATATACACTACTGAAACAGACTCTTTAGTGAACAAAAACTCTATTGATCTATAGTAGGCATTACCATGGATATTATATTAATGAGCTTTTTATGAGAATTTGGCAACTAATAAGGAATTACTGTTTCACAATACTGAAGTTACTTGTGGAGGAAGATACATTATATTAATTGAGCAATACCCAAGAAGATTAAGTCAGTACAAGTCAGTATTTCTAAGGAAACATGTTTAAGCAGAACCCATACATCAATTACAGGGGAAAAAACCACTGGTAAATGTCAAAGGATATGGCTATAATGGTGATTGGGCAACAGTGCTTTCCTGCAGTAGCAACTTATTTAACCCTTGATTTAATCTGCCCTGTCAGTTTTGCAAACAAAATTGTGATTATGATCATAATTTGTGTTTGAAAACCACTGATTTAGGAGACTTAATTGAGGAATTCTAGGGAGAATAAATTATCTTATAATGAAAGATTGATGCATGGACTCACAGCAGAGCTAGCCTAAGCCCTCCTGATAAGGGTGACCAGATGCCTGAACCTCAAAAGGACAAGGTCTTGGATCCCTCTCAGCCTGGCCTTTCTGGCTGTCAATGGCATGTTTGCCTACTCATGAGTAAGGCCGCAATATTGGGCACTTTCACTTTCTCATAGAGCTCAATGCATATTTTTGATTTTTAGTTTTTTGGCCATACCTTTTGACAGGAAGGAGATATTTCAAAACCAATATTTGCATTGGATTCTGTTCTTCAATACAAATCCAATGACCTATGACATGATGGGGTACGGCACACCATTGCAAAGTTTCAAAATGAAGCCAAAAGGGAGGACAATGAAGCACTTTTGGAGGACACCCAGACAGAAGACTAAAAAAAGAGGATAAATCTGGAAAAATCTGGTCATATGGTCACCCTGCTTCTAATGCCAAAGGATGCCCAGCTTGCCAAATGCTTTCCCCTCTTTCCTTACCCAGTGATGTGTCAGTCTCTGCTCTGCCTAGTGTCAAAAGCTCTAACTCAGCACTTTCCTCCTCTAAGTAATGCCTTTTCTTTATTTACTTCTTCCTTTTTCAATCCAAAGAACTCGTAAAGAGAGGAGGAGAAGCAACAGGGAAAAGTAGGCAGTTAGTGATACAGTAGGTACCTTGATCATCCTGCTACCTGAAGCAACAGCTTTAGTTGGTCTCACAGATGATCTGGTCATTAGATGTAGGTTCAGGAGGCATGTGAGATGATTCAGAAAGAGATTTGACAGATCTAGGCAGGTGAAAACAGATCTAAGCAGGGGCACCACTGGGCACCAGTGGGCAGCAGGCACCATCAGACACCACCAGGTAGGAGGCACTACTGGATACCACTGGGCACCACCAGGCACCAGTGGGCTATAAACACCAGAGGGCAGCAGGCACCACTGGGGACCATTGAGCAGTGAGCACCGGGCATCCCTAAAAGGCATCAGGCACCATTGGGAGGTACAGGCACCATAATGCATCAGGCAGCAGTATCAGCCAGGGACCACCAGGCAGATGGCACCAGTGGTCAAGGGGTATCAGCGGGCGGCAGAAGACAACTCCAGATGCATGGCACCCCTACTGGGCACTGGGCACAGACTGGCAGCAAGCGCCACTGGTCACCAGCAGGCACCACTGCCCACCAGTGGGCAGTAGACACCAGTGAGCAGCAGGCACTACTGGTCACCAGTGGGTGGTGGGCACCATGCATCCCTACAAGGCACTGGGCATCCCTATGGGCACCACTGGGTACCACTCAGTGGTACCCAGCAGGCACCACTGAGCTCTACTGGACACTAGGCATCCTTACTGGGCAGCAGTGAACACCACTGTGCACCACCTACCACCCCTACTGGGCACCCCCAAGCATCTCTGGACAGCAGGCACAGGGCACCATTGGGCACAAAAGGTTTGGGCTGATGTTGATTAGTCAGTCTTCAATGTTAAAGTTTTCTCAAATAATGTTTTGTGATATGGGTAAATGAACCCTCTTGTTTCCTAGGCACATTTTATATGCAGCAATAAATGGCTGGGTCATAAGAAACCATCTCCTGTCTCAGATATTAGCACATTCTTCATTTGTGCTTCCAGATGGAAGGCTCTTCAAATGTCAGGAACACTGAGGCATTGCAAATGCACCTGCAAGCCCTAAGGGGGCTATACCAGTTTCTAGGCTGATACTGCTGCAATTCCAAATGGCAGAATTGATTTAGCAAGACCAAAACATGCTACTTAGTTCAAAGTAAACAACTGTAGGTCACACGCCCACTCCTAGTTGACACATCCTTTGTATCACCAGTGAAGTTGAAACTGTGCCACTTCATCATCTAAGGGCATGGTTGCATCTCAATAGTATTGATACGAGGAGGTCTTTTTGTTTGCAATTCTTGTGGAAGAACCAATGAATGGATCAACATTATGGGAGGCTTTGTTGTCAGAATCCCACAACTGAGTGGCTCAAAAAGGGTCAATGTGTTCACAGAAGCCAGGCAGAAGTGTCAAATGGACCGGTTCAAATGCAAATGGACCTGTTCATGCAATACTGGCTGATGCATGAGCCCACTGGAAGATTCATGTTACTGCAAGGAAAATGCAGGTGATAGAGTTTATGAAATGTGTGAACCAGGTTAGAAACTTGGATAAGGATGAAAAAGTTTGGAATTAGAGAGAAAGAACTGCACTGGATCAATGTAGACACTCACCCACTGGTGCTATAAAATCTACTGCAAAAATCAGGGCTACTGTAACATAATACCAATAATAAATACTTTAAAAATGTCCATAAATATGTTCTACTTTTGCATGGTTTGCTAAACAATATTAAAACCATTTCACGTAACAATGAATAGTCTATCTCTATTTTACCTGTAATAAATGTAATAAAATTGACAGATGTTTCTTTACACGAAAACAGCATGTTATCAGATCCATAGTGCGAAGGAAATATAGTAAAGCATTCTATTAACTGTGAGATATGGAGAACATCTGGTTTGAGGATGGATTCTTAGACATTTGCATTTGCCATGATTGAAATCACATTTTATATATCATTTATGACCCAAACTAGCAGCCTAATCTTACTCAAACTCTCCCACACCGATACACCAGCAAGATGGGGTATGTTGAATCCTACAGGCCTTTTTAACAGGAAATCCTCTGTGTATGGGGATATCACTGGCATATGCCCAAATTGATCCATGCAAGTAAATCAGCCGGGGGTAGGAAGCATAGGGGTAGGTGTTGCTGATCCTACCTCCTCCCAGGACCAATCTGACTCCCCCACCACATCACCACCCTCCTATTTCTCATTCCATCCCTTTCCATCCTCATTGAACAGTGATATTATATGACAATCCATTTCTATAGTTCTCCCCCATGGACGTAGCTACTGCTATAACTTATGGTGGGGGCAATTTTGGAGGTGTCCACTGGGTGGACAGGAAGCATCTATAGCATTGGAACTGAACTAGCTACTTGAAACAGACAAAGTCTGAAGGGACCCATTACATAGGATCAAATCCAGAAAGGGAGATAGGTTTCTACTGCCACTGCCATCAAAGCTGCCCTCTTCCCAGATTAAATTTACCTAGCCCCCTGCCTGGTGGTGGGCCTGGCCTGCCCAACAACTGGATTGCTGGAAGTGAGCGGACCAGGCTGGGGTCAGGGGGCGGGCAGGGGCGGGGTCAGGGAGGACATGCCACCCACCCCAGCATGCTGCAGGTGTGGGTAGGCGTGGTGAGGGGTGGGCCCCAACCCCGGCACACTGTGTGTGTGTCAAGCTTAACGCACGCGCAGTGCGTCTCCTGAAGCTGGCTTCAGGAGACGCACTGCGCGTGTGTCAAGCTAAGCTTGACGCATGCGCAGTGTAGGGCTTCCCCAGAAGCGCCAAACTGGTGTGCCCAGTTTTGTGCCCCCCCATAGCTACCGGATTGGTAGCGGGGGGCACAAACATCAACCGGTTTGGGTGATCCGGCCTGAACTGGCTTTGGCCCACCTCTGCCCTGCCCCATCCCTGCCTGTGTTCTGCCCTCTCACTACTCTCTCCTGTCTCCCCCATTCTCTTATCTGGATCTGTGGGCATCTGAAGATCACTGGCATCACCAAGAAGGCATAGGCCTTTGTGCAGAAAGCTTTGGAGTACCTTTTACAGCTACAATGACATTCATTAATGACAGTAACTATCAGTCAATGATACCAGAAGACATCAGGAGGTAAGTATAGGATTGGGCTCAAATATACACCAATGTCAGTTTTTCTTCCCTTTCCCAGAAAGAGAAATAAAACAGTGGATGCCAGTTGTTTTAAATGTTTTTTGCATCTGGGTCAGAGTTGTCAAGTACTGAAAAGGAGTATTTTAGAGCAAAAAGTTATCTAAAAATACAGAAAATTTTTTGAATGTTCATGATTCACAGGAAATAATTTCCTCAGTAATAATAAAAAAAGTTTTATTGAACACCAGGTCCATGTAAATGGATTCCTTATGAGCAAGTTTCCAAACCTCCACGTTTGTGATTTATATTTCAGTGTGTTTCTTTATATAGGAATGCTGATTTCTTTGTCTGACTTCATCTTATGGGCTCTTGCAGTCCTTCCTAAATCCACTCAGGTTCCTGGAAGGATTTATGATGGATATTTGTAGAAATTTGTAATTGCTTTTTCCTAAGATCAATGCAATGGAGTTGATGTCTTTGATTTTCTTTGTCTCTCCCTATTCTAATTATGCTTGTTATAAATGGGTGCTACTACGGTAACATAATGGCAGTTAAATCTCTGGTTATGTTTTTCATTGATAAAATCAATACACATGTAAATAAAAGAAAATTAAAACATATATCTATTAGTTTGCAAGCAGGTATAATGGGGAGACCTTGTCAAGCTCAACAATACAAATCCTGTGAATTATTCTTTTTTGTTGTTGTTGTTGGCTCCTTTTACAAAAGCCACATTGTCACACTAGCTGTGTGATCTTTTAGCAACTGATGTGAACAGTTATGCTTTAGAGAGGGCTCCATGTTCTTAACAAGTTTCATGTTTACAAGGAATGTCCTGGGGGCATTAAACATCTCTCCATTCTTATCACATTTACAAATAGAACTATAAGTGGAGTAGGCATTTGATATCCCTTTCCAGCATTATGCAAGAGAATGAGTGAATTATTTTGATCTCTTTGTTGGGCTGTGGATGGTGCAAGTGGCTAAGACACTGTGCCTGTTAACCAGCAGGCCAGGGTTCAATTCCCGGGTCGGCCCCACAAGACAGGGTGAGCTCCTGTCCTTAACCCAGCTTTGCAACGCCAGCTGGATCCAATCGTATTGGCTCTGCCTTTCCATTGGACTAATTCAGTGGCGTGGAGAGGGGGGATTTGCTGCTTGGGTAACAGCATATCCTCCATAACAATCCAACCCAGGCTTTCGTTTTCGCATGCAGCGTATGCAGTGCTGAGCGCAATACCATAGTCTTTTAAGACTGACGGAGGCCTGCTTTTTTGTTGTTGTTGAGATACAGGCACTCGAAAAACTGAACTGGTTCCTACATCTGCTGCTGTCTCTGTTGCATAAACATTTTGCTACATCTCAGTAACATAAACTTTGTATGCCTTACCATTTGGGGGATTATAATACATATGTAGATTGTTTTGTATGCAATGGTAGGATCTGTTGTGGATGAAATGGACAAAGGCAGTAAGAGCAAAGGCACAAAAGACAAACCAATTTGGCCAATATAGCCAGTTGTATACTGGGTGGTAGCTTACCACAATGTTTACTTACACATTTGGTTAAGTCCAAACTACTCTGATTATTTCACCTCAGAAAATTTCCCCACCAGTTGTGGAAGGTCTTTTGGCGGCAGGGGAGTGGAAGACACGGAAAGGGAGAACTAGATAGAGAGAAGATGGACCACTAAATAGGTGGTGTAGATCTGAGAATACCCATTGCTGACCTCTGCACCAATATGCGGTAAGGGAACATTTGTGGCTGCCTCAGCCCTGCAGAATACAGAGGTGACCATTTTGTCGCTGGTGTTCCACACAGTGCTGGAGCAGGAGCCGTTTTGGATTGGACTCTTAAGGGTACAGTCCTAACTTAGGCCAGCACAACTCATCGGTCATCCAATTCCCATGGTGATGTAGGAAGCCAAGCATATGTCTGTGCAGTGGCCTAACTCTCCCCCAGGAGTGGCTCAGAAGTGTCTTATGGCACTCCTATAACACCCCAGATCAGCACAGGTCTTATGCTACTGGGGTTTAGGCTGGTATAACTGGAGATTAGGATTGCAGCCTGTAGTCCTATGACAAGAACCCTTTCCCTTTCCTATCAATGACTACACTTTGAGAAACCTCTTCCATTTTAGGTCATCAATTTTTCCAGGAGTGTTCATACTGAGCATTTTTTTTTACATCTTGCCATTGCCAAGGTGCCCATACTGTTGTGTGCTTTGATGGTATTTTCCCCATAGAGACTCCTCCATTTGGGGGTAATTTCTTTCCCACTTAACCTTTTGTCTGCATCACGAACTGAACCCAGACAGGGGTCTCATAGGCTGCTCTGGGAGATAAATTCTGGTAAAAAGATATGGTATATCTCCATGAAATATTATAGATATTACAAAGTGTCTTAGTGAACAGTTTCAGGCATTGTGTAGTGTGTTAGAACTTGATCAGTGACCGCCTGTATCCCAATCAGATGCTGAAGTATACTGTTATTAACTTGGATTCTAGTGCAGTATATGTTTGCATCAAAGCAATGGACCATACAAACACAATTTCAAAAGATGACCACACTGACCTGGGTATATTTGTTGTGTAGATTGGACTCATTGAAGTTCAATTCAGCACTGAGATAAATGTCTGTGATAATCTTAATAAAATACAACACAAGAAAGTGAAAAAGGCGGTGTTGTACTGCTATCTGAACATCTCGTCACATCCTTTCACAGATGCAGCTCATATTCCATGCCTCACTTATCTGTGTTAACTTTGTCACCTCACATAAACATATCTGGGTAAAAACAGGTTCTGTGCCTATTTTTAAACTATCAATTTATTTCCTTTGATATCCATCTCTCTGCGCATTTTCAACCCGTCCCACTCATTTGTCACTTTTCCTCGACGAGGAGTAGTCGGCTGAACAATATGTCAGACAGCACAGCCAAGCAAGCCTGCCACTTTCCTTTTAATTTCACATCAAGTCCCAACACATTTGTAGAGCTTGTTGTAACTGGCATAATTGTAAATCTTGCTACAGTGTGTGAAGTATGAAGAGGAGAAATTGAATGGTGACATTTAATTTTACCACAGCAAAAAAAGACCCAAACTCTTTTGAATTAAAACAATTACATCTGGTGATCTTTAATCTAATGTTTCTGATGTGCATATGGGGGTATGGGAAAGAACGAATACATACCATAGTAAACGTTTTCAGACCACTCAACATCTTATCAAGTTAATTTTTACAGTATGTAACAAAATAGAACATTTCCTTCGGAACCCGAAAGCAAGTGCATTTTGATAAATATAAAAAAATATGAAACAACAGTGGACTCTGGGCAATTAAACATAGAGCAGTATTTCCCAAAATGGGGATTGAGACCCTTTGGATGGGATAGCAACCTCATTTCGTGGAAAGCCGAGTGCCACCATCTTGGAATCTGGCACTGGGTGCTGCCCTCATGGAATGTGGTATTCAGTCTGCTTTCCTGGGAGTAGGTCTCATTGAAAACAATGGGATTTAATTCTCTGGTACCACAGTGATATAATTTCCTCTTTGATGTCACTTCCAATGATGACATCATGTTCTGGGGGTCCCAGACAGTTTGTCATTCTCAGAAGAGAATCCTGGCTAAAATGGTCAAGAACCACTAGTACAGAATACAGGGAAGGTTCAAATTCTTGGGCAGAGGTAAACATAAGTCCTGCCGTCTGGATGAGGGCCACAGTAAGGCTGAATTTGGCTTGCATTGTAGTGGGATTTGCCGCCGCCACCACCAGCTGCTCTTGATGCTGAATGATGCTGCATTTCACTGCTGCAAAGGTTGCCCTTGCGGAGCCTTCCCATATCTTGAAAATAGGATCAAGATCTGCGTATTTATTATTCGTAGCTAATGAGTTCCTAAGTGAGAATGAATGATAGCAGTCATAACTGGAGCAAAAAGATATAAAGAGTGATCAGAAGAAGCAACAGAATAAGAGTGATCCAGGAAAGGCACAAGTTCATAATTTCCAAGTATTAGTGGTATATACTTGGAAACAATGGGATTTAATTGTTGGACAACATCAAGTTGAAGTTCACCCACCAATGGATCACCCACTTCTTGGATCACCTACCAATGTCCTTGAAATGGGCTTGATCTGTTCAAATTAATTGTTGTAAACCCCTCCTACAAATGAACTCCAAATGGACCTCAATATTTGCCTGATTTATTCATTCCCAGTTGTAGTGCTCAGTGGGGAGACTGTAAAAAATAAATAGGAAATCTCTAATTACAATGCCTAAAAGGTTTTTTCCTAGACACATCTGCCTATTTACAATTATAAAACTGTCATCCTAAGGGCAAAGCACTGAGCTGTTTCATGCTTCTGCTGTTCTGTTGTCTTAAACTTCATTATTCTAGCCCTTGAACTTTTTATTATAGGGATTATACTATATTCTTCCTATAAGGAAACTTGTGACAGCTTGTCCAAAGGTCAGATCACATCTAGCCATTGCAAATTGAGTTGACAGGTGCATATTAACACATTGCCTTCACATGCATCAGTATATACATTTTAATATAACAATTTTCAGACTTTTCATGAACCCGTCTATGTGTGTTGAAGTTGCATCAAAAGGAATTATGCATATTTAACATTTGTGTGGTATTTGAATCTCACAAGCAATTTCTCATTATTTTGATTTTCCTCCCCCCCCTTTATAGAAGCATCTCCTGCTCATTTGACAGGTTAGGCATCGCAGCCACAGTGAAAAGTGGAAATGGCCTTTTTTAAGTCTTCAAATGCTACTTTCAATGATTTTTTTAACTAGCAGCTTTTTTATCTTGCAAATTCTTGTTGTCACACAAAATTTCTGCATATGGACTCTGATTAATGCCTTCAGGAATGGGAAGATATAAATATAGACATACAGTGGCGCCTCACGTAACAAATTTAATTCGTTCCAGAGGCATGTTCTTTACGTGAAACATTCTTTACGTGAAGTGGATTTTCCCATAGGAAATAACGGAAACTCAGACGATTGGTTCCACAACCCCAAAAATATTCGTATAAAAATATTAACTGGATGTAAAAATGATGACAGAACACTGGGATTGAATTCAAAATATGCATTCAGTGTGCATGATCTTATGAAATCTACTTAGGCTGAAGTCCTAAAGACACTTTCCTGGGAGTAAGACCCATTTAACACAATGGGACTTACTTCTGGGTAGACATGGTTAGGAGGCTGCAATCCAAGACGCCTTCAAAGTGTCTCCCCACTTTCTCCTTCTCCATCCTGAGCTCCCCTCCCCTGCTCCCTTCTGGCTAGCCCTGAGCTGCTTCCCTCTTCTCCACTGCTCTTCTCTCCCTCTGCCCAGCAAATGCCCAGCCACAGGAGGAACAGCATGGAAGTGTTGCTTTCACTATGGGCAGGTGCACTAGGCAACCCTGACACATTTTAAAAAGGCTGCCGGCCAGCGTGTCTGCCCCAACTGCCAATGAACGTTTTCTTTACCTGAAGCACTTTCTTTACGTGAAGCAGAATCCTAGAGAAATTTTTCTTTGTTACATGAAACATACTTTACGTGAGGCTTTCTTTACGTGAGGCGCCACTGTACTTTCACACACACACACACACACATACAACACAATGCAAACACACATACCTCAAAACAATTTGAATCAAGTCATATGCAAATCATCAACAAAGAAAGTTTGATAGAGTGGAGCATGCATTGAGTGAGGGTGTTGAAAGAGTAAACCACTGAAAAAAATATTGAGAAAGTGGGGATGCCTATGTTTTGCTTCCAGTTTTGCTTCAGTTTTGCTTCAGTTTTGCTTCCAATTGTTCATTAGGAAACACGGCAAAGAGGGACGAAAAGCTCACCTTTTCCAGCCAAATTTAGTCTCCAAAATCAGGGTGCGCATTTAATTCGATGGTTAATTATAAGTATTGGGTGTGCATTAGATATGATTTGATATTCAAGTCAATATGGTATTTCTTATAATGTTGGGAGAGGACACTTGCAGGTGTGATTCACCTATGGTGAACCTAGGGACCCAAACATTTTCAGTGAAGAATGTTCAGCCTCACAGGCTAATGGGAAAAATTCAGATGCTCTAAAACCAAAGGTGATATCAAGGGGGCTGTAGGGACATTTTACAGAAGACTAATGTATCTCAGTAAACCTAATAAACCACTAGGGCATTTCAAACTTAAGAATCTGTCTGGGACCACATGTCAAACATACCAGAATGTGACATCTCTGTGGTGTCAGCGCTGTTCCATGTCTACTCAGAAGTAAGTTCCATTGTGTTCAACAAGTCTTACTTCTAGGAAATCCCAGTGCCAGATTCTAAGATGGTAGATCCCACTCTCTCACAGTCCCTGTGATTGTAACCCCCCCCCCGCCCCCTTGTAAGTCGTTGCAACTCATATCTCTGAGTAAGTCTTCAAAGCTTTGTTTGTGTTCCCTTGCAAGGTCTGGTCATCTGTATATTTTTCAACTGTATATTTTTTGTTTCTTCTTTCCTCCCTTGCTTATCTAGTTTGGCTAGAACTGGGAGTTGTTTCTAAGTGCAAATGAGGGGCCAGTTTGTTTGGTGGTTCCCACCCCCCCCCCCCAAAATTTTTTTTCACAAATTAATGGAGCTAAAAATTTATTGACAGCTATTATTAGGAATATTAGACATATATAAGAAAGCACTGAACCTATTTCCAGTGAGCATCTATATAGGCAGTGAGGTAGCATGGTAAGTATTGCAGGCACTGCAATGCACCCACTAAATACACCTTCCCACCTGCTGCCAACACTGCCAAGAATGGCTCTGATGGAAAGTGAGAATCTTGTTATATGGTGCATTGTGTTATCTGCACTACTTACTATGCCTGCCACTGTATGTAGGCTGTCTATGGGAGTGCCATAAACCATGGTCATGGGGCTCACACATCGTCCGGTTTACTTTCTTCATATTGTTAGTGTGTTATCAGCTATCAGCCATTTGTTTTATTGACTGTGTTTCTTATTTCCAAATCCAAAAGAAACATTTCACATCAGCAATACAGATGGCAAGGAAAGGTGGTTTTGGAGAAATTTGCCACTGATTGCAGCAGGTAGCTTTCCCCACCCACTGTATTTTCCCCTCTTCTTGCAATATCAATGTGGCATCAATATGGAATTTCTGAAAGCTTTCCCAGGGTTTGGTGAACTGTACTGAAGATAGTATGGAAGAATTTTGAAAATGAACAGTGCTTGTATATCTGCCTTCATATTTCATGTACAACTACACAAATGGCAAATCCACAGCTAGAAAGGTAATCAGCCAGAACGGCTAAGCATGTTTTTCCCTTGTTTGACAGCCCAATTTGTTTGACTGTGATGCAATGATTTGTGATAAACACCCATACATTACTGAAAAAAATTGTTCTGTGTAATATTAGCTTGCTGATCAATATCAAATTATCCTGAATGAAGTCAAGGATACAACACAATTAGAAGTGTGGCATTATATTCCGATCAAGATAAGAACATCTAGTTTCACAGAGGATCAATGTGTTCTGAAAGTCAATATATAGAATTCAATTTATTTTTAAAAGGGGTGAAAGTATGTTTTAAATATAGTATGTAAGTGCCATTTAGTTTGTATTCTGCAGTGAATGATCTAAGAAGGCAACACTTTGTACTCAAGTTTACAATCTAAAATTCAGCAAGGGGGAGGCAACAAAACATGGGAGAAGACTGGAACCAGAACTTGGGTTACACCACCATTGCGTGGAGCCTTGGATTTACCTTGCTGTCATTCTTCCTGGCTCTTTCAATGTGCTTGAATGCCATTTCTATCAGGTACCCCATATCACAGTACACAAATTAACCCCCCCCCCAATAAAAACATCAAAAATGTGATGACTCACTATTCTATAAAACAATGATTTTCAGTCTTTCTCTTCTCATGGCACACTGACAAGGGCTAAAATAGTCAAGGCACACCATTAGGGTTTTGACCACTGACTTGGCATATTGTGTTGCTGGTAGGGGCTCAAATACACCTAATTACCCTACTAAATAAATGTCATGTGCCATGCACAATAGTTGAAAATTGCTGCTATACAAACAGCAAATACAAGGTCCAATACATATACAAAGCTCTAGAGTTCATATTCAAAGCAAGTGACAAACAACTTCCTAACAATTATAGCCTGCAACTTCATAGTTATTATACTATGCACAATCCTAAGAAATTTAGGCTGGCCTAACTCACATGGTCTGTCTTTCTGCGATAGTGTGAGGAGGTTGGCATATGCCTGTGCATTGGCCTAATCCCTCAGGAGTGGGGCAGAAAATGTGACACCCCCATGTGACACCCCCATGTCAGCACCGGACTCATGCCAGAGCTTAGGCAGGCCTAAGTTGAGGTTAGGATTGCAGCCCTAAACTATATTCTCCTCTGCTTATTATTGTCAGTATTTAAAACTCATGAAGATATCATTGTATTGTTGTCATTTTCCCCCAATTGAATTACTTCCATGCAGTAGCATGAAATCATTATGCTGATTATTGAAGAAGGTGGTATAAATACAGTAATTTGCAGGAGTTAATAATCAAATAATAATTGTGAGCACTGTGTGTGCTGAAGTAAATAAAACAAAGTGGCATTATTTATTGGGTGAATATGCACTCATAATGTATCAGGCCTCCGTGTAACTCAATCCAGGCCTCCGTGCTTCGCATACAGCGTTGAGCACAATACCATAGTCTTTCAAGACTGATGGATGCCAACTAATTGCAGTACATGGTTGTTAGTTAAGGTTGTTGGAAACAAACTCCCTAGCGTTGGAAACCTGTTGTGACATGGTATTAAGTTTTCATAGACTTTGGCTCGTGAATTACCAAGAAAACTGTCCAATACAATTTGAAATGGTGAGAACTCTCCACAAGCCCAATTAAAAATGGATAGTCACTAAATGTTAATAATCGATTTATAAGTTTGTAACTGAAAAATAAATGCTTCTGATTTTAAATCATGATTGTATTTTGCTCCAAGGATAACTATCTTGCAGTTAGGTCTAAGCATACCATGAACTAGACTGTGATGTTGAGAGAACAATCTGAGGGTATGAGATGCTGTACTCCTTGTTACTGAAACTGCTTGTTATACATGGGTTTTTTTATAGATTGATTTGACAAAAATCTGACTTGCTTCTGGCAAGGCACCAAGAAAGATAACATCACTGCTGAAGTTCTGAGGTGCTGCAGAGGGACCATTTCCATTGAACTGTACGAGATACTCTGCCTTTGTTGGAGGGAAGGTGGAGCATCACAGGACATGAAGGATGCTAATATCATCACACTGAACAAGAACAAGGGTGACGGGGTGACTGTAACAACTACTGTGGCATCTCTCTTCTTAGTATTGTAAGGAAGCTGCTTGCCCGAGTCATACCGAAGAGGCTTCAGGTGCTTGCAGAGAAGATCTATCCTGAATCACAGTGTGGATTTCGAGCCAAGAGGTCCACCACTGATATGGTATTTTCCCTTTGACAGTTGCAAGAGAAATGTAGGGAACAAAGACAGCCACTCTTTGTAGCCTTCACAGATCTTACAAAGGCTTTTGATTTGGTTAGTAGGGACGGCCTTTTTAAAATCCTCCCCAAGATTGGATGCCCACCTAAGCTCCTCAACATCATCAGGTCCTTTCACGAGGACATGAAGGGCACTGTAGTTTTTGATGACTTAACATCAGACTCCTTTCACATCCGAAGTGGAGTGAAGCAGGGCTGCGTCCTCGCACCAACTTTATTTGGGATCTTTTTTGCAGTCATGCTGAAGCATGCTTTTGGAAATGCAACAGAGGGAATGTATCTCCGGACCAGATCAGATGGAAAACTCTTCAATTCTTCCAGACTAAGAGCACAATCCAGAGCAAGTTCAGCCTGCTCTGCCCTAACTGCTCTCTCCTAACTATTCTGTATCCAGAGCAGAAAGTTATGCTGCATCCAGAGAGTCAGGAAGCCTGGGCTGCCTAACTGCTCCATAGTATGTTAAGTAATTGACACATGGGGAGGACTTGCTCCTGAGGAGACACCCCTCAGATGACACTGAACAAGGAACAGATGTGGTGCCTACAGTGGTGACACGACTCTGCACATCACCCGGTGCAGAAGTCTGTGCGTCTGTGCGTTCAGTTGTTTCTGAAGCCAACTGGCTTCAGAAAGAGTACTGCACAGGCACCATCTCTGATGCTTGCACAGTACTTTTCTAAAGACTTTCGGCTTCATAGGAGATTGTGCTGGCATCAGAGTTGGTCCCTGTGCAGAACTCTTTCTGAAGCCATTCGGCTGCCGCTCCGCTTCCTGAGTAAGGCCAAATGGCCGTGCAAAGGCACGGACTTCTTCCACTCTACGGAAGTCTCCTCTGAAGCTGTTCTGCATGCTCAGTCTGTTTCTGTGCAGTGCACCTCAGCTGGCCGTTCAGGCCAGCTCTGGGGACGAGCAGCAGCTTCTGGCTGCTACTCCGCCTTGGAGCAGGCCTGAATGGGCGTGATGACGCCCGGGGCCTGACAAAGGACAGTCAAACTCCTCTGGTGCATCACCCCATACGGAGCGCATCACCCAATGCAGCCCACACCAGCCGCACCAGTCTGGTGACGCCACTGGGTGCCTGCCTTATAAGGGGTCCCTGCTGAGATGCCAGTACATTCTACAGTGAATACAAGGGGCTTCTTGGAGTGGCCTGCTGTATCCTGAGGTTTGTGGGCAGCTGTAGTTTGTTCCATATCCTGAGGTTGAGAGGCAGGGATTGCATCTAGGCTGGCCAAGAACTCAGATTTTTGGTCAACACTGCCATTCTTACTCGGGCCTTATCATGGACCCCTATGGGTCTACTCATTACTATACCTGCTCCTGAGGTGGTATAACTCTGAGGGCTGGAAGAGGGCATTTCTGCCTTGGAAACAGGCTCTGGATAAAGAGTAACTGCTCTGCCCTAAGCAATGCTAAACATGCCCTCAACATGCCTCTCCTGAACTGCCTAGGCTGCCCCAGTTAGGGCAGAGCAGGTCCACCTCTCTTAGGGCACCCTATGTTGCCTTGCTCTGCCCTAAGCCTCTTCCAGAGTAACTGGGGTGGAGCATCTTGCAACCCAAGGGCAAGATGGGCAACCCAAGGGCTCTTATGTGGACAGATTAGTTGCTCTGGATTGTGCAGTAAGAGCAAAGTCCACAGTCCAGCTGAAATACTTGCGGGATTTCCTCTTCGCCGATGACGCTGCTGTTACTGCTCACTCTGCCGAAGACCTTCAACAACTTATGGACCGTTTTAGCAAAGCCTGCCAAGACTTTGGACTAATAATCAGCTTGAAGAAAACACAAGTCATGGGTCAGGGTGTGGATCCACCTCCCTGTATCACAATCTCTGAACATGAACTGGAGGTTTTCCATGACTTTGTGTACCTTGGCTCAAAGTATCTCTGACACTCTCTCCTTAGATACTGAGCTGAATAAACGTATTGGTAAAGCGGCTACCACGTTCTCCAAGCTTACAAAGAGAGTATGGCTTAATAAGAAGCTGACAGAACATACAAAGATCCAGGTCTATAGAGCTTGTGTCCTGAGCACACTCTTGTACTGCAGCGAGTCTTGGACCCTTTATGCATGGCAGGAGAGAAAGCTGAACACCTTCCATATGCGCTGTCTCCGACGTATTCTTGGCATCACCTGGCGTGACAAAGTTTCAAATGACACAGTCTTGGAATGTGCTGGAATCTCTAGTATGTTCACACTTCTGAAACAGCGTCTGCGCTGGCTTGGGCATGTCATGAGAATGGCTGATGATCAGATTCCAAAAGATCTCCTATATGGAGAATTAGTGCAGGGATTAGTGCAGGGATTAGTGTGGTCTCCCTAGAGGGAGACCACAGCTGCGATACAAAGACATCTGCAAGAGAGATCTAAAGACCTTGGGAATGGACATCAACAGCTGGGAAACCATGACCTCCGATCGTTCAGCATTGAGGCAAAAGATGCAGGATGGCTTTCTCCAACTTGAAGAGACTCTTGTTCGGCAGGCTGAAGCAAAGGGACAGACCCAAAAGCAGTGAAACCTGGGGCCTGGGCAGGGGATGGAATTTATTTGTCCTCAGTGTGGAAGGCATTGCCACTCTCGAATTGGCCTCTTTAGTCACACTAGATGTTGTTACAGGACCTCCAATCAGAGCATGATACCATAGTCTTTCGAGCCTGAAGGATGCCAATGGTATGATTTGTCTAAACCTGAATGATCACTGTAAACAAGAAGGAACATGCTGACCCCTGGAGAAAGAGAATATAATCATCCCTTTAAAATCACAGTTTAAAAAACTGCTTTTCTTCCTATTGTAGAGAGGCAGTTATATGAGCAATCAGTCCATTTTTTCAGCTGAGCCAGGCAAAGGCCTCCTACAGCTTTTTTTGCGTTTCTAATTTCTGAGTGCTTCTCTACATCAGTAAGAAAACGTGTTTTTTAAACAATTGTAAAGGGACTCACTTTTTATTTTTTTTAACTGCTTTTACATAACACTTTTTTTGGATCAACAGGGAGTCCAAAAATTCAGCACTTGCAGGTATCAAGGTACAAGCTTATTCCTTTAGGAGCAATGGAGGAGCAAGAAACCTGGAAGTGCGTCTTTAAATCTATTTTCCACCTTTTTTAATTCACTGTGTATTCTAGAACAGGACACTAGTGGATAATGAGGAACAACCTTTTAAATGAAATTTTATCAGTCAAGTAGATGAAGATGGTGGTCAGCTCTAACATGCAGCAAACTGATGCACACTTACCTGTGAGTAAGCACCATTGAACACAGTGGGACATACTTCTGAGTAAACATGTTTAGGATTGCACTGCCAGTCAACTGTTCTGATTGTGTGGGAGGTGGTGGTGAACAACTCTAGATCTACTCATGCCACCTGATCTATCCCTGGCAATGTCTTTGCATGTGTTATTTCCCAGTTGTGGTCATACAAATGTCACTTTTTTCACAAAGATCTTAGATGGTGTAAGGATTCAGGAAGTTAAAACAATAAAAAAATTACATTTGAAGTGTATTTTGAGCTTACTGCAATGATTCACTGTTGTGTTTTATATACACTAGAGTAATGATGCTCCAAATGAAGACAAAGTAGTGACATTATGGCTGTCAGATGGAATTACTTGTATCAGATAGAAACAGATAAGACTTTCCCATTATTTTTGCATGAACCATTTCATTATGGTATCCTGTTTGTGTATGCGATCACATGTGCATACTTTCCTGGAACTTGTGTGTGTGTGTGTGTGTGTGTGTGTGTGTGTGTGTGTCTGTCTCTCTCTCTCTCTCTCTCTCTCTCTGTGTGTGTGTGTTTGTGTGCAAAATCAAGCTGTATGTATACATGTCCAACCTTGTTATACACTGATTTTTTTTATACACAGATTTGACTCAACACAGTGGAGTCAGATTTCTACAGTTGTAGAGAGGCAGTCATGCAAGCAGTCATTCCATTTTTCAGTTCCAGAATCAAGCCCTTGCAAATATTGAAATATCGCACCTTATTTCATTAGATGCAGTGGAGGAGCACGAAACCTGGAAGTGGGTCTTTAAATGTATTATTCCATTTTTTATCATGGATTTTTTTATCCACAGGAGGTTCTGGAATGGAACCCTAGTGGATAAAAAATAAATATGTACACTTAGGAACAGTTAATAAAATCAAGGGGTCCAATGTGACAAATATCCCTACAAAAAGTAATATTTCCATGTGGTGTCAATGGAACCCCTGCACTGACTTGAAGGAAAAGCAATTTATATACGGGTTGTCCCATATCTGTGGATTCCCCATCTGTGTTTTCACTTAGTCAGGGTTATGGGGACTCCCCTGTGCCCAACTGCACACATTAAATATTTTAAAACCCTCCATATGGTTTTGTTCTCCCTTAAACCGAGCACTGTAAGCCTACAGGTTTACAGATCTTTTTGATCTGCCTTCCCACAGCCAGAACACTTTAAAAATCTTGAAGGAGGTCAACACGAAGTCACATTAGGATAGCTTATTGTTCCTTCAAATGTTCTGGCTGCAGGAATGCCTGAAAAAACTTACGCCTTATCAACACAAATGCACACTGGGGTGGGTGTATGTGCAGGAGATCCCATATTTGCTGTTTCCTGTATATCTATGGATGGCAGGAATGATCCCCTATGGATATCTGGGTGCTACCAAACTGAAGGTGGTTCTTCATCTGCACTTCTATTGGTTACTTACAGATCTGAGGTTGGGAAAAAAACTTTGGAACTGAAAAGTCACTGATTCCATAAAATCCCTTCTATAAACTCACTCTCCTTTCCCAATTCACTCCTTATGTAGTGCACTCCCTCCATTATTTCTGCAGCCACCATGGACGGAATAGGTCATTCTAAGAATCTTTGATGCCAAATGGCCCATAATGAGCTTTCACAGATTTATTGATTATGGTGGTGCAAGCATTTGGGATTCTGTGTACAATAGCAGCTGTCACTGGGAAAATTATTTGGGATATTTGGCCAACAGGCAAAAGGAGAAAAGGTCTCCATATTCTATTTACATAATACACTGGTAAAGAAAACTGGGACCAAGATTTTTTTTAATGGGATTTGTTTGTTACTCCTTCCCCAAGGAGAACCAATGCAGCCTAAATTCGTGAGCTTCAGAAAAAGAATTTTTTAAAAAAAATCAATTTGGTGACATATTGTTACCATGATCATAATGTTTTATCATTGCCCTCATACATTTTATGCTTGAGTGCTTACCCAAAGAATTACCTTAGTATACTATTAGGGCTGCTTACTACCCAAAGTAAGAAAAGTTTCCCCTTTCCCCATGGTAGCACAGTAGCAATCTCAGTTTTGGGCTGGATGGAGTGGAGGAACACTAGCCTGTTTGCTCCAGCGCAAGTTACGATTACACTGATAATCATCTGCAATACCAAAGAAAGAGGCCAAATTACCCACCATGTAATGTGCATAACTGGATGTGATGTATTTGGGCTTTATTCTAAATAGGATTTTATTTGGACTTATTTGGATTGGACACATGGCATGGAGAATATTTGCCTTTTAGTAGTCCTGCTCTGGCTTGGAACACACTCCAGCTGCTATAAATAAAGAACACAGCAGATTTTCTTTCCAGAGTAAATAATGGCTGCAGAGGAGCCTGTAGCCATTGTGGAGGTAGAAATGTTCTTATTAGGATTATTACTGCTATATTTTATGATTTTTTATTATGTATGCTTTATAATGTTGTTTTCTGGCATTTGTCCTTTATTTTTCATCTCTTTTTTATCATGTTACTTTTGTATTTTATTCTGTGTTCATGAACACATTATGCTGCATTGAGCATCTCATTATGGGAGGGGGGAGGAAAGAGGAGGGTAGAAATCTTTATCATAAATAATAAATAAGCAATAAAAGTTTAAGCTGCCATTCCCCTGTGCCTTGAGTCCCTCTTCTGCTCCCATTTAGGAAAAAAAGGGGAGGTCTGATGTAATATTGCACTAATGTGTTTGAAAGGGAGTTTCCATACATCTGAGCAGCTGCTGCATCATCAGAAAACTACTATTTATTTATTTATTTATTTATTTATTTATTTTTATTCACAGAAGTGTATATTGTGCATATCATGATTACATCACCAACGAAGAGAAAGTACAAAGATAAAACTCAGTACACATGTCAAGAACTGTGAATGAAAGGCACATTTGTTGGTCACATCTTATGGACACCCAAAGAGAGTTGCGCTATAATGGATACTTGCTGATGGAAAGTGGGAAAGGTTGACCTTGGAAAACATGATGTCTAACATGTAAAGATATACTGTACTTAATTTTTGAAATGCCAAATGCTTAATGTTATTTTTTTAGAACAATTTGTTGCAAATGACCAAAGTCACAGGAGACTTCTTTCTGCACAATGTGCGTTGTACCAAACCAGTTGATGATGATGATGATTGTAAACCTTCTTTCCCTGGTGCTAAAGGATGTTTACAATAATATAACATATGTAATAAAATCACATATTAAAGCCAGAGTAGCCTCAATAATAAACCTTAAAATTGCATCTAAAGATTAAATGATTACAGTACAGTAAAAACTTCAGCAACCCTTCCCACTATCCCTACCTATCAAACCTCCTTCCATTTACCTACCACCAAAAGCCATTTGAAATTTTAAAAATAGTTTTAAAGCCCAGTTGGAAAGTTTTCAGGGAGAAGGCTGGTCATGATTCCCCCAAGATGGAATTCTATCTTTAGGGGAGCCACTGAGTTGGCCTTTCCTTTCACTATGGTCCTACTTTCTTCTTCAGGCATCATTAGTTTTGGGGCTTAGTAATTTCAAGGGCCACCAGCCCTCCTAATGACTATACTCACCGTACAATGTCTGGAGATGCTTTGTGTACCAACAATTTATGTTTCTTGATTATTTTATGTTGCGCGAGGTGAAATGGGGCAGAAGGGTCTAGGAACTCTCTGGAGCGCTACCTGTCTACCCAGCCTCTTCTTTAGGACCACAAGGCCCTGTTACAAAGACTCAGTATTCCAAGAAAGTGAACACTACTAATTTGATTTCCATGTCTGTGAATCTGGAAAACTGTTGAATTAAAGAGACGGACCAGGACAATTTCAACCCCTTTTCAATCTCCAATCTTTTCAACCCCTGTGCTGCTGATTTACTTTTTAGAATATACCAGACAGCCTTGCTGTCATGTGCACTCAATTGGCTTGCAATAGACATCCAAAGCAATGGTGAACCAATTCAGGCGAAGTACTTCCCATCATACTGGCTCTGTGAATAGTCCTAATTTTTTTAACTCTGCAAAATAAAGATTTCTTTTTAGGAAGGCAGTTTCATTAGGGAATAAAGAACACAGAGTGTAGTTCAGTTTACTTGAGAAGTATTCTTCAGAGGGCCATAGCTATAACTTCATATTACAGTGGATGCACATTCATTTTGCTATAGAGAGAGAAAAATACCTTCTAGACATCAATCATTCTGTGATGCTGCCTGCAGGCTAGAAAACCAGAAAATGGCCCTCTTACCTCCAGGGAGTTATTCCATCATTAGATGAACCACCACTAAGGCAAGCCCATACATCATTAAAAAAGACAAGCATAGTGTTGGCTATACTGGAATAATAAGCAGGACAACCTGCACTGTCACTTTGGGTTGGGATGTGGTTGAGATTTTTATAGACATTGCAGGCATCAAGATATAGAGAATATCACAGGAACAGAAAGGAAGAAGAATCAAATGCCTGGTCAGCAAATAGGACTGCTTACTCAGAATACCTTAGAGCTAGTTCTCAGGGAGCAGAGAACCTCTCTTTGTGCTGCACCAGAATAGATGGTTGGAAGGGGGTAACAAAATTGAGTGTTCCTCTATAGGGACACTAGACATCCCTATAGGGGGAAAAATTCCTCCACATAGAAAAATTTCAGGAGAGTCCAGTTTTATATTGTCATCACCCAGGACAAAATCTTATATTGGTCCCCATGATGTGGCAGATATTTGTATCCCTCCAAACATACTGACAGTGGAAGATGCTCAACAGGTGGCAATGGGTCTTTCCCATGAGCATATGTGGGCATCCAATATAGCAGTGGTTCTGAAACTGTAAGCTGTGGTTCCACAGGGAGCATTAGAAAACCAGCCAGGAAAGCCATGGAATTCTTGTGAACAACTTACTGCCCTATGTAACATAGAAGATTGTAGCCCTAATAGGAAGCTTTGGAACCAGTTGTGAACCATTATGCGCTATAAGGTGAAATCCAGAGTAACTATGGGGAGTCCTTGCTCCGGAGTAAGAACAATTTACTCTGGATTGCAATATGAATTTCCCATAGGTTTTCATTAGATGGTGCATTAACTACGGGTGCACGTAATATCTCTTACGTGCTCACATAGTTACTCTGGATTGTAGGGTATGTCTCCATGATAATGTAGGCTTCTTTGTGGGATGCCCCATTGTGTAAATGTGCCAAGGTAAACAGTGGTACTAAACTATCAATCAACCTGTGCCATATCTTCTCCAATACAGCAGATTGTGAGGACCCTGTGTCCAACCAGGCAGGCCATCAAGCTTAACATCTAAGCAGAGCACACTTACAGCACACCACCCATCTGCTCAGTAGTAAACACAACTGAGCTCAATAGGACTTACTCTTATGTACCTTAGGTACGTTAGGCACCCATAATACAACAACAGAAGGATAATCTCAGAATTGGGTCACTGCCAGGTATCTATGATTCAGTTTGCAATCCTAACTTAGGCTGGTACAACTCATCAGTCTTCCCTTTCTGTGGTAATGTCAGGGGTCAAGCAGCTGTCTGTACACAGGCCTAACCCTCCCCCAGGAATGGCAGAGAAGTATATTACAGCACTTTTGTGGCACCACTATGCCAGCATGGGACTTGTGCTGGGGCTTAGGCCAGCCTATTGGGGGGTTAGGATTGCAGCCTTTGGGATTCATCTGATTAGAGTGTCAACCTTTGATATCTGTTTTAAAAATATACAATATGCTTCTCTCTTGGAACATCAGCTAACTGATATTTATTTTCTCCTCTTTAATATTTTGCAGTGGCTGACTCAATTTGATCAATAAGTTGTGACCACCAAAGTTAAAAGGTTTTATTCTCGAATAGCATGTCATGTTCAGTCAATTTGTATTAAACCTCTATCACATTCTCTTCCTTGACAAGAATTTGTTGATGGTATTATGATTGCTACTAGAGATCTTTTCTCAAAGGTTAAATTTTTTTGGCTTCTGTCCAGATGTTTCAAAAATAGTTATTAATTTGCCGTGTCATATTTTGGTAACAGCAATACTGTCTGCTTATGAGATTGTTCATATGTTGTAACTGTGACAATTTATTTGACTGTTAAACTGTCAGGACTTCATAACTTCAAATCCTAATTATCACCATGACATATTGTATCAAGTTAGGCAAGGCCTAGGTACTTGCAGTGTCACTGTAGTTTAACCAGTGGTTATTCTGATGAGTTTGCTTCCTTGAGCTATAGAAATTCCTACCATTCAGTGCAATGACAAATTGAGAAAGAAAAGTAATTGCTTTACAGTAATTAACATTGGGAGCAAGCCAAAATGTTACATGCTATAAAAGTGTTCCCCTCCCAATGGGCAGTTTTCCAGGCTGGTTTCATAAAAGGCTACCCATTCAGAATGAAGCCCATGTTTTATGACCTCACTCCGGATTGGCTTCATTATGGTGCCATGTGTGCCGTATCAAATTTGGTGAGATGAAGATGAAATAATCAAGGTCAGGGAACTTTGAGTGCAATTCTGACTTAGGCCAGAGAGAATGGCCCGCTACCCATAGTTAGTGGGTTTTTGAGGGACAACCCGCCCCCTGATGTTCTTTTGGTCCACCTTGGTGAGAATGATCTAACCCAGATGAGGACTTCGGATCTCAGGGTTCAGATCAGGCAAGATCTCTCCCTTGTTATCTGGTGGTGCCCGAACATCCGGATTCTTTGGTCCTCTTTTCTCCCTAGTAGGGTGTGGAGGGGAGCCAGGGACATCCGAAAGATTGATTTGGCCCGTAAGAGGGTCAATGCCTATGCAGCAAAGTTTGTGACTGGTTGGGGCGGGCTTGTGATCCTACACCCTCATGTTCTTTGGCAGCTGCCCCATGTTTTTAGGGATGATGGGGTTCATCTTACTGATTTGGCCCTAGATGAGTTCGTCTGGGATTTAGTTAGGGGACTGCTTGACTGTCTTTAGTGGGGCGGTGGAACCATGTTCTAGACAGGTTCCCCGTGTGGCAGGTGTCGTGCTGGAGTAGGCAGGATAGGCCCTTGGTGATTGTCTGAGACAGCAAGGGTCAGTGCGATGCATAGCGGGCTTGCTGGGTCCCAGGCCGGACGTAAGCCTAGGCGGCTAGCCCTGCACCCGGGATTTAGGCAAAGTCAACTGGGCAACTGATTTAGGCAAAGTCAACTGACCGAGCACCCAGCTGTCTCGACCTTCGGGTTGGTGATGATGGGCACCTTCTGTGTGAGGGTGTGACCTGAGCCAGGCTTTCGCCCGTCCCTATTTTTGTAGCTACCAGCACGACTTTATTAGCAGTCCCTGTGGTTTTAAATAGTTGTCAGTGATTTAATAAAGTGGCCCTTAAATCCAGCATCTGTCTCTGGCTCTTCATTCTCGCCGTGGGGGGTAATGGCCCAGCTAAGATGGCCTATGTAGGCCATTTCCAGAACTGACAATTGGGCCAAATCTACAGGGCTAAGACACCTCTAGGCTGACACTTAGACCCAATCCACAGGGCTAAGATGCCTCTAGGCTGGCCTAACTGCTGCAGCACAAGGGCAGCATGCTCACTGGGGTGGTGTGGTTGTGCCATATCCTGAGGTTGAGGGGCAAGAGTGGTAATTAGGCTAGCCAAAAACTTAGAATTTTTCTTTTGCTTCCATTTTTACTCTGGCTTAACATGGGCCCCGTGGGTCTATTCAGATTTATTCCTGCTCCTGATGTGGCCTAACTCAGAGGAGCATGAACCGGCATGATGGCAGCCTAAGTTGACTCACACTGGCCCAAGCCTTTTCTGGTGCAGCTAGGCTGGCATATCTCCACTTACACTGGCCCAGTGCCAGATAGGCTGGCCCAAGTACACTTTATGCCAGCCCAAGCCTCCTCTGTTGCAGTTAGGCTGGCCTATCTTGGAATTAGGCCAGCCCAGTGAAGATAAGCGAGCCTAACTGCACTTCAGGATTGCAGCCTTTATCTTTGACACTGAATTGACATTGTCAGATTCTCATGGAAGGAGATCTGATTGGCTACATAAAGGAGTAACATCGTCATGTTGACCAAGTGATTGCAAAAGCTGAATCACAGCATGAAATCTGCCAGGAAGAACACGATGGGTATAGAAGTAACTGAACAATTCTGGTTTTTCTAGAAAACTGTCAATTCAAATTTCAAAATGAACAAGGGTAGGGTATGTTCAGCCACCGCTTATCTACTATAGAGGTTAATGCTGGATTTTCTTGGTGTTGGTTGAGAAATCTGAAGACGTAGAGTTGAAAAAGAGCACATATCTTAGTGTCGGTCTCTCACACTTCATTACAAGGGTAATAGCTTCCGAGATTCCTTCCTTCTTGGTTTGTGATAAGGATTTTGTTGTTTTTTGAAACTGGTTGTTGTATCACTAACAAGCCAAAAGCCTGTGGGGAGTGTTTGGAAAGACATTCGCTGTGCTCTAAATTGTGATTGCTTATTTTTAGAAGAGGATTAAATAGATGGTCCTCTGAATGAACAATATTAGAACCAAAAATGGCATGAACGTAGCTATGAGACTGAGCTATGAGTCACAGAGGCCTCAGTTTGAATCTCGTCTCTGTCATGAACTTATTTTGTGGCCTGAGGCAAGCTAATTTTTCTCATCCTCAGAACTCCTCCCGACATCTGCAACATAGAGATAACAAGACTCAGCACCTTACATGGTTTCTTCAAAGGATTACGATATAATGCATGTTAAGCTCTTTGAACATTGGAAAGAACTATATAAATGCTAAGTATTTATGATGTTTAGGTAATTTATAATGCAGGTCAGTATTATACTACATCAGTGCATTACTGTTTGTGAAATGCATTTCAAAGAATTGAATTTGGATACACCCCCATGCATACATGCACCCTATCTATTTCAAGCTTTGAAATGTAAGGTAAAACCAAATAGAAATGAATTGCAGTGGAGGGAAAGAAAGGCAAAGGCAATGAAGGGAAATGGGCATGAATGGTGTCATGACTAGCATCATGCACTCACCCACACACTCAACTCTCAAAGGGAGGCGACTCCGGTACAAACAATCAAAAACTGGCTGAAGGACCCTTCTCCATGCTGGTGAGAACCAGGCAAAAAATGCTCCCACAACCATCTATGAGATTTATGAGAATTAAGATCTTATGAGAATTAAGACCTGGTAGAAACTTCCACTTCCTCAAAAGTGAATTTGAAGGGCTTATATCTGGAACAATTTCAAACTGCAATTTTGAACCCACCAGTGTGTCATGACCCAATTTGGGAAGTTTGTGAAAATGACAAGGCAGATTAGGCTATGTGCATCAATGACACAATTATTTAAAATTAATCTCACTTATAAGGTATTAAAATTGTCAAGGCACACAATCAGTTTTTTGGACAATTGACAAGACACATCATGTTGCCGGTGTGGGAAAGTCATCCCTACCTACCTACCTACAGTATTTATATATCACTTTTCAACTAAAATGTTCCCAAAGTGGTTTACAAAGGAAATGAAAAAAATGAATGGTTAATGGGTCCCTGTCCCGAAAGGGCTCATAATGCAAAAGAACACCAGCAGAAGCCATTATAACAGACATTGCTGTGGTAGAGAGGGGTTACTCTTCCCTTGCTAAATAAATGAGAAACACCCACTTGAAAGAGTGCCTCTTACCCAGTTAGCAGGGGTTTCCATCCCCTGATGGTCCTATTAGAAAGCAGCATTTCCCCTCCCCAAATTCCCACAGCAAACCTGTGGAGGAGCACTTTTGGTACACCACTGTACCATGGCACAGTGGTTGAAAATTGGTGTTCAAAGACTTCTAAAAGGTTTGGGAGCTACTGCTGTACCTGCTTAGGTTTTAGATGTAGGCTGCAATCCTAAAGACACTTTCCTGGGAGTAAATCCCATTGAACAAAATGGGGTTTATTTTGAGTAGACATAGTTAGGATTGTGCTCATAGTCTTTATCTCAACTTGCTCTTATGTATTTTCATCCTTGATCTTGATATTAATAATTTGATTTTGGAGCATACTTGCACAAAAAAGCTGATTCAATATATAAACAGTTTCTCTCTTGCCTGTACAGTTTCTCTTATTCTCTGACATGAACATGGCAACAGCTGTCTCGAACGCAACAGCACAATGAACTGTATTTACTGCAAAGAATAAAGATTAGGCAGCCTTCAAAGAACGTGTATATACTATTATTGCTGTAAAGTTTGGTTACACATGGCAATAACAACCCTGATGGTCTGCTTTATTCTTGTAATAATATACCTTTAAAAACAATGTTCTTTAGGGTCCAATGGACCATGAAATAGTCTTTGCAGAAGGACCCCTCGTGCCAATGCTGGAGCACACATTCATTTTGGCTGTCACCTGCACGACCTAGAGAAGAAATGAAGAACATTTATTACGTACTGATGTATCCTTACTAAGATAATCCTTTTTTCACTTGGAAGCACTCTAAAGGCAAGCAAAGATTACTGTGGGCGCACGTTAAAAGTACAATTCAAATGGGCTGCAGTTTGTGCTTCCAATTTCACAGCTTGACAATTTACTTTATAAACTTGTATTTTTATAAGAAAGAAACTTTGGCTGGCTGACATACGTTAACTTAAACAATCTGTGGAAATTGAACATACTGCAAATGGGATCTCAGTTAGGCTAATTATTAGCCTTATAAAGAAAAATGAACAGCAAAAAAGGTTTTTTGGATATTTAAAATTCAAATGAATTTGCTCGTAAAGCTGTCTTCAAATTTCGCCTGTCAGTTGTTGCTTTTTTCAAATATTCTTCATTTGCTGACAGTAGTGAGGTACAAACTTTCCAGTGTTTATTCTAAAATTGAACTGAGTTTTACAAAAAATGGGTTTATCCCCTATGTCTCTTGTCAAATTAAACCATTTTTGTAAAACTACCATCAGGTTTGAGTCCTCCCAAACTGCAATGTAAAAATGTATTTATGCCAGAGTTATTGATTCCCTTATTAGTGAGCAGAGGCAGGCAAATAGTAACTGTGATAAAAGTCCGACTGAAGAATCTGGTGACATGTGTCAGGCACCTCAGCCAAATGCAAGCCAACCTGTTTCAAGTTTCAGTTCTGATGTATGCAGCAGTTCAGGTCATACGTCAGTGCTGTAAAGCCACTTTGTGATGTACACTCAAGTCTCCTGTCTTGCTCCATGTCAAAGAAGGGCCTGAATGAACAAAGGAATGGAGAAACTTTGGAGAAACTTCATTGTAGGGATATCAATTAAACAATGAGCAATGGCGAGATCTGTGATGAGGGCCTTTGGAAACATCTCAGGAGATGTTGATGTTAAAATTACTGGGAATTTTCTTTCCAATAGGACTAATCTGGTATATTTTTGAGCCACATGATTCTTACTTAACTGGGCTTTTAAAGTGATTTGGCTTTTATGCTAGAATATTTCTCATGGAAAGGCAACATTCTGGCAACAGGCCCCTGTGACTGGCTGGCCAAGTTTCCCCATGTCGCATCATCATAGACTGGATGACTCCAATCCACAACAAGTGGACCCCATCACCACATAGAACAAACACAGAAGAAGTTGCCTTTGCTAGAATATTTCTCTGTTGTGCTTTATAATTTGTTGCTGATGTGTTTCATTGCCATTTGTATCAGTAGTTGCATCTCATGTTTTCTTCCTCCAAAGAAGGAAAACATTGGATTCCATGTATTTTGTCATACACAACTATCTCCTCAGTCCAGAGTAGCTATGGCAGTTCTTGCGTTGACACAAGTGACATTTATGTCAATGCAGTTATGGCACCACCTAGTGGAAACCTATGGGAAATTCATAGAGCAATCCAGACTAATTTCCTGTTGCATTGATGCAAGAATTGCTGTAGTTACTTTGGATTGAGCCCTATGACAGTTTTGAATATAGTGGCTGATGTTTGGGGCTACTGCACAAGTTTGGGGCTACTGCCATAGGGAAGAAAAGAATGTATTTTAAACAAGAGCATAACCTACAAAAAATATATTTAACAATTATCATATTTTCAAAAGACAAATAATTTATTTAAGAATTTAGAGGATAATGTTTCTGCTGCAGCAGTACGAGGTACTTGGCCTATTATGTTGAACAAACATAATATAATTTTTCTAGGATTTCTTTCCTTCATTAACAAAAGGTTCCCACAAAAGGCTAGGCTGTCATATAAAAAGTTTGACAGGTGTATATTTCTACACTTTATTTGGGGGGAAATGGACACCTACTATTATAGTACTGGAAATTTTCAACTAGTTGTTTTGGCAGGTTTCAATTTCAAGACTTTTCTTGCATATGTGAAGATGTGATGTAAATGTCAAGTACTGTTCTCCCTGCAGACTGCAGCCCACTTCCTCAGTTCACTTTTCACCATTCTTTTCCCCATCCCTTATTGCTGAGAAGGGGGAATTTTATGCCTTTATCAATCCTACCCAACAATGGTAATCCTAACCAACAATCTAGCACATGCAGAGCTGTGCCAGTGGGGCACGTGCTGCATCTTGCAGTTGTGGGGCAGTCACAGTGGCCTCCTCAAAGTAAGGCTGCCATTCTAACCTCCATTTAGGTTGGCCTAAGCGCCATTGTAAGTCCTGTGCTGCACAGGTGGGCTGAAGCAGGTTCTCACCGGTTCTGTAGAACCGGTTGTTAATTTGGGGCTGACGTTAGCGAACCGGTTGTTAAGAGGGGGCTGTCATCTTTGAATTGCATGCAAGTGTGTGTGAATTTCTCTTAAAGGGTCTCTGAGTCTGTCTTCCCAGAGGTGAAGCTCCTCCTCCTTCTGAACCTCCCTCCCCTCCTGAGGGGGGGTCTCTCCCCCCCTCCTTCCCCTTCCTAAGGTTTTTTTGTTAAAATACAAATAGACTGTTCCCATTACCATCATTCAGACAGGGCATTTGCATTGCAATCATTCCACTTAAAGTAGGTGCAGCATCTGAGATTCTCCAGGGCTTTTGTCCCCTGTTCCTCCAGCCCTGTCTACTTTCCTGAGAGTAAGTCCACTGACTATAATGGGACTTTCTTCTGAGTAGACGTGGTTAGGACTGGGCTCTGAGGCTGCAATCATATCCACACTTACATGGGAGTAAGCCCCACTGACTGTAATGAGACTTGCTTCTAAGTAAGCCTGCATAGGATTGGACTATAAGGCTAAAATCCTGACCACACAGTACTGGGAGTAAGCCCCATTGCCTTGAATGGGACTTACTTCTGTGTAGACATCAGAAGTACTGTACTTACTTCTCAGGCTGCAATCCTATCCACACTGTGGTCCTTTTGCCCCCCCCCCCCAGATCTCCCCACCTCATCCTGCCCCTCTGAGAAATCTCTCCACCTAAGATTGTGGGCAGGCAATATATGGGGGGCACCTGAAGAAATAGCCCCAGTTCCCATCCTGCTCCCCAGGAGCCCAGTCCACTGCCTTCTCTAAGTAAATCCTATTAAAGTCAGCAGGTTTTACTCCCCTGTGAGGATAGGAGTGTAGCCTCAAAGCCCAATCATCTGTCTACTCAGAAGTAAGTTCCATTATAATAATGAAGCTTACTCCCTGGAAAGAAGCTGGTTTCTAAGAGCTTGTAATCCTATGCCTGACTACTCAAAAGTTCATCCCATTTCAATCTATGAAGCTTACTCCCAGGAAAGTGTGCAGAGGAGTGCAGCATTAGAGCCCAATCCTATTCTTGGCTACTCAGAAGTAAGTCCCATTAGAGTCTGTGGAGCTTACTCCCAGGAAAATCAATAGGATTACAGCCAAAGGCTGGTTACTAAGAGCTCAGTCCTTTGCTTGGCTACTCAGAAGTCCTATTATATTCAATGGAGCTTACTTACAGGAAAGTGTGGACAGGATTGTAGCCTTAAGCAAACCTCAGCCTGCAGAGGGGACACCACAGACTCTGGTCCTAAACTGTAGATCAGTGTTTCTCAACCAGTGGTGAGTACCACCTGTGGAACTTGTGGTAGTGTCTGCTGTATTAGGCACCTGGATGCAAGTGTCATATGTGCTCCCTGAGGCAGCTGGTGGGCTGCTGTGTGATTCAGGAAGCTGGACTAGATGGGTCTTTGGTGTGATCCAGTGGAGGCTTTTCTTATGCTTTTATGTTCTTATTTGTGGCACACATTCCCCCTGAGAGCATAACAAAGTGTAATGCATAGGAATAAATTACACTGAACTCAGGGGCTTAATACTGATTGATGTAGTCATAGGTGATACCATTTTTTTGTAAACTAAGGGTTAAAATGGTCATTAGAACATAGAGAAGCTGTTGTTAAAATATTTGAAGCCCACCATGGCCGTGCAGGACTGGGTTCTGAGGCTGATGCAACCCTATCCACACTTTCCTGGGAGTAAGCCCCATTGGCTATAATAGGGCTTACTTCTGAGTAGACCTACACAGGACTGGGCTAAGATACTCCCCGGCCCCACCCCTGACCTCAGCCCTGCCCCATGACCCCAGCCCTGCCCCCTGGCCATGCCCACTTCCAGGGAACTGGTTGTTGGGCCAGGGTGGGCCCACCTCTGCTGTGCTGACTGTGGGGTGTCACAAAACTGCAGTAAGACAGTTCTTTCCCAGTCTGCGGAGCAGTGTTTAGGCAAATGCACTCGCATATGCTGATCTTGCCACACCATCATGGAAAGATAGGCCAGGCTGGCCTAAATTTCTTAGAATTAAAGCCTAAGTCAATATTTGTTCCCTTATCTCAGAATGGCATTTACCTTACCCAGAAGCTGAAAAATTGGTTAGGATTGTCCCCTTTGTATAATTTCTTCCATTTATTTCTTCAACTGATTCAGCTTTGGTCCTGAGAAATTACTTTACATGAAAATCAAAACAAGTTGCACACCTAAACTACACCATGAAGCCAGATGCCATTCAGAGTACACCTAAAAGTTTTCTCTATTAATAGTGTATGTACATGCTTAATTTTAGCAGTCTGAAAGCTGTTGACTGCTCTAAATCACAGGTGCTCATCGACAGTGATTGCAGTAATTAAAGTGATTAGAGAGTGAAACTACCATCTCCAAATGTATTAATATATGCTCCCTTTGTCACATACAGAAACCTGGGATTTCTGACAAGGCAGTTCATGCCACAGAACAAAATTTGCATACCAAGGTTTAATTAGCACCAGATTGTTAAATTAGTGACCTGAAAACAACACATTGTGACTTAGCGAGACACTTTGTTCTGTGATGGTGAGAACACTATTATTTAATGGGCACAGATGGGTTCTGCAATGAATGTTTTGAATCGTTCACACCTTGACCCTTTTCATTCCAGAAAAACTTATTATATGTATGGAGAGGATCATAGCTTGGCAAGAAGATACTACTCACCAGATTGGATTTGGTAGGCAGTTGTTCCTGGGAGTAGGTTTTTTTAAACCTAATCCTGGCTGTTGATTTTGGCTGGATTTCTCTTTAGTCAGCTTGATCAAAACTGGCAGGTACAGATTTGGCATAGCTATGATCAGTGGCAAAATGAGTGGCAAATCAGTGGCATAGCTACAAGGGGGAACAGAGTCATAAGCATTGCAGGCATGTACCATGTAACCTATCCTCCCACTTGCCATGAGAGCCCTTCCAGGCGGCAACAATGATGTGATCCTGTTTCTCTACTAAGAATTGCTCTAATGGCGAATGGGAGGGCTTGCTTAGATGGGTATTGAGATGCCTGTAGTACATATTTGCTGAAACTCAGATGATTGGTTCCACAACCCAAAAATATTCATAGAAAATATTAATGATATGTAAAAATTATGACAAAACACAAATTCAAAATGCTGTAATATAATACAGACCACGACTGTAATATTAATAAAAACACTGTAATATATTGTACAGTAAAACAGAAAAGAAAACCTTTATGGCCAAGGATGACTAATTTTCTCTAAAAGAATCACTGGTTATTTTTGAGCAACTTTTAACAAGGAATCTGTCTAATGACACTTGCTTTTGTCTCCTTTTGAGGATTTCAGGGAAATGTGACATTGCATTGTCATGAAACAGATTCATCACTCACGCTGTTACAGCCTTATTTGGATGGTGCTTTTCTACAAAATTTTGCACAATTTCCCAATGTTTATAAATGTGCTTAATCTCATTTGATATGAGGGATTCCTCCTCCTTATTCTCTTCCTCCTCTGCAGATGAGATCTCCTCCAGAACCTCTTGCACAATTTCCCAATGTTCATGGATCATGCTGCAGATCCATCAATTTGTTCATTTACAACAAATTTTAGTTGTATAACTGTTTGTCTTACAAGGCATTGTTTGTCTTACAAGACAGAATTCCTCAGAAATTTTAGTATGTCTTAAAAAGCATTTGTCTTACAAGTTTTTTGTCTTACAGGGTACTGTATATAAATAATGCCAGTGGCCTGGCTAAGAGGTGCAGTGGTACCTAGGATGTTGGTACATCAGGAGGGGAAGAGTGTCCTGTGGAGCTTCTCTTTAGAAGGTACTTTCATTTTTTGGTGAAAATAGTTGTCCTTTGGAGGCCTTTAAAGTTGTATGGGGATGTCAAAAATGGCGGATTTGTGGGGGAATGGGGATGTTTACTAATTTTGTGCTTTCAGCAGCCAGATGTGATGGTTATGTTACGGCATAATGCTAGGCTAAAACAGTCCAATTCTTTTACAGCTTTGTCAGCCTTTACAGTAGAATCACATCCTACAAAGAAGGATCACAATTTTTACATTTTAATTTTTTGGGAGTGGTTATGAAGATAATGAAAGACTAAGGCTGCAAACCAGAAGTCTTAGTCATGGTTAAGATTGTGCTCTTTCACTATCACTAACGGAGTCACTGCAATCCATTGGCTCAAAGGAATCTGTCTTTTTGTGCAACTTTAACATTCCCAAGCTGCTGATGGAGAGCAGCATTAGAACATTTATAAGGCACACCTTCCACGCTGCCACACACTGATCCCACATACAAACCTGGCTCAGGCTGCTCCCCCCGGACCCCACATGAGTTCCCTGGCCATGGAAGCCTATTCAAAACTTTACCCAGGGCCCCACTGTAGCTCAAGCTAGTCCCCTTGTCCCCCCCTCATCCCTTCGTCCCCCTGTGGGTTCCCTTGCTATGGAAGCGGGTTCCAAACATTCTCAGAAGTGTTCTTTACCCTAGACAGTGTTCTTTACACAAGTCAAAATTTCTGAGAAAATTTTGTTCTTTACCCAAAACGTCCTTTACCCAAATCATTCTTTACCCAAGGTACCACTGTATAGTAACGAGTAGACCCGTAAGGGTCTATGTTAAGGCAGAGTAAGAATGGCAGTGTTGACAAAAAATCTGAGTTTTTGGCCAGCATATCTGCGACTCCTGCCTCTCAACTTCAGGGTATGGCACAACCATGGTAGCCCACTAAACTGTAGATACTGCAGGCCACTCCAACAAGCCCCTTGCATTCACTGTAAACTCTAATGCAAGGACTCCTTCTAAGGCAGGCACCATAGCCGGTCCTTGTTCAATGTGATCTGATGGGGGTCTCCTCCTGAGCAATCCTCCACAGCTGCTGCTGATTTAGTGCCTGCTGAACATGCTCTGGAACAACTAGGGCAGCCCAAGCTTCTGACTTTCTGGATGCATCATAACTTTCTGCTCTGGATTCAGAATAGTTGGGGCAGCCCAGCTAAGGCACTCCTTACTGCCCTCACTCTGGATTTCAGCCTTTATATTCTGTCAATATGGGAGTTGAGGAACGTTATGCACCTATGTGCTTCCTAAGCAATGCAAGCATGTTTCCTCTTCTTCTTGCACTATAGTCTTGCAGCACCGTATGGAATTAATTGTAGAAAGATTCTCCAGGATGAGTTTTTACTTGTCTGTCAAGGTGCCAAACAGCCTTCAAATTAAGCAAGCCTCACTGACTATGGAGAGAGAATAGTGTTTTAAGTATGGAAGAATATGCTGGAAGGATACCCTGCAGAGGTATGTGGGGTTTGTGCCGGATGGTAAGCTGCCAGCAATTGAATGTATTGTTTATAAGAGAAATACTTGACAGGGAATCTGTATGAAATTTGGCTGGCAATTATGGATCACATTCTGAGGTTAGCAGAAAGAAATATTGTAGAAGGTTGTTTTATGATACAAATATTGCATTGATACAATTATTTTATGGAAATAAGCAGATACTTTATGATATCTACATAATCCTAGGACACCTTCCTAGGAGCGAGCCCTGTTAAACACAATGGGCCTTACTTCTGAGTATACCCATAAAAGATTGTGCGTCAGAAGTCAAAACAATTGTTATGTTTTCAATGTATTTTTCAACATACCATAATTATTCAGCTACTGTTTTGCTATCAGAGACAAATGTGATTGTCCTCCTGGAATGCTAGAATTACTTCCACAAGAAGCTCACCCTGGGATGAATGCAAAAATAACCATTTTTGTCAAGGAAACTGGATCATCTCAACCAGTCTACAACCTTTGCTTCAGTGTTTTCATAGCCAAGATTTCCACTATTGATTTAACCTAAAATTGGTTATCTTAATGATTTGAAGCCAACTTTGTCCAAGGCTGGAAACTTATATATGGACATATTATTACTCAAAAGAAAATATAGACTTGGATTTGCCTGTGAATTTGAAGAAGTCCATTCATTTCTGTTTGGCCTGTATGCTTGAAGTTTTCCTTCGAGGAATGTTTCTGCACTGTAAGGTGATATCAAAGCTGAACCCTTGAACAGGCTTTTCATATATTTTTTTCCTGCTGAGGAAATCAAGTGCTATTAATCATGAGGTTCCCCTTCAAATCTAAGCTCATACCCATGTTTCGCATTTGCAGGGAGCTAATAAATCCCTCCAAACACAATACATATTTCAAAAATATGTCTCTTTGTCAGCGCAGATGTTTCTAATGTGTAGAGTTATTTTTCTTGGTGGCTGGCACGCCTCTGTAAAATAATTGAAAACAGCGAGAGTACATGTCTAAAATAAAAAGAGCAGTCAGAACTTTTGGGAACCCTGAAAGAGTTCCTGACGAACTACCCAAGCAACCTGCTTGCTTGTTGGTTTGTTAATTGATTACATTAATCTTGAGCTGTTCTTCCCATGGTATTCATCGTTGTGGTTTACATCGGAGTCCCAAATGATCTCTCATTATGGCAGTTTGCAAGACAAGACCTGCGGTTTATGTTGACTATTAAAAATGAGATAACATCATGTTGAGATACTCATTTGTTTCCTTCATCTTCATCTGATTTAACACAGCCTACAAATGTGAGTGTATTTCTTCATTTGGTGTGGATCTTTTCAGGCGATTCCTGTATTAAGACAGGATTGTGGCATTGTGCTGAACCTAAACATTGGTAAAAGAGAATAGAATTATTGCAGATTATGAGCACAATCCTAACTATGTCTACTCAAAAGTAAGCCACATTATGTTCAATGGGTCTTACTCCCAGGAAAGTGTCTTTAGGATTGCAGCCTATGTCTGCAATCCTAACCACACTTCCTGAGAGTAAGTACTATTGAACACAATGGGACTTAGGGCGCAATCCAGAGTAACTACAGGGAGACCTTGCTCCAACGTAAGAACAATTTACCCTGGATTGCAATATGAATTTCCCATAGGTTTTCACTAGATGGTGCCATAACTATGTTGACATAAATGTCTCTTACGTGCTCCTGTAGTTACTCTGGATTGTAACTACAGAAGGGTATACTTCTGAGTAGTATACAGAAGGGTATACTTCTGAGTAGACATGCTTAGGATTGCACTGTATGTAAGAATCAGTTGTAGACCTGGTTCTTGTCCTGCACAGAACCACAACATGCCACCACCTTCCCCACAAGATGCCAGTAAGAAGAGCCTGCCTGACATTACTGAGTGCTCAGCACATCTTCTGAATCTTTTGCAGTGCTCTTTCCCAACAAAAATTAGAATTATTTTTAAAGGGACTATGGAAGAGTCTAAGCTTTTCAAACATCCGCAAACAATGTGGGTCTTCACTTACCACTGGAATGACTCTGGAAGGCTGACACAAGACTGACTGTGGTGCAGTGGGTTCAGTTCTAGCCCAACTGTTTTTCACAATGGTGCAGAAGTTGTGACACTTTGGGGCTGGCACAAGTTAACGTGAGCCTTCCCAAGTGTGCTTCAGTATTTTGCTCTTAGAGACTTCCAATGTGAAACTGTTCTATTTCCCCCAACACTACCCTTTTAACATTCTTTTAATTTCAGAACATCATGAGATGTTGGAAACATGGCCATATTTAGAGCCCAAAGACAAAGGAATCCAAGTGTCTCTCCAGGACAAAGTTTGTCCTTTGTCTTTACTAACCATTTAAAAATTGGTCAATTTAAAATTTAAAAAATGTCAATTTATTTTTTTAAGGATTGGAAAGAAAAAAAGGTAAAATGCAGCTCTTTGCCTTAGCATAATTTTCTATCACAGGCATGAATTCAAGACTGTAATGCAAAAGATTGAAGCATTCAGGCTATCCCATGGTTAGGAATTTTACCTGAACCTTTTCTAAAGCATTGTGTGAAAAAGCCCCTTTGTAAACAAAGATAAATCTCATTCCTTGTTAAATGCATGGAGGAATCTAATGCTAGAGTGCTTCTGGCTTTTATGAATAGCAATAATAATAATTTGATTTTTTTAAAGTTACTGTATAATGATGAATTTGTTCTTTTTTTGTTTTAACTTCATAAAGAGATCTAAAATTACCATTTTCAATGTTGCACAAAGCTGGGAAAAAACATTCCAACAATCTAAAATGCTATTTCTTTCTGGCAAGCTGTTTTTCATTTTGAATTTGTATTTATTTTTGAATTCCAAATATGGTTGCTAAATGGGACAAACTCTGTTATTTTCACCAGCTGTTGTTTTAATCAGTGAATAATTTTCTAAATTTAATTTGCCAGTTCTATTAAGTTGGCAGAATACATTTTTATTCTAGATGTGTATTTTGCTGTGATTTTTTTATTTTGTTTTCTAAAATGCAATTAGTGTTATAATATCTTTATTTAATTTTTTGCTTGTTTCTGCAATAGTTTGCATTTGTTAGGTAACAACTGATGTTGAACATTTCTACTGATTTTTTTAATGACACATCATTAAACATCACTTTGTCACGTTTTATGATGACACATCATAATTTTCCCCTGAGGTGGTAAGCCCAAGTAAAAGTCTTGATCTCATCAAAGAAGCAGAATATAAATGATCATACCACACATGGTCCTTGAAGAACAATACAGCTGGCGATTAGTATCTACATGGGATCAGTTCCAAGACCTCCAATTGATAGCAAAATCCACAGATAATGCAGTATATGGGAGGATACTTCCAGACACATAACTTGCTACCAGCATTGTTTACTATAACTAAATATTCTTATTAGAGAGAGTAGAGAAAATTATCATGTAACTATTTTAGCACTACAGTATTGCTAAAAACCTGAGCAGGATTGGGACACAATCACCTGGTAACCTGAAGGGGTACACCAGCTGACATCCCCTTTACCTTGTGGCAATCTATCACAGTGGCCATCAACCTTTTTCATTCCTGTAAGTTGGTGCAACCTCACAAATGAGGTTTTAAATTTAATAATAAGTAATGTAGAGCAGTGGTGTAGCTAATGATCTTGTAATCCAGTGCAAAGCTCAAAATATTGCCCCAGCAGCAATGTCACAATCAGAAGTGATGGCATTCCCAGGTATTTCTCAAAAGAAAATGGGGAGAAAAAATTGCCTCCTCCTCAGCAGTTCACCACCCATTTACTCTGCTAGTGGCATAGTTAAAGCTCTCATTTGCTATCTGGTGTCAAAGAAGAATTTTTGTCCCATCCCCCACTACACAACAACAAAATAAAATTTAATTAATTTTTAAAAGTGTGTCCCTTATTGCTTAGAGAAAGTGTGCTGGGGGAAAGAGGAAGGGTTATTCTTTCTCTGATAAATAGAAGTGTCTCTTTACCCAGTTAGTATGGGCAACTATGTAATGGTATATGCCTACGGAAATGAGAACTGGTTCATATTAACATCTTATTAGTTTCATATTAAAATTACATCTCATTGGCTTTCAGAGCAATCAGTATCCTGGAAAAGTTTTGAGTTAAGAAAATTCACTTTTTTTCACTAGCTTTTGTGTTTTCATTTGGCCATAACTTTTGATACAATACAGATATTCCAATACAGTTTATTCCATTGCATTCTGCGATAAATTACCTTTCCAACAATATATAAATTGATAGTATTATCATTCATACATACCCCATTTTTCACATATACCAATAGTATCAAGCTCAGATTGTAGCCCCCCTAAAGCTTGAGGCCTAGTGCAAGTCCACTCCCCTTGCTATGCCACTGATATAGAGTTTAAATTAAGCACAGGAAAGAAATGTAAGTGTTTTTAGTTTTTATTTTGTCATGTCCTACATTTTCTTGGGTGTCCTACATTTTGGGGTGTACTGCCCTCTTTTGTGGTTATGACATGTGGTCACCCTGCATTGGAGTCACATCCCCAAGTTTGAAGAACACTGGTTGTCTCAGGATTGCAATCACAAGGGTGCCACAGACAGGGGTAAGTTTGCTTTTAAATTTCTGTAAGTGTTCTTGGAAGCAAGTCCAAATAATTCCACTGTGTAATGGTGTACAATTGTTTTACAACAAACATAGTTGTTCCCCTTCCCTAATTTACTACCGAGTTATTAATAAGTGTTAGAAATACTCATACATTTAATGGTCCAGATATCCCACAGCTGAAATACAGGCATCCCTCACTTATTGGACAGGACCGGAGCACTATGCAAAAGTGAAAGCAGTTGAAAAGCTTGCAAATGCAAAATGGCCACCAAAACAGACATAATTATAACATGCAAAAGCCTAAATAGCACATATTTATTTATTAACACTTAGCAAAATACATAACAAATTACAGTAAAATGAACAAAGGCATGTGCAGGCAATGAAGATCTTGAATATCTTACGTATTGGAGTGTTGATTATTTACAAATGAAATGATACATGCAAATCAACCATTTGATTTGAAGACAATTTTAGTCTTTAGACCAGCAGAAAGAGGTTGAAAGAGTGAACCATGTCCTTGATCTAATGGACAGGTGCTAAAAGAGCAGAACCATCAGAAAACGAACCATCAGAAAAGTGGGGGACACCTGTAACTAGATCCATTTCCAGGCTCCTTGGTTATATTTTGTGATATGGAGTCATTGCTTATGTATGTATAACATTTGTTTCCTTTGTGTTTTCTGTGATGGAACTCGGGAATATGGGCGCAATCCAGAGTAACTGTGGGGAGTCCTTGCTTTGATGTAAGAACAATGTACTCTGGATTGCAACATGAATTGCCAAAAGTTTTCACTAGATGGTGCCATAAGTACATCGACGTAAATATATCTTACATGCTCCCGTAGTTACTCTGGATTGTAGGGTACATGGAATTCCCAGAAGTTCCCCTATTCAAACACTGACCAGCTTCAGCATAATGACTATGGTATGGCCTTCAGATCATAATTGATGTGGTTAGTTTCATGTTAGCATGGCTCTTTCCTGCACTTCTCAGTAGTCTGAAGCTTCAGACCAGATGAGGGAATCCAATACCACAGCATCTCATACTAGAACCAACATTTCCAAAAACAGGCCAGAATTGTGATTTTCCCACATGCTCCAGTGTTTCTAGTGTGATAGGAAAAGCCATCCTACAATGGTTTCCATTCTGCAATGATGAGGTGAGATGGGGAGCCAACAGTGGTGTGAGGAAGAAGATAAAAGCAGAACTAACAAAAGTGTGTGTGTGTGTGTGTGTGTGTATGTATGTATGTGTATATATATATATATATATATATATATATATATATATATATATATATATATATATATATATATATATATATAAAATCCAGCTGTTTCTTTGTGCATACTGAATAAAGCTTGGAAGCAGTCAGTGTTATTGTTTCTAAAAATTCCAGACAACCTTTACTCTGAAGTGTAATTTTCTGTTGAATTGAGGTTTCTGAGATAAAGTTAAATCTTTCAGCTCTTTACCTGTCAGTGGGAAGGAGAAGCAAGTAAAGAATGATAAATCCTTGTTTGAAGGAGTAGAATAAAATGAAACCATTCAAGCATTAAGGCTGTATTACCAGATATGAACTTGGGTTTCTCAACTTCCATCTGTTCCCCGTACCTTGCCCTTTCTTGTGTGATGAGTGTAGCTCTTCATCAGTCATTCTGACAGCATTTTTGCCAAATGTTTTGTAAATGGGAACTATTAAACACTTTGTCTGTGTGCACACAAAATGCTTCCCTAGATTTCTTTTTTCCTTAACAGAATACATATTTTCAGGCAGACTGAATACATGGCAGGTTCAAAGGCACTTTTGCAAAGGCCACGAGGGGATGACTAGGTGACATTAGTCAAGTGCTCTGAAATTAGAAATGCATTATTAGACAGTATTACTATCAGTGTTGGATGACAATAGCACAGCTCTCCAAGGATGATAAAGCACACTATGGTACATTTGTTGTGTGGTATTAGCATCAGGTTAGGAGAAGGGAGACCTGAATTTGAATTTCTACTGAGCCATGGAATTCATTGGGTGAATTTGGACCAGACATTATTTCACAGACAATCTCACTTTGCAGGATATTTGTGAGGATAAGAGAGAATTTTGTACATCAGCCTGAGTTTATTTGGAGGAAAACTGGGATAATGAGGACATGTTGGCAATAAAGTCTATCACTACCTGGATTGCAGCCTGTTCCTGAACTTCAAAACAACATGGTTCCCATTCACTCATAGCTATATGGAATTAATTGGCACAATTTATGGAGAATATTTTAACAAATATTTTTGGTCTGCATGTTTTTATTCAATTTAATTGTATTTTAATTATATTTTAATGGTGTTTTAATCTTTATTTATGATCTATTTTAATGATGTTTTATTCCCTGATGTCAGCCGCCTTGAGCTCCCTCTTGCAGGGGAGGAAAGGCAGGATATTAAACAAACAAACAAACAAATAAATAAATAAATATTTGGAGAACATTAAAACTATTGTACTGTACTTGGAAATCATAAGGCATTACCCCCCATGGTGAGAATGGAAAGCCAGAGACAGATGTTGGATTAAAGGGCCACTTTATTAGCTTAACTAAACAGCAGTTTAAAACAGGGGACTGCTAACAAAGTCGTACAGGTAGCTACAAAAATAGGGCGAAAGCCTGGCTCAGATCATACCCAAGCACTGAGGGTGCCCATCATCACCAACCTGAAGGTTGAGACAGCTGGGCGCTCAGTCAACCAGTTGCCCAGTTGACTTTGCCTAAATCCCGGGTGCAGGGCTAGCTGCCTGGGCCTACGTCCAGATCGGTACCCAATAGGCCTGCTATGCATCGCACTGACCTTTGCTGTCTCAGGCAATCACCAAGGGCCTATCCTGCCTATTCCAGCACGGCACCTGCCATAAAGTGACCTATTTAATACCCCACTCCCACTAGTACAGTTTAGGGTAGGCGAAAAAGAGCCCCGGCCAGAGCCAATCAGCAGGGATCCAAAAAATTCCTACCCGGCCCATATGCGACCAGCAAAGCTTAAACTGCACAATGGAGGGAGGGTGGGGACGATGCTCTCTCTCCGACTGAGGGGTGGCGGGCAAGCACGCCCGCTGCGTCTCCCAGACACCGCCCCCTAACCCAAGCAGCCAATGGGCTGCAACATCTCCCCCGGCCATACCATCCAGCTGGTGGGGGGTAAAGTGGGCTGGCCCGTTAAACAAGGGCCAGCAGCATTATGAGAGTTGGAGATTTGGACCTAGAGACTTGGACCAAGGTTCTAGCAGTGGGTCCCACTTATATCCTGGGCTCGTAACTTATATCCTGGGCTAGTCCAGAGCATGTAGAAGAATTGGTTTAAACCTCTGCTACCTGGTATTGGCTGGCTGGGTACATTGCCACTGCCTTTTCCCCAATTTTCACTAGTATAAATCCAAGTGGGTCCAATGTGGCATGTAGAGTCCATCCTGTGGGTACCAGATATTAGTGCTGTGCTACCACTTAGACCCATCCCCAGTGCACCTCTGGCAAATTTCCCATTCTGCTCCAATATACCAGTAGTTTGCAATATCATTGATACATGATCATAGCTTCCAGCCAATTGCACTTACATCTCCTGGCCTACGTGTCATCATAAGAGTTACCACACCAGCAGCCGGGGCCATGTGCAGATAATTTTCACCAATGATGCATCAGCTTTGCTCCTCAATGTTCTCAATGAGCGCTCCCCTCCTCACTGCTTGGCCTTTTCTGTCCCCTTTTCTTTTTCCAATCCAGGGACTAGAAAGATAAGGAGAAGCAGTGGAGGCAAGTGGGCAGACAGAAATGGGCTAAAACCCCCCCCCCCATCTGCTTCCTGGGAAAACCTCTTTAATTGGCCTCATGGATAGGCTGCCAATGGTTCTTATTATTTTGCAAACAATCTGCATAAGTTCTCTTTTAAACATATGCACATATCTCTTTTTAACATTTTAAAATAAAAAAATCAGTTGCTGTGGGAGTCAATTTTGTGCAGAAGTTCTCATTTCTTTTCATGTGAGACCCATTTCTTCTATTTGTGGCTATGTAGAATCTAATGTGACATTAAATCGAATACGCTTCCCTATTTTAAATGGCTTGAAATTTTGAATAAAGGTTTACTGGTGATTGTAATGCACAGCTGCAAAGTAGGTGCAAAATTTAATTTTACTGCACACAACAAGTTATATGATAATAAGTTATTGTTTTTACCAAATTGTACTACTTATCAATACAGTAAACTGTTAAACAAAATTCTGACCTATTCTTAAAATAAAAATTTTGTATTTACTCAAAACTAATATACCGTCAAATCTAATGCACCCCCCAATTTTGGAGACTAATTTTGGCTGAAAAGGATTTGTGTAAACATGAAGGTTTACAGTGAAGATATGATGATGAAAACCACTCTTTTAAACATTCTCTGTCTCTATCTCTCTCTCTGTCTCTCTCTCTCAATGTGAGAAATTTTTTTAAAAAAAATTATATTCGGAGTGGTTTTTTTCCTTTAATGGTGTTTATTTCAAACATTTAGCTCCCCATCTATTCCTTAGAGTGGTGAAGTTCAGGAGAAACAGTACAGCTTGATTCTGCTGAATGCAAGTGTATCTTTAATGCCCAGCGGTAGCATCTCAAGGAGATGCACACATTAGCAATCAAGTTAGCAGCACATTGCAATTTGCACTGTGTACGCACTCTCTTTTATTCTCATCTTGCTAAGCCGCTGCAGTTCAACTAGTGTACTGTACTATACTGATGACCTTCTCATCCATTCAAAGCCTGGAAAGGCTCCCACTTTCCATTCTTAAGAGTCCTAATTCCCCCACCCCTGCATCCCCAAGAAGGCATTGGGTATGTGTAAACAGATGTGATATGCAAATCTCAACCATATGACATCAACCCCTTGATTTAATGAGTTGTTCCTACCCCCGGGAAGCTCCAAAGGTTGCAGTGTAAGAGTAATGAACATATTCTTGCCATTGTTTCTTGATAAAGTAGAATTGCTTTAGGAGCCATGTTATCATCACCATTGCTCAAGCCATTAGAAAAGCAGTTGATGCCAATTGCATGTAATTAAGTGTCAATTAGCAGGAGGTGAAATGCTGCCTGGCACATTAAAAACCTACATTAATTGGAAACTGTTCATATGAAAAGGGGATCTAATTACCCCTAGGTGAGAGCAGCATTTGTGACTAGTGTCTATATGACTTCAGTTCTTTATTTTGGACAGTGCTTGGGACTGCAAGTGGTTGATAAAGCAACCTCACTCTTTTTGCAGTCCACGATTCTGTTGGTGCAAATTCATTTCTAGATAGGAATTTAAGAGCTAAAATGTAAATAGAAAAAATACAAAAAATTTAAAGATTAAACAGAACCAATATTGTCCTATAGCCACAATCCTAACCATGTCTACTCAAAAGTAAGCCCCATTGTGTTCAATGGGTCTTACTTCCAGGAAAGTGTCTTTAGGATTGCAGCCCTAGTGACTTGTGGCAGTTTATGTCTGCAAATGTTTCCGGAAAGTCTATTTGCACCAGGAGAGTTAGAACAGACTAAAGAGGATATTTCTTTATCCAGCATGTAATTAGTTTGTGGAACTGGTCCTGCAACATGATGTGGTGATGGCATCTGGCATAGGTGCCTTTAAAGAAGAACTGGGCATATTTAGGGAAGAAAGCATCACAGGTTACAAGCCGTGATGGGTGTGTACTCTTTGAGATTAGCTGGCTGCTCATTACATAATTTTTTTTTCTATCATCTAGATTGGCTGTGAATAGCAGTTTTTCCACTTGATGTCAAATGGATGTTTAAAACATCAGTCATTGTGCAAATAGAGGTGGAAAATCTCCCAAGGAGCTTACATTCAACACATTCACTACATTCCATTGATTGTGTGCCCCACTTCCTGCAGTATTCACTTCTTTCATGTAATTCTGTCGACTTGATGAATGAAAGACCAACCATGTTGGAATTGAAAAGAAAGGAGAGAGATAGAAGAACTGAAATTACCAGAGGTGCGAGACTGCATTGACCCACTGTCAGTTAAGACTAGACCAAGGATGATTATGAATGAACATACTTGGCATGAAGGGAGGATTTCAAGGAATTAATAATGTTTCCTGACATCTTCCATTAAAGGCAAGTTTTTTTCCTCTACTCTGTAATCTTAGTAGTTCCTTCAGTGTGACTTTATAAACCTGCAACATCATTTTACAAGCTTCATTATCTCAAGAAATCAAGAGATCATGCAGGCACTGTAATGGCATCAGGACATCATGTAACCATCAGATCTGGCTATGTGGCAACGAAGTCAATTCAGAGTGAGAACCTTCCTGCCCTCACTTTGAGCGGGCTTTTTGCTGATAGTTCACAGCTGATATGATTTGGTGACATTACAAAACCTATTCTGTGTGAAGCCAATATTTTCAATGTCCCCAGTTTACTTTTAATTGATGTTCAAGATGGTGATCAGGATGGTGACAACCGGTTTTCTCCACTGCTTCCCTTTCCCCACTAAAAAAATAAAAACTCAAATGTTTTTTTCATAGGGAACAGAAGTTTCTAATTTTTTGAGGGGACTAAGCTATTGTTAAGACATATGGTATTTGCAATCTAAGACTGTATTTTTTTAAAACATAACAGCTGTGTAGGAACAGACCAGTAGCTTGCTGTATGAATTTGGCCAATTGTAATGCTTACAGTCCAGTCCAGTCCTATTTGGGATTGGGCTGCCAGCCACAGTGTTTTCAACAAGACATCATCCACAGGCAGGAATGGGGGAAGGGAGGCTTTGAAAGAGGTGGACGGTGCCTACCAGATATGATCCTCTCATTTTTTTTTGCTGAATCCATACTAAATCCTGTCCAATTTTTCATCACTAATGCACCCCCCCCAGCTACGCCACTGCCAAGGTGTGCAGGGAAACTGCATTTCACAAAGCATTTCACAAAGCTAACTATAGATGTCTTCATGAATTCTTCCAAATATAGAAATATAGAAATCTTAGAAATATAGAAATCCAAATATAGAAATCTTCCATGATTTGCCAAACCATCACTTGCGCGACTTGAGTGTGCAACTTTCTTTTACAGTTCTTGCCACTCTAAGATTTAAACACATTGATTAGCATATTGCTCAGTATTAGCTAGGGTCCCTGTTGAACATGGTTGTATTACGGGCAAAGCAATTCCCACTTGGAGGTCATTCGGTCCAAAACAGGATTAAAATTACATTGTGCCCACACAAATCCTTTACTGCTAGCCTGGAAGAGGGGAAAGGAAATTGAAAAGATGGAAATGTGTAAGCTAGTAGAGGCTGAGGTTATGACCTCAATTACAGATCAGAAACTTTTTAAATAAAATGAATGCTGGAAAATGGTGTCAAAAAGTGATTTTGTATTTCAGGACAATTTAGCTAACAAGTGTGGGGGGCATTATTAGAAGACAGAAAATCTAACTGCACACAAAACAACTAGAACAGAGGCTTGGAAGACAGCATCGGAATGACAGTCTGTTGCTTGGATAGAAATTATTGGATAGAAACAAAGCTAACCACTGTTTGGTTTATCAGTTCTGGGTATAGAACCCAGTGGTTTGGATGAATACAGACATTTATTAAATACTTTTTCGATAAAATAAACTGAGGTATAAAGATGTATCCATTGGGTCCAATCCAATACAAAGCAAACCTCCATTAGTTATTCTCCTGTGTTCATTGAATGTGAAAAGGGGAAATTAAGAGCGTGCTGGCTAAAACACCATGACCTCTGCACATCACCACCTAGGCCAGCAGAACCCTTTGGTCTTCTCGTTATTATGGTGATGTAGGGAGGCAAGCACATGTTTGTTCACTGGCTGTACCCTCCCGTGAGGGGGCACAGAAGTGCCTAACAGCACTTTTGTGAGAACTGCAGGCCAGCATGGGACTTGTGTTAGAGCTTATGCCAGCTTAACTGGGGATAAGGATTGCTGTCTGAATCGTATAATTGGAAGGAAGTATAATTGGTAGATCATCTAGTTCCACTCCTTGCCTTTACAAGGAAACCTTCCTAGACAGCATCTCAAACAGGAACCTGTTGAGATTCTGCTTGAAGATCCTGAGTGAGGGAGAGTCCACCACCATCCTTGGCAATCTATTCCACTGCCGAACTGCCATGATGATCAAGAACTTTTTCTTGATAGCCCATCAGAATTTCTTTTCTTGCAGTTTGAACCTCTTGGACCCCTTTTAACAAAAATATTTCTAGAATATCAAGGTGCTCTGTTGACATCAACTCTATATTTTGATTAATCAGAGATATTGAATATAGTATGTCTTGATCATATACCATTAAGGCCACTTGCTATGACTCATTTAAATAGAGATGGACCTGGTGAAAGAAGTGTGTGCAACTGCTTTGCCACAGAATCGCATTTCCCTGCCTCTGACAGGTTTGGCTTTAGCCTTGACAGAATTATTATACTGCCAGTTAATAGCAGTATATCACAAACTCTTCTTAGGGGTCTCCTTGAACGAGCTTTGCAACTGCATTTTCAAAAGAGCTTTCATTTAAAATTGTGCCATAAATTGCATTCCAAAGATACTGACATTATTTGCACAAAATAAGTTTTTCTTTTACTGTTTGCTTGTTGAGGTTAAAAGATTGTCTACCTGCTAGTTTATTGTAACAAGGACACCATATGTCATGTACAGGGTGATTGAAACGTAACTCCATATATTGTACTTTATAAGTATTTAAAATAGGGAGTTACGTTTCAATCACCATGTAGATAAGACTTTTTAAAAATCTTGAACCTTGTTGGGTGTTATCAATATATCCTTATGGCTAAATTGTGTCTTCAATATTTTTGTTTTGTTTTCCATTTCATAATGTTACTTATAAAATTTTCAACATGTCAATATACTACCAAAAATTAGCAGTTCTTTCTTAGTAGTTCTCTTCTCTTTTTAACTTCATAGCAAAATTTGGTATAGTGGTACAGTGATGCCTCACGTAACAAATTTAATTCGTTCTGGAGGCATGTTTGTTACATGAAATGTTCTTTACGTGAAGCAGATTTTCCCATCGGAAATAATGGAAACTCAGACGATTGGTTCCACAACCCCAAAAATATTCATATAAAAATATTAACTGGATGTAAAAATGAAGACAGAACACTGGGATTGAATTCAAAACATGCATTCAATGTGCATGATCTTATGAAGTCTACTTAGGCTGCAGTCCTAAAGACACTTTCCTGGGAGTAAGACCCATTTAACACAATGGGGCTTACTTCTGGGTAGACATGGTTAGGAGGCTGCAATCTAAGACACCTTCAAAGTGTCTCCCCACTTTCTCCTTCTCTCCATCCTGAGCCTCTCTCTCCCCTGCTCCCTTCTGGCCAGCCCTGAGCTGCTTCCCTCTTCTCCACTGCTCTTCTCTCCCTCTGCCCATCGGATACCCGGCCACAGGAAGAACAGCATGGAAGTGTTGCTTTCACTATGGGCAGGTGCACTAGGGAGCCCTGACGCTTTTTAAACAGGCTGCCGGCCAGCGCGTCTGCCCCAACTGCCAACGAATGTGTTCTTTACATGAAGCACAGTTTGTTACATGACGCAGAATCCTAGAGAAATTTTTGTTTGTTATGTGAAACATACTTTATGTGAGGCGTTCTTTACGTGAGGTGCCACTGTGCTTAACAATCCCACTTAAAATATGGAATTTTTCCTCCTCTTTTCCAGTAATAACCCCTGTGTTCCTATGGAAGGTGAAATACAGTTTCTGTTTTCTGCGTCGTTTCTTTACAAAGCAGGTGATGTTGTCTGAGATATGTCATCACAGTCTGGAAAAATAACTGAAACACTGTGCTGGTTTTTGCCCGCACATGTGTATGTGCAGCCCAGTCATATGCTGTTGTATTCACTGAACTCAACAGAGCTTACTTCTAAGTAAATTTGTTGCTTACTAAGCACTCTATAACTCTCCACCAATTTTATGAATTTTACAATTATTGCACTGGAGTTGTAACCTGGATAGATGATACAGTTCTGCCTCAAGCCAACCAGCAGTCTTGGCCGCGCACTTTCCATTACCAACGTTTTCCAAATCATTCCAGTATGGTGAACTGGAGGAAAAAAATCTTGCCATAGGTTCTTAGGCATTATTCCGCTCCCCTAACCCTACAATCCAGAGTAACTACGGGAGCACGCAAGAGACATTACGTGCACCTATAGTTACTGCACCACCCAGTGAAAACCTATGGGAAATTCATATTGCAATCCAGAGCAAATTATTCTTACACCGGAGCAAGGACTCCCCGTAGTTACTCTGGATTGTGCCCTAAGTGTACACTGAGACAAGCCACAGCACTTAGGTAAGTTTTCCAGCTCCTTTCCACAAGCCTTTCACCCTCTCTCCTTACCTGCCTCAATTTTAGTGAGAAACAGCAAAGTGATAAAGAGCACAATTCTAACCATGTCTATTCAAAAGTAAGCCCCATTGTGTTCAGGGCGTCATACTTCCAGAAAGGTGTCTTTAGGATTGCAGCCTTATTCAGAAGAGAGAGGGCTTCCCTCCATTGGCAGTGTTCTTCAGTATACCATGAAAAGTGCAATAATCGTTGAACACAGACATAGAGGAAACTTGTTAAATATTGCAGGATATCTGATAGACACCCCTTCCCCACACTGGATATCATTTGTTCACAGCTTCATAGACATTAATGGTGGAGAGAGGATTGGGGCAGAGGACTCTGTTCAAAAAGTCAGTCATATTGGGGAACCCAGGCAAGCAGCATGGTGCAAGGAATGGGGTTCTGCCACTCTTTCAGTGCAGCCACCCATAAAGATGGCATTACAGTGCCACCCCTGTACGAACTGTGGATAGAATTTAATAAGCTCGCGCAATGTTCTTTTTAATATGCACCAAGCAAATCCATTAGAATGAGTGGGATATCACAGAGGAGATGTTGTTCAGTTTATGACGCTGCATGTCATGTACTAACACACACTGAATATGCGACCCTTCCATTAATTAAGCAAATCCATTGCTTCTACAAAGCTGATAAAATTTAATTGCAGTGCCCATAACTACACCGAGCTGAGAATATGAGTGTGTACATTACTGATTCTTAATAATGAAAACGTTTAAATCATAAACAATTAAAAAAAGTTCCTGGCTGAAAAATGGAATGCTTTGTTTCATGCCCTGGAGCAAATGAAAACAGCTGAGCCATAGCAATGAAAAATAGAGTTTATAATAGAAATAGCAAGCCAAGCCTAACTATAATGCTGCACAGCCATAAATATAATTTGCCTCTGAAGGCCCGCTGTACTTTCACTATTCAAATTATCTGAGATGTCTATCTTCAAGACGACTTGACGTGTGCAGTTTATTTTAGTCACACTGAAAATTGTTTGCCATGAACGGTATGCTAATGCCACAGATATTTCAGGCTGCTCAAATGCCAAAGCGGATCTGACTTAATAATGAACCAACCAATTGCGATCTGTTTGTTGGCCAAGAACTGCCTCACACTGATCACAGTGTGTGCAGACGTGTTGTAATGGTGAAGCCATGAATTGTCTCTCCATAGAACCTGTCTGCTGCACCACTCCCGGTCATGGAAGCGATTGAGGACCTTCTGGTAGAAGTGCTGGTTGACTGTCTGACCCTGAGTTATGAACTCATGATGGACCATTCCCTTCTGGTTGAAAAATGTGATCAGCATGACCTTGGTCTTTGATTTGGACATGCGAGCCTTCTTGGTTCTGGGTGAAGTTGGGGTCTTCCACTGCAGGCTATCTCATTGTTTCTGGGTCGTACTGGAAGACCCAGTTCTTATCTCCTATGATGACCCGGCCAAGAAACTCCGGATCATCCCCAATCTTCTCCAGCAAGTCTCAACCAACATTGACCCAGTGCTCCTTATGGTCATCTGACAAAAGCTTGGGCACCACCTTGGTACACATGTTCCGCATTCCCAGCTCCTGTGCACCAAGATGGTCCTCACTGACTCCCTATTCAGGCTGAGCTTCTCTGCTGTCATCCGCACCATCAATCTGCAATCACTCCTCACCAGCTGTTTCACTTTCTCAGTGTTTTCAGCGGTCTTTGATGAGAAAGGCTATCCTGACTTGGGGTCATCCTCCACCTCCTCGTGGCCACCCTTGAAGCATTTGTGCCACTTGAAGACTCGTGGCCACAACATCACATCTTCTCCATAAGCCTCTTGGAGATGTTTAAGACACTCGGCTGGGCCATTCCCCAACTTAACCAGGAATATCAAATTGATTCTCTACTCCATGTTTCTGTACCTCCAGTTGTGTGACAAGGCATAACAGCAGTGTGATACACAACAGCCTGAAACAGAAGCACATATTATATATTAAAATATATAATTATTATATTATATATTATAGCAAAATTATTATATTATATATTATAGGATTATTACATAATACAGAATTATCTATATATATAAAAGAGAAAAGTCGCTGACTGACTGACTGACTGACTGACTCACTGACTCATTGCCGCCCTGCCAAAACAGCTGGGCTTAGAAGTGTGACATTTGGGGTGGATGTTCCTTCCGTGACTGAGGGGTGCACTAAGAACCGGTTTTCAGAAATTCCAACCGGAAGGGGGTGAAAAGGGGCGCAATGCGTTTTCCTCCCTATACTTTGCATTGAGAATTGCTGACTCAGCAACATTCCTCCCCAACTGCTGGGCCTGAAGCATGGAATTCTGGGAGTTCCTTCTGTCACCTGAACACCCACCAAGAACCATGTGGAGAAATTTAACCCTTCAGGGGCTGAAAAGGGGGCAACGTGTTTCTGTCCTATACTTTACATGGAAGACTGAACAACATCCAGCCAGTTTGGTGCTTGGTGCCTGGTGCACTGGGGGGACATTGTTTGGAGGGAGGGGTTACACTGGGGAGGATGCTGCGAACAGGGGGTTCGTGCACATGGGGGGTTGATGCACAGGGGGAAGTTGCGCATGGGGGTTGATGCGCATGGGCGGAAGTTGCACATGGGGGAAGCTGCGCATGGGGGAAGTTGCGCATGGGGATTGATGCGCATGGAGGAAGTTGCGCTTGGGGGTTGATGCACATGTGGGGAAGTTGCGCGTGGGGGGTTGATGCACATGTGGGGAAGTTGCGCATGGGGGGTTGATGCGCATGGGGGAAGTTGTGCGTGGGGGAAATTGTGCATTGGGGAAGTTGCGCTGGGGCAAGTTAAGCATGGGAGGGTTGATGAGCATGGGGGTTGATGCGCAAGGGGGAAGTTGCACATGGGGGTTGATGCACATGTGTGGAAGATGCACATGTGTGGAAGTTGCACATGGGGTTTGATGCACATGTGTGGAAGTTGCGCATGGGGGAAGTTGCGCATGAGGGGAAGTTGCGCATGGGGGGTTGATGCGCATGGGGAAAGTTGTGCATAGGGGAAGTTGCGCATGGGGGCTGATGCGCATGGGGGAGTTGCGCATGGGGGTAGATTTGCATGGGGAAGTTGCACATGGGGGTTGAAGTGCATGCGGGAAGTTGCGCATGGGGGAAGTTGATCATGGGGGTTGATTCGCATGGGGGTTGATTCGCATGGAGGGTTGATTCACATTGAGGGTTGATGTGCATGGGGGAAGTTGCGCATGGGGGGAAGTTGCGCATGGGGGGAAGTTGCGCATGGGGGATTGATGCACATGGGGGGAAGTTGCACATGGGGAAAATTTGTGCATGGGGAAGTTGCACATGGCGAAGTTGCGCATGGGGGAAGTTGCGCATGGGGGAAGTTGTGAATGGGGGTTGATGCACATTGGGGGTTGATGCATATGGGGGGATGGCATACGGGAGAATTTTACTCCCGCAACGCGGGTACACTTTTCGCTAGTATTATAATATATAATATTATATATTATATCAGAATATTATTGCAGAATATTGAATATTATATAATATATCAGAATATTATTGCAGAATATTGTAAACAATAGTAAACATAGTAAACAATAGTATAGCAGAAGAGTGGTAAGATGTTGTGCAACACAGTGACATAAGCAGTTAGCCAATTGGCGTTGACACATGAGTGCAGCTTCCGCAGTCTCATCTTCATTGTCACACTTATATATTCATATGCAAATAGCCTAGTTCTATGGGTATGAAGCATCACAGAAATAACCCCCATCAGGGCAGTGGAGGCTTGGCCTGGGGCAAAAGAAAAAAAATGTTCACTTGCCTTCATGATTGTGGTCCCACATATGAATTTATGTACGTTTTTATAGCCCTTTGGAAAGCAGTCAGTGGGGGACCTGAAGAACATCAATCTCACAAATAAGGCACTGTCACTTAAGATATCCTGTTCCTGGAACTCACCATATCAATCAGTGTCAGAGGCAGGCCAGAGAACAGGACTTTAGATAAAATGAAAATCTTAACATCCAGGTTTGTTTATACAGATGAAATTGGTTCTTGAGATAACTGGGTCCTAGACCTAGACCGTAAAGAGCTTCGAATGGGACCTGGAAATGAACTGCCAACCAATGTTGATAATATATTTTTCAGTGTAAAAGCTTTAACATGTATGTAAGGGTATCTGCATCTTCTGGCCAATATTCCGTGTCAGTCAATCATGCTGAGGAGATGCAACTGTCAACTGATAGCAGGCCAGACTGAGAAGAAGCTAGGGGGCAATTGTATAGAGCCATTGAGGAGAGAGGTGGCAAAAGAGCAGCTGAAAGAGCATGCTGGAAAGAGGAATGGTTGCTTTTACTAATGAATATTGAAATATGGTACCTCAGCAAAAGGCAGCTCCAGGCTGTTAGCAGAGCTGTTGTAAGTTTAGATTCCTACTCCAGTGATTTTTACCTTTTTCATCTCATTGCACATTACAAACCAGGTGCTCAAAAGCACTACAAGATACAATGGATAAAGCACACCATACTGTTGTTGGTGTTCAAATGGCCCTAATAACAGATGGCACTTCTCCATCTATTATTCCCCATCTGTAAACACCTATGACTCACCTGCATATTTTTCATAGCACAGTAATGTGCCATAATGACACCATGGTTGAAAGTTGCTGCCCTAATCCCGATCTTCATGCTTTTTAGACCTGTTGAAATATCCATTCATAGGAAGCTCCACTTAATGTGCATTGCAGTAGTTCAGCTGGGATGGGATGCCAAAAATCAACAGTTATGCATCTGGGACAAGAGAAAGCTTTCTTAGAAGCTTAGCTTGATACAATCAGAACGTAGGTGGCTGCCAAAAAACCAGGCTGTGGTTTTGAGTTTTGAGTGTAGCTTGACAAAAAGCAGATTACACTATTTTGTGATTTTAATTCTGATAGAAAGTATGTTTCTTGTTTTCCTTTAGGAAAGGTTCAAGATAAGCAGCATAATTGTTTTTAAAATTGTTTTTCCCCTTTGGTGTAATTCCATGAACCCGTTCCAAAATAGATTTTGGACTTAGGACTTTGAGCACAATCCTAAACATTGTATTCAATGGGTCTTACTCCCAGGAAAGTGTCTTTAGGATTGCAGTCTTAGACAGGGTTGATGCAAAGTCTTGTTCCCAGACAGCAGTCCTGGGCTGCTGGGATTGCACCACTATTTAAGGTGGTGCAGATCCAAGTAGACCAATTTGCATTGCTGCATTATCCAGGAAAAGGGGAAAGATTTCACCTTGCTCTGCGGTAGCAGTGTAGCAACCAATCTTGCAATGGATTAAGCATAGATAGGAATATCAGCCTGCTTGCTCCAGCATAAGTTACGTGTCTTTAATGTAACTTCTCTATCCTTGCTAGAGAGAGAGAGAGAGAGAGAGAGAGAGAGAGAGAGAGAGAGAGAGATTTTCATCTCTATAGTTTATATGAACCCAAAGTTGGGTTTATGGTAAATGGAAAAAGTGACACAGTTAACTGGCTCATCTTAAGGGAAATGAGATGCTTGACAGAGTTCATTGGAATAGAAAAGGAATTATCAATAGTTCTAAGTGGAAAAGTACAGAAATGAAGTTCCTGCAAACAAAACATGGATATATATATACACAGTGGGGCCTTCACATAACAAATGCCTCACATGAAGTATGTTCCATGTAACAAACAAAAATTTCTCTAGGATTCTGCTTCACATAACAAACTGTGCTTCACATAACAAGCACACTCATTGGCAGTTGGGGCAGACGCGCTGGCCGGCAGCCCTTTTAGAAAGCGTCAGGGCTGCCTAGTGCACCTGCCCATAGTGAAAGCAACACTTCAACGCTGTTCCTCCTGTGGCCGGGTGTCCACTGGGCAGAGGGAGAGAACAGCAGTGGAGAAGAGGGAAGCAGCTCAGGGCTAGCCAGAAGGGAGCAGAGGAGAGTGTCTTTGATTGCAGCCTCCTAATCATATCTCCTAACCATGACTACCCAGAAGTAAGACCCATTGTGTTTCAAAGCATACTAACACCCTAACAATTCCTATTTATTTGAAATGCTATTTTAAATGTTACTTCCTACCTTATACAAATCATTGGCCTGGTTTGTAAATCTACCCTGTGAGATTTGTAGAGTGTGTGTACAAGACTGCATGTGCATTTTTAAAAATTTACATGCACACTTCCATAACAGTTCCTCTGATTTCAGAACTTTTGCCTGTTTTCTGAAAGTGAGAATTTTATGCCAGGAAAAGACCGACATCCAATGATTTTTCTTGCACGGAAGGACCATTGATCTGAGATGCTCAGACTGCACTCTGTTCTGACTTAGCCACTAGTTATTAAGTAGAATAATTATCCATGAATGTCAATTGCCCTTACAACCATCTAATGCTAACTTAGGACTCCAGGTTCTCAGAGTTTTCAAGTGGAGAAAAAGGAGGCAGGTTCTCATTGTTTTTGAGATAATCTGTTGTTATCTACGTATTTTAGGTTCTCATTGTTGAATTTCTTAAGAGTTGTTGTTCCCCAGGGTGGAGCAGTAGCAGTCACTGCTGCTCAGAGTGTTCTGAGCCTACTGTGCATGCATGGAGATTCTGAACATGCGCAGTTGGAATGGAGCACTCAGACTGCTCTGCTCTGATAAGAGGCAGGCTGCTGCTCCCCAGAATGGGACAGTTTGAGTGCTCTGTGCTGAGTGTTCATGTCCTGAAAGTCTGGGCATGAATGCTGGGTGCAGAGTGTTCAGATTCCTCTGCTCTAGGGATGAGCAGGTTGGCGCCTGCATAGTCCAGGGGCAACGTGCATCCTGGAGAGGTGACGTGCAGTCCCGGGGTTGATGCACTCACCCCCACACCAGGTGACGTGCACCCTCACATCATCCCTGTATAGTTGTTTCTTCATAAGAAATGCATTTGAAGCACAATTGAAGCACAATTGAAGCACAATGATCTGCATATGCACATATGCTGGCATCTCGAACATAAAGACTGTCTCAATCACTTCAGCATATTAAGTGGAGTAATGTGCATAAATTAGCATGCATAACTAATTGTTTTCTGCAGTGAAATTAATGAGGGAGCTCTTTTGGGCCAGACCAACCTAAGCAATTTCCTATGCATCTAATAAATCACAGTTTAAAAGTTTTTCAGATTTGAAATGCAAGAGATCAAGAAGAAAAATATGGATAACAGGATTCTCTGTCAGTAATTGTTGGTGAAAGCCACATGGGCAGGACTTTTGAATCATCGAAGAAAAGTGATCAGAACAAGGCCCATCTGGTTCAGCTACCTGTGTCTCACAGTGGCCCACCAGATGCCTCAGATGCTTAAGAGACCTGCATCCTGATGGCACTCATGCAATCTCACTCTTAAAGCTGTATTGTATAAGGGTGCAAGTGCATTTTGCAGAGAACATTTATGCAAAATAAGTACCTTTTTGCAGACTTGCGGACTCGCCGTTCCCATCTCGTTGCAGTTTGTAAGAGTTTCACTAAAGTCCATTGGGCAATGTTTGTACATTGTATTGCTAGGCACATTTCTGATGATTAATTTAGCTTGAACTGAGCCTGGAATGGAAGCTGTTTGACAAATTATTAATCACAGAGAGATGAGAAAATGTGGTGGTGGTTTTTCTAAAAACAAACCAACACTTAGACCAAAATTTTATTTGCTTTCCTTTTGTTTCTCAGCTGCTCCTTCGTTTGGACATAGTCACAAATCCTACTCCAGACAAGTGTGTGCTGCACTAGCTCTCCAATTTCTTGTGAATGTTTACATGAAAAAATACTTCTTCTGGGCCACTTACGAAGGGCGCAACCCAGAGGGCATCCTTGCTCCGGTGTAAGAACAATTTACTCTGGATTGTGGTATAAATTTCCCATAGGTTTTCATTAGGTGGTGCTGTAACTACATCGATGTAAATGTCTTACGTGTTCCTGTAGTTACTCTGTATTGTAGGGTAAGGTGGTGTCTGCCTGAAAGCAGTATCCAAAGTAGTAATTTAATTAAACTTCAGTCTCATACAGGAAAACTGTATAGAATGAGGATAGAGTGCCTCTATCTTTAAGCATTGCAGAGAAGAGGGAATTTAGGCAGGTTAAGCAACACCTGCCTAAATTCCCTTTTTATGCCATGCTTAAAGGTAGAGGCATTTTGTCCTCCATTCTGTATGGTCACCCAGGTCTTATACCAAATGGAGAATTTAGTCAGCATTTTGTGGGATTATGAAAAATGAGGTTTTTAAAAATGCAATCTAATTTTATTTCCCAAACTATTTTTATTCACCAAGAGTTGCCTTATTTGTTATCAGCAAGTCATCAAATTCAGCTTTCCTGTGTGCCTTTTGCTGGATTCTAAGAATGATTCACACATGCTTTTTCATCGCTTGGTGTCAACACTCATCACTCTGTGACTCATGCCTGAATACGTAAGCCTTCCTTGAACAGTTTTGTGTTTGAAGTTAGGTATGTCAGGTAACCTGAAAGCTCTGCCTATGGAGGTGTTTGATCTGCGACGGCTGTTTTACACTTGATGTTAGCAGGATGCACAGATGGACATACTGTGAGCGTGAACTTGCCTTTGGGGCATCTCTGGGTGATTTGTTTAAAGGTCACTGAAGTTGCAGTTGTTAATCAATTGTTCTCTATGAACCAGATATCTTGCCTCAAGATAGAGCTTCCACTGGTGACTAGCCTTCTCTCTGCAATATTTTTTTCCTCCCAATTAGATATTGTTATGGGACTTCCAATGGCATTCTAAGGCAGTCTAATTAAGGGACTGTAAAATTCAGTTACCCGAATTAGCTTCCTGCTGTAGTCTCTGTACCACATTACACAATTTAAGACATTTGTCTTCCAGACTATACCACTTCACATGCTCCACATATTTGAAGTACCACCAGAAGTAACAGGTGTGATGACATCAGTGCCAGTTACTTCTAGGTCTAGAGGCCAAATGTGATGCAACAAACACCAGAAAGAGGCTCAGCCATATTGGAGGTCTATTGAATACTTCTAAGGTATATTGTGAACATGGAAAAGCATGCTTTGGAGTTCTGCCTGCTGAGCCAAACCTCCTATTGCTGTTTATTCTGACACATTCCTCATCTTGATGCTGAGTGGCAGGGTCCAGGGGTCCTGCGATAACCACCAGACTCCACTTCAAGTACCACACAACTGAGAAACACTGATTTAAGGTATTCATATGAGAATTCCTTTATTTTAAAGGGGAGAGTTGCTGCAACTAAGGGTGCAACCCAGAGATGGGCAGGCCTGGCTCCAACAACTGGTTCTCTGGAAGTGGGCAGAGCCAGGCAAGTTCAGGGGTGGGGCTGAGGTCAGGGGGCGGGGCCAGGGATAATTAAAAAAAATTAAATTAAAAAAATTAAAATTTTTTTAAAAAATAAAAAAATAAAAAAATTTAAGCATGTGGCTTACCTCTGAGTAGACCTCCATAGGATGGTGCTCTGAGGCTGAAGTCCTCTCCACACTGGCCTGGAAGTCAGTCCCATTGACTTTCATGGGACTTACTTCTGAGTAGACCTGCTTAGGATGGGGCCCTGAGGCTGCTCTGAGGCTCTCCCCACACTGTCCTGGGAGTAAGTCCTATTGACTATACTGGGACTTACTTCTGAGTAGGCCTGAGTAGCATGGGGCCCTGAGGCTGCTCTGAGACTCTCCCCACACTTTCCTGGGAGTAAGTCCCATTGACTATACTGGGACTTACTTCTGAGTAGGCCTGCATAGCATGGGGCCCTGAGGCTGCTCCGAGGCTCTCCCCACACTTTCCTGGGAGTAAGTCCCATTGACTATACTGGGACTTACTTCTGAGTAGGCCTGAGTAGCATGGGGCCCTGAGGCTGCTCTGAGGCTCTCCCCACACTTTCCTGGGAGTAAGCAGGGAGAGGGGCCAGCAGGAGAGGGGCGACGATCGCGGTGGTGCGGCAGGCACCCACCAGGCTCCCTGGCCAGCAGGAGAGGAGGGGCGATCGCGGTGGTGCCAAACCGGCTCGCTGTCTAATGTTCAGCCCCCATAACATTCGGTTCGTGACCGGCGGGCTCATTTCAACAATCGGATTGCCCAATCCGGTCCGAACCAGTATTAGCCCATTCCTGGTGCAACCCTAACCTTGGTTAGCTCATGCACTGGCCTAACCTCCCCCCAGGAGTGGTGCAGAAGTGCCTTATATCACTTTTGTGACACCCCCAAGCCAGTATGGGACTTGTGCTGGGGTTTAGGCTAGCTAAAATGGGGTTTAGGATTGCAGCCTAACCCCCAAATCCAGAGTAACTACAGGAGCACGTAAGAGACTTTACGTGCACCCGTAGTTACTGCACCACCTAGTGAAAACCTATGGGAAATTCATATTGCAATCCAGAGTAAGTTGTTCTTATACCGGAGCAAGGTCTCCCGGTAGTTACTCTGGATTTTGCCCTAAATCTTTTTATTTCAAGCTCTAATTTCTTTTCCTATGAGCTACATACTCAGATATCTAAGGTTTGGTTACAAATATATGGTCCCAACGTTTATGAGTCATTCCAAATAAGCTTTTAAATTGTCACGGTTGAAATATCAGCAGGGTTTTAAGGGTGAGAAAAAGAAAGCTGATGTGAACGCTTACCATTCCCATTTTCTGTGCAGCTAAATTATCATTCCGACTGGTAATGAAGGTTTAGAAAATTTCTCCGAGTTGCTCAGCAATAATGCAACAACTTAAATGATGTGATTCAGGTGAAGAAATATATAATGTCTCACTTATGTGGTCAATAGTAATTAACTGTCACTGACAGCTGCAGTCGATGAGCCTGGTGCTACTGCTGTGTGTCCCTTGCTAATTTTAGTCATTCTTTGTGGTATGGTACAAAATGTATAATTTAGCCTTTGGAGATCTGAAATCTACTGGGCTAAGTGACTGCCTACAATGCAAGCACCTGCTCATTTGTTTTCTTTCTATTTGTTAAAATAGCTTCTTATAATAACACGAATCCTCTGGAATGAATGAGACAACCTCTATGTATAAGACAATCCAATGGAAAAGCAGCTGATGACAGGCACTTTGGCCTTGTGCATCCAAACAACAGATTAGGTGACAAAATTGTCCCTGGAATTTACCATTTTGGAATGTAGTATAAGGCGCATATTGTCATATTTCTTAAAAATAAAAGTCAATAAAATGTCCTTCCTGCACCTTCTGTCTTGCAGCGAGATAAATTCTTGTTTATTATGAAAAGGGATATTCTGTATTTCTGGGAGTAAGTTCTACTGAGTATAATAAGATGAACCCCCAAATCCAGAGTAACTACGGGAGCACGTAAGAGACTTTATGTGCACCTGTAGTTACTGCACCACCTAGTGAAAACCTATGGGAAATTCATATTGCAATCCAGAGTAAGTTGATCTTACACCGGAGCAAGGACTCCCCGTAGTTACTCTGGATTTTGCCCTTAGGCTGCAATCCTAACCACATTTCCTCTACTGTTGAATCAATGGGACTTACTTCTGAGTACACATGCTTAGGGTGCAATCCTATCTAGAGTGCAATCCTATCCCTGTCTACTATTACTGCTAGAGTGCAATCCTATCCCTGTCTACTCAGACGTAATCCCCATTATAGTAAATAATAATCCTACAGTCCAAGTAAGTGAGGTTAGGATTGCAGCCTTACTTCTGAGTAGACAAGCATAGCTTTGGGCTGTTAGTTTTTCTTTGCAAGGGTCTTGTAAACAGATGTATCTTAGTGTTTGCTTATAAATGTTTTGTTCTTAAATGTATTTTTTCCTTCACAAAATTACAAATAAAAAATATTCCTCTGGATCGTATCTACCTCCTTTTTTCAAATGGAAGAGAGTCCAAAACAAATGGAAAGGAAGCCAAAAAAACAGCAAGTCATTGCCTGTGGCATCACATCTGCCATTGCTGGTAACCTAGAGGCAAATGGGAAGTGAACGAAAACAACTTTGTCTGAGAAATGTTGTGTAAATTAATCACAGTTGGCTTGCAAGCAGTCCTCCCCAGATACTTGGAGGGTAGTACGGAATAGAGAATTATCTACTCTAAAATAACTCCAATGGCCTGCTTTGTACAGACACAGTAGTGACAGACAAGAATGTACACTTTGCCAGGATCGCTACAGTGGGGTAGAATATACAAAAAGGGATGCTTATTCACACAGTGCACAATTCATCTGTAGAATTTGTTGCCATGAAATCTGGCAATGGTCACAAGCTTGAATAGCTTTAAACAGGATTTGACAAATTCATGGATTTAAGGTCTAGCAAGAGCCTAGTCAGGATGACAGTGTGTTCAGCTACAAAATGTCTTTCAATATCAGTTGCATGGGAACGATAGTGAGAGAGAAGTATGCCTTCTCTGTGGCAGGCAATGGGCTCATTGGGGGAACCAGGTACTGAGATCCGATGAGAATTTGGCCTAATCCAGTATAGCTTTTCGTATATTATTATTTCCAGGTAAGGCTAGGAAAGACCATTAAACTGTAACACTGGAAACCTGTTTCCAGTAAGTGTGACAATACTAAATTAGATGGTTGTTTCAGTACAAGCCAGTAATATGACCAAATAATTTTGACCAATAATAAAAAAATACTAGGACTTGGAAAAAGAATTTGAAATCAATCATCTGGAAACACAGACTTCCACTTTACATTTTTACACTCAGGGCCATGATTCAATCATAGGAGAAAATGGAAAACCAATACAACTCATTGCTGTGGGAATCCTTAATGAACTTTATGAGGAACATCAGAGGAAGGACTGTTTAAAAACCTGTGACTATACAGCTCAGCGTTTCTTAAAGTGGGGGTCGGGACCCCTTTGAGGGTTGCCTAGAGCTTTCCTGGGGGTCGCCTAAAGACCCCTGGTACAGGTGGTCAGGTCAGGCTTGCCAGACCTCCGGCTATAGCTGCGCGCGCACTGGGGCTGACTGACAGCCTCAGGGCCCAATCCTATGCATGTCTACTCTGAAATAAATCCCATTATAGTTAGGATGGCCTTTGCTCCCATGAAAATGTGAATAGGATTGCAGCCTCAGGGCCCAATCCTATGCATGCCTACTGTGAAATAAATCCCATTGTGTTCACTGTGTTACACATTTCATTTGTAACAATGAAAATACATCCTGCATATTGGATATTTACATTACGATTCATAACAGTAGCAAAATTACAGTTATAAAGTAGCAACGAAAATAATTTTATGGTTGGGGGTCCCCATAACATGAGAAAGTTATAAAGGGGTCACGGCGTTAGGAAGCTTGAGAACCACTGAAACAGCTCATTGCCGAACAGTATTCCATTGAGAGTTGGACCAAAAATATAGCCATATGACCAAGATCAAGAGCACACAGACCCAGAGATGTGTTCTGTATATGTATGGTCACAATCCTTGCAATATTAGAGTGACATTGGTGGACACAATAAATCTTTAATTTTGCTATTTTCTAAAGTTAATGTTAAATATGTGGACCAAGAAAAGTCTTATAATGTCAATGAATCTTCTTCACCAAAAAAGTCTGTCTGTCTTATCTTAGGCACCATGCCTCAAATATTGTGCTTCAGCCAGTGATGTGTTAGAAAGAAGCAATTAGAACCATTTAATTCATCTGATACAAACATATCTGAGAGGCCAACACATGCAGAGACAGTATCACCTAATCTATCAGCCACAATATTGGCATTTGGTAGCAGCTGTGTTCTAGAGATTAAGTTTAAACAAAGTTTGAATTGATTGCTCTACTAGAAGGAGCTGATTAACTGGTTCTACACTGCAGTGACTGTCATTTTAAAAAGAGGGTTTTAATGTGATCAACAGCAACATTTTAAAACATTTTATACTTGCACTTGGAAAAATAATTTTATAGTTTGACAGTCAGCTACTGTATACAGGGGTGTAGTTAAAAGTCAGAAGAGGAAATAACACTGCATCTGTGGGTGGCACAAGTGGTTAAAACAATGTGCCTATTAGCCAGCAGGCTAGGGTTCCAGACCCAGGTTCCCACAAGACAGGGTGAGCTCCTGTCCTTAGCCCAGCTCTGCAATGCAGCTGGAACCAATCATATTGGCCCTGCTGTTCCATTAGACTATTTCAGTGGTGTGGAAGGGAGGATTTGCTGCTTGCGTAACAGCCTATCCTCCATATCAATCCACTCAGGCCTTTGTGGTTCGCATACAGTGTTGAGCCTGATACCATAGTCTTTCAAGACTGATGGATGCCAATACAAGGCTGCTTAGAAAGAGTGCAGGTCAAAATATATAGATTTCTCTACTATGTGCTCAAGAATGAGTGATGGATCCAATGTCACCTATGGCACAATTCCTTATGCATTTCTATTTAGAAGTCCATCCCATTCTATTCAGTAGGGTAGATCTTAGAAAAGTTTGTATAATACTGCAGTCCTAGTAAGAGTCACTGTGACTGAGCAAGATGTTATCCCTGGATTTTGTGTGATCCCCAACATTTTAAATACTGCATCACAATAGTGTAACTCCTTTTCCAAGTGCTGAGATCCAAGTAACATCCTTTTCCAAGTGCTGAGATCCAGTACCACATGGTGCTTCTCTTGGAACTGGAGCTCCATCCTCTCCATCCAGGGTGACCAGATGTCATAAACAAAAAAAGAGGACAAGGTCCCTCCCAAATGTAGGACACCTAAGAAAAATGTAGGAAATAAACACTCATAGATATTGCTTTCGTGTGGTTAATTTAAGCTCTGTTATTATTTATTAAATTCAAAACTATTATTTATTATTTATTACATATTATTTATGAATTACAGGAAGGCTACATGGTGCCTGCTCACAAGGAAAAGAAGGACAATTAAGTTTTTCCAGGATACAAGGCAAAAAAGGACATGTCCTGGAAAAATAGGACATATGGTCATCCTATTTCCAACAGTATACAAGTGCCTTATGGCATTTTTGTAACGGTGTTGCTGGGGTAGCATGCTAAAGTAGGTATGGATTCCATATACTCTTCAGCAAGACTTCATTACAAGAGGCTATACCACATAGTTCCATACATAGTGCATAAAAATAATTTTGCAGATCATTTTTTGTATATGCTTATGAGTTCACCATGCATTCTTGTTTTCTGAATCCCATCAAATGCCTTCAATATCTCTGTGCCTGTATTACAAAGTCAGAATCTATTTCATTCTGTCAAATGGCTCTTTAGCAACAGGAATTTGGTTCCATATTATTGCACTGAATAAGAGGGAGTACAAAAGCGGGGTTTTTTTTTAGTAAATTAAATGGAAAGATTTTTGTTTCTTGCAATAAGCAGACATTTCAGTAGACATTTCTAGAAGACAAATGTAGGAAACAAAATACACACAGCAAAAAAGACTGAGCACTTGTCAAAATCAAATTGAAGGCAGTAGGCAGTAAATTGGATTTTCTTTTACAACTAAAGGCAGCTCACATCCTTCCTGTGTAATAAAGAATATTGGAATGTATGTTTCCTAATACTATATCAATAATCCATTTCTGACTACTCCTTAATCCTAAATTTATGGGATTTTCTCTGCTTCCAAGTTTTGTGATCTCATGCCTGAGCAGAAAGGGACATTTATTCAAAACATAGCCTGTAATGGCACTTTTTATTAGTAATTACAAATGGAAAAAATGCATCTAACAGCCTAATCCGAAAAAAACTGTCCAGAGTGAATGTAGCAGCAGTGCAGCCCTGAGATAAGGGAATAAACTTTGCCTAGAGGAGGCCTCCATGGCTGCCTCCCCACCACAGAATGCAGAGTGCACCCTTGTTGGTACAGCTTTACAGACACTGGAAAGTTGGTTAGGGTTGGGATGTTTCCTGAAACATTGACAGTTGAAGAGACTCAGGGCACAATCCTCACCAGTTTACACCAGCACAAGTCACCCAACTCTGTGTTCCTGCAGTGGCACAAGGAAGCCAGTGCATGTCCCCCCAGGTGGAGGACTTGTGCTGGGACTTATACTGGCCTAACTGGAGATTAGAATTGCAGCCTCAATTTGTTTATGAAGTTTGGCCTTGGAGAACATTACGTATGCTCCATCTCATATAATAGCTTCAAATGGTCTGATTTTTGTGCCATACAAATGTTATTTAACTAACAAAGTCCAAGGATTTGAGAAGGAACTTGGAATCAATAAATGTTCATAACTGCTAGATCTACTAAGTGCAGATAAAGCAAAAAAGAATGATGGGGCTTTAAGATGTCCATCAGCCTGCATAGGTGGTTCTTCAAAAGTAGACGGGAATAGTGCACAGTGATGTTTTATCTTCCTTCAAATCATAATTATTTTAATATTTAATACATCTTGCTATTAGTGTATTTTCAGATATTTTCAGGTTCTTGTTTTAAATTGCATGTCCTTGTGATTTTTTCAGTTCCATGTTGCCATATATATATATGGCAACACACACACACACACACACACACACACACACACACACACACACACACACACACGTACGTGTCTGTGTGTGTGTGTGTGTGTGTGTGTGTGTGTTTCTGAAGGGACTTGAACTAACATTAGCTCTGCAGGAGATATGGCCTCCAGGTGAGTTGATTCTGCACCATGACTCTTGCACACTACTGATTTTATTAAGGTTTTCAGTTCTGCAGCATGTTGTGGAAACTATCCCCAGCAGATACAGGACCCACTGGAAATCTGCTAACTGTGCAGAGAGGCAGTTTTCCACTGGTACTCCTCTTTTACATATTTAGTAGGGGAAGAGTAACAGTCACAGCAAAGTCTGTTTTCTAGAGACTGTTGCTTGCATCTTCCTGAAGACTGCATTTTTAAAGATTGCGACCCTTTTTGGAAAAGCGTTTTAGTTTCCTGAATTTTTTCTTTGTGAATGTTTTGTTGAAAAGTGATATACAGTATACAGTAAATATTCTTAATAATAATAACAATTATTTTACCCTGCAAATAAAATATTTATAATGTTTGGCCTGGATTCACTGCATGATTGGGATTCAGAGTACTACACAACTAATTCCACCTTTCCAAAAGGGAATCATGTTTCTTCAACAACAGACCCCCCCCTTCTACCTGCTGTCTGAAATTAAAGGGAAATTCAAAACTAGCTTGTGATATAGCATTTGGATCTTGTATCCAGACTATAATCATATTTGCACTTTCCTGGAAGTAAGTCATATTGGGCTTACTTGTGAGTAGACATGCATATGATTCTGCTGTCAATGACAAATAGTCAAAAGAGCTCACTGGGCATAGCAAACCTGTGCATGTTTATCTGTGCAAGTGAATCTTGTTTGCTATATTCATAGGGGCTTAACTCCTAGTGAACATTCATGAGGCCTAAATGTCTTGTTCATATATTCATCATCCTTTGTGCATCTGTTTTGTAATGCTCTGAATGACCACAATGGGGCAGAAATCCTTTTCTTCTGAAGTTTGTCAATTGCATCGATCCAAAAGTTAAGAATGTCAGAAAACTTTTTGAACTGAATATAACTGATAAAAGAAAAAAAAGAACTCAACATAAAACAGCATAGCCCAGTCAACTCGCCTCATTTGCAATCTGGGAGCTGGGGGTGGGGATAAGGATTTCTCCAGAGTTTCTTTCTCTCCAAGTATTTTTTATTTTATTTTATTTATTGAATTTCCAGCTGTTTATTATTTAGACAGTTGGCCAAAGAATATTGCCTTTGAAGATTTTTTTCCCATGAAATATACATTCTGCAACAATGATTTAAAACAGTTGGAGATATTAGTGCTTCACTATTTGGTCTGTTACTGTTATGACAGAGCTATAACATCTCCAATAATAGCTTCGTAGAATAGAAGGATATCGCTCAGGATTGGCATCTTACCATTCCATAGTCTTCAGCCAAGAAATCAGTCAGGTCTAGGCCACAGAACTTCACGATAAAAAGGTAACTTCTTTCTCTATACTTGGGTAATAGAATTCACTGGAGTTTATATAAACTTTTTATTTCAAAAAAGCTTTTTAATGGGGAGGAGGTTGGGGCGGCTGTTGTTTTATTGTTTTTAACATGTGTTTTTAGCCTGTTTGTTTTAATTGTTTTTTATAATCAAATTGTATTTTAATTGTGTTTTAATCTGTATGTATGGCCTAATTTTAATGGTATTTTATTGTTCTTTTAATTGCTGTTAGCCACCTTGAGCTCCCTTTCATTAGGGAAGAAAGGCAGGATATAAATCTAATAAATAAATATCTTTCATATATATATGTCTGTGTGTGTGTGTGTGTGTGTATATATATATATATATAAATATAGTGTATAGAGACTATACACTAGTCGGAAAGAGGGCGGCCGGGGTCTGATGAGCGTCAAAGCTACGATCCTGGATGAAACCCAGAATATCCAGGAATACATCAGTAAGATGGCACCCAAAGATGGTGTCTCCAGCAACAAGAGCAACAGCAAATACAGAAGGAAGATCAAACTGAGGAAATGTCCTGGCAAGATAAGACCCTGCATGGGATGTACCATCGCCAGATAACCAAAGTCGCTGACCTTGAGAAATCCTATCAGTGGCTGGAAAAAGCTGGCTTCAAAGATAGCACTGAAGCCCTAATCATGGCAGCACAAGAACAGGCACTAAGTACCAGATCCATAGAAGCAGGGATTTACCATACAAGAGAAGACCCAAAGTGCAGGCTGTGCAGAGAAACGTCAGCAACAATCCAACACATCGTGGCAGGGTGTAAGATGCAGGCAGGAAAAGCATACATTGAATGGCACAACCAAGTAGCTGGCATCGTGTATAGGAACATTTGCTCAGACTATGGACTAACCCCTCCCAAGACCAATGGGAGACCCCTCAGAAGGTTTTGGAGAATGACAGGGCTAAGGTCCTGTGGGACTTCCATATCCAGACAGACAAGAAGATACTGGCTAACCAGCCAGACACTGTGGTGCTAGATAAGGCCCAGAAGACAGCCCTGGTGATAGATGTAGCGATACCAAACGACAGCAACATCAGGAAAAAAGAGCATGAAAAGGTGGGAAAGTATCAGGGTTTGAAGGAGGAATTAGAAAGACTGTGGCAAGTGAAGGTGAATGTAATCCCAATAGTGATTGGAGCACTAGGGGCTGTGACACCCAAGCTGGAAGAATTGCTCCAACAGATCCCAGGAGGGACAGCAGAACATTCGATCCAGAAAAGCGCATTGCTAGGAACAGCTAAGATACTGCGCAGAACCCTCAAACTCCCAGGCCTCTGGTAGAGGACCCGAGATTGAGGAAAACATACATACACCACCCATGGAGGGTGAGAAAATTTTTTTTTATATTTATGACTTCAATCCTAACCTCCAGTTAGACTGGCACACGTCACAGCACATCCCATTCTGGGCTGGGGGTGGTTGCAAAAGGCACTTCTGCTCCTGGATGGTTAGGTCAGTGCATAGACATACACTGGTCTCCCACACCTCTGGAACAGGGAACAGTGAATTGCGCCAACGTAAATCGATTAGCATTGTGGATTCATATAACATATTTCACTGGGTAAAAATATGAACTATATTGGGATTCCCCAGAAGTTTAGTTCCTAAATATCATCATTGGCATCCTTCAGTCTTGAAAAACTATGGTATTGTGCTCAGAAGTAGAGGTCCTAAAACAGCGTCTTTTATGACTAAACAGGCCAATTTGAGAGTGGCAATCCCTTCCACACTGAGGGCAGATACAGTCAGTCCCCTGCCCAGCCCCCAGGTTTCGCTGTTTCCGGGACTGCCTCTTTGTCTCAGCCTGCCGAATGAGTGTCTCTTCGAATTGAAGAAGGCCGTGCTGCATCTTTTGCCTCCACGCTGAACGATCAGATGTTAGGATTTCCCAGTTGTTGATGTCCATTCCCATGGCCTTTAGATCCCTCTTGCAGACTTCCTTGTATCGCAGCTGTGGTCTCCCTCTAGGGTGCTTTTCCTGCGCTAATTCTCCATACAAGAGGTCTTTTGGAATCTGACCATCGGCCATTCTCACGACATGTCCAAGCCAGTGTAGATGTCGCTGTTTCAGAAGCATGTACTTGCTAGGGATACCAGCACATTCCAAGACTGCACCATTTGAAACTTTGTCATGCCAAGTGATGCCAAGAATACGTCGGAGACAATGCATATGAAATGTGTTCAGCTTTCTCTCCTGCCTTGCATGAAGGGGCCAAGACTCACTGCAGTACAAGAGTGTGCTCAGGATGCAGGCTCTATATACCTGGATCTTTGTATGTTCCGTCAGCTTCTTATTAAGCCATACTCTTTTTGTAAGTCTAGAAAAAGTGGTACTCGCTTTACCGATACATTTATTCAGCTTGGTATCTAAAGAGAGATTGTTGGAGATAGTTGAGCCAAGGTACACAAAGTCATGCACAACCTCCAGCTCTTGTTCAGAGATTGTGATACAGGGAGGTGAAGCCACGTCCTGACCCATGACTTGTGTTTTCTTCAAGCTGATTGTTAGTCCAAAGTCTTGCCAGGCTTTGTTAAAATGGTCCATAAGTAGTTGGAGGTCTTCAGTAAGAGTGAGAGTAACAGCAGCGTCATCAGCGAAGAGGAAATCCTGTAAACATTTCAGCTGGACTTTGGATTTTGCTCTTAATCAGGAGGGATTGAAGAGTTTTCCATCTGATCTGGTCCAGAGATACATTCCCTCTGTTGCATTTCCAAAAGCCTGTTTCAGCATGACTTCAAAAAAGATCCCAAATGAAGTTGGCGCAAGGACGCAGCCCTGCTTTACTCCACTTCAAATGTCAAAGGAATCTGATGTGAAGCCATCAAAAACTACAGTGCCCTTCATGTCATTGTGAAAGGACCTGATGATGTTGAGGAGCTTAGGTGGGCATCCAATCTTGGGGAGGATTTTAAAAAGGCCTTCTCTACTAACCAAATCAAAAGCCTTTGTAAGATCTATGAAGGCTACAAAAAGTGGCTGTCTTTGTTCCCTGCATTTCTCCTGCAACGTCTAAGGGAAAATATCATATCAGTGGTGGACCTGAGGGCTCGAAATCCACACTGTGATTCAGGATAGATTCTCTCTGCAAGCACCTGGAGCCTCTTCAGTACAATGCGGGCAAGTAGTTTCCGTACAACACTAAGAGAGATGCCGCGATAGTTGTTACAGTCGCCCCTGTCGCCTTTGTTCTTATACAGAGTGATGATATTGGCATCCTTCATGTCCTGTGGTACTCCACCTTCCCTCCAACAGAGACAGAAGATTTCATATAGTTCAGTGGGAATGGTCCCCCTACAGCACCTCAGGATTTCAACAGTGAAGTTATCTTTCCCAGGTGCCTTGCCAGAAGCAAGGGAATCCAGGGCTGCATTTGCTTCTTCTAAAGTTGGTTCACTGTCAAGCTCCTCCAAGACAGGCTGGCACTCGATGTGGTTTAATGCTTCTTCAGTTACTAAATTTTCTCTGGAGTATAGCTCAGAGTAGTGCTGCACCCAGCGCACCATCTGCTGTGCTCGGTCCTGGATGACCTCGCCTGTAGCAGACTTCAGGGGGACAGATTTCCTCACCGTTGGACCTAAGGCCTGCTTGATGCCATCATACATCCCCTTGATTCCTAAATGTACTGTATACTTTAATGACTTCTCAACTATGTTAGCCCTGACTGTAATTATTTATGGCTGGATTCTTGATCAATATAAATTCCTACTCTTTTCCCAATTTTCAGCCATGTTAACTAGTCTGTTCACTCCAAAATTAAGTACTATAGTTAGACGCTGATTATAAAATAGTGACAACAGAAAGAGAAAATGACATGATGGATGTGTAGTTTAGCTCTCACACAGTACTGAATAAACTGGAAATCCAATTCTCTGGTAGCAGAAAAATTTTTAACATTTAAAAGGCCATGAAATATAGAGGCCTTTGAAAGAGACCACATCATTAGAGGAGAAAATAGAGAAGCAAATTAATTGAAAAGGATGTTGCTTTGAACTACTGAGCAGCAATTATCTTTGGCAGATTGCTCATTTGGAATAGTTTACTTTCTTCAGTGAAAATGTCAGGACTGTAGTTATAACCTATGCTGGTGGGATGATAGGCAGTGCAAAGAGTAGTCAGTTATAAATTTGGACCTTCACATATGCACAGAAACCAAAATGCCCTACTCAAATAGGGGAAAGTCACAAAAATTGAAGCTTCTTTATTAGATGGCCATTAGGGCAAAACATCCTCAAATTTTTAATAATACGTTATTGTCATTATACATGAAATTCATGTGCAGTTTTCAGGATATAGACCTGATCACTGGATGGCTGAGCTGCTATATGTACATGCGCCGCCACAGACATTCTTCACAGCAACCCTATGAGGAAAGTAGTTGTTCCATGGGCAGCTCATAGAACTCTTCTCTCCCAGGTGGAATCCTTCATGACATGGTAATCACATCTGGTACCAGGAACTGCTTTCCAAACTTCCAGGAGGAGTTTTCAAGCTGTAACATTTGGCACTTTCTGGCTCTGATGACTCATGAAAAGCTTTATCAGCTTTCAGTCTCCCATCCAGGAGCTGTCTAGCTCCTTCCCTGCTTAGCTATCATCAGCAGCTCTGCGCTCAACCACCAGATCATGCCTGCTAACTTTTACCATTGTGATCAAGAGGAAAATTACAGCCAGCCAGTTCTGGGGGAAACTGTTGACTGAGGGAGCAAATAGCAGGGATGTGCTGAGGATGAGCCTTAGCCATGAGTTAAATTATGAGCCAGTGACCCCATAACTTGGGGCCATAGGTGCCATAATGTGCACCTATCACATCCACTGACATTATCAGGAGGGAAAGGCTGTAAGTTTCTCTGGACACCAGGATGCTAATTTAGAACACAATCATAACCATGTCTATTCAAAAGTCAGCCCCACTGTGTTCAATGGGTCCTACTCCCAGGAAAGTGTCTTTAGGACTGCAGCCATAAAGCGGCCCCTCTTCTTCAGTTTCTGAGCCATTCATGACAAGGAGGAGACACCTCCACTTTGCTTTCACAGTTGTATTTGGCTTGGAAGCCAAGGGGGAAGGGACACTTTACATGGGTATCCCAACACCTGAAGAAACTTACTGCTTATGTTTGCTTCAGCAGCACATATACTAAAATGGGAACAATACAAGATTTCTTCCAGGACACAAAGCTAAAAAGAGGACATATGCTGGGGAAAAACAGGACGTATGGTCATGTTGTTGTGACAACACTCTCAAAATGTGTCCCCCACAATTTTTGGTAAGGATCTGCTGCATCCTGAATCCCTACATCCTGCAGGGCATTGCTGACTTATCTTGGCCAATCCATTTCTTGCCACAATGGAAGCTGACAAATTCCTCCATCTCATTTTTACATCTGATGAATTTCCATGCCAATGAAGTGCTTGTTTACTTCCTTCTTGAAAGTACAGTACTTTACAGCAAATCAATATGCACTTTTTTGGCAGTGATATCTTTTTTTTGAGAGGAAGCCTCAGGTGGCTGAGAAAATGGATTTCAGGCTATAATTCATAGTCAAGCACAGTAAATCAATTCCCTTCTGCCTTTGTTGTTATTGGTATTGCTTAGCATGCTTTGCAAAATCTGCATTAATGGTTGATAAGTGTGTGGACTGGGAACCAGTATGCTGCTTCTGTCTTACAGATCGGAGAGCTTTTGACTCTCTGCTCCAAGGTTATTTTGCTTCAGACGCAGCCAGTGGTATTTCTCAGCTCATCAAACAAAATGAACATCTGCTCTTTCATGTGTAAAGAAGACCATGGGGACTAAAGTATATTTTGCTGACAAGTATTTTCTATAATATATGTTGGATGCAATGTTTAAATAACACTGCAAGATGCCTTACTTGTGCTTAGATTGCGTATAAAGCATGAATAAACAATTGTAAAAAGAGACTTTTTCAAATTGATTTGCACAACCATTTCAGTGGTTTTCAATATACGAGTATGTACGTTTGGAAATATACACCTGTCTCCCATCCAGTCTTTCTAATTTTGAGTTCACGTTTCTCTTCTTCTGAGTTTTCTTCTTCTTCTGACTTGTTCTCCATTTTCTTAATTATAAATGGATCGCAAATTGAAGATTTCAGAGACCTAACAGCCCAATCCTAAACTGCCTAGATTGCCAGGACTGCCGTGGCACTGATATGGTTGCTGTGGTACTCTGTGCACAACTGGGAAACTTTTGTCACCCCACATAAGGGAATCAGCTACTCTTGGATTGCTGTCAAAAAAAATCCTATGGAGAAGGGCTTTTAGTTTCAGATTAGCCTCAAAGGCTGCAATCCTAAACTCCAGTTAGGCCAGCATAAACCTTGGCAAATATTTGCTGACCTGGAGGTGTCACAAAAGCGGCATAAGGCACTTAATGCCCCATTCTGGAGGCGTTGGGTTAGATCAATGTACAGGCATACGCTGACCTCCCCAAACCACCATGGGAAGATATGGCACGTGAGTTAGACTGTCCTAAATTGGTCTTACAGTCTTAAGCAGTAGATCTGGTCTAGAGGGTTGAGCTGCTGTAAACTGAAATGAAGATAAGATCTGAAGGTCACTGGCTTAATAACACTGGAAGCCGTGCACAGAGAGGCGTTGATGCTGAACTGCGGGAGTGGATGAAGAAAGAAACACAGTTGCAACAGAGCCTATCCAAAAAGTTATAACTGTGAGCCAGTGAATGTGAACCCGGATAAAAAAGGGAAACCTCTAAGAATGTAGGAGTTCTTGAAATAGACAACCTTTCTCTGAATTGTAAAACCCTTCCATTAGTAAGCCTGCCTATGTAAACCACCTTTAGAATAAAGTCAAAAGAGAAATCTGATGACCTTAAAAAGGTGGTATTTAAATACAAATATTTGTTGGTGACAGCAGGGATTATTTAATTATTAGTTAACCACCTTTCTACAACCAAGATTTCTGTCACCAGTAATATAATAGCTAAGACAAATGCAGGTTAGTTGATTATTTGTCATAATGGATAGAAAAATGTTTGCAAGTGTATGCCTGAAACACTGTACTTGCCTACTTGGGATTGAGGGCCCAAACCAAACCATGTTTCCCACACTAATGTAGTCATGCCAATGAGGGGAAGCAGGTTGCTGTGTCCGCTGTCTGATGGGATGGGATTTTATCCCCTTCCCCTGAATAAGCAGAGTTGCCTTGAAATGGGGCTACTTGTTTCTGCACCAGTTCTTGGTGCAGCCTCCCTAGGGTGGTATGCTGTGGAGAATCAGCAATAGCCTGGTGTTGGAGCAACACCTGCCAGTGCTATGCTAGCTCCACAGTTAGCTTGGCATTGGGGTTTGTAGACATACCTTATGGCATGTTTGTGCTGCTTCACTCATGGAATGGGCTCTTAGGATTGGTCTCTACAGGCACAATCCAGAGCAACTACGGGGAGTCCTTGTTCCGGTGTAAGAACAATTTGCTCTGGATTGCAATATAAATTTCCCATTGGTTTTTCCTTAGGTGGTACAATAACTACGGATGCACATGTCTCTTACGTGCTCCCGTAGTTGCTCTGGATTGTAGGGCAAGCCAGGAGCTGCTGGAAAGGGCAAGTAGACAAGAAGTGATGATCCTGGCTAAGAATAGCTGCAGCAACCACCAGAGAAACTGTAGCAATATGGTAAATACCAGACCCTTGTGTTTGTTTCAGATTGATGTCCTCTTTCTTCTAACCCTCAAATTCTCAGAGTACTTTATATCATTTAAAAATTTGTTGACTTCTTCCTAACATCCTCAAAAATTTCCTAATACCTTAGCCATCACTGTGGTCTATTGTTCTGTTGTAATCCATCTCTTATAGTTATAAGTAATTATCTTATAATTTTATAACATTAAATAAGAGTTTTTATTATCTGTATATAAAACTGAAAAGTCACTCACACACTCAAACCTCTGGGCCAAGAAGCGTGAAATGTGGGGAGGGTGTCCCTTCCATGATGGAGGCACCCACTAAGAACTGGTTTTTGGAAATTCCAACAGTAAAGGGGTAAAATGAGGCACAACACATTTTCTTCCCTATACTTTCAGTTGAAGAATCCCTGACTGAGGGACATTCTGTCCCAACCCCCACACCTAGAAGCATGAAATTTGGGGAGCTATTTCTTCTGTGATGGGAACACCCACCATGAAGGGGGTGCACCATGAAAGGGGTGCAACGCATTTTTGACCTATACTTAGCATTGAAGACTGATTAAAATCCAGCTGATGCACTGGGAGGGATGGTACACAGACGATGATGGTGTGCATGGGTGTGTGTGCATGGCAGGTTTGCACATGGGGGTCTTACGCATTGAGGGATGGTGTGCATGGGGGGATGGTGTGCATGGGGGGTTGGTGCGCATGGGGGGTTGGTACACATGGTGGGTTGGTGCGCATAGGAGATGATACAGAGTGCGGGTGTTGCACATGGAGTGTTGGTGCCCCTGGGAGGATAGTGTGTATGGGGGTTTGGTGCACATAGGGGAATGGTGTGTTTGGGACAGTAGTGTGCATGGGAGGGTGGTGCGCATGGGCGGATGGTGCACACAGGGGGGTTGGTGCACACGGGAGGGTATTGCGCATGGGGGGTTGATGCGCATGGGAGGATATTGCGCATGGGGATTGATGCTCATGGGGGTTGATACACAGTGGGGGAGTGTTGATGCATATGGAGTGTATATGCACATGGCGGGTGGATGTGCAGTGGGAGGATGGCTTATGGGGGGAATTTTATTCCCACAATGTGGCTACATTTTTGCTAGTTTTATCTATAATTTTTCCACATCCTCAACAGGAAGTGTTGATAAAATACAGTATTCTAATTTGAAAGTATTCAAAGTATACTACTTTGGAAGATGGATATAATATAATATAGCACCTGCAGCATGTTGCTCTACCGTGGACTTAACACACCTGCCTCTTTTCTGTATTGAGAATGTTCTCAGTGGTAAAACACTGTGATATTGCCATCCACGTTGGGATACATCTCTAACAATGTTAAATAGCAAAGCAGTTTAATGTGATTGATTCCTTTGTATGATGGCACCTGGCTTTATTTTTAAAGACATTATACATCTGTCTAAACCAGCAATTTTTCTTTGTAGGTATTCATACTGCAGCTGTCTCTTATTTGTTTAATCGAGTCTGTGAATCCAGATCACAGTGGGAATCTGGTATATAAAATATATATAAACTGCTGCATTTTTGTAATGAATCTACAAATTATATATTCTGTTCATACGTGATGTGTGTAAAAAGTTGGAGAAAATGAGCAGTGACAGAATTTGAAAGCAATTTTCTTTTTTATTATATTAATTGCCATAAATATGTGTGCCATTTTTAGTGTTGCCATGAAACCTTCCTCCTGGACCAAGTGAGACAAGAGAAGGGGAATGTGGGATATGAGTCTCAAAGTGGGATATGAGGGCAAAGGAATATTGCCCTCCCTTTGTCCTGTCTGGTCCTCTCCACCTGGTGCTGAGGAGAAAGACTTCCTCCTGCATGTATGCCAGCCTGCGTATGCGCAGAAGTCCTCACCTGAACTTCAGGCTGGCGCTGAAGAGAGGGACTGCCTCCTGCATGTGCCAGCCCAGCATATATCGAAATGCATGTAGGAGTCAGTCCCTCATCTCAGGATCAAGTGAGGGACCTCTTCCTGCATGCCAGCAGGTGCATGCACAGAGGTCCCCTGTGTGATATGGCAACCCCAGCTATACTGCAGTGTATTTATTACCAGAAACTGGGAAACAGCTGCATATACTTAAATTTACTACAATCCATTTCTGATCATGAGCTAATATTATCTTTAGATGTGTGTATGTTTGAGTTTATAGTAAATGTGAAGTTCTCCACCGATCAGGCATGAAGTGTACTTCATTTGGAAAACTTCTGTCAACAGTATTTATATACCACTTTCCAACTAAAAAGTTCACAAAGTGGATTACAGAGAAAATTAAATACATAATAGCTAATGCAGTGGGTTTCAACCGGTGTGCCATGGCACACTGTTTTGCCGCAAATGAGCCTCTGGTGTGCCAGCAGATCTGGGTGCGGAAGGAACAGCTGCCTCAGCCTGAAAGGAGGCGAGAAGTAGCTGCCTTTGAGTTCTTTGAGTTCTGCTGTTGGTGGAGAGCCAACACCAGGCAGGTCTACTCTGATGCAAGCCCCCTTATAATCAAAGGGGCTTGCTCCCAGGTCAGTAAGGATTGGGTTGCAGCCAGAACCTGACCTTGCCTGGAAAGCTGACTGGGAAGCAAAAGCCTGGAGGAGTTCCGGGCAGGAGGGGGCTTTTGAGAAAAGGGAACCATGAGGCAGGCAGGGTAAGGGGGAAATAGAGAGGGAAGGAGCCTGGGCTAGCCACAGAGGACTGGCTGCTGAAAAAGGGGGTGAGAACCCCTTTGCTTTCTTCTGCAGCACCCCCAATGAGCATCAAAACCCAATGTGCATCATCCCCCCGTGCACAACATCCCTCATGCTCATTATTCCCCATGCACAACTCCATGTGCAACATCCTCTCATACACATCAACACCCATGCACATCAATCTCCCATCTGCAATGTCCCCCATGAGCATCAACCCCCTTGTGCATCAACTCCCCATGCGCGTCAACCTCACATGCACATCATTCTCCATGCGCGACATCCTCCCATGCACAACATCCCTCATGCTCATCATCCACCATGTGCATCAAGCCACCATATGCAACATCCTCTCATGCACAACATCTAGCATGCGCATGAATCCCACCATGCGCAATATCCTCTCATGCACACCATCCCTCATGTGCACCTTCCTTCCCAGTGCATCAGGCCCCAGGCACCAAATTGCTGGATGTTAATTGATGGATTTGTCACCCAGGACTGACAAATTTCTGACACATACATCAAAATTATTTAATTATTTATTATTAGTATTAATTAATATGATTAATGATATGTTAATATTTTCACTTTATCAGTTAAGCCTCTGTTTTATTCTTTTTTAGGGAGGAGGTCAGGCTGCTTTCTGGATTTTTGAGATTTTTGTAATTTTGGCTACCCCGTGAGTGTGTCATCTCTCTGAAGGAAGAACACTCTCAACCTGAGCTCATCTTCTGCCTCTTAACATCTGGCAGTAAATGGAAACTAGTGGCTGCAGCCTGGCTGCATGAGGTGGGGTAGACAATCAGCTGTTAGTGCTCATGGCTTATATAAAAAGTAACTATAAGTGCTTGAACAGATTATCAGTTTAATAATCATAAAATCAGTTTAATAATGTAATCATAAAATTTAATTCCATGATATACTTTGAAAAGGTTCAGACCTGAACAGTAAATGTGGCCACTTCCAATAACGTATTTTTTTAAAAAATCAGTGTCAACAGCTCTTTTGACCAGACTTTACTCTCCAAGCTATTTCTTCTCTGCTATGGCATGTCAAATGCTGTTCCCTCCTTACCCAATGACGTATGAGTCTCTGAGTGAAAAGATGAGCATTGCAAGAAATGAGACAGATTGACATGACACCCCCCCTTTAAAAAAAATCTGCTTACTGAAGTGAACACTGCATGGATTAGCCAACCCTGAACATATATAAGTAAATGTTGATAATTTAGGTTGCCGAAAAGTCCTCTAACGTTCATGAAATGTGTATAAAATTGTCAACCATTCATATCTGTGTTAACACTCAGTACAATTTAAATTTGGAAACTGCAACAAGTTGAGAGAAAAATAGGATCATGACTGCCATCAATTTGTGCTCACTTGATTCTGAACGAAGCTAAACACAGAGAATTTGTCTGTGCAGAAGGTCTGTATAGAAACCTGGAGTTTTTGAACAGGAACAGCAGGCGCACAATCCTGACATGCCATGCATGCTTTAAAAACATTACTGTAGCAGATTATGTCCTCGATTCATAGTCAGTCCAATGCATAATAGGTCTGATTAGGAAATCTTATGTAGGCAGGCTCACATATCTTACTGTGACTCTAGTGCCATTAACCCTTCTGTGATAGAAGGACCAAGGGCCAGCTATATTTGTCATCCTATTTATTGCTGATATTGCAGTACATTAATTGAGCTGAATTTAGCCTGGTTTTAGGGCATGAAATTAGCACTCACATTTTAAATCATAATTGATAGCCTATAAATCTATCTAAACTATTAGGTTAGCTTTTTGAAAAAGTTTCCCTTGTCCCTTCTACCATAGGGTAGTCATTTTTTACTTTTGTTCTGTTCTCTTGCAACTAAATCATTTCTCCAAAAAAGAAAATATTGGTTGTCTTTCTTCTGAATTGCTCAGTTTGCCACGTCTGAGTAAGAGCTTTTTCTACTTATTTTTTCCCTTTTTTGAACATGTCTAGCTTGAAAACAATCAGAATATTCATTTGTGGGGTGTGAGTTGAGTGACATTTGTATGTTGGCATTTTGTGTTTTTTTTATTGATTCTTATTTTATCTCAAAATAAAATGAATTAACCAAAAAAGGGTAGGTAGGTGATCTAAAAAAAAATCATGGAAATTCCTGCCTTAGAAGAATTTTTCACGTAATACTTCAGTGGGTGATACGAAAAAGTCTGGGTTAATGAATGGGATTCAGATTGCAATCCTTTATGCTCTGGAAAGATGGAACAAGCCCAGAAAGGGGATTAGGATTCAATGTGCACTGCCTCTCCTGGACTTGATTTTCTCCCTGCATTATCCCTGCCCCACTATATACATTCCTTCCCCTTTTTACACACTCCATAACTTGCAAATTTCTTCCCCCACCCTCCCCCCAAACCTGCACAGGCTTACCTGGTTTAGTGGATTTCTGCAGGCCTACTGGGATCCAAAAGATCATTCAGGTTTTCCCTGCCATTAGGTGCACTGCACATGTTGGCTGCTTTGTGACTGTCATAAAGCAGGATCCACTGGTGCAACACTAGTCAAGCTGATGGAGAAGGGACAGTGAAGGGCTTCAGGGGGTTCTCACAGGTTCTATAGAACCCTTTGCTTATGAGCACCTGGTTCTAAGAACCGGTTACTAATGGGACATAGAACCTGTTATTAATTTATTTGAATTGCACCACTGAGGAGGGGGATAGGAGTGGATTGATAGAGTGCTGACATTTTTGTCTGTCCTATATGTGGCAGAAAGAGAGGTGAGATGGAAACAGCACATGTGATATTCCTATCCCTGATTTGCTTTGATTTCTTTCTTTATTATGGCTTCCTGAATATAATCCTAAAATTGTTTTCTAGTGAGGGTCTAAGAATAATCTGCTAGACATTCTTAGCCCTGCCAAGCAGGAATGAGTATGCCATCCGTTGTTAATGTAGTATAGACTTGTTCTTTTTTTACTTAGTTCTAAGGCACTTACTTCCTTTGCCATCTTCTTCTCTGTCACAATCCATCTGACAACAGCCATTTCATAGAAGGATGAAAGAGGTCTGCTGTAATAATCTTGTGTGCTTCACATCAGTGCAATGCGGCTTTTGTCTGCTACCTTTTTCATCCCAGGAGCTGAATACATATGCTCTTTGTAAGCTGCAGATATTAATGCCTTTTGTTTTCGGAGTCATATAAAAGCACAATTTTTAAAAATGTTATACACAGGCAAAAAAGCAGCTGTAAAAGTAAGCTATAATTTTACCTAAAAAAAACAAAACAATGGAAAATAAATAGGATTAGAGATACCAATCATAATTAGCATAAAGGAAGATTTTGGAAGCATTACAATAATTAAGGATTGGGCTTTGTCCAGTATTTTGATTAGTAAGAAAAGATCCAAAGCTTCTACATACAGGCAGCAGCTTTAACCAAAAGCATGTCAAACTTGAGATAACCAAAGGGGCATAGATATGATGTGAGAGACTATTTCTACATTTTGGTGAACTGTACTCTAAAGATTCAAAGCCTGGTATAAGAGTAAAGAATACATAGAATGGGGGTTACCTAAAAGGTCATCTTGTTCACCTCCCTGTTTGTAACAGGAAATCCTCTTACAGCATCTCCAGCAGCTGCTGGTTGAGCCTCTGCTTGAAGATTTCCAATAAGGGAAAAGCAACCACCTCCCTTAGCAATCTCTTCCACTGCCAAACAGCCCCAACCATCAGGATTTTTTTCCTGACATTCAGTGAAAATCTCTTCTCTTTCAGTTTGTACCTGCTGGATCTAGTTCTACTTTTAGAGGCAATTGTGAACAAATTTATTTTTTCTTTCATATGACAGCTGTTCAAGTATTTGAGAAGCTCTATCTAAACATACACCCATATACGTAAAGTATGCGCCTCACGTAAAGTATGTTTCACATAACAAACAAAAATTTCTCTAGGATTCTGCCTCACGTAACAAACAGTGCTTCACGTAACAAACACACTCATTGGCAGTTGGCACGGACGTGCTGGCTGGCATCTCTTTTAAAAAGTGTCAGGGCTGCCTAGCGCGCCTGCCTATAGTGAAAGCAACACTCCCGCGCTGTTTCTCCTGTGGCTGGGTGTCTGCTGGGCAGAGGGAGAGAACAGCAGTGGAGAGGGAAGCAGCTCAGGGCTGGCCAGAGACAGGCTCAGGATGAAGAGAAGGAAAAGGTGGGGAGACACTTGGAAAGTGTCTTTGATTGCAGAAGAAAGTATCTTTGATTGCAGCCTCCTAACCATGTCTGCCCAGAAGTCAGCCCCATTGTGTTAAATGGGGCTTACTTCCAGGAAAGTGTGTTTAGGATTGCAGCCTATGTAGACTTCATAGGCTCGTGCAAACTGAATGCATGTTTTTAATTCAATTCCAGTATTTTGTCATTATTCTTACATTCAGTTAATATTTTATATGAATATTTTTTGGGTTGTGGAACCAATCATCTGAGTTTCCATTATTTCCTATGGGAAAAATCCGCTTCACGTAAAGAATGTTTCACGTAACAAACATGCCTCCAGAATGAATTAAATTTGTTACGTGAGGCGCCACTGTATATGGACCAATATTAACACCACTTCATAATTCTTCTTCTCCCCCCCCCTCTTTTTTGTGAGATTTTCCTTTTCTGTTGCCTCAACATTTTCAGACTTTTGTGCTGTGGCTTAGAAAAGATGTTTCAGTATCAATTCACTGCAATTACTTTCCCCCCATCATTACAGCTAGATACATTTCCTCCTACTGAGGATAGAGGGTCACAAAGTATTCGGATTAAAGAGCATTGATTTATAATTATAGCTGATGACAAGCAGAACGTTAGAGTCAGCAAGATGAGGATGTTGCAAAAACAGGGCAAGTGCCAGTTTGAGATGCATTACTAGGAGCATTAAATCCAAGAAGCAGCTATGCTTAGTGTTATCTTTTACAAGTCTTGCTAGGCCTCAACTGTAACTGTTTCATCATATGTTACAAATGATGCATATAAATTAGATGAAGAGAGTGACATAGATGATAGACTATGGATGCAATCCCTTAGGCTGACCTAAGCCCCAGCACAAGTCCTATAGTGGTTGGGGGGAGTTTCACAAAAGTGCTGTAAGGCACTTTTGCACTGCTCCTGAGGAAGGGCAGTGCACTGAAATGCATTTGTCTCCCTACTTTAACATGGGAATGGTAAGACTGATGAGTTGTGAGAACCTAGGTTAGGATTGCACCCTGAATTTCAGTTTGACCTATAGCACATCCATACTTGCCAAATTTTATCAATATTTCATTCATTCATTCATTCATTCATTCATTCATTCAATGCCACACGCTTCCCCAGAGGCATACTGAGGGCACTCCGTGCCCCATGGTATGCATGATGTTACAACGCCACTTGATGTCATGATGTCACCATGATCATACCAGAACCATGCTTGCACTGTTCACAGACGGCCAGGCTCAGCTGAAGCCACACCTGCACCCTTTGCTGTGGGAAGGGAATGGGTTCCCTGATCGAATGTGAAGGGCATGGGGAAGGGCGGCACACAGGCACACTCATGCCTAGTGCTGCATACAAGCACAGAACACCTTGTGCCCTGTGAACTGTACGCCACTGCCTCCCTCCCTACCTGGTGGCATCTAATGCAGCTAACAACATTAAGAAATATATAAAGGACAAAGATAATTCATTAAAATGATAGCATACAGATAAAATTATTGACAATAAAAGACAGCAGCAGCAATAAAAAAACCCCACCTTTTAAAAACCAAAATAAAGATGATACAGGATCCTTCTCCTTCCCTTGAAATTTCTCTTTGAGGGTTAATGTAGTGGGTGCAGGGGTGTAAAGCACAACGTTTTGCAGGGAGCCTGACCATGATGTGCAAGCACCTCTTCTAGCTAAGTTACTAGATAATGGGGCCAGCCCGTTAATGGGCTGGCCCTTTTGCCTCCCCCAGCCGGGATGGTCTGGCCGGAGGAGATGCTCGCAGCCTATTGGCTGCTATGGCCAGGGGGTGGCGCTGGAGGGACGCTGTATGTGTGCTGCCGGCAGCGTCCCTCCAGTCTTCGCCGGAGAGTCGTCGGAGAAGCAGCTCTCCAGGGACTCTCCTCAACGCTCTTTGGGGCCCGTTCTTTACCTTGTTGCCGACTAGGGGGGGGCACAAGATGAGAATCTCCTGCTGCAGGCAGGGGGTTGGACTGGATGCTCCACTGGGTCCCTTCCAGCTTTAGGATTGGGCTTCCCTCACTTCAGGGACCCCTGGCTTGGCCTTCAGGGCTGCTGCATTTTGTAGAGGCTGGGGCTAGAGCCTCAGGATCTTGGCTAATTTAGTGGAGGGGTTCCCCCCCCTGCTGCTGGCTGCCTTGATCCTCTACTGAGGAGCCTTCTTCTGCAGGCCCATCATGGCCGGTGGCCATTTTGGGTGCACCTCATGGTGGCAGCCATTTTATAGTGGCAGCCATTTTAGTTGACTTTGGGCCTTGTGGCCAGGGCAGCCATCCTAGTTGAATTATCTGCTTGTGGGTGACTTACCTTGCTGCATTCAGCTTTACTGGACAGGTGGGCCTTAGGTTGATCATTGCTGCCCAGCCCCTCCTCCCCCCATTTTCTCCATTGATTTGAGTTGGGGTAGCAGTTGGGGAAGCTGCTGGTGCTTGCTGTTGGTGCTGTGGCTGCTGGTGACCACTGTTGTGTGGTGCTGCCTCATCCTTGGTGCTGCTGCTGCCTCTACCTTATCCTGCTTCCTGGCCTGGTCTTCTGCTGCAACTCTGCTGTTCTCTACTGTTGCTGCTATCGCAGCCCATATCCTTTTTGGTGTTAATAAAGAACACTTGTTCTGACACTAGGCCTGGGCTTCTTTTGGGCCTGCTAGGCCTGCTGTGGCTGCTGCATTTTGTTTTGCCACTAGACCTAGGCTTATTTCGGGCCTGCACATCTTTTGTATCAATTAATTACATTCAGGGTGTTAGTGGGTAACCCCTTGTGGGTGGTGACTGAGACTCTGCTGCAACTCTGCTTTGATTCTACAGTGCTGCATAGCCTTTGTATTAATTACTTACATTCAGGATGATGGTTGGTAACCCCTTGTGGGTGGTGACATGGGCAGGTGGGTGCAGAAACGGGGTGGCAGGGCCCCTCACAATCCCAACCCGTCTCCTCCCCCCCCTCCTGGGCCAACTTCCTCGGATGGAGTTGGGAGTTATTGGATTGTCAAACCCTTATGGAGCGCTATAAGGCGCATAAGAGGGAGGCCAGGGAAAGGGCAGCCAACAGGGATGTGGAACCTTCTGCTGTTGTGCCCACCCGTACCTTGGAAGGGTCGGGGGGCTTTAATGTTTCGGGGTCCAAGCTCAAATGACGCCTTGGTGGACGCCAGGCTAGGTGTGCCCTTACTATTCATGGCCCCCTATAGGCATGGGGGCGTGTGATGGTCCCTGGATGGGTCTGCCTCGACCTTCATGTAGCCCCCTATGAGCATGGGGCATGTGATGGTCCCTGGGTGGGTCTGCCTCGATCTTCACATAGCAAAGGGGGCAGACATTTGGCCATGTCCGTGAAGGAAAAGATATGGAGAGGCAACTACGTCGACCTCTTCAGTCCTACCCTTCCCTGGTCTGGTCAGCCTCGGAATTTGAGCTTTGGATGCAGGTTGTGGCTACTGCCGAACCCATCCAGGGTGACCGCCCAGACAGTGGTTACCTCATTGCTTGCAACCCTTCGTCGCTACCCAAGGCGTCTTCGGGCGCCTTGAGAGCGCAAGGACAAAGGGCTTGCTATGAATTTGGTCTATAGGAACTTGTTTCAGGACTTGTTGCCCCCCCTCTTTTAGCCACCTCTGTACAGTGTGTGGCGGAAAGCACCCTGCCAGCGCCTGCTCAAGAGCGAAAGGGTTTTAAGGTGCCAGGGCCAGAGGTTGCTGTAAAAGGGGCCGACCCCAGTTAAGCTGTCTGTGTTGACTGCTTTGCTTGAGGCCTACCCTGATAGGGAGGCTGCTAGGTTTTTGTTGAGTGGTTTCGTTGTGGGTTTCCGAATTCCGGCCCCTCGCTCGGCTCAGGCTTTCTGGGCGGCGAACTTGAAGTCGGCGAAGGGTAGGGAGGCTGTTGTACGTAAAAAGTTGGCCAAGGAGGTTGCCACCGACAGAGTACTTGGTCCTTTTACGTCCCCCCCTTTTCCGAATTTGAGAGTCTCCCTTTTGGGTGTTGTACCCAGGAAGGCCCCGGGCCAGTTTCGGGTAATTCACCATGGTATTCCCCCTCACCTGTGCTCGGTTGGGTATACTTCACTGGATGAGGCAGTTCAGCTTTTGCGAACCCGCAGGTCTGGGGCCCTTATGGCCAAGACCGATGTGGAGTCAGCCTTTCGGCTGCTCCCTATTCATCCAAGTGATTTTCTGCCTGCTGGGTATGTGGTTTGAGGGCGGGATTACGTTGACAGAGCTCTGCCCATGGGTTGTTCTGTTTCATATTCAGCCTTTGAGGCTTTTAGCACCTTTTTAGAGTGGGCTCTGCGTACAAGGTCCCCTTTTGGGAGGGTTGTCCACTATTTGGACGACTTCTTTTTATGGGGGCGGCGTGTATTGCTCAGTGTGACAGGCTACTTGCCTCCTTTCTGAGCCTTTGTTTAGAGATGGGTGCTCTCTTGGCAGAAGAGTTGGGGCTGCCGAGGGGCCTGCCACCACCTTGACCTTTTTGAGAATAGAATTGGACACTTTGGCACAGTGTTCCAGGTTGCCCGAGGACAAATTAGTTACCTTGCGCTATCTTTTAGAGCAGTCCTTGCATGCGAGGAAAATCTCGCTGAAGGATTTGCTGGTGTTGGTGGGTCAACACCAACACAAAGTTAAATTTGCTTGTACGGTGGTGGCCCCCGGTCAGGTCTTCCTTCGGCGTCAGTGTGATGCCATGGTTGGCTTGCAGGCACTCCACCTTAGGGTGAGGGTGGCGGCTGCCATGAGGAATGACATGAAGGTTTGGTTGACCTTCCTGTCTGACTTCAATGGCACTTCTTTCTGGGGGGAAGTCCAGATTCTCAAGGCTGACCTGCAGGTCAATTCGGAAGCTGCAGGTGGCCACTGTTTTGGAGTTTATGTTAGGGGAAGATGGTGTGCTCATCCCTGGCCTCCTTCATGGACGGCGGTGATGTTGTGCATGATCTTACCTTTCTAGAACTTTTCCAGTTGTAGTAGCTGTACACATCTGGGCAGACCAATTTCAGAACTCTACAGTTCAATTTTGGTGCGACACCAGGCTGTTGTGCATGTTATTCGCAAGCAGACTTCTCGTTCTCCAAGGGTGATGTGTTTGGTGCGTGCTTTTGTCTTGCAGTGCCTGCGCATTAACTTGGTAGTTTCGATTAGTCATATCCCGGGGCTTTAAAATGGTGTTGCCGATGCTCTGTCTCGTTTTCAGGACGACCGCTTCAAGCAACTCACCCCGGCTGCCCGTCAGGACCCAGACCCCAAGCCCGAGTGGCTGTGGAGCCTTGGACCGTGAGGGCGCAAAGGTTGATTATGGGTTCCCTGGCTCCTTTGACGAGGAGCAGCTGTGAAAGAAAGGTGGGAGAGTTCGAGGCCTTCTGCCAGGCCAAAAGTTTGCCTGTGGAATGGCCTCTGCCTGTGGACATCTTGCTCAGGTTTCTGCTTTTCCTTTTTGAATCAGGCCTGCACCCAAAATCCATTTCTGTGTACCTTTCGGCCCTGGCCTTTATGGCTGGCCCGAAAGGAGTGGTGGGTACTACCCAAAACTTTAAGGTCCGACCCATGCTGGAGGGCATGCATAGGGACAGACCCTCGGTCCCGGATCAGAGGAAACCGGTGACTGTCAAGATTTTGGGGTATTTATTGGAGGCCTTTGGCCGGTGCTGTAGTTCCGACTTTGAAAAAGACCTCTTTCGGGCTGTGACTCTGGTTATGTTCTTTGGGGCCTTTCAGATCAGCAAGGTTTTGGTGCGGTCTTGTTCTGCCGACCCTTCCTGGGTGTTGTGGTGGTTGGACGTGACCCTTGAAAGCTCGGTCTGTATCCTGCGGCTACGCAGGTCCAAGACTGACCAGAGGGCCCGGGGAGTGGTAATCAGGTTGAGGGCTATTCCTGGCCACGCCCTGTGCCCGGTACGGGCTCTAACTCGTTATAGAGACAGGGTGGTTCATTTTGTGGGCCCCTTGTTCCAATATGCGGATGGGGCTCCACTTACATTTTTCCAGTTTCGGGCTGTTTTTGCTTGGGCTGTGACCACTCTTGGTCTCTCCCCAGACTTTTACAGGTCCATTCCCTTCGGATTGGCGCTGCTACATTGGCCTTTAGTGTAGGGCTCACTGAAGAGGTCATCCGGCGCATCGGACGATGGCGCTCGGCTGCTTTTTGGTATCATGTACGCAAATGATGCTCAGGGGAGCTCATTTGCTGTGTTGTTTGATGAGTTGTATTCTGCTTTGATGCAGTTATTTACTGACTTTCTCTTTGTTTGTGTTGCAGACTCCTCTTCATCAAGACCTCTTCGAGTCCTGGTGATTGGCCACTCCATCCTCTTCTGGGCCCAGAAGTGGGGCCGAACGCAGTGGCGCCGGCTCCTGTCTTGGCCTCAGTCCAGACGTGTGTATTGCCTGGGCTGTCCAGAGAGGTATGGGGTGGGGTCAGCTGCTGCCCATAGTCAGTGAATTTTTACGTGACAACCCACCCCCTGATGTTTTGCTGGTGCACCTGGGTGAGAACGATCTGACCCAGACGAGGACGGTGGGCCTCAGGGTGCAGATTAGATAAGACCTATCACTTGTGAAGTGGGGTGCCCAGCTGTCCAGTTTGTCTGGTCTTCCTTCCTTCCCAGGTGGGTTGGAGAGGGGCTAAGGACATCCGGATTGTGATTTGGCCTGTATGCGGGCTACGCCTACGGGCGCATTTTTGTTGAGTGTTGGGGTGGGTTGGTGATTGATCACCGTCACGTCATGTGGCAGCTGCCCCATGTTTTTTAGATCAGATGGGGTCCACCTTAGTGATTTGGCCATAGAGGAATATGTTTGGTTTTTAGTTAAGGGGCTGCTAACCTGTCTTTAATGGGGCGGTGGAACCATGTTCTAGCCAGGTTCCCCGTGTGGCAGGTGTCGTGCTGGAGTAGGCAGGATAGGCCTTCGGTGACTGCCTGAGACAGCAGGGTCAGTGCTATGCATCCCTTGCCTATTGGTACCAGACCGGACGTAGGTTGGGATGGCTAGCCCTATACCTGGGAAGTTAGGCTTGGTTCGGCCGGGCATTAATTCAGGTGTACCGAGTGTTCAGCTGCTTTGATTGATCAAGCTCCCAGCTGTCTCGACCTTCGGGTTGGTGTTGATGGGTACCCTTGCGAGGGTGACACCTGAGCCAGGCTTTCGCCATCCCTTATTTTTTAGCTACCAGCACGACAAGTTAGCAGCCCCTTTTGTTGGGTTTTAAATATGTTATATTTTAATAAAGTGGCCATCAAATCCAGCATCTGTCTCCAGCTCTTTATTCTCGGCGTGGGGGGTAATGTTGGATTTAATCCTCACTTGGAAACAAGGGGGAAGACAAATCCTATAATTTTCTTCACCATGGCAGGCAGCTGCACCAAAATGAGCTATGACCAGAGGGGTGAATCAGGAGGATTGGGAGGGGAAAGGGCATATATTACCTCCCCATATACTTCTCAGGCAGCAGTGGGTCTTCTCAGACCTATCCCATCTCTTTTGATTGACAAGTGTTCAAAGAGAGAAAGGGAGAGGAATGAATAGCTGCCTTCAACTGCTGGAAAATTGTGGCCATAGATTCAGGATATTTTGGGGATATTTCATGAATTACTGAGAAACCTATCAATATTTATATTAGGAAAGGTTCTGCAGGTGTCTCTTGAATGCAAGCTCAACAGTAGTTAAGGTGAAAAGAAGCTATTAAAGGGCTCAAGAAATTCTCCACATCTAGACAAGTGTGAAAGTATATACTGCTCTCGAGCAAAAAATTCCACTTATTTGCACCATGGCATTTTATTTTTTTCTTTCTTTTTTTCCAGAGGCAATAGAAAAATATGTAACTAGCCTAAAGGAATTTAGCAATCAGTCCAACATAAATCAGGCTGAACTTGAGAATGAATAATTTCCTACAGACGAACTGACAAATTGCCATGTACAAAGTGTAGTAGGATTATACTGTTGATTGCCCAGAATAACGGCACTGGAACAATATTTCACATAGCAAAAATGTGTTTAGGCAATCCTCAAGCCTAATATACATGTACTTTATATACCTTGCTTCCATCCAAATAACATTAAGTGGAAAGAACTGATGGAAGAGAGATAAGGCAATGGCTAAAATGCAGACAATGTGGACTTAAGAACAGGTATCTCCAAACATTTCAGCACAAAAGGCCATATAATATAGCTAAACAATGACAAATGTTGGAAAATAAATACATTTTAAAAAATATATTTTATGACCTTTTACTATATCTTCTTCTATATATATAAAAGAGAAAAGTCACTCACTGACTCACTCACTCACTGACTCACTCACTCACTGACTCATGAATGCCCAGCCAAAACCGCTGGGCCTAGAAGCGTGAAATTTGGGGTGGGTGTTCCTTCCGTGACGGAGGGGTGCACTAAGAACCAGTTTTCGGAAATTCCAACTGGAAGGGGGTGAAAAGGGGTGCAACGCGTTTTCCTCCCTATACTTTGCATTAAGAATTGCTGACTCATCAACATTCTGCCCCAACTGCTGGGCCTGAAGCATGGAATTCTGGGAGTTCCTTCTGTCACCTGAACACCCACCAAGAACCATCTGGAGAAATTAACCCTTCAGGGGCTGAAAAGGGGGCAACGTGTTTCTGTCCTATACTTAACATGGGAGACTGAACAACATCCAGCCAATTTGGTGCTTGGTGCCAGGTGCAGTGGGGGGGACGTTGTTCGGAGGAAGAGGTTGCACTGGTGAGGATGCTGCACATGGGGGAAAGTTGCGCATGGGGGAAATTGCGCATGGGGGATGATGTGCAAGGGGGAAAGTTGCGCATGGGGGAAAGCTGCGCATGGGGGAAGTTGCGCATGGGGAAAGTTGCGCATGGGGGAAAATAGTCATAACATTAACAGCTGTAGAAAAAATAACTATTTAACAATAGATTTGAATCTCAGAAATGGATTTTATGCTGTCAAAACAGCTGAACATGGTCAAAAGTTCTGAATTTTTGATTTAAGCAGATATCCAACCAGACAGTTCCAATATTGGTTTGCAAATCATTTACATATAGGCAGCATTTTAGGAGGGGAAAAGGACAGTGATCTTGATCAGAAAACCATGGAACATTTTGAGTTAGTTCACGATTGAAATCATTTCCTTGACATCAGCTGTGGGGGAAATGTGGGGGAAATGTGACCAGATGACAGAAAAACCTGGATTTGTCCAGATTTTTAGCCTACTGTCCGGGTATCCTACATTTTGGCATCATTGTCCTACATTTTGGCTTCATTTTGTAACTTTGTGATAGTGCACAGTACTTCATCATGCCATATGTCCTTGGATTCGTATTGAAGAGCAGAACCCAGTGCAAAAATCAGTTTTGAGATATCTCCTTCCTATCAAAAGCTATGGTCAAAAAACCAAAAACAAAAACAAAAAATACATTTTTTGGCAATTTTTTTCAGCAGGTAGGAATTTTGGCCTGGGATTAGGAATTTTGGCCTTGGGGTTCAGGAATTTTGGGTTTGGCATCTGGTCACCCTGGGGGAATCTCAGTGGTCTAGGGCAGAGATCTCTAAACCCTGGACCAGGGGCCAGATGGGACCCTCAGTGAACCTTAATGTGGCCCCTGGCACGACCCCTTATCCAGCCCTTAGGCAAGCTTTGTAATCCACTCCAATACATTCTTATATGTAAATTTATGTAAATATATTCAAATTTGAAATGTAAATGAGTTTTCTGCCCCCCTCCCCGACACAGTGTCAGAGAGATAATGTGGCCCTCCTGCCAAAAACGTTGGAGGACTCTGGTCGAGGGGAATGGATGAAGGAAAAAAATTATTGTTACCTGATCTAAACTTCTGTTTTCTTGCCAATCATGGAACAATATGCAGTCACCTGAGTAAAGAGAGTGCAATAGCAAAGAGGCTTCAGAGTATGGAGAACAAACAGGAACAAAGGGAGGAGTTTGGGCATATGTGCAAAAGAGAGGACTGCAGAGCCTGAATTATTCCTGCATTATTTACTGAAGAATCATGTTTATTTCGTTTTCTAGATTCACTTCTGATTGCACTTCCAGAGTAACTTGAAATATGTTTCAATTTAACTGACTTTTGCAAAATGGGACAAAATTGAAAAGGAAGTAATGGTTGAGTATTCCTTATTTGGAATGCTGAAATACAGAATATTTTAAATATGGAATATTCAGAAACAGAACATTTTTATTAATTTTTTTGTCTAAATAAATAAAATTACAAACTGGGTTTCATGCACAAAATTATTAAAACTATTGTATAAAATCAGAATATATGGGTCACTCAGGGGGTCAGGGCTGTTCAGTGATCTTGCAGCAGCCAAGCGAAGGCCTAAGGAACAGCAGGCATGAGGTCGCCCTGTGCCACGTTGCTCTGGTGCAACTACCCAGCATGTAACAGGGAAAGCAGGTGAGCAGGCTGACCTTCTATTTACAAACTCAAGACAAACTCCTATTTACAAACTCAAGACAACTCAGTAGATTGGGGAAAAAATTCCCATCATTTCTCTGTCCGCCTTCCTTCCCTCCTCCTGTCATCTCATAACACAGACATGGGAAATGGCATACAATAATGTGTAAGGACCTTGTGAATATCTCCAAAAACAGTGGCGCAACTCAGATTCTTTCCCTGATTTCAATCAGGCCATAGGACATGCCAGAGCTCTTCCTCACGTGCACCTTACCCTAAACTTTACTCAAAACTTGAGGGTCATGGAAAATTCCATGATTTTTTGGCTCAGATCTGCTCTCACCTTAACTGTAAGATTACCCGATAGGCAAATATCTACAGTAAGCAGAATCTAAAGGACTTTTTGGTAATAATAATGCTATAATTAATGATAGGAAACATTTCTATGGTGCTTTCTTGATGTTGATGGAGTTCCTTTTACTGCTATAAGGTTGTCATACCAATCCTATTGGGTATTCCCTAATACTACCTAATATTACCACCTACTTAGGTTTTGACCTACCTCGCCAGCACTGGTCAACTCTGAATAGGATCCATACCCAACACGGTGGCTTCCAGGACTTACTGTTTAAATGGGGTCTAGTATTTACCCCTCAGTGTGAATGTGGTGCTTCTCAGCGAGTATACATCATATTGTGTCCAACTTTAAATTGAGAGCTTATACTGGGCCAGATTTTTCCCTTGTAGGCTATTCTGTCTTTGAATGGCTAGATGAACTGGACACTGGTATTTGATTTATTATAAGACCATGTATATTATACCATGTGCTAAGGGAGATGAAAATGCGAGAAAGATTGTGGCTTGCACAAATCCACCTTGTCAGATTTAATGGCTTCATGTCACATATGGAAGGCTCTCTTGTGGGTCTACATGGCCCAGGATAGGTACCTGTGAATGGTGAGCCTGTGAACAAGGAGGAGCCACTGTACTAAGCTATAATAATTACCAGTTTTGTTTTTTTAAGGTCTATTTTTGCTCTCAGTAATAATATTAGAAGAATTTAATTTATGCACAAGATTATCAAAACCCAGAGAAATAGAAGCCTTCTGTTTACATTAACCTTTGTTTTAATTAGCAGAGATCGAGGTAATGTGAGCTTGCTCATGAACTCCAGAGTGTCTATTGTTTGGTTCTTAGAGATTTATTTACATATCCTACCACTGCTGCTCTGAGGTGTGTTGACTGACAGTGCTCAGCTTTCACTTTCCAACCAACCATCTGCTCTATTTTCCTCTGCCCTCTTACCAGCCTGTTGGGATGCTTTTCTCTTCCAAATTTAGTCTACCCAGCACACTTTCTAAAGGCCAAGAGAAAAGGACGTACATTTGAATATGCTGAAGAGTCCTGGTGTTTATTTTCTCTTTAGGAGATAAATGTTTGCTCCTCTCTGCCCATCAGCGCAACAACCAAATCACCATTGATCTTTCAGTGTTATAGAAGTTCAGCAGTGAAGGAATAACTAGGGAAGCCATAAACCCACTAATAAAATACTTATTTACAGTTCTGAACCATACGTATTTATAAAATGCCTCTAAAAAATCCAGATGGTGAGCTACACACAGACATGTAAATAAGGCACCACGATACAACAAACCAAGTACAATAGTTAACAGTTCATAATTGCAAATAATAGATTACTTTGAGAAAACATTTGTTTTTTCAAAGGTATCTGAATTAGTTCTCACTGGCAGATGTGGAATTACGAATCTCGTACCTTGAGAAAACAACATTCCCATTACAGAGAAATAGCTCTATCTTATCTTCATGATCTGAAAAGATGCTAGCATCAATTTTTGGAATAATGTGAACATGAAAATGTCTCTATATTATTTTGAGCAAATGTGACTCGCTAATATCCATACAAGAAGTATATGGAACTGACTGTTAGTGAGTGATAACATCCCATTTTTAATGCTTTCCAGTGAGGCATTAGCTCCAGATAGAATTTCCACCAGTCCATAATAGGAGAAAAACACAGCTGATGATAATAAGTTGTCTCCTTGTATCTCTAGATCCCATATCTGCAATGTTATTCACAGTTCTCTGCCACCACATGCTCATTACTGATCAGTCTTCCTTTGTAGTGCTCTCTCTTTGCAGTCCTTCCTCTTAGAGAGTACAGAAGAGGAACTCTTCTCTTAAATTAAACCCCTCCTCTAGCTTTCTGGTGACTTTCTCACATTCCTCCAGTACAAAAAGATACATGAGATGCAATGCTTGATGCCACACTAGGTACAAAATTCACTTTTATCCACCATTTCAATATCTGTGGGGAGTGGTGGTGATGGAATGCGCTCATTATGGTGGTAGAGAAAATAATACAGTGGTGCCTGTAAAACATAATTTGTTCAGCAACCATGTCTTACTAAGCATTCTTTATACAAAGTGGATTTTCCCGAAAGAAATAATGGAAACTCAGACGACTGGTTCCACATCAAAAAGTAGTCATATAAAAATATTAACTGTATGTAAAAATATGACAAAACACTGTAACTGAATTCAAAAAAACTGCAATATAATACAGAACACAATAACTTCAATATTAATAAAACACTGTAATATACTGTGCAATAAAACAGAAAAGAAAAGCCTTGATGGCCAAGGATGACTAATTTTCACCAACCACTGGTGTCTTTTTGAGCAACTTTAACAAGGAACTTTCTAAAGACACTTGTTTTTGTCTCCTTTTGAGGTTTTCACAGATCCATCAATCCGTTCATTTTACAACAAATTTTCGTTGTAAAACTCTTTGTCTTACAAAAGCGTTTGTCTTACAAGTTATTTGTCTTACGAAGTACCACTGTATATGTAAACAAACTGCTTAATTTTGGTGTCTGGTGGCTGGCATGCCCTGCTCATTGAATGTAAATTTGTATTTCAATGTCATATAATCCCTAATCACTATCATTTATTCTGAATTACTTATAACAGTTACAAAAATCTGGAAAACAGCTGGACTAAGAGTAAAACAGCACTAATATAGATTCCCATCTGGTTTTACATTATATAGTATTGGCTCATGGTACTTTTCATTCTGTTATTACTGAAGACCAGCTTTGAATTGTTCAGTATTACAGTTTAGAACTGGATATTAGGTTTTCAGATTTATACTTTTACTGTTTTCAATTGATTTACCACACTGGTGCTGAAACATGGAAATTCAACTTTATCCCACAGTGAATGGAGGACTATAATTAACGCTGCAATGCAGAAGGAGATGAGATAGAGGCACTATGGTGACAATTTTCTTCCACTACATGTGGATTTTCGAAGGTAAACCTTGGAGGTTTTCCATGTCAACTATAAACATGTTACCTCATGTTTTAATCTGTGGTAAGATTTAACCTGTACTGAGTAGAACACTACTACTTCTTCCTGAAAACCAGCTACTATTTTGTGAATTTAGTTGCTGAGAGCATTATCCTCACGTCTCGTTCAATCACTCTTGCTTAACAGAACAGATGGACTTTGGTGCAAAGCTGCTGAAATGTAATGGCTGAATAATCATTGAGAAAGCTTTGATGCTACACCCCCTCCCTGAACGCTTTTAGAAATTCTTAACACTGTTATACCCCAGTAAAACCATTTATATCTGAGATTTGCAAAGATGCCCAAGAGGTATCAGCCCAATCACCATTCATTTAATGGAAGCCTTTAAACAGTCCCTAGAACTCATTAGATTGGAAGCCAAATATATAGACAACATAAGCAGATTTAACAGAAAATCTAATGCCAGAGATTTAAAAAGAATGTTTGCTTACAGTGTATCAAAGAAATATCTCTTTTCAATGTGATGTTATGACAGCTATAATTTTGGGGTTTTCTATTATTATTAACCAGTATACAGTTGTTGTTTTAAGTATTTGAAAGTCTGATTCCTGAAGAATGCAGATACTTATAAATAACAGTAGAGGGCAAAAAATAGAACTAATGTGCTTCTTCTCCCACATAAAATTCACTTTGAAAGATCACATAGCTTATCTTTTGATTACAAGAACTTCCTGCCTCAACATTAATTCATAATATTTCATAATAACACTTCTGGACTCAGATGGGAATTAAAGATAATAGTTGTGCATCCAACAAAAGCCGGTAGACATCACCTCAAGCATAGTAGAATTAAATCAAATATTAAAAAATAACCTGCTGTAGCCAAGTGTCAGTACATTTGTAGGCAGTCAAATTCAGTGTAAGACAGGAAGGGAAAAAATAAAAGATTCTGTTTGTTTAAATGCAATGTACTGCAAAGCAAAAATATATTTTATGCCATGGTCCAATCCCTTCTCGAAGCTATTTTATATAGTACTAGCGAAAAGCGTACCCACGTTACAGGACTAACATTTCCCCATACGCCATCCCCTTATAGCACATCAACACCCCATGCGCATTAAAACCCCATACCATCAGTCCCCCATGTGCATCAGTCCCCCATGTGCATCAGTCCCCCATGTGCAACTTCCCCCCATGCGCAACATCTCCCCATGCACAACATCCCCCCATGCGCATCAGTCCCCCATGTGCAACTTCCCTCATGCACATCATCCCCCCCATGCGCATCATCCCTCAGGTGCATCATCCCCTATATGCAACTTCCCCCGTGCACAACTTCCCCCATGTTCAACATCCCCCATGCAGTCCTCCATGCGCAACTTCCCCCATGTGCATCAGTCCTCCATGCGCAACTTCCCCCATGCACAACTTCCCCATGCACATCAGTCCTCCATGCGCAACTTCCCCATGCGCAACTTCCCCATGCGCAACCTCCCCCATGCGCATCAACACCCCATGCACATCAGTCCCCCATGCGCATCAGTCCCCATGTGCAACTTCTCCCATGTGCATCAGTCCCCTATGCGCATCAACACCCCATGCACATCAGTCCCCCATGCGCATCAGTCCCCATGTGCAACTTCTCCCATGTGCATCAGTCCCCTATGCGCATCAACACCCCATGCACATCAGTCCCCCATGCGCATCAGTCCCCTATGCACAACTTCCCCATGCGCAACTTCCCCCATGCGCATCAGTCCCCCCATGCGCAGCATCTCCCCATGCGCATCAACCCCCCATGTGCAACATCTCCCATGCGCAGCATCCTCACCACTGCAACCTCTTCCTCCGAACAACATCCCCCCCCACTGCACCTGGCACCGAGCATCAAATTGGCTGGATGTTGGTCATGTTAAGTATAGGACAAAAACACCTTTCCCCCTTTTTAGCCCCTGAAGAGTTAAATTTCTCCTCATGGTTCTTGGTGGGTGTTCAGGTGACAGAAGGATCCCTCCCAGAATTCCATGCTTCTAGGCCCAGCACTTGCGGCGGAATGTTGATGAGTCATCAATTCTCCAATGCAAAGTATAGGGAGGAAAACATGTTGCGCCCCTTTTCACCTCCTTTCAGTTGGAATTTCCGAAAACTGGTTCTTAGTGCAACCCTCCGTCACGGAAGGAACACCCACCCCAAATTTCAGACTTCTAGGCCCACTGGTTTTGGCAGGGCGGTGAGTGAGTGAGTGAGTCAGTCAGTCAGTCAGTGAATCAGTCAGTGAGTGACTTTTCTCTTTTATATATATAGAAGAAGATAAGTCTATCCTATATAAAAGCTATAATGGGCTTTGTGACAGTGGAAGGGTCAGACACTGTTGGGAAGGCTGAATCCTTCACTGAAGGTCATAGGGACACCTGCTGGAGCAAATATATATAGGATGGATGGAAATAGGGAGGTAATGGGGTGAGTAGATTGGTGGATTTGGTCTGGGGGATGGGCCGCTGCTGCATGCTATATCCAAACTATGTTCCTGGGCCTGACCCATCTGCATGGATCAACATGGACTTAGGGAGCACGTAAGAGACATTACGTGTACCCGTAGTTACTGCACCACCTAGTAAAAACCTATGGGAAATTCGTATTGAAATCCATAGCAAATTGTTCTTACACCAGAGCAAGGACTCCCCATAGTTACTCTGGATTGCGCCCTTACACCAGCAGTGTTGGCACATAGCTTCCCAGCTTCTCCACCAGCAGTGATGTGACAGCAGTGATGTGACAGAGAATGGTTGAACCTGGCATTAATAAATAATATAGTGATTAAATTATCCACATGGCAGAAATACAGTGGAGCCTTGTAAGATGAACATAATTTGTTCCGGAAGCATGTTTGTCTTACAAAGCATTCTTTATACAAAGCAGATTTTCCCATAGGAAATAATGGAAACTCAGATGATTAGTTCCACATTCCAAAAATATTAATATAAAAATATTAATTGTAAGTAAAAATGATGACAAAACACTGTAATTGAATTCAAAACACTGAAATATAATACAAAACACAATTACTGTTGTATTAATTAAAAACACTGTAATATACTATACAGTAAACAGAAAAAACCTTTATGGTCAAGAAAGACTAATTTCACTAAAAGAGTCACTGGTTAACAAGGAACTTTCTAATGACACTTGTTTTCATCTCCTTCTGAGGATTTCATGGAAACATAACATTGCATTGTCATTAAAGAGATTAATCGCTTGCACTGCTACAGCTTTATTTGGGTGGTGCTTTTCTACAAAATTTTGCAGAATTTCCCAATGTTTACAAATGTCCTTAATCTCATTTTATGTGAGGGATTCCTCCTCCTTATTCTCCTCCTCTTCTGCAGATGAGATCTCCTCCATAGCCTCTTGCTGTTCCTTATGTTGCAGATCCATCACTTGGTTCATTTTACAACATATTTTTGTAAATATTTTTGTAAAGACTGTTTGTCTTAGAATTCCTTAGAAATTTTACTGTGGGCAAAATCCATAGCAATTAGTCACCTTCTAGTGTTATCATGTGGAAAGTCATCTTAACTGCTCCAGAGCAAGGGGCTTAATTTCACTTTAGGATACAGGCCTATGTCTTACAAAGCATTTGTTTTACAAGGTACAACTGTACTATAAAAATTGCTAATTTTAAGGCACTGTTTGTTTTAAAAGGCATAATTCCTTAGAAATTTGAGTTTGTCTTAAAAAGCATTCATCTTACAAGTTATTTGTCTTACAAGGTACCATTGTATACTGTATATAAGTATTTTTCACTTTTATTTTATCATGTCCTCATTTTTCTTGAATGTTCTATATATGAGGGGGGGCCTTGCCCTCTTTTTTTTGGTTATGAAATATGGAGCCCAATCCTACGCATGTCTACTTAATGTAAGTCCCATTATAGTAAATGAGGCTTACTCCCAGGAAATTGTGGATAGGATTGCAACCATGGTCACCCTGGAATAGGGCCATTAGGGAATTTCTAAAGCATTCAGATATAGAATGGCTCAGGGACAAATCTCATTGTATTCAGCAGTATACGTTGCAGTATATGTAGCTTGATTTACATCTATATACATATATATTATATCTATATACTATATATTTACATCTATATACATATACTTACAAGTATATGTAGCTTGATTTACATCTATTATTTTGATTTTTCTGTTGATTACTTTGTTGTTTTATTTGCTTTGGCTATATCAATTTCAATTTTATTAAATACATAATTTATTTGATCCACAATCACATGTGATTTGTTATTACTCAGTACTATTTCATGTGTTTCACTTATATTTTTATGTCTGAGGTATTTTCCTGGTTCAGCTTATCCACTGGGGTGTGAAAGGAAATGTTTGCATTCTGAGGCATGTTGCTTCCAAAGATGAAGGTTCCATTTACTTATCAAGCAGATACAAGAAGTTTCCATTGGTAGAGTTGTGAGTAGACAAGGGTATTTATGGTTGCAGCATTGGCAATGGTGGCTCAGTGGTTTAAGACACTGTGCTTGTTGATACTGATGGTTAGCAGGTTGGTGGTTCAAGACCCAATTACCAGTAGTGTGAAGGTAACAGCATTTCATATGCCTTTGGTGTTTAGCTGTGCCAGCCACATAACTACAAAGTTGTTTTTGGATTATGCTTTCAGCATGCAGAGAACACCTTGCAGAGGACACAGCCATTGGAGTGGCTGGGTTCTTCTTTTGAAGGTGCCAGCCTCCTTAGATCATTATACCTAGTCCTTTCTTGTAGCTCACTAATTCTTTTTTTCTTTGCATTATACATATCAAATGCAAAGGATTATGTATGTATGTATGTATGTATGTATGTATGTATGTATGTATGTATGTAAAGGAATTTGTACTTGCCTTTCCCATGCTATTGCAAATGCCCAGGGTGTCTTACATAGTTTTTTATCTGCACAATAACATTATGACATAGGTCTCTGTTTTACAGGCTGCTTGTAGAATTTTTCTCTTCCAGTTGGAAACCTTCATGGTGTGGTCATCACATTTGGCATCAGGGATATTCAAAGAAAATCATTACTGTTTCTTAGCACAACTTCAGGATTTGCTAATTCAGATCTCTTTTTTTTTTTTTTTTTTGCTTGGCTCAGTCACAAAAATGGCCACTTAAATATAGAACTGTTGCAACATCCACCTAATGAGCTGTGGTTGATATGAGAGCTATGAGTTGATATGAGAACTTTATCACAGGTTCATAACCTCTCTGTGTTTATTTTGGATTTAATGACATTCGTTATGCTGATTTTGCTCATTCCATTCAGTTTCACATTTCAGAATAATCTGTTCTTTAACTGAAAGAAGCAAAAAGGTCCTTTCAGATATATCTTTTCTTTGTGGCAAAATGCACTAAAAAGAAGAGACTCCAGGTTTTATCAACCCAATGGAGTGCAAATTCCCTCTTACTGGTACAATGGTGCCAGCATAGCAGGCCTCCATCAGTCTTGAAAGACTATGGTATTGTGCTCTGTGCTTGCATACACCGCATGCGAAGCACGAAAGCCTGGATTAGATTGTTATGTAGGATAGGCTGTTATCCAAGCAGCAAATCCCCCCTCTCCACGCCACTGAATTAGTCCAATGGAAAGGCAGAGCCGATACGATTGGATCCAGCTGGCGTCGCAGAGCTGGGCTAAAGACAAGAGATCACCCTGTCTTGTGGGGCCAACCCGGGTCTCAAACCCTGGCATGCTGGTTAACAGGCACAGCGTATTAACCGCTTGCGCCACCCACAGCCCATTGCCAGCATAGACTGTGCTCCATTTTACATGGGAATTATGCATGCTGGTGTCTCAGGTTACAGCCCAGCATCCACAATGGAAGAACTTTGACATACATTATCTCTATAGCCTTACACAAGTACACATTGCCCAATCAAGCCCAGGAATAGGAATAGGATTCAGTGCCCACTTTTTCTACTGATATTGTCCCCTCATGGGTTTTATTCCATACACCAGGATAAGCTGGGCCATTTTAGGAATCCAAAAGATCCTAAAATTATATAGAAGAGGGAATTTCAGCAGGTACTGTTTGCTATTTCACAGATGAAATTCCCTCTTCTCTGCAATTGTGAAAGGTCTAGGTCTTTGCCTACTCTGGCACTGTGGTGGAGTTCCTGAGACACAAGAGGACTTTGTGGCTGAACCAGTGAGAAGAAGGGATGTGTGGGCAGAGGTGCTGGCCTCCACCGAGAAAGACAGAGTGACGTGGTCAGAGGACTATTGGGACTTACTCAGATTATATATGGATAAAAAAAATGGGTTTTATCCTGGGCGGCCCATTACAGCTCGGTCCAATCCAGGTCTCTCCCGCGCGATGGGGAGGAGACACAAGGATGAAACTCCCCGGATGGGGAGAGGAGGGGGGAGAGATATATAAGGTGACGTGGGGAAGAAAGGGCAGTCGGGAGGAGAAGGAGAGTGCTGAACGGTGCTGTCCAAGGTAAAAGACCTCATCTCTGGGGATCCAGATTTGAAGGCAGGCCCGAGCCCCATCTGAAAGAAAAGAAAAATACAGTTAAAGAGTTGACAAAGTTGGGTACTTACCTGAATACTTACCTGTATTGAAGGAGAGGTGGTTTAACGAGTCGTTTGTTAAAAGTTGAACTGTTGCTCTGTTGTACCTGAAACCAAAGAAAGAAAGAGAGACTGTAACCAATAAGCTTATGTGCCTCTAAGTGAGTAAAGTGCTAACTTGTGTTATTTCAAGAAACCTACCTGTCTGTCATTCCTTCTGGTGGGGCTGGGAAGTCCGGTAGAGACCATAAGATGACAAGCCACGAAAGGGACGAGATTGAAGTAGAGCTAGTCAGTGAAACTGACAGTGGCAGGCATGACAGGCACCTACACCATCTGCTGTAGCCACGTCCCATCCCATGTGCTTTGCTGGAGGGCACTGTGTGGCTGCTTCTCAGCAGCCAGCACTGACAGAACACATGTTCTGCCAGTGGGAAAGCCCAATAAGATTGAGCAATAACTCTGTGTGGGAGCCTTGGTAAAGTTTGAACAAAACCCTCCGGATTTAAAATGTTATTCCGTTTTAAAATCTCTCACTTCCTGCCAAATTATATTTCTCTTTTTCCTTGACCTAAAATGCAGGCTCTTCCCCCTTTGTAGCCTGCTAACTTTTGTGGTTTCAGAAGCGGCTGGTTTTCATGTTTCATTAACAAATAGCTGAATTTCTCCACCGACCACTTGGCCTACCTCAAGCTATTTAACAATTCCTTTCATTTTGCTCCCATTATTAAAGAGGCAGTGGCCTCCATTTTCCCTACGTTCAGGAAAATTAAGCCTTTTGTGCCTTTAAACACCTGTGGTGAATTTTTTAAATTAATTTTTGACAGAAATGTCTGATCTCCCTCTTGATTGCATTAGGAGTATTCTTTTTCTTGAAGTTGAATAGATTACCAGCTTCCCACAGAAAATACATGGTGATGTTGATAAATAATTGCACCAGCGAACGCCACAATTTTGCACGTCTAGCAGCTTTCTGTCTGAAATAATGAGGCAAATTGGCTTCAAAGTGATATCTTGTCACTTCATCCAGTTGCTCCAGTTAAGGGAGTTATGCATTTTCATAAACTCAGGGGTCTCTTTACATCTTCATCCATTTGTTTACTGGGAAAATAGTTTGCTTACTGTGGTCAGCATTTTATATACAGGAGAATCTCCTTAAATTCCTAGTAGGCACCAGGCTGCCTTGTGCCCTTCCTTTGATAATGTTCATTTTACATGACTTGAGAACCAATTAAACCCCAAGGTTTCACTGTGATTCTCAGTCTTGTATCTGCAACCATCTAATTAAAAAACGATGATGCAATTTGCTTCCACCATGCACTGAGCAATCTAGAGGTGAATCTTATTTAAACTGTTTTCTAAATCTCACTATGTTCTCAATGTCCTTGAAGATGATAGCATTTTCTATGAAAAACTAATCTCCAAAAGTGTATCTAAGTTCATCTTCCTTCTTTTTTTCTTTCTTTCTTTTTTTTTTTTTTTGCTCATTGACCACTATTGGACATGTTCAGAAATTTTACTGAGTGTTTGGACCTTTACCAGCAAAACAGAGGACATGGGTCAGAGGACAGTCATATATAAACAAATTACTTTTGTTAATTGGAAAGTTCTAAAAATTCAAGACTACAAAAGTACAGCTAGTGCAGGCATATTATGGAGAGAGTGTGAAAATCTGCAGATTTTTTAGATGAGGTTGTCATAACCACAAAAAGAGGTCAAGGCCTCCCCAAAAATGCGGGACACCCATGAAAAATGTAGGATATGATAAAATAAAAGCTAAAAATTCTCATATATTGCTTCCATGTAGTTATTTTAAACACTATATTACTTATTAAATTTAAAACTATTGCATACAATTTATTACATCTTATTTATAAGTTACAAGAATTCTACATGCTACCTTCACACAAGGAAAAGGAGGACAATGAAGATTTTTTTTCCAGGACACAAGGCTAAAAAAGATGACATGTCCCGGAAAAATATGGTCTCCCGTCCACCTCCACCCTGAAAGACAAGGAGGCAAAGCCTTCTCATAAGGAAAAGGGGGGCATTTAGGTAAGTTCTTTTGTAGAACATAAGGCTAAAAAAATGTCCTGGAAAAAAGGTGTCTGATCATTCTGGATTTAAATCCACTTTTTTTTGCACAGGTACCAAAAACCAAAGGATGAAGAGAAGAGGTAGTAAGTAAGCTCAGAAGTAAACTCCACTGTGTTTACACAGTGTAAACTCCCAGGAAAGTGTTTTTAGGATTGCAACCTTAGCCAAATTGCAAATTCTCCAGAACTTTGCTAACGATTAATGGAATGGTAAAGCAAAAAAGGGAGGGAATTTGAAAAGCAAAGCAAGATCTTTCTCTAGGCTGCCTGGAGATGCTGTCATGTAGATCTCCAGAGGACTTAACTTGAAACTTTGCAAAGGAAAAGGGCTATAAATAATTAAAATTAAATTATTATAAATAAATCAAAATAATTTAAAGGAAGCAATCATATTTACCAGAGCCAGGGAACAACTCTTTGTACCCACAAATGGACACCTTCCCTGAGCACATTAAATCCTTCACCTACTCTCACCTGGGCTTTTAAGAAACTCCAGAGTCCAAAACCTGAGGGGGAAGAAGAGAAAAGTGTGTGTGTGTGTGTGTGTGTGTGTGTGTGTGTGTCTGCTTTCTTTCACCTCTTTCTTCATCTCGCCACTTTTGCAATACCCTGAAAAACTGGCTTGGATTTCCATTTCAAAAAGGGGAGACCAATCCTATGCATTTCTACTCAGACGTAAGTCCCATCCTAGTCAGTGGGGTTTACTCCCAGGTAAGCGTCAACAGGATTACAACCTCAGAGCCTAATCCTATACATACCTATTCAGAAGTAAGTCCCAGTATTGCCAATGAGTCTTACTTCCAGGTAATGGAACTCCTCCCCCTTACTGGCCGGCTGGACATGGCTCACAGGAAAGGGATTATTGGAACTCTGGAATTATGGATGGAAGCAAACACAAGGGGGTTTAGATGGGGAGCTGAACCCTCTGAGGAGCAACTCAAGAAATCCCTTTGGGGGCTGTTTGGCTCAATAGTGCTCTTTTCCTACTGCCTTTCCTGGGCTCCTCTGATGTTCATGGCTGGAGCCTCTACTGATTCTCATGCTGCAGTTGGGGAGGGGAATGGAAAAAGAATGAGGGAAGGGAGGCAAGATGTCACAACGTGAAGGGAGTTTGAGGGGAGGATGAGTGGACACTTGAGGTGAGGCTCATTGTGCACCAGAGGCACAAGGTGCCTGAGGAGAGGTGCTTGAGGACCACTTGAGGTGCTTGAGGAAAGGCTCATTGTGCACCTCCTTGGGGAAGAAGTGGAGTTGCCCTGCAAATAAGGAGTCTGCCATGCTAGTGGCTAGCCCCGTTGGAGTGTGGTGAACCAGTGTGAGGCAGGTGCAGGTGGCAGTCTGAGGGGGACCCTGCATCCTGCTCATACCTTCCCCTCTTCCCTCACCTGACCAACCAGCCAAGGCAACAGAGGCAGCTGAGAGGGAGTAAGCGAGCTCCTGGCTCCCATTTCTCCCACCCACTGCCTCAGATAGTGATTAAAAAATGCAGGCAGCATGGCCGTCATGAGGCTTCACAAACACCTGGGTGGCAGGAGCTTTCTGTGCCCCTCTAAAAATACTGCAAAATTCTGCCCATGACAAAAGCTATGTCTTGCTCCAGGATAGGTTCACCACTGAAATTAAACCTACCCGAAAAATGGTAACTTCTAGCATATAAATTGCCACAATGCTGACAATAGACCTTTAATGAAGGAAGATAAATTCAGTTTAACATGCTTTTAAATATACTTCTATCAAATCGGGAGGGTGGGGGAGGCATATTTAGTTAGAGAGAAGCCAAAGAATTGAGATGCAAAAAATCTCAGAGAAGCAATTTACTTTTGCTAATGTCAGCTAATGCACAAACATCAGCAATTTGATATATCTGTCATAAGCCAGATACCATTACTATTGCATTTTCACTGAGCCTCTGGATTGCTTAGAGATGCTTTACATCTTTAGTATTAATCGTATTTTGCAGAACTGGGATGTTTGTGTTCTGGAATTTTACTTTATGGCTGCATTCATCAGTCTTAGAAACTTTTATAAAGATGTGTTCATTTAAGAAGATGGTTTTGAATCCATCATTGGCATTGATTTTGTAGCCCTTTCCAAGTCAACTGTTGGGAAATTTCTCAAAAAAGTGCATGAGCAGCAAGTACATGTGATGGCAAGACAAAAAGCAGTGTAGCTGAAAAAATAACTTTTGTTTTACATTTTCCTGTGAGTTGTTATCCACCATCCCCCTTCCTCCACCTATGTATGAGAATAACAAAAGCAACCACAGTGGCATAATGAGAAGGGGGTCAAAGCATTTAGTTTCACAGGAAGCCTCACCTTGCCACAAAAGCAGCACCTTCCTCTCCACTTCAAAGCCATTCCAAACCAGTGGAGGCAAAAGAGGGATGAATACAGTATGGGTCGCATGGGCAGGCAATGTGAATGCTTCTGATTTGCTCCCACCATCCAGAATTGCTCCAAGGGGAAGGAGAGGAGCCACTTTCAGGCCATAGTTATGTTCCCTGCAAAACATAGTGAGGATCTAGCTAGGATCTAGCTAGGATCCTGAATAACTATCTGTTCAGTGGCAAATTGAACAAGCATAACTTAGCATTCTCTTAACAGATTGTTCCATGACTGAAATAATTTTACATCCCAATCCTATCTTCTGATAGCCCAGACCATGCAGTGCCACTGATAATGAATTGGGGAACCTGATGGGTGGGAGAATGAAAATACCAGTAATCTTTTTTTACTTACCCACTGGCCTCCCACACCAGCTCTTTTGCTGGTGTAAGTATGATGAGATCCTGGGGATGGGTTGGGTTAGGAAAGAGAAATAGTGCTTACCTTTTTACTGCCCCTGACTTGTCCCCATCATCGCCCACACCCTGCCCAAACTGCCCACAATCCTCCTACGAACAGCTCCTATTGCCAACCTACATCTCTAGTAGTAGTTTAGTGGTCTGCCACTGATGCAGGGATTCCCAGCTCCCATGTCATACGAACCACTTTCTGCGGGAGTAGCTCATACGATGGGCAATAAAGGCCTGGCCTGTTGATGGATCTCATGTTTCATCAGTATAAGGCCACGATTAGAGGTAGTGTAGCTTTTCAGAAACTTATCATCATCCGCATCTTATCATTTCTGGGTAGTGAAAGTTCAGCTGGCATCCCTGAGATGGTGGGGAAAGTCTGGAAGTAGACTCATCTGTGTCTGACAATTCTCTATGGGCCAATAACAATGCCTATTTAGTGTGGTGCCAGCTCAGTGTAAGTAGATAACAAGAACAGAGTCGCAGAAAAAGATATAGGTGAGAATTCTGTCCCTTGCAGTTAAACAAATTTTTAGATCATTTCAAGCATATTTTTTAAAAGTAAATTTGCATATAAGAACCATGATTAAACTTCTCAAGCTCCATTGACATCATTTTCCCCCTTAATTTTTATTCCTTATTCAGTGGATAATGGTAAACTATTGCTCTTTTCCTTTCTTTATAATGTGCTCCATTATACTACAAAACTACAGAAAGAAACACTTTTTCTCTTTTACTTTTTCCAGCCTTCATGGCAAGCCTTTTATCCTTAATTTTTTTACAGACTTCATGGCCTTCTGTATTATGAAAAGGGTGTGCTTGAGGCTGTTCTCAACTACAATGAGCTGGAGGAAATGTATTTCAGGAAAAATAGTCTATCAACTTTGTGCTCTCTGTCTCAGTTTCCAGGAAGGTTCAAACTAGCTCCGGGATGTAAGCTGAAACCATTTTTTCCCTGAGTCACTAATCAATAATGGTGTAGTTCAGCAAAGAAAGTTCAGAGAATCTCCAGCCTGGATAAAATGCAGCAAGAGCTATTTCACAGCTCAGCAGCAAGTGTCTATTTGATTATCCCTGGAACATAGACAAATACAAAATGCATTAATATTTCAATCATCTATGTTGGCCAAAGGAAAGTACATTTCTGCAAAGTTTACTAAACATTTTGCTGCAAGACTGAAGGAAAGAGTGCCCGTTATCTTCTCCTTCAAACCTGCCCTCTGTAAAAAGTCACCCCTGTAATGTTAAGGGCTCAGAATTATATTATTGGGCTGAAATCAGAGAATTCTTAACATTACTGGATGTTTTTCTGTTTGTCATGACACACATTCATTCTGCAGATATACCATACCATCCCTCACTCACACACACAAAGACACACACATTTGTCTTAAAAGAAAGAGTGTTTTTGAAAGGGAGTAGGATAGGACCAAAGGAGCTCTGCCAGATCCAGAACCTTGTGTTGGCCCTCACAGCTTGACACAAAGCAATTTTACTTTGCATAGGCTAAACAGTCGGTAGTCCTGTGTGCTGGGAGCTCATTGGGCTATTAGGTAGCTATATAAAACCATCCAGTTAAGTTCCAGTTAACTGCCGATGCACTGGGTCATGCGCTGGGAGATGAATTCTCCCATCTCCCAATGCTAATGCAGGTTGTGCATTTTGCCAACATAAACCAGAGGGAATTGTAAAATAAATCTTTGTAACTGGTTAGGCCATGTAACTAAATTACTTTTGCAGAAAAAAAATCACCTTTGTTTATTTTTATCACTTTCCATCCTGACCATAAAAGAGGGCTAAATAGAAAAAGCAACTTTCTCTTCTGTGTTTCTATGCATGTGGAAATAAAATTATTTTCCCATCATAAGAACCTAATTTTAGGATTCTTGTGCTGGGTTTGGAGTTCTTAGCTCATTGATAGTACTGGAGTACACAATATAATGTTAGATACAGAACTCTAAAAAAATGTTTGTGAAATAGATGTTTAATAAAGACAAGCTAATTGGCAAGCAAATGAACCATGCAAGATCCCATAGCTACTGTATCATGAGCTGCAGCATCTGTGTACTAATGGATAACATTAAGATTTTGAAAAGCATGTAGAAGGCCAATGAGTTTATTGTTTAAAAATAATTGCTAAACAGTAGGTAGCATTTTGCTTCTAGGGTTTCATTTATTCCAAATTAATACTATTATGCTGCATTTTTAGAGTCAATTCCCTTAAAGCCTTCCTCAAAAGATTTGAACCTCATTAAGATAACATTAAGGGTTTAATTATTTCAATGTACAAAAATCAAAAGGCATTACAATTGTATCCTGGTTTATCATTTCTTCAGTATCCTAATCACTGTCTGTTGAGGCCATAAATAACAATAGGTAGGTAGATATCCATTAATATTTTGTTTTTTATATCTATCTGTCCGTCTGTCCATTCATCTGTCTGTCCAGTTTTGTCTTGTCTATCATAGATAGACAGGCAGGTAGACAGGCAGACGTAAAAAGTAAATAAAAAATGCAAATCTTATCTGAAACTGTCAAATCTTATCTGAAAATGCCAAGAGAATTTTTTTTTTAAAAATTACTAATCATTTTCCATTTTCACCTTTCACACTTTGTTACTTTTACCTTCAAAAATATGGAGAAGTTAAGGGACACACAATTAATTAACAGCTTTTCTGTTTCTTAGTGACGTATCTCTGATTTGATGTTGTATAACAAAGATTTCAAATATGTAGCAAGTGTTTGTGTGTTTGTGCATGCATCTAATTTAAATGTCTTCCTGCACGTAATCATGTGGCAGCACAATCCGAACTTGGGTTGGAACAGGGAGGCTGGAACATTGTGCTGTATCCATTTACTACTGCACTAATGCAGAACAGGGGAGGCCCGTCCCGCTCGGTAAGTCTATATCAACCCCAATAGGCCGATCAGACTTAGGCCTATATCCTACAGTGAAATTAAGCCCCTTTCTCTGGAGCAGTTAAGATGACTTTCCATAAGATAACACTAGAAGGGTGATGTAACTGTGTGGACCCTTAATAGCTATGGATTTTGCCCTTAGGCCACCCCAAGTGTTAGGCCACCTTTTCCCAGCTGCCTGGTAAGTGGGGTTTGGATCCAACATGATTGTCAGATCCAAGCCACGTATCCTGCTCCTGTTTGTCTCAAAACCCCAGAGCAAGTGGCCAGAGATAGCAATCCCTGCTTCCTCTCTTGCAAAGAGTGTCAGTACTTTTTGAAAAAAACATAAAAGTGGTGATTGCAGGGGGAGAAAGCAATTGTGTAAGCAGGTGGCTAGACTTGCCCCAGCCATCTGCAGCCTGGTGCAGTTGCTAACCCTTCACCCCTTTAGCTATGTTACTAAGAGAAATTTAAATTTGTTTTGTATTTCCTTTTTGATTTGTGTTCAGCTTGTTACTATGACCATAATCACTACACAGTTTGGATACAATCCAAAATGTTGCCAAGGAGTAAGTAGTCACTTGGGTGACATGTGCATTTTTCTATTGTATTTTTAACAGTCCTAAAGGCATTATCTTTAATCTTAAAAAGAGGATAAGAATGGTTCAGGATGTTGTTCAGCTATAAAGGTAGTAAGCCCCTCTGCAAGGTGTATTTTTGGGTTAGTTGTAATAGGTTTTGTCCAATTTATTTATATTTTATTGCATTTTTCAGCCAAAAATTGGCTCCCAAAATCTTTTAAAGCAATTAAATCTAGTGCACACAACAATTAATATGTCCTATAAAGTGTTGATTAGAGAGGGGATTTTCAGCTAGGCACAGGTCCAGAAAGGATGGAAGGGTGCCCGGCCTCTGCTGCCTTTCCTTCTGGAATCCTCAACAAGTCACATTTCTATTAAATATTAAACATTTAATTTTATTCAGAAAGTAGCCACATTCATCTTAATCGAGAGATACAGAAAAGCAGTAGAACATATCATTTCCTCCAGTGCAGAATCCATTGCACATGTTCATGTGCAGGATTCTGTATGGGTTTAGAGTTGTGCAGATGTTGTTCTATGTAAATACTATGAGAATCATTAGGTATTGGCATTGAAACAAAGCCTCTGGCTTTATTTTGGTGACTTAGCACAGGAGCCAGGAGTAGACAGATAGAATTACTCATCGTCTTGCCCCTCCGTCCTCAAATAGGAGACTATTTTTAAGAAGTGCTTTAAAATGAAGTGTTTCAAATTATCAATTGGTACTAGCGAAAAGCGTACCCACGTTGCGGGTGTAACATTTTTCCCTATGCCATCCCCTCATGGCACAGAAATACCCCATGTGCCACTTTCCCCCTGTGCATCATCCCCCCTGCACATCATCCCCCCATGCGCATCATCCCTCCATGCGCATCATCCCCCCATGTACAACATCCCCTCATGCACAACTTTCCCCCATGCACATCAACCCCCATGCACAACATTTCCCCATGTGCAACTTTCCCCCATGCACAACTTTCCCCCATGCACAACTTTCCCCCATGCACATCATCCCCCCATACGCATCATTCCCCCATGCACAACTTCCATCCATGCGCAACTTCCCCATGTGCAACTTCCCCCATGCACAACTTTTCCCATGTGCATCATCCGCCGATGCGTAACTTCCCCCCATGCGTAACTTCCCCATGTGCAACTTCCCCCATGCACAACTTTCCCCATGTGCATCAGTCCCCCATGCAAAACTTCCTCCATGCACAACTTCCCCCATGCACAACTTCCCCCCATGCGCATCATCCTCCCATGTGCAACTTTCCTCCATGCGCAACTTCCCCCCATGCAATTTCCGAAAACCGGTTCGTAGTGCACCCCTCCATCACGGAAGGAACAACCTCCCCAAATTTCACACTTCTAGGCCCAGTGGTTTTGGCAGGGCGGTGATGAGTCAGTCAGTCAGTCAGTGACTTTTCTCTTATATATATATAGATTAGACAGAGGGCACAATCCAGAAGTGCACTTGGGTTACCCTGTCTATCACTTGCGTGGCCCAAGTCCAAGACGGGGCAGCTCAGTTATACTAGAGAAAGCTTGGGGCAGCCTAAGGCAACATAGGCTGCACAAAGACAGGTGGACCTGGGCTGCCCTAGTGGGGCAGCCTAGGCAGTTCAGGAGAGGCATGTTGAGGACATGTTTAGCATTGTCTAGGGCAGAGCAGTTACTCTGTATCCAGAACCTGTTTCCAGGGAAGAAATTCCAGCTCCTCAGATTTATGCCACCACAGGAGCAGGTATAGTAATGAGTAGGCCCATAGGGGTTCATGATAAAGCCCGAGTAAGAATGGCAGTGTTGACCAAAAATCTGAGTTCTTGGCCAGCCTATCTGCAACCCCCACCCCTCAACCTCAGAATATGGAACCACTATGGCAGCCCACTAACCTGGGGATACAGCGGGCCACTCCAAGCATTCACCCTCCACTAGATGTACTGCTGTATTGCATTCTCATGCTGCAGCTGTTACTGGTTGTCAGGAACTTCTGGGCTTCCTTATAAGGCAGGCACCACAGCTGTTCCTTGTTCAGTGTGATCTGAGGGGGGTCTCCTTGGGTGCAAGTCCTTCCTGGGTGTCACTTACTTGGTGCCTACTGAGCATGCTCTGGAATAGCTAGGGCAGCCCAGGCTTTCTGACCCTCTGGATCCAGCATAACTTTCTGTTCTGCATTCAGAATAGTTGGGGCAGCCCAGCTAGGGCAGTCCTCACCCCCAATTTTTAAACAACTAGGATAGTGGTGATAGGTAAGAGGGTGCAAGGGGTGCAGTGAAACAAACTGCATTGCAATATCCATATTCTATCAAAAGATATGGCCAATTAACCAGAAAATAAAAGCACAAAATCCATGGAACAAAAAGTGGATTTTCTTAACTCAAACTTTCCCATGATACTGATGGCTCTGAGAGCCAATGAGATGCAATTCTGATACTGTATGGAACTAATAAATTGTTTCCATAAATCAGCCCTCTTTTCCATATATCATAGTGTAGTGACCCATGCTAACTCTGTATATAGGCACTTCTAAACAATGGTTCTCTTATATTTAGCAAGGAAAGAATTGCCTCTTATTTCTTAGTTTCCCTAACCAATAAAGAACACTTTCATTTTTTAAAACTTTCCTTACTCCCAACACATCCCTGCCCCCAAATATCCCTTTTGTCACTGAGATCACAGTTCCATTGCTGTTAGAGCATAGGATTGGGCTGTCAGATACAGAAAATCCAACACAAATAAATTTGTGACATCAACTATTTCTCTCCCAGCAAACCACTGGAATGTTTAAAAGTGTACAGTTATCAAGCCTTCAGGGGTTTTTCCCATTAATTTTGTTTTATTGCAAGCCACTGAAATGAACCGCTGTGACTTTGACCAGACTATTTAATTTTTATAGGACTTTGATAGCTTCTTTTCATCTTGCATGCCTACAGCCTGACAAATACTACAAACAAATTCTACTTCTTTTTTATATAAAAGTACAAATCAACCAGAGCACTACATCTCAGAGTAACATTCTCTCCCCAGGACCTTCTCAAGAATATTAGTCTCATTTTTGAATTAAAGCGATAGAGTCATTAAAGTGAAAAACTGTGATGTAAATATTTTAAATGTCTTTTCCTTAATACATTTAATTTTCATGGAACTTAATTCATGTAGATACTAAATTCATATTCATATAGATCTGCTGACAATTTGAAACTGAGCTATAGCATCTGTCTCCCTGCCAAGAGTGAGATAAATCTTTTATTTAATTTTCTGATTGAATTTGTTCACCTTGCCAAACACCATGTTTTGGAGTTTATTATTTGTTGCCTATTTACGCAATCACATGTGGAATAACTTTAATCTGGCCACCGGTTTGAGAGCTTTAATAAGCTCTTCATAAGATGAGTGATGATTATGAACCAGAAACTCTAAAAGCAATTGGGAGTTCGTGCTCTTTTTCTGGCAAGGTGCATGGTTTGTATTGGTGCGCTTGGATTCACATGTGAAACTGAACATATCTAGATAATCAAATTTCTATCAGCCCATGTGTAAGGTCCATGGGGGGTCATGGGTGTGGAGAATCCCAGCAGTGAATCTTCAGATAGGTAGATGCAGAGTCGATAACACTCTGAACAGAGGAGACCCAGGAAGTCTGGATGAAAAGTTGCCACCACTGATTTCATAGAATCCTAGAATCCTAGAATCCTAGAGTTGAAAGGGACCTAGTAGGTCATCTAGTCCAACCCCCTGCCTGCAGCAGGAAATCCTCCTAGATCATCCCTGACAGGTGCTCGTCAAGCCTCTGCTTGAAGACCCCCAGTGAGGGAGAGTCCACCACCTCCCTTGGAAATCTGTTCCACTGCCGAACCGCCCTCACCGTCAGGAATTTTTTCTGGTTATCCAACCGGAATCTCCTTTCTTGCAGTTTGTACCCATTGGTTCTAGTTCTGCTTTCAGTAGCAGCTAAGAACAAATGAGCCCCTTCCTCCCTATGACAGCCCTTCAGTTATCTGAAGAGGGCAATCATGTCTCCCCTCAGCCTCCTCTTCTCCAGGTTGAACATCCCAAGTTCCCCCAACCTTTCCTCGTAAGACTTTCCTTTCATCCCTCTGCTCATTCTTGTTGCTCTCCTCTGGACTTGCTCCTGTTTGGCTGCATCTTTCTTCAAGTGAGGTGCCCAGAACTGAACACAGGACTCAAGGTGAGGTCTGACCAATGCAGAGTAAAGACGAACTATAACTTCTCGTTACTTGGAAGCTACGGTCCTCTTAATGCAGCCTAAAATGGCATTTGCCTTCTTTGCAGACACATCACACTGCTGACTCATGTTCAGCTTGTGATCCACGGCTTGTGATCCCGCTCACATGTTGTGCTGCCAAGCCATGTATCCCCCATTTTATACCATTTTATCCCCCATTTTATTTCTTTTACAATCATTGAGCAGGTATCAGGTTCAAGGTTCTGTGAATAACTGATTCTTCATGTGAAAACTGAAAACTGATTGTAAATGTGCACTGAAAACTGATTCTGCGTATACAGGAGAAAAAACAATCCTTCATCCAGCATGCACAAGTGTCTTAACTTTAACATTGTTTGATGCTACTCAAACAAGTCCAGTTAACAAGCCATGAGGAGTGCGTGTAGATGTGGACAACCTCCAAATGTCAGATGCAGGGCAGGGGGCACCTGGATGCAGGTGTCATATGTGCTCCCTGAAGCATCTGGTGGTGTATGATATAGCAAGCTGGACTAGATGGGCCTGTGGCCTGATCCAATGGAGGCTCTTCTAATACTTCTAGTTATGAAGCTGGGACCTAATTGTAGAGGTGATGTCCCGTGGATGTGAAGGGTTTCCTGAGGCATCTAATAGGCCACTGGAAATTTGACTAAATGTGCCCAGTAAACCGCTAAACATGTTACTTAAGAGCACTATAAACAGGTAGGGGAAGATTCACCAGCACTGTAATTTGAACACTGCTTGTCTTGTGTTGTTTGCTTGAAGGCATCTTATATAGGAGAGTTCTTTGAAGGATAGAAAATGAAGTACTGGACTCTATTGATTTCAAATAGAATCAAGGAGAGTTGTAAAGAAGAGAGAAGTAGAAAGAAATGGTGCTTTTTCCCCCTTATCCTCCTGTGTAACCCAATTATTCTGGATGTACATCCTGTTTGCATTGCCTGCTTTTTCTATATAAACCTTATGCATGCATATGCCATATTGATCCTTTAGTAGAAATAGTTTGTATTCAAGAGATGGGAAGAAACCCACTGCCATACTCCAGTCCTCCTGTGATTTCCTCAGAATGGCTAGTCGTTCAAGGGAACGTTCAAAAGTCCATGGAACAAAAAGTGGATTTTCTTAACTCAAACTTTCCCATGATACTGATGGCTCTGAGAGCCAATGAGATGCAATTCTGATACTGTATGGAACTAATAAATTGTTTCTATAAATCAACCCTCTTTTCCATATATCATAGTGTAGTGACCCATGCTAACTCTGTATATAGGCACTTCTAAGCTGTGTCACATACACAGCTGATACACAGTTTGTACTTTCAGGACTCTTGGAGGAACATCCCAACATTTCTTCACAGTTCTCTTAGTACTATCACAAAAACATTACAGTAAGATGGGTCTGACAGCTCAGAGCACACTAAAATTTCCCTAGTGACCTAGGTGAAAACTGCATTGTGACATAGAGGTAAGAAGGGCTGTGGTGGCTCAGTGGTGGCTACTGTGGTGGCTACAGATACTGTGGTTGCAATCATAATCCCCAGTTAGGCCAGCATAAGTCCTGCCACAAGTCTCTTGCTGTCCAGGGAGTGTTGCAAAAACACTGTAGATAGTTCTATGTCACTCCTGGAGGGGTCAGGCCAGTGCACAGACATGTGCCGGCCTCCCCACACCACCATAGAATGGAGAGTGGATATGTTGTGCCAGCCTAAATTGGTTAGGATTGCTCCCTGTCTTTGTTAACCTGAAGTTTGACAGGTTGGTGGTTTAAGACCCTTCTATCACACAATGAAGTGAGCTCCTATTACTTGCCCAGCTGCTGTCGCCTAGCAGTTTGAAAGCATGTAAATTCAAGTATATACAAGTAAATAGGTACCATGTTGATGGTAAGGAAACAGTATTTTGTGAGCCTTTGGCTGCAATCCCAGTCTCTACTTCGGCCAGCATAAGCCCCAGCACAAGTCCTGTGCTGGCCTGGAAATGTCACAAAAGTGCCATAAGGCATTACTGCACTATTCCTGGGGGAGGGTTAAGGCCAGTGCAGAAACATGCACTTCTCCCTCCATCATAGGAAGACAGAATAGTTGTTCAGGGTTAGGTTCGGATTGCACCCTTTTCACTTTGTCATGCTGGCCACATGGCCATGGAGAATCTTCAGACAATGCCGGCTCTTTGGCTTTGTAATGTGGATGAGCACTGCCTTTAGGGTCTGTCACAACTAGCAGTGCAACCTGCAAGGGACACCTTTAGCTTTGCTCTTTACGGGTCACGCTATCAATCAGTAACCCACCAGAAAACAGTGATCAATTCGATGACACTCACAACTGAATAGGAGTTTGGGTATTAGTTCTGATACATTGAAAAGGGAGCTGACTCATAATAATACCTTATTGGTTCAATACTGTGCCATAATAACACCTCAATAGCTCTCAGAATACTCAGCCTCATTGGTCAATTTTGAGTTAAGAAAATCTGTTTTAGTTACATAAGATGGTTTTATTTTTGTTTTCTGGGTTTTTTGCCATAACATGATAGAACATATTTCACTTCAGTCTCTTTCATTGTATTCCTTTGCAAACTATGCATCATAAGATATATAAACATAATCACATTACTGTATTCTAACAGCTGTGATATTTGCAGTTTTGGTCATTAGTGTGGTCTCTCTCTCTCTCTCTCTCTCTCTCTCTCTCTCTCTCACACACACACACACACACACACACACACACACACAAATACCCCTGAAGGTGGCACCCAGGGCAGACTTTTACAGCATCTTTGCAATCTTTTTTGTCACTATCTTAGAAAACGTATAGAAAAGTTGGGCAATATCAGATAAAACCCTGATCACACTTGTTCTCTAATCCTGTAAATGGTCTTGTTCTGGCAAAAATGGCTGGGGTGCAGTGGTATTGCTAGGGGGGGGGGGTACAGGGAGTGCAGTTGCAGTGGGCTACAATCTTTAGGGGTTTTGCAAGCTGAATTTGACACTAGTGGTTAAAATGATGAAAAACGGGGTATGTTTTAAGGATAATACCAACATGATAGATATTGTTGGAAAGGTAATTCTGTGAAAGGAATTGAAGCAATATCTATATTCTATCAAACGTTATGGTCAATTAAACAGAAAAAGGAATCACAAAAGCCTATGGAACAAAAAGTGGATTTGCTTAACTTAAAACCTTCCCATGATACTGATTGCTCTGAGAGCCGATTAGATGCAATTCTGGAACTGTATGGAACAAATAAGGTGTTACTAAGAATCAGCTCTCATTTCCATATACATATGGAACATGTACATATATCATAATATACTTGTACACATATCTAATACAGTGAACCATGCTAACTGTGGGAATACAGGCACTTCTAAGTGGTGCTCCTCTTATATTTAGCAGGGAAAGAATAACCATCTCTCTTTGCCCCAGCACAGTTTCCCTAAACAATAAGGGACACAATTTTCATTTTTTTTCTTATTGCTTTTGTTGTTGCAGGAAATTTTTTTAAATTTTTTCATATACCCGGGGATGACATCACTTCCGGTTGTGGCATCACTTCTGGGACAACATTTTGAGCTTTGCAACAGGCTTCGTGATCATCACTGCTGGGTGATAAAATTTCGATAACCCTAAATATAGAGGATACTATATTCTATGTTTTTTCTCTCTCTCTCTCTCTAATTTTACTATCAATTATATTTCCTCTTCTGTTCACATCACACACCTACATTCTTTTATTGTACTCCAAATGTTGTACTTCATAATATAATTTCTCTCTAGCGACAGTAAAGTTCTGTCATGCAGATTTCAGAAAATCTTCCTAGATTGCAATGCTTTCATGTTCAGATCAAATGCATGTTAAAACTTATTCTAGAATTCATTTGAAAATGATATTGAAAAGACACAGCTGGCATTTTCGCTTATTCTTTTGTGTGACAGCCAACTATCTACTGATCTGATTGTATTAATTTTGATTCCTTTTGTTTTTCTAAACCCCGTTCAATTCACCCAGCTACTGCTGTTTGCTGCAGGGCTCAAGAGGAAAATCTTGTTTATATCCAAATCATCTCCATGATGGGCTTTGTAATTTTCAGTGGAGTTTTATTCCAGGCACTGAAGTAGCTCCCTGAGAGCTTAATCTGGTGAGGTGTTATGCTGTACTTTGCATGTCAGTATACAAAAATGACATTCAGTATTTGAGCAGACTGAATTAGATGAACACATAATTCAAATAACTACAAAAAAAGTTATCTTCCCTGATCAGGTTCATCTAACAAGCTAAAGAGCTTTCTTCTACTGCTATGCAATTCAGAGTGCAATCCAAAAAAGGCAAGTCCCTTGCGTCAGTCAGGAAAGGTTGCAAACATGCCATAAAGCACATCTGCAACTCCTCAGGTGTTGGCTGGGCTGGCATGGGAATATTGCTATACTGTGGAGGATGCATCCAGCTGCCACTGTGCCAACAAGAGGTAAGCTGCACTAGCTGAGTTGGGCCAGTATGGAGATCTGGGGTTAGGGACAAGAAGTTTTGGGATGGGGGCAGGTAGGGTGGTGGGTTATAGGGGTTAGGGGTATAGATGAGCAGGGGGTAGGGCTAGGACCCAGCATATCCTGACCCTGTTCCTGGACTATGTGGCAGAGGTCTGGATTGCTTGGATTTGTGACACCTAAAGAGGTGGTGCAGATCTAAGTCCCATTGAGGCTGCAGCAGCTCTTACCAAGGTAAGTGGAAGTATTTCTTCTTGCACTTGGCTAAACTTCTCTCAGCCTGAAATGTGTGCTGGATACAGCACAGGCCTACCAGCTCCCCTCCCCCTCCCCCTATTTCAGAACAAGTTAGGATTGCACTATCAAATATTTAATCAGGAATCAGTTTGTTCACTATGCTTCTACTCTTTGTCAGAATCAGTGTTTGTGGTCCTAACTCAAGTCACAGCCCAGATAACAATGAACCAATTTGCCAAATTAAGGAGTCTCATCTTCCAGGATGATGGGTACTATGACAGTTATGTGAGTCCATTACATCACCTAGAAATAGCAAGGCCAAGCACATTCATAACCTTAGTTTATTCCATGAAGATGTAACACGCATTAAACATACTTCCAATCTCATGATATGTTGGCAGAACAGTTAAACTGGCGGTTCTGTGCCACCAGCATAACATGCTTTGTGACTGTGGCAACTGTGATACTGGTGGAGTGAATGGCCTTGCTGCTACTGCAAGTGGCAAGCAGCCACTTGCAAATGAAAATGGACTGAGGTCACCTATTGGTGAAGGTAAAGCTGTGCATGTGTGAGGAGGAAGTGGAGACAGGATTGGACCTGGCAGGGTGGGAAGAATGAGGAGTGGAAATGGAAGGCCCTACCAGGTCTGCTGCATCTTCACAGGTTCATGTGAACTTGGACAGCAGTGTTTCTGGTGCAGGTCTGAGAATGAGGGTGACCATACAGAATGGAGGACAAAGTGCCTCCATCTTTAACTGTTGCATAGAAGAGGGAATTTAGTCAGGTTTAATTGAACATAAGTGTTCAAAAAGCCGCACCTGCCAAAATTTTCTCTTCTATGTAATGCTTAAAGGTAGAGTCATTCTGTCCTCCATTCTGTATGGTCCTCCTCCCTGGTCTGCGTTGACCCATGGGAGCAGCTGAGGCTTGGTGTCCACAGGTTGTCCTGCTAGTTTGATTCTAAGGGCTGTGCTTATCACCATTGCAAGGCCAAAGAACCAGGGTTGTTCTAAGATGTCTCTGTGGTCATGTGATGAGCGTGACTATATGTCAGTGGCTTACAGAATGCTGTTACCTTTCCATCAAAAATGGTACAAGCTTCCCTCACTTACTGGACATGTTACGGACTGGAACACCATCGAAAGCGAAAACTGTTGAAAAGTGGAACCAAGTATTTTTTTTAGCTTCCAAATGCAAAATGGCCACCAAAAATGGCATAAATATCACTTGCAAAAGCCTAAATAACACATATTTATTAACACGTGGCCAAAATACACAATAAATTACACAACAAAATGAACAAAGGCATGTTCAATGGGGAATGAATGTCTTAATTATTTGAATGATGGTTATTTGCTGAAGTTATAAAGAAGTGGCAAAAACAGTTTGATTACCATGTCATATGCAAATAAACATCAGAAACGACAATTTTATCCGTTAGACAAATAGAAAGAGGTTAAAAGAGCATGTGTTGAATGAATGAGTTCTGGGTTTAACTGAAAGGTGTTGAAAGAGCAGAGACACCAGAAAAAGAACCATCAAAATACTTCTATAGGTACCCACACATAAATGTGGTACCAACTTATCTACTTGTTTTGCTATGTTTTCAACATGTTAGGCTGGCAAATTGGGCAGTTAAGAGAATTTACTTGATCATGCAGCTTGTACTTGGGTCTTGAACTGCTGACCTGCCAATCTTCATGTTGACAAGTACAGTGCCTTAACCACTAAGCCACCACACCCCTAACCCCAAGGTAAAAGAATAAGTGTGGAAATTCTCCCATGGGATCTGGCAAATCACAGATGGGATATGGCAAGTCACAGATGCATTGCCATGGACTGGCAATTAATTCAAATTAAGATTTGGCTACCTGCTTCATACCTATTGGTCCACCTCCACATTTATGGTGCTTAGTCATCTGGACTTAATACTTAACCATGTCTAAGAAAAATGAAACCATTAGTACACTTTATACCTGTATAGGGCTTATATTTTCATGGTAAGCCATTTTCTTGCATTACTAATAGATTTCTATAAATCACTGAGGAGTCTAAAGTTTCTAATAAATTAAGCTGTCCAAAATTGTTTGCTCATTTCTATATTTTTAGAAACTATCCTCCCTTGGGACAATTTATCCTTCTGAGCAGGATAACCTTTAAGTATCATTTCTTTCAGTAACTTATATTATTCATCTTTGCCAGTTTCTTGACGTGCTTTTTACTAAGACCTTTCTCTTTAGTTAGAATACCAATCACACATTTCTTAGGGAGAATTAGTACTTATTTCACTCAAACCGTTTAAAGTTTGAGTTTAAAGTTGGGCAGAGTAACCCATGCTCTTCTTTGAGCTGGTGCAAATCTCTTGTGCCAGGTCCCAAATGTTGTGGATGTGGCATAACATATCCATAGATACTCTGGAGGAGGTTAGGACAGTGTAGGGACAGTGAAATTAAGCCCCTTGCTCTGGAGCAGTTAAGATGACTTTCCATAAGATAACACTAGAGGGTGATGTAACTGCATGGACCCATAACTACTATGGATTTTGCCCTAAAAAAAAAAAAAGCAGGCCTCTGTCAGTCTTGAAAGACTATGGTATCGTGCTCGGCGCTGCATACACTGCATGCGAAGCACGAAAGCCTGGGTTAGATTGTTATGGAGGATAAGCTGTTACCTAAGCAGCAAATCCCCCCTCTCCACGCCACTGAATTAGTCCAATGGAAAGGCAGAGCCAATACAATTGGATCCAGCTGGCGTTGCAGAGCTAGGCAAAGGACAGGAGCTCACCCTGTCTTGTGGGGTTGACCTGGGTCTTGAACCCTGGCCTGCTGGTTAACAGGCACAGCGTCTTAACTGCTTGCACCACCCACAGCCACACCCACAGCCCTAAGAGGAATAAATTTAAATAAAACTACAATCCTCAAACTCAATAATGCACCTTATTGGGTGCACCTCTTTAAGTGCATTTGGGTGCACCTCGATCACAGTCCCAGGAGGAGTAAAATAACATGGTGCACCTTCTTCTCTTGTTTCCCAGGTGCCTTATGAATGTTATACTACTAATGTTGTAGGAAGAACTACTCCATTGATAAACTGTGCTCAACAGTGGTTCAAGACCTGCAACTGCATGGGAAATGCTGACCATATTGATTTTATTTTAACATGGAATCAGCTCCCTCCCCCCCCCCCCCCCAATGATTTGGAGGCACTGAGATATTGTATACTGTCTGTGAGAGAGTACAAGCCTAACCATGTCTACTCAAAAGTAAGCCCCATTGTGTTCAACGGGTCTTACTCTCAGGAAAGTGTCTTTAGGATTGCAGCCATAAACACCTAGAAATTCATTTCTTTTGAGGCTTTCCATGGACACCTCCAACATGGAATTAATTGTTCCATGAAGCTTCAAGCAACGAACAGAATTGCCATTCCCACCCAAATTCTCGTCATGATGTAATTTTCACTTTTTCACTAATGTGCATCTTCCGATTTAGTGTCCATCTTGGATCAAATGTTATTCAGTAAATGCTTCGGATTAAGATAGTTCTCATTATCTTGTCATAGGTACATCAGTCCCATAAGGTAGGTCAGTATTACTGGCTTTGTATTTCAAATTGAGAGAAGGGCGAAGCGGAATCACAGGGAATTGGTGAGTTGTAGCTTACAATCCCTTACCACCTCATTCGTTATATTAATAGTTGCATTGAATCATTTTTTTCCTTTTTAGCTTACATGCTTAGAATTTATTTGATGCTCCTATAATTCCTCTTAGCTTGGCAACTTGCAACTTTTCAAGCAGAAGTTTATTCACCTCGTATATCAACAACAAACGTCTCTAAGGTTTAGTACTCAGCCTTATTTATTATGCTGAAGTTTTACTGCTATCCTATTTTATTCTGATGGTCTTTCTAAAAGGCAAATCTCTTATCTTTCCTGATAAACAATGGATAAGATAAACAATGGGAGTTAGTGTTGACTCTCATTTAACTCTTTTTTGCATTTGCCATATTTTTCATCTACCGTTTGACACCTTCCCGACCATCTGTAATCTCAGCCCATACTGTCACCACTACTATATTATACTTTTGTTTGACTGCCCGTCTCCCTGCATCTCCCATTATGCATTATTTCTTGTTCCAAAATACTGAGCATATCAGATTTACGAATACTTGTGATTTATGGATAAAATATTATTGGTTATTGCAAATTGTGTTACTTGAAGCTACACATGGCTTCGCTTGTAGCATGGACTGAGTGGAATGTGTGATCATATAGCAGCAACAAATACTCATTAACCTCTTGTTTTCCTACAGCAACTCAATTGCTGTTAAATTGGTTTCAAACATACCAATGTCATAATTTTTGAAATAAAGTTTGTTTTATTTTTTCTTGTCCATGTAAAATGGTACATCCTGAGGAATGGATAATGGTGGCTAAAATAGTTTTCAGATTCCTGTGAATAGGATCAAACTTCTTTAGGATCAAATGACATATGATAAACAGTAATATTTTGTGGTCACAGAGTTTCCCTTCCCGAGTCCCTACTTTCTGCATTCTGGAGCACAATTTACCATTATCTATCTGAGGGTATCTTTAAAATTGTTATACTCCTGTTGGGCCTCAGAGTACTTATGGGTGACCTCTAAGAGGTCTTATGAGGTCTGGCAGGGGCACAATGGCTTTTTAAGCTATTTTCAGAATCTTTTGTAGTGGTATAAGAAAAAATGCTATTAATCAACTCTGTGGTAAAATGTTCCACCTGTACTAGTCTGCAACTTAGCTTGACATCTGACAGTGTTGTAATGGCAAGTCTCAGAAGTCTTTCTACAAGAACTGGAAGCACCTTTCAGAGGATTCCAGAAGTCCCTCTGAGGCCCAGTAGAACAGAACAATGTTGTATAGGGGTGTTAAATTTTGTGACCCAGGTGTCACATACCTTAACTCAGTGGTGGGATTCAGGGGTTCGCACAGGTTCCTTTGCTAATGAGCACCTGGCTCTGAGAACCAGTTACTAATGGGACATGGAATCTGTTGTTCTATCACATAGAATCTATTGTTAATTTAAGTTATTAGGACATAGAACCTGTTGTTAATTATTTGAATCCCACCACTGCCTTAACTACTCCATTGATGGCTTAGAGAGCCAGGATGGTATAGTGGTTAGAGTGTTTGAAAGAGACCTGGAAAATCCATTTTCAAATTCCTCCTTAGCCATGAAACTTCCTGGGTGAACTTAGGCCTGTCACTGACTTTCAGCCTCACCTACCAAATAGAGTTGTTGTGGGGAGAGAAGGATAAAAGCTTTGTAAGTCACCTTAGGCCAGTGTTTCTCAAAGTGGGGGTTGGGACCCCTTTGGGGGTTGCCTAGAGCTTTCCTGGGGGTTGCCTAAAGACCCCTGGTGCAGGGGGCCAGGTCAGGCTTGCCAGACCTCCGGCTATAGCTGCGCACGCACTGGGGCTGACTGACATCCTCAGGGCCCAATCCTATGCATGCCTACTCTGAAATAAATCCCATTATAGTCAGGGGGGCCTTTACTCCCATGTAAATGTGGATAGGATTGCAGCCTCAGGGCCCAATCCTATGCATGCCTACTCTGAAATAAATCCCATTATAGTCAGGGGGGCCTTTACTCCCATGTAAATGTGGATAGGATTGCAGCCTCAGGGCCCAATCCTATGCATGCCTACTCTGAAATAAATCCCATTGTGTTCAATGTGTGCATAGAACACACATTTCATTTGTAACAATGAAAATACATTCTGCATATCGGATATTTACATTACGATTCATAACAGTAGCAAAATTACAGTTATAAAGTATCAACGAAAATAATTTTATGGTTGGGGGTCCCCACAACATGAGGAACTTATAAAGGGGTCACAGCGTTAGGAAGATTGAAAACCACTGCCTTAGGCCTTTGTCCTTGAATGGGAAAGGTGGGGTATAAATCCCTTAAATAAATAATGTGCTGTGTCAAGCAACAGATTTACAGGGTGGTCCTTATACCACCTCTAGGACTAATCCATTTGTTAGCACTTTCCACTATTTCTACCAGTCTATGGCTACATCGTAGGCTCCTGGTTTCATTTTCCTTCCTTTATATAGATCCACCTGTCAAAAGGCTACTCATTTAGTTATGCGCAAGCTGGTAGAATATGCATTTTTAAAAAAACTCTAAGTCAATAGAGCTGTCTTTAAGTGTAGTATTTTGCTGCAAAAAAGAAAATAATGAGAAACTGACAAGTTCTGTTCACATAATTTCCTACCAAGCACCTACCATTTATCTGACAAGAAGTGGGAGAGGCAGGATAATCATAGTGTATGAGTATTATTTAGCTCAAGCAATATATATAAAAAAGTTATGTGACAGAGCCTTTATGCCTGAGTTATTTTCCCCATTGTTTATGATGAATTTCTATGCATGATACATCGGTGTCTGCACTCGTAGCTTGAAAACACATCAGAATAATGTCAATGTCTCTGCAGAGAACTTCCATGACCTTTAAGTAATAATTGCAAGGCCTTTTACTTTAATAGACTCCAGCATTATTATAATTCCATGCTGGTTAGTCACAAAATGTGAGTTATTAAAGTTACATATTATTACCAGGTCAGCCGTACTAGGGTAGGGATTTAAAACAACCAGAAAGTCTGCTATTAGATTAAGCAAATCACATTCTGGAGTGCAATAGGACTTATTTGAGTTCCTTTTTGAAAGGGCTTGCCAACGCAAAGAATAAATGTAATGTCTGCATTAAAGTTTGAAAGTACAAAAGATTTGAAAGTTCCCCAACAGCCAAAGCTTCTTGAACGAATTTCCTCCATACTTTGGTGGTAAATCTCAGGATTAAGATATTGCAGTTTGAGATAGACTGTCATCTTGGCAGGCTATAGCAGGTTGTCCTTGTATAACATTTAAATTGTGGAAAAAAAGCATCGGCAAATTCCTGTACCATGGAGATCTCAGTTGCAGTCTTCAGCATATTTATATGATTCACGCTGCTGTATACTGGCAAGGCAAAAAGTTCAACATCTAGTCAAATCAAACATTTGTATTATTTACAGTAACTGGAGTTGCAGTTTTCTATATTGAACAGCAGGCTTGCAAGCAACAACATCTGTACTTGGGAAATGGAAAGTATATTGAAATCTTTAATTATATTGCACTGTTTCTTCATCTACCGTGTGTGCCCTGCCACCACTGCAACTATTTTCCCCATGTAATTGCCACACCCAGTAGTGGAGACAGGGCCAAGTGCATGTTGCCACATGCCACCTGGTTATAACATGTACTCTAGAATATGAACTCTGTATATCATGTGGCAAAATTGTGCTTCAAGATTGTTACTCAAAGGATTATGAATCCAAAAAGGAAATGAACCTGCACAAATGCACAAATGAACCTCTCTGCACCCTCCTTAGCACAGCAGCAGGAAAATCCACTTTTGACCGTCTTGCAGCCCTTCAGAATAGGATGGTATGGGGAATAAAAGGCTTCAGAATGAATAACCCCTCACCACTCAGTACTGTAGCAGACGGGAGAAGCATGGAGACTGGGTAACACAATGTCACCCTTCACGACATTGTGTCCACTCCCTGTAGTCACCCCACTGGGTATATGGGCTAAATTCTGAGCAGTTACGGGTCAACACAGTTATGTCAGCCTATAGTGTTATCTTATGGAAAGTCACCTTAACTGCTCCGGAGCAAAGAGCTTAATTTGACTTTAGGATATGAGCCTATATCTCCCTAGCACTAAAAATAGCTCCATTTGGAGCTGAACATAGACAAGAGAGAGTGAGCCAATTTAAAAACACATACTGCATAATCATGGTAAGCACTATCACCCCCTCCCTCCAGTGGAAGTGGCATAAAACACCCATTCTGTTGCAGGAGGCATTGCATCCCCCCCAGCCTCTGCTTAGCTATGCCTCTGCTCATAGCTATGCTGCTTACTCTTGCTTAGCTATGCCTCTTACTCTTGTAAGAAATTGAAGTCCTTTCCAGGTGTGTAATAGCCATGTAGGAGCCACAATGATATTCTTCTTAATTATGTCATCTTTTTTAAAACAGGAAAGTTTCTGTCCTTATCAGCTGTGGTTGGATGATTTTATTTTTTGGTTTTGTTGCTCTGACAGTTATTTCTGTTTAGGTTGAAGAAAGGAAGATGAGGGAATCAGTTGCTTTCATTCATTCCCCCCTCCCAAAAAATGAAATTCTGAATCTGTGCTTCATCAGTGTCATATGTCATAATCAAATATTTAAAAGGATTCCTAACAACCAATGTTCTTATCAGCTCTTTCTTTTGTCATAGTAAGTGACAGAGCAATAGCTATTGTCAGCTAAACAAATGGAACTGGAAAAGTTAATCATCTATATTCTGCTGAAGGCAAGAAATCTACTGTGTTAAAGCATATGATTAGTACAAATCTTTAAGAGAAAAGATGTCATTAATCAACCCTCAGGAAGAAATGTTACACTTTGTAACAGTTTTTTCTGTCCTTCTAAGGTACAACAACCAATAGCAATCAAATGACAGTCATGCTCACAATTTCACATCTAACAGAGCATTCCTAAGCATATCTACTCAGAAATATATTCTGTTCATTTTAATCGGCCTTACTCCCATTGCATGTGCATAGGATTGCAGCCAATCCTACCCTATCCAATACCACTCCACAGCACACATGAGAGGTAAGTTCACATGAGACTGGGACCTCTTTATTGGCGGGTTTAGCAACCATGGACTTGATTCATTGGGAATTTTAGATCCAACACTAGCAGCCATCAGCTGAGCCTCTGGGCATTATCAAAAGCCATAACTGGGAGGCAACACAAGGCTCTAAAGGACCTGAAACAAAACACTTCCCAGAAGCTTCAGAAAGCCTCCTCCACTTTTTTTTGCCAAACCAGAAATGCTTTTCCAACATTTCAAAGAGTTTTCTGAGGGCTGACGATTTTCAAAGGGTTTTCATCAATAGGTTGGTTAACCTGTTGTTAATTTAGGTATTAGGACATAGAACCTGTTGTTAATTTATTTGAATTCCACTACTGGTTTAGGCCAGTGCAAAGATATGTGCTGGCCTCCCCACTCCACGACAGGAACAGGGAGGCAGCTGAGTTTTGCCATCCTAAATTGGTAAAGACTGAAGTATTGAAGTCATGTTGATGTATTATAAGAATACTGTAGATGCAAAAAAAATGTTGATGGGTGCTTCTGTAGTCGTCTGTGTAAAAGGCCAATGAGAAACTCTCTTTCTTTCCTTCATGGAGAACATTTAGGAAATTTGTCTCTGACTAAAAATTATTTTGTTTTTCACCATAATAAATATTTTTATTTTATAATATAATTTTCTTTTTATAATAAATATTATATTTATTTTATAATAAATATTACTATAATTTGCTAATTTCATTAACCATAATATGAGAGCAATTTTTAGTGATGCATTGTTTTGACTAAATTGTTTCAATCCTGTTACAGAACAATTTTTGTCTTTTTCCTTACAAGTAATGTAGCGCTGCCAGTTTTTGTAACCCACTTTTAAGATTTTCTTTCCCTTTCCTTTGGATTATTCATATTTAGTTCCAGTTCTGTATCTGCTTGTCCAGCTGTCACTGTGCAATTAGCTTAGCAAAGTTCTGCATCTCACAAACACACAAATGGAAAACCCAATATATTTAATATATTCAAATTGAAATTATTGAGGCCACAATTCTTATTTACCCTCAGTGGCAGACTGCATATCTGACATGCAGTGAGTGTGTAGTTCACATCAGAACATACTTTGTAGCCACTAACATTTCTACAATTATAATGGAGCCAAAAATAAAAATATACTAGCATCTGCAATAGTTGAAATGAGATAAGCCTTCCTTGGCAAGAATGGGAGAAGACAGAGAGAGAGAGAGAGAGAGAGAGAGAGAAGGGAGTAGATGGGGGGCACAGTCTGCCTCTTAATGTAGAAAAGAAAAATGAATCTTGTTTAAAATAGTGAACAAGCTGAATAAGATCTCACTGGGGATTAGCTTGGCTATTTTAATTCATGTCTACCCACTGTTAGTCCAGATGGGAGATGTGTTGTGTTAGAGATAAGCACACAGAGATAACGTCCTGTATTTTTTTTTGGTCAGAAAAAATCAACAGTATGTGTTATGAATTATACACCAGTTTGTCTTGAATTTTTCAATACTTTTACCATTTAAAATGCTTTTACTATTTACTCTGTTGTTCACAGAGGAAAGGTGGGATATAAATCTTTTTAAAAAATTTAAATAAAAAAATTCTTTACATAGTGGATTTCCAATACAAGAAACAATATATTTTAGTAGATTGTGGAGAAGAGCCATATGGCCATATCCTATGCTTGTCTACTTAGAAATAAGCTATGGTGAAGGGGGAATTTGTGGCACAGCTATTCAGGTCTTTGTGAGAGCATCTGTGAATGAAAACCAGTGGTGGGATTCAAATAAATTAACAACAGGTTCTATGTCCTAATAACCTTAATTAACAACAGATTCTCTGTCCCATTAGTAAAGTTCTCAGAACCAGGTGCTCATTAGCAAAGGGTTCTGTAGAACCTGTGAGAACCCACTGAAGCCCACCACTGGCCTAAACCCTGCAAGAGAGGAAAAAAAGTGCCTTACCAAAGTTTTGTGATATCACCAGGCCAGCTTGGGACCTGTGCCAAGACTTATGCCAGCCTAACTAGAACTTTAAATTTCCCTCCATGAATTTTCTTAACATGATATGAAAGTTCCATAAATAATGTACTATATGACCTAAGCATGATTACAGATTGATTTTTATGCCTTCAGTGGCATTACACAGACTTTGAAATGCTTCTAATTATTTTTTGTCTTCTGCTCTTTATAGTCTATTGTCTAGCAATGATTCCTTTTAATCTTCTCTTTGAGAATCTATTAATTCTTAATTAAAGCACAATAGCTCGATTCTTCAAGATTGCTATAGTAACCTCTTCTGAGAGAAAATGATAAATGGCCCTTTGGTTACTTGTGAATTTTGGTTACTTGTAAATTCTTGTGAATTTCTGTGTTGGCTGAAATAGGGATATATGGGTTTTTGTTTTTTTGCTGTTTTTTAATTGTGTTTCCAGTTTCACTGGAAGTTGTTAGCAAGGATTAATTTTTTTTCTGATATGCTCAACCATTCTATGCCTTCATCAGTTTTCTCAGAATAAAAGGGCTTTATGTGTTTATTGAAGATGTTGACTTCTAATATATAACCCTCCATGGGTGGTGTGTGTCTGTTATCCTCAATCTCAGGTCCTCTTACCAGAGGCCTGTGAGTTTGAGGGTTCTGCGCAGTATCTTAGCAGTTCCTAGCAATGCGCTTTTCTGGATCGAGTGTTCTGATGTCCTTCCTGGGATCTGTTGGAGCCATTTTTCCAGCTTGGGTGTCACAGCCCCTAGTGCTCCAATCACTATTAGGATCACATTCACCTTCACTTTCCACATCCTTTCTAATTCCTCCTTCAATCCCTGATACTTTTCCACCTTTTCATGCTCTTTTTTCCTGACGTTGCTGTCGTTTGGTATTGCTACATCTACCACCAGGGCTGTCTTCTGGGCCTTATCTACCACCACAATGTCTGGCTGGTTAGCCAGTATCTTCTTGTCTGTCTGGATATGGAAGTCCCACAGGACTTTTGCCCTGTCATTCTCCACAACCTTCAGAGGGGTCTCCCATCTGGTCTTGGGAGGGGTTAGTCCCTATATATATAGCGTGTGTTTCTCTTTTTTCTTTCTTTTTTAATCAATTATTTATTTGGCTAAAACAGTCCAATCCTACGTTGGGCTTATTATAAAGGAATCTTGTGACCCACTTTATAATGTCTTATCACTAGTATATACTATATGTATTTAATGTACTATAATATACAGTGATGGGCCCAGCCTCCCCAAAGATCCGGTTCGCCGGAAGTTCAAGGGCTGGGCTGGGGTCAGGGGGTGGGGTGGGCCCCAACCACGCCGCACTGCGCATGTGCCAGGCTTGGCGCATGCGCAGTGCGTCTCCAGAAGCCAAGCTCGGCTTCAGGAGACTCAGTGCGCATGCGTCCAGCTGGACGCACGCGCACTAAGTCTCCTGGGGCTCGGCCCCAAGAGACTCAGTGCACCTGTGTCCAGCTGGACGCACGCGCACTAAGCCTCCTGGGGCTTGGTGCCAGGAGACTCAGTGCGCATGTGTCCAGCTGGACACATGCGTACTGAGTCTCCTGGAGCTCAGCCTCAGGAGACACGGCGGCCGCTAGCAAACCGGTCCCCGCGGCTCTTGCAGCCGCGGCTCTGACTGGTTTGCCAGCGTCCACCGAGGGGGAAGATCAGGTTCGGGCGAGTAGGCCTGAACCGACATCTACCCACCTCTGGTTATGTGTACTAGAATGAATGACTGAATGAATGAATATGAAAAATTTATATCCCACTTTCCTATGCAAAAAACAAATGCCCAAGGAGGCTTACAAAGATTCATAATAAATGTACAATGTATCACAAAATATGTTTTAAAACTATCCATTAAAGCATTCAAACATTAATTACATTATTAAATACTCATGAAATTATCCCATCATTGTGGAAATAAAATTTCAAGAATATTTCTGGGCCTTGGGCATGACCATGGGCACTCTTTGGCATTGCTAGGCACCAGGCACTAGCACCAGGTGGCAGACATCAGCAGGCACTGGGCACAGCTAGACACTGCTGGCTATCAACAGGCACTGTGCACTGAAGGGTATCAGAAGGCAGTGGCAGGCAGCAGCAGGCAACAGAGGGCACCATACAGCAGAAGGCAACAGTGGGCCATGGACACCAGGCATCCCTACCAAATATCGGGCATCCTTACCAGGCACCACTGGGCACTGGGAACCACTGGGCATCTCTACTAGGCTTCAACAGGCAGCAGGCAGCATTGGGCAGTATAGGGCAATGGGCACAGAAGATCAGCATCCAGCCCCAACCCCTGGACCTAGAAGCATGAAATTTGGGGTGGGTATTCCTTATGTGACATGAGCACCCACTAAGAAATGATTTGGTGCCTCAGGGTACCAGTGTCCAGTGGTACCTGCTGCACAGGTATGGTGCCTGTATGGTGTACTCTGGTGCCTGCTGCTGCCTGCCACTGCCTTCTGATACCCACTGGTGCCTAGTGTCTGGTGGTGCTCAGTGCCTGGTGCCCAGCAGGGATGCCCATTGTTCAGGAGAAGTGCCCACTGCCCTCTGGTGCCCGCTGCTTGGTGCTGTCCTCTGGTGCCCAGTAGGAATGCCCCCTGCCCATTGGTGCCCAATGGTGAACACTGCCCACTGAGTGGTGGTGCCCAGTATCCAGTGGTCCCAGGTAATTATGCCCAGTGCTAGGAGGGATGCCCAGTGCCTACCACCATCTGGTGCCTGGTGCCTACCTGCTGGTTTCTGTTGCCATGTGGTGGCCACTGATTCCTGCTGCTCACTGGTGCCCGCTGCCCACTGTGCGATGGTGCCCAGTAGTGGCAATGCCCATTGGTGCCCAGTAAGGAAGCCTGGTGCTCAGTAAGGATGCCAGGTGTCCACTGATGCCTGCTGCCCATTGCACTGTAGTGCCCTCTGGGATGCCAGATAGGGATGCCCAATAGGAATGTCCAGTGGTGCCTGCTATCCACTGCTGCCCACTGCCCAATGATGCCTGGTAGGGATACGCGATCCCTGCCAGTACCTGCTGCTTCCTGCCACTGCATTTGGTACCCTTTGGTGCCTGGTACCTGTTGGTGCTCAGCGATGACCAGTGGTGCCCAGTACCGTCTAGTACCTGCTGGTGCCCACCACCCAATGCCTGCTGTCTGGTTCCAGTGTCTGTGCTCAGTCCCCAGCAATGGTATTACAGATAATTTTTTCTTTAAGATATCTATCTTCCATTTCCTCTGAAATAAGGGCTGATTTATCTATAACCCCAGGGATATTTTGTAACAACCGGTTCTTTCCTTGTTGCTTTATCATGCACTTGGATGTCTACAGGACTCTTGGTGGGTTATAACATGACCAACATATCTTCATGGAAGGTCATCCATGGAAGGTCTGGTAAGTCTGTGAATTCAACTGCTACACTATGGATTTTCCAAGAGCAAACACAGCTCAACAAACACTGTTAAAAAAGAAATGAAATTTTGGACCCAATATTAATTTGCTAGGATAAAATGACAACCTAGCGAATAAGCTGAAATAAGTAATGTGCAGTAAAGCAAACAGCATGCAAAAGAAAGTGTGCTGAAGCTTGTGGAAATTGATTTGTTTTAAGGAAAAAGAGGGGGCAGATAATAATTCAGAGCAAATAATTCATTCTTTTTACAGAAAAGTGGAATTAATTTAGCAGAGGAATTAATTTAAATCAATTTCTCTATTCCAAGGCCAGAAAGAATACCAGAGACAAACAATCCAGTTTGTAAAACTAGGTTGTGTAATTAGGTTGCAATCCTAACCAGTTTCGGCCATCATAACTCATGTGGCATATCTTCCCATAGTTGGGGAGATTGGCATATTTTTGTGCACTGGCCTAAGCCCCTAGAGGTGGGGCAGAAGAGTCTTCTGGCACTTTTGCAGCACCCCCACATCAGCCAAGGATAAATGCTGAGACTTATGCCAGCCTAAGTGGAGTTTAGGATTGCAGCACCAGGTCCCTAGAAGAATAGAATAGAATAGTAGAATAGAATAATTCTTTATTGTCATTGTCTTGTGTACTTGTACATTACACAATGAAATTGGGTGCAATCCTTTTATATTAGTGAACATTGAAGACATTAAACATTAAAACATCCTTCATTTCAATTGATATTAAATTACCCCATCACACCTGATAACCCTTATTATAAATATTGCACTACAAAGTAGTGTTTAATATAGCTATGGCTCTGGGAAAAAAAGCTGTTTTTCAATTTGTTTGTCCTTGTTTCCATTATCCTGTACCATCTGCCAAATGGTAATAGTTCAAAAATATGAATGTCCAGGATTAGATAAATCTTTAAGGATATTATGGGCTTTCTTGAGACATCGGGAGCAGCCCAGATCTATGCAATCTTCCACATGGAACCCAGACTGAAATGGCTGGGAAAAGGACTCCACATTACACACATCATACTAGCCCCATTCTCCACTTGGCCCATCTAATGAACTGGATGCTGAGTCAGCTGTTTTGGCTCATGGAGAGATGGGCAAATTGTTGGCAGAGGGGATGCATGTTTCTGAAGAGGCATTAAGATCTTTTAATGCAAGTCACAGATTTTCATAGAAGTTGCCAAAAATGTGATCATCATCCCTGAGTTTGGCAACATTTACATACCATTGTCATGAATTGTTCTTTTCTTTTCATACCAGTTCATTACTTGCAACACAGCCATGTGAATGGATCTGACAATACTAAGTAATATGATAATATAAAACATTCTCTGCTTCAGAATGACTGTACATAAACTGTATACAGATGTTCCAATCTGCATTTTAAGTATTGTTGACATAAACGTGTTCCTCAAAATCAAATCAAAATCAAGAAAAATATCATTATAAAACAATAATGTAGTTAAGAGTATAAGAAATAAAAAAGAAAGAACCCACTAATTTCTTCAGCCATTGAATATTAATTAAAATGCACCCTTCAAAAATTGCATTTTCCCCTCTTTCATATCTTGAAATTGAGTGTGCATGAGGCACACAAATGAAATAGATTTGAATTTAGTTTCATCTTAGACGCAGTGGTGTAGCTAATGATCATATAACCTGGTGCAAATCTCCATATGTTGTCCTGGAGCGGGCATCATCCCTGGGTATTTCTAAAAAGAAAATTTGGGAAAACTTGCCTCCACCTCCTCAGCTGTTTACTACCCATTTGCTCTGCTAGTAGCATACCTAAAGCACCTACTTACTATCCAGAGTTGAAGAAAAACTTTTTACAACCCCTACCCTAAACCCTTACCACAACAACAAAATCAAATTTAATTAAGTAAAAAAAAAAATGAAAATTTTATCTCTTATTGGTTAAGGAAACTGCTGGGGCAATGAGGAATATTTACTCTTTCCTTGCTAAATATAAGAGGAGAACCACTTTGGAGTGCCTGTTTACCCAGTTAGCATAGGTAAAAAGCAGGCCTCCGTCAGTCTTGAAAGACTATGGTATCGTGCTTGGCACTTGCATACGCTGCATGTGAAGCACAAAAGCCTGGGTTGGATTGCTGTGGAGGATAGGCTGTTACCCAAGCAGCAAATCCCCCCTCTCCATGCCACTGAATTAATCCAATGGAAAGGCAAAGCCAATACGATTGGATCCAGCTGGCGTCGCAGAGCTGGGCTAAGGACAGGAGCTCACCCTGTCTTGTGGGGCCAACCCGGGTCTCTAACCCTGGCCTGCTGGTTAACAGGCACAGCGTCTGTTTTATGATATACGTACAGTATATGGAAACAAGAGCTGATTCATATTAACTTATTAGTTCCATACAGTATCAGAATGACATCTCATTGGCTCTCAGAGCAATCAGTATCATGGAAAAGTTTGGAGTTAAGCAAATCCACTTTTTGTTCCAGAGGTTTTTGTGTTTTCATTTTCTGGTTAATTGGCCATAACTTTTGATAGAATATGGCTATTCCAATGCAGTTTGTTTCATTGCTTTCTGCATTAAATTATCTTTTCAACGATAAATATGATGATATTATCTTTCATAAGTACCCTGTTTTCACAATTTTAGCCACTAGTGCTCAGGTTGTTGCCCCCCTCAAGCTTGTTGCCAGGTGCAATTTCACCCCTCCTGCACCCCCTTAGCTGATCCACTGCTTAGATGTTAAATGTATTCATGTACCCATAGGAGCAAAACTGTGCATATAATGTATAAAAATAATACTTTCATCTCTTATAAACCTGATTCCAGCCTAGGGAAAATATTTGCATGTCCTTCAGCTAATAAATGATGGACATTACATTTGACTCAACCACCATTGCTTATTGGTGCATGCTAGAGGTCATTGGATGGCCTTAAATGAGAGGCTGAAAAACCTCTCAGTCAGAGATAAATAGATCAACTGAATCACTTTTTAGATGATTGATATAACAACAAAGAAATCCCCAATGTTACATTATGGCTGGCATATAGATGAATAATCTTGTCAGGGCAGTAAATCATATATTCACAAATGCCTGGAGAAGAAAACATATGCCCTTGTAGGTCAGGTGATTCTTCTTTCTCATCTTTTCCTAAATACTAGAAGAAATTGAGGGTCAACAAGGCCAATCTTATCCTTGAGGCTACCAAAATAATCAGTCAGTGAGTGAATAGGACAGCATTTACATGTTATATAACATTGACTGTATATTTTTGACACTATTGGCAAGTTCAAGTAATTGTTTTGTTTTACCACTTTAATGTTACTGTCCTTCGTCTGAATATTAGCAATGATTTGAAAAGTGTTTAATATTATGGTGCCTAAGTCAAATGTTGAAATGATTGCTCTAGATTATAGTGGCGCCTCACGTTACAAATTTAATTTGTTCCGGAGGCATGTTCTTTACATGAAACATTCTTTACATGAAGCGGATTTTCCCATAGGAAGTAATGGAAACTCATTGGTTCCACAACCCCCAAAATTTTGATATAAAAATATTAACTGGATGTAAAAATAATGACAAAACACTGGGATTAAATTCAAAACATGCATTCAATGTGCATGATCTTATGAAGTCTACTTAGGCTGCAGTCCTAAAGACACTTTCCTGGGCGTAAGACCCATTTAACACAATGGGGCTTACTTCTGGGTAGACATGGTTGGGAGGCTGCAATCCAAGACACCTTCAAAGTGTCTCCCCACTTTCTCCTTCTCTCCATCCTGAGCCTCTCTCTCCCCTGCTCCCTTCTGGCCAGCCCTGAGCTGCTCCCCTCTTCTCCACTGCTCTTCTCTCCCTCTGCCCAGTGGACACCTGGCCACAGGAGGAACAGTGCAGAAGTGTTGCTTTCACTATGGGCAGGTGCGCTAGGCAGCCCTGACGCTTTTTAATCAGGCTGTCGGCCAGCGCATCTGCCCCAACTGCCAATGAATGTGTTCTTTACATGAAGCATGTTCTTTACGTGAAGCAGAATCCTAGAGAAATTTTTGTTTGTTACGTGAAACATACTTTACTTGAGGCATTCTTTATGTGAGGCGCCACTGTATATGGAGCTAACATATGAAGAAGTTGCAGGCCATTTTCTGACAACCTTTTTTCAATTCATTCAGAATACCCATGTAACCTAATTATTAGTGGATTTTTCACCTGTGGTTTTGCAAATGATGTTGGCCTTTTAAATTAAAAGATAAACATTTCTTTAGGCAAAATTAGCCTGCTTACTATGGTAATGTGGCAGGCAATCAATCAATATCCCCTTCTCCAGGATTTAGAACTAACTCCCTTTCCCCTGGTACCTTTTTCTTATAGGGTATAACAATAATCACAATCCAGTCTGTACTTATATCAATAGTTCCTCTCGTCCTATGGACATTCTGACTCTTCCAATAATGCTTATGTGCTGCTGTACCTCCTCAGGGCATTTGCTTTAGCATATGAATGGTAGAATATAAGGCTGCAGTCCTAACCACACTTTCTGGGAGTGTGCTATTAAATACAATGGTACTTACTTCTTTGTAGACATCCTTAGAATTGCACTGTAAATCTTTTAAATAAATACTGTTCACCAGTGTATACATGTAGAATGCAACACGCAAAGTTATACCACTAATTTTCCGGAAATTTACAGTGCAATCCAAAGTAACTATGGGGAGTCCTTTGCCCCTAGTAAGAACAATTTACTCTGGATTGCAATATGAATTTCCCATAGGTTTTTACTAGGTGGTGCCATAACTATGTCGACGTAAATGTCTTGTATGTGCTCCCGTAGTTACTCTGGATTGTAGTGTTAATCATGAAACAGATATTTGGATAGTATGAAATTATACTATGGAATAGTTGTAAGAATACACTTTCTATATCCTGTATATAATATTTATGGTCAAATCCTATTCCATGCTGGCTCTATGGCCCAATCCTATCCCATGTAGCATGTATTTCATACTGCATATCAACTGGAGACCAGACTAACTGTAAAAGGTAAGTTAAACTTACCAGTTGTGTGATCCCTATGTGTCTACTCAGATCTATGTCAGTTATTTTGCTAGTATAAATCTTTTCCATGCAAGGCAAAGTGTCAGACCCAGGACATGGTTGTAGGATTTGGTGAACACTGCTGCCATTGAGATCCAGCCTCATTCCTACCACAATCTGCCCCACCACATCAACAGAAACTCACCAGTGGTTGAGAAAGATGGGATAAAAATTCCACAACTAAATAATAATAATAATTGCTTCCTGTAGACTGGTGCCAACATTCTGCCTATCAGTGAGAAGCTCCCTTACTGTATGATAGACTGCATTGTATGCCAGAAAATCTCACAATTCACTTGTTAATTGCATGGATAGGATTGGGCTGTTAAATCTTAGAAGATAAGTTTAAAAAAAAAAATCTGCAGTTAGAAAAGTCTGAGAGACTTAACTTGATTCCTGGTGATTTCAGACCAGTGCCATCAATTTTATTGTAACTGCCCCAAAGTACAATGCTGTGGACTGCAGCCCATTGGAGAGAATGTCTACAGACTATTACTCAAAGCATCTCAAGTCCTGACACTATGACGTGCACCACTTTGCTGTTTAAGATTTAGAAATGTGATTTGTACCGCTTCCAATTACTTTCCTTCCTAATTTAGCAGACAATTTGGGCTGTTAATGATTAGTCAATTAGCCTCCAAGTACCAAAAGTAACAGGCAAACCTTTGAGAAATGTAATGACCTAATTGTATTTCTTAGCCAAATGAACAATAGGTTACAAATGGGTTGCACTAAAAAGCAATTCCTCTGAGGAAAGTGCTTGGGTCCTGACCTCAAAAATGAGGAAAAACCAGAACTGATAGAAAAGGGAGCAAAAAATAGATGCGGAGATTTTGTGCCAAACTCAAGTTAACTTTTGGCAGATTCTTTCCACTTCCAAGGATGCTTTGCACAAAGCAACCTAGGCTCCAGCTGTTCCTGATGTCAAGGAATAGTGTTCCTGTGTTCCTGATGTTCCTGTGTTCTTATATCTGCTCTTAGAATGATAAAATAGCTTAGCTGCAAGGATCTTTTGCTGTTATGCAACCTCCTGCTTGGCACAGGTATCTATAGCATCCATGATGGATAGCCGTACAGCCCCTGCTTGAAAAACTCCAGGAGAGAGAAAGAGAGAGAGAGAGTGTCCATGTTGTTCCTGTGCTAAATAACTAAGAGCTACTCTAGATCAAGCCAAAAACCCTTTTGCTTCCTGTAACTCACAATGGCCCACCAGATGCCTCAATAGAAGTATATGGGGCAACCTGTATCCTGTTGCCCTTGCATCTGGCATTCTGATAAAGACTCCTTCAGAAACCAGGACATTGAATATTCCCATCATGGCTTATAACCAGTGATGGATTTTTCGTTCATTTCCAATTCTCATTTAAAGACAGTTAGGAACAGTTCCTACAGTAAGGAATTTCATCTTCTTGTCTAGTCTGAACTGTTTCTCAGTAGTTTCAACCCATAGTTTCATTTCTGCCCTCAAATGCTATAGAGAACAGGTTGACAGCCCTGCAGATATTTGAAGTCAGCTATCATATATCTCTTCATTACCTCTTTGCTTCAACTTAACCTTACCAATGTCTCCATTTTGCCTTTGGGGAGATGTTTAAGAACTTAAGGTTACTAAATGCAGTTGGAGGAAATATAAGAGGGGAAAAATGAATATCCAGAAACTGGGTGAAATCTTTGGTGGTTGCTACTGCAGCCAGGAAAGGTGAATGAGTTCTCCAAATGATGATGTGATCTCCAAGTGGACATGTATCAGTGGCTTTCAAGATTGGAATAAGAAAGACTTAAGCTATTACATGATTTTATTTATGAATTGTAAAAAGTTTGGTTTGCAGGATTCAGTTCACTCTCAACTAATCCTGACTCTTATGTAGAAACCTGGGACTCTGTGAACTGATCAACCCCTCACTTCCCAGAATTGATTTGGTGGCCAAGTATAGAAACAGCTATCAGGAAGCTGTTGTATCCTCAAAGCATCTGAGTCTTCCCATTTCCATAGTGGTGCAGGGAGGCAACTGCATATCTGTACACTGGCCTAACCTTCACCCAGGAGAAGTGCACAAGTGTCTTAACAGCACTTTTGTGACACTTCTGGATCAGCACAAGACTTTGTGTCAGGTCATAGGCTGGTCTCACTGGAGCTTAGGATTGCAGCCTTAATCTATGGCTTCCTATGAACCATATCACATTAAATGCATGTCTAAGAGGCTGCAATCCTGTGCACACTTTTCTGGGAGAAGGTTCCATTGGCTATAATGCGATTTATTTCTGAGTAAATTAATGGACTTGAGATATAATCTGAAACAACCTATGGCTTTTGGGAACGGATCAATCCTTTTGTTCAGCACTATTAAAAAAATCCTTCACATAGGCTAATCTTTGCTCCTGAAACGGCTATATGGATTTCAACAGGACGTATATCTATGCAGCGGTAAAGCTAGAGGGGATGCAAAACAGGGAGGCTCCCATTCAGCACCATTCCAGGCAGTGGGAGAAAAATGGAGGCAAGCCACAGTTTTGTTTGTACTACCTTGAAAAGCTCTACCAGGAATAATTGGGCCCATTTTAACAATGAATGCAATAAGGCTCCCTGCAAAACTCTAGCTATGCCACTATATTTCTGGAAGGGTGCTTGCATCAGGATCATCTCCTTCCTTTCTCTACAGCTTTACAATGAAATTAGTTTGGCATGATGAATAATCATATTATTGATAAGACTTATTGAAGGTATTCACATCACCATTTTAAACATTTAATGATTTCTCTTTCAAAACTTAACATGATATGATCCATGGATTGAAACTGAACAAAAAGGCTTTGCCGTCAACGGCTGAAATGTGCAAGAAACAAAATTAATAATTCATTCTGCACTGCCATCAGCTCTGTTGTAACACAAACAAACCAGCCATTGGTGTGTACTGCAAACACTCCCTTTTTGATCTCAAGTGAGCAGTTTCCCTCTTTCTTTCTCAGTTTGGATTTTTCTTGTAATTATATTTTCCAACCAGAGTTCTGCATTGCCATCTTGTGAAACAGCCTCCTGTTCTAAGTTGACCCATGCCTCTTCTTCCCACACAGAGAACATCAGCATGTTGTTTGTGTGTAATACATAGGAGAAAACATCTAATCAAATATCACATCTCAATTCAGAAAGCTATATTCAAGGAATTCATGTTTTGCTGTTCCTCACTCCATAAATTAACAGGAAACAGGCTTTCAGCCCAATCCTAACTAACCTCCCTACCAATGCAGCCTCACCAAAGGAGAATGGACATCATCCAGGGTGTGATGTGACTGTTCCAGATGTCAGCTTGAGATAAGGGAACATTTGAATGGATGGGTTCCGATGGGTTTCCTTGGATCTGTGCAGGTGCAACTGTGAGGAGAAAGAGATAGTGGAAGAAGGAAGAAAGAGAATGAGTGAGAAAGAAGAGTAACCCCCAAATCCAGAGTAACTATGGGAGCATGTAAGAGACTTTACATGCTCCTGTAGTTACTGCACCACCTAGTGAAAACCTATGGAAAATTCATATTGCAATCCAGAGTAAGTTGTTATTACACCGGAGCAAGGACTCCCCGTAGTTACTCTGGATTTTGCCCTATGAGAATGGAACACAGCTATCCTGCTGGAATTGACCTGTTTCCTTCCCTTTTCTTTCTCCTGCCTGCTGCTCCCCAACTAGATATTCCCTTATTCCTCTTTTGCCCTGCCCCAATCTTCCCATGACATCCCCAAACCATGTCAGTTTACCAGCAAATATCCTCAAATAACTACTTGTAATGTTTCTATCAAAGGTAATGATGTTTGGAACAAACTTTTTATCAAGTGTTCAAGTGTTTTTTTTTCCTTCACTCAAAAGCTCATGGATGTGTTTGCCCAATCATATACCCAAGTTTGCTTTAAAATAAGGTAAAATTCCAGGAAGCTGCAGCTGTGTGTCCCTGTATGTTTGTATGCATATGTGTGTGTGCATGCATGTGTATTAGATGGGAATTTACTCAGCAGACTAATTACCACTGTTAAGTCCCCTTCTGAGACTGGAGCCTTTCCCTCTTACACATGCTAGCTGTTTACTAAATTTCAGGCACACACAAAAATTAGGCTGAGAGTTAAGTTTCAGAAACTTTACTCAAAATTCGTGTTGGTTCATATTTACAAGCATCTGGCTTTGATCAGTGTCCCTATCACTGAAACAGACCAGGAGCCCTAAGCAACTCCTGCTTGCATGGCGGTCACAGAGAGAGAGAGAGAGAGAGAGAGAGAGAGAGAGACTGTCATTTGTTCCAACTGTTCTAACTGACATTTGCAACTGTCACAGTTGGAACACCTGGCCCTACTGCCCCCTTCTGACTCATGCAAGTCAGTGTTGTACTTTTTTTCCCCATTTCAACACTTGTTTCATATTTTATTCTGAAGACAATGTTTTATTAAGAAAGGAAGACAAAAACAAATATGATATTTATGAAGTGGAAGGCATGTGAGAGTGAGGTATATCATGTAACACAAACTGAATTATGTAGGCTAAAGGATGCTGAGCAATGTGAGACCTGAAAGATTTATTTGAATGTGTTGCCCTCAGCAACATTTCAGTCTGTCAACCCTAAAGTGTAGATTATTCAAGGATTATTGATGCAAAGCATATACAAGTTGTACCAAGTTATCCTAATGAAGGTTGTTCACCATCTACAAGGATCTTTGTTTTCCTACAAAATCTATCTACCATAGCATCTTTAATTCAGGAATGCAGCTACACGACAGATGAGTCTGAGTTCCTACAAAATATCAGAGTTTTATTAATAACATTGATGGGGAAGTATCAAAGAATTATATTTCATTTATTTATTTATTCATTATACTTTATCAACTAACTTGTCCTGGGTTTTGGGCAAGAAACAAAATATAACAACACATAACAGATCTTCCAGCACACTGGTGATAATACACATGAACCCTAAAAGCCACTTCAAAGAGGTACTTTATAAGGTTGTGTGAGGAGAAGGTAGGAGAGGATGGATCCAGTACATAAGAACATAGGAAATAATGGAAACTCAGACGATTGGTTCCACAACCCAAAAAAATATTCATATAAAAATATTAACTGGATGTAAAAATGATGACAAAATACTGTAATTGAATTCAAAACATTCATTCAATGTGCATGATCCTATGAAGTCAATTTAGGCTGCAATCCTATAGACACTTTCTTGGGAATAAGCCCCATTTAACACAACGGGGCTTACTTCTGAATAGACATAGGAGACTGCAATCAAAGACATTTTCCTGAGAGGCTTACCTGGGCTGCTGCTGGAGGTTCAAGGTGGTCAATTGGGGCACTTGGGGGCAGTTAGGGACAGCTGCCTCTAGCATCTCCAGGCAACTGTCTCCAAATTGGGGGCAGTTAGAGGCAGCAGCACTGGCTGGCAGCCCTTTTAAAGAGCCTCCATGTGGGGTGTCAGGGCTGCATAGCACACATGCCCATAGTGCGCTTGCTTGTTAAGTGAAGGAGAGCTTGTTAGGGGAAGCAAGATTTCTTGGAAATTTTTGCTTGTTATGTATAACGCTTGTTAAGCGAGGCGCTTGTTAAGCAAAGTACCACTGCATTTCCTTTGCTGTCCTAAACTGCCCAACATTCAATTTTAGTAGATATCTCCTAGTTCTGTTGTTATGTGAAAGGGAAAAGAGCATCTTTCTATCCACTATATTCCTTTCATAATTGTGGATGTCTCCATAATGTCCCCCCCTCAAACACCTCTTTTTTAAACTGAAGAGCCCCATCACTGTTGCCTTTCCTCATTTGGATGGTGTTCCAGACCATCAATCATTTTGGTCACTTTCCTCTGAACCTTTTCCATTTCCTCTATATGCTTTTTGAGATGTGGTTTCCAGAACTGGACACAGTACTCCAAATGTGGCCTCACCATTGATTTGTACAATGGCATTATAATATTTTCTGTTTTATTCTCAATTTCTTTTCTCATAACCTCAAGCATGGAATTTTCCTTCTTCACTGCCACTACACCTTGGGTCGATACTTTCATCGAGCTCTCCACCAGCAGCCCTAAATCTCTCTCCTGATCTGTCACAGATAGCTCAGAGCCCATTAACCTCTATGTAAAGTTAGGATTATTTGCACGAATGTACATAATTTTATACTTACATTAAAACATATCTGCCACTTCGTTGCCCATTCTTCCAATATTGAGAGATCCCTCTGAAGCTCTTCACATCTCTTCTGGTCTTCACCACTCAAAATACTTTGGTGTCATCCACAAACTTGGCTACCTCGCTGCTTAACACTGTCTCTAGGGCTGCAATCCTGAAGACACTTTCCTGGGAGTAAGACCCATTGAACACTGGGGCTTACTTTTGAGTAGACATGGTTAGGATTGTCCCAGGACAGACCCCTGGGGCATCCCACATTTCACCTCTCTCCATTGTAAAAGTTGCCCATTGACACCCACTCTCTGTGCCTGGCCCTCAACCAGTTCCCAATCCATAAGTGGACCTGCCCTCTAATTCCCAGACTGTGGAGTTTTCTCAGAACTCATTGGTGAGGGACCATATCAAAAGCCTTTTGGAAGTCCAGATATATAATATCCACAGATTCTCCTGCATCCACAGGCCTATTAGCCTTTTCAAAAAATTTGTGAAGCAAAAAAATTTGTGAGGCAAGACTTACCTTTACAGAACCTAACTTTTACAGTAGCAATGGCACATGCCAGATCTTATCCCACCTGTTCCAAAGCTCCATTCATGGAAGCCCCAGAGCTTATTGGGAAGCAAGCATTAATATTTTAAACTTACCTTACCTCCTATTTGCTTTTGGAGTGCCACCACCACCACTGAGGTCCAGCACACGAAATACAATAGCTAGAGGAAATGCAAATACTATGCTAACTTTTGCAGGAAACTTCAGTGCGGTAGCCCCGTCTCACTCCATTTTGAAGCCATTCTTGTTGGGAACAGCAATACAGATGTGAGTACCCAGAATGGCTCCTCAAGGGAGGGTCTGCTTTTATGTCATAGCAAGGGTCCCTGCAAAATGTAGCACTTTGACCCCCCCTCAAGCTATGCCACTGGCACACAGCTTTTTTGCACAGCTGCATCAGCACTGGTGGTAGGAGATAGAAATGGGCCCTAAATCAGAAAAGAAAATATTCTACAAATATTGAAATATGAACATTGGAGGGGTTAAAACTCCAGTCTAGGAAGCTTCATTTCCGTATGGCCTTTTTATCTCACTTCAGCACATGGGTATATTTGTGCATCTTAACTGGGTGTTGCTTTTCTATGAATGGAAGCCTTTCCCTCCCCCCCGACTCTGAGACATCTTAATTATGGCCTAACATTAGGTGCTGCTTTGCCAAATTTATGCTCCATAATTGTCTTAAGTGCTTGGCAAAAAGAATGATGCAAAATTAGTTTTCGTCCCTTAAGAGCATTTGTTGTCAACGAAGGGAGGAGGAGGGAGGCTGTTGAGAGCTTTTAATGAAACTTGGGAAACTGCCATCATCTCAGTAGCAAAGCTGCAAGGTATGTAAATGAAATTCATACTTCTTCATGACAATATGAGAAAGAAGCTCCCAGTAATGAGTGCATTTCATTCAGGAACACAGCAATGTTAGTAGAACAGAGCTGGGCATTTCTCCTAGAGGTGTCTAGAAACATGTGCTTTTCTTTCCTGATTAGGCTTTTGACAGTGGAAAAAAATGGCTTTTGTGCATGTTGTGAGATACTGGGTGGAAGGAATATTGCGCTTTAATTTATATAGCAAAGCTTTTTTGTTTGTGACTTGCCTGTGAGCAGAATATGGCCACGATGATAGCTAACAGCTAAATCGCTGCAATTCTCAACCCTAAGTCTGAACATTAGGAAGAGGCAAAGTATATACAGTAATTCAGTGGTTCATTTCATAGATTTTTTTAAAATATGCAGCTGGTGAGATTTCAGTTTGAAAGAGAGATTGATGCACAGAGAGGTAGGGAAGGAGCATTTTCAGGCCCACTCTTATTCAACATTGTAGTGCTGATGCAGCCACAATGCATCCTCATAAGAACATAAGAAGTGCCCCCTGAATTAGGCCAGAGGCCCATCTAGTTCAGCTTCCTGTATCTCACAGTGGCCCACCAGACGCTTCAGGGGACACACAAGACAAGAAGAAACTGCAACCAGGTGCCTTTGTTGCCTCTGTCATTCTGAGATTGCCTACGTCTTTTAAAAAAAAAAACCCCGAGGTTGCACATAACCATCATGGTTTGTAACCCATAAAACTCAAAGTAATGGAATGATTTGTTTGTTTGAGGAGGTGGCAATGACTGCCTCTCCGACTGCAGGATGCAGTGTATTCTCCATTGGCACAGATACATCAGTGTTGGAATGTTGTATAGTCTTGAACTCTACAGGTACGATCCTAACTTAGGCCAGCACAACTATGTCCATGGTGATGTGGGGAGATGAGCACACGTCTGTGCACTGGCCTAACCCTACCCCAGGAATGATGCAGAAGTGATGTGCAGCACAATCCAGAGTAACTAATCTGTCCTATCTATCACTAGGGTGGAGCAACTGCAAGATGCTCCACCCCAGTTACTCTGGAAAAGGCTTAGGGCAGAGCAAGGCAACATAGAGTGCCCTAAGAGAGGTGCCCTAACTGGGGCAGCCTAGGCAGTTCAGGAGAGGCATGTTGAAGGCATGTTGAGCATTGCCTAGGGCAGAGCAGTTACTCTGTATCCATAGCCTGTTTCCAAGCTGAAATGCCCTCTTCCAGCTCCTCAGAGATATACCACCCCAGGAGCAGGTATAGTAATGAGTAGACCCATAGGGGTCCATGATAAGGCCTGAGTAAGATGGCAGTGTTGACCAAAAATCTGAGTTCTTGGCCAGCCTAGCTGCAACCCCTGCCTCTCAACCTCAGGATATGGAACAACTACAGGTGCCCACAAACCTCAGGATACAGCAGGCCACTCCAAGAAGCCCCTTGTATTCACTGTAGAATGTACTGGCATCTCATCAGGGACTCCTTATAAGGCAGGCACCCAGTGGCGTCACCAGACTGGTGCAGCTGGTGTGGGCCGCATTGGGTGATGCGCTCCATATGGGGTGATGCGCCGGAGGAGTTTGACTGTCCTTTGGCAGGCCCCAGGTGTCAGCACACCCATTCAGGCATGCTCCAAGGCGGAGCAGCAGCCAGAAGCTGCCATTCATCCTCAGAGCTGGCCCAAATGGCCAGCTGAGGTGCACTGTGCAGAAACACACTGAGCATGCCGAACAGCTTCAGAGGAGACTTCCTTAGAGCGGAGGAAGTCTGCACCTCTGCACGGCCATTCGGCCTCACTCAGGAGGTGGAGCGGCAGCCGAATGGCTTCAGAAAGAGTACTGCAGAGGCACCAACTCTGACTCATGCACAGTCTCCTCTGAAGCTGAAAGTCTTCAGAAAAGTACTCACAGGCATCAGAGATGGTGCCTGCGCAGTACTCTTTCTGAAGCCAGTTGGCTTCAGAAACAACTACGTAGGCGCCAACTTCGGCAACTGCGCAGTCCAGGTAGGGGGATGCGCAAATTCCAGGGATAACACACAGATTTCCGCACCGGGTGATGCGCAGAGTCGTGTCACCACTGTAGGCACCACAGCTGTTCCTTGTTCAGTGTGATCTGAGGGGTGTCTCCTCAGGAGCAAGTCTTCCCCATGAGTCAATTACTTAGCATGCTATGGAGCAATTAGGGCAGCCCAGGCTTCCTGACTTGCTGGATGCAGAATAACTTTCTGCTCTGGATACAGAATAGTTAGGAGAGAGCAGTTAGGGCAGAGCAGGCTGAACTTGCTCTGGATTGTGCTCTTAATGTACCTTTGTGACATCCCTAGGTCTGCTCAGGACTTATGTCAGGGCTTAGGCTGGCCTAACTGGAGGTGAGGATTGCAGCCTAAGAGCACAATCCTAACCATGTCTACTCAAAAGTAAGCCTCATTGTATTTGATGGGTTTTACTTCCAGGAAAGTATCTTTAGGATTGCAGCATAAATCTTTTTTCCAACTGAACACTGCTTGCTTTCACCATGCAAAAACTTAATAAGAGTTGCAACACTGGGAATTTTACTTAACCAAAACTTGCATATCCTTGATAAGGAGGGGTTGCCATAGAGCTATTACTGAAATTCTTGTTCACAATAGCTTTTTGAGGTCGAAATACAATTCAACCAATTTTATCAACAGAGAATTAAGGCGGTTACCAACAATGTGCCCAGTGACATCCTCCAATACATATCTGAGCTGAGATTGAACATATTTCTCTGAACTAATGGTGCTTATTGAATATAAATTCTAGTAAGTTTCTACACCTTTTGGGGGGCATATGAGAACAGATGTTGCTTGAGCTGGTAGCACAAACCCTGCATTTTTGGATGCATTTCTGAAAGATGAACTGCTGTGATATGGATTTTCTTTGGCAAATTTGTGAAGGATCATATTTAAAAGGGTGTCCTTTGATCATGGAAGCTTATACTCATAGTATATAAATTTAGGGTTAAAAAAAGAAAAAAATCACAAACACACACAATTCACATTTTCTCTTGTTACTCCTAATATGTCAAGGAAGTAGATGAATTTTTGTCCCAGTTTGCCTAAGATTATCTAGAGATACCGCATACTGAAGAAGTTTACACTTTGTTCTTCATGCTACAAATACATCAAAGTTTTGTACCAACTTCAAGAAAAACCAGACCAATTAATCTTCAAGCACTTAAAAAATATGCCTATGACAGATTCCTTCACACCAGAGATATTTTTCAGGCCATTTAATATGTTGGCTTTAATCTTTCAGAACAAATGCTAGGTTTAGTTTTATAACAACCCAGGTGAGCTCCAGATCCCATACAATATTTTATCTTTCTAAGAAACAGCTTTGCAGTAAATTCTAAATGAGATACTTTCTTGACTTACAGTTTTACCATTTTTCCCACATTGGGGGCAATTTAAAGTGAATATCCAAGGACTTAGGTTTTCAAATGCGTGCAGCTGTCCATTCCCTCCTCCCATATCCACAGGGATCTCACAGATATGCAAACGTAAATGCAGAGAGGCACTCTATCTCTGCACCCCCCCTTCCTGCATTCAAACTTACAGAGATGTTCAGGCAGGCTGCCAACAGCCTGAATGCTTGAAAAGACTAGATCAAATGCTAACATTGATTCTTGTTAGTATTCAATATAGTTTTTCAAGAATTCAGACTGCCTATGGATCACTATAAGCTTGAATGCTTACAGTGACCTGTAAAAGGAAGAACATTTTCCCACCAATAAGCACATAAACACAGGGTGACTAGATGTCCAAACCTCAAAAGGAGCACAAGGTCCTCTCAGCCTGGCCTTTCCGGTGGACAATGGCACGTTTGCCTACTCACAAGTAAAGCTGCAATATTGCGCACTTTCACTTTTCCATAGAGCTCAGTGTAGATTTTTTGTTTTAGATTTCTGGCCATAACTTTTGATAGGAAGGAGATATTGCAAAACTGTTTTTGCACTGGATTCTGCACTTCAATACGAATCCAATGACATATGACATAATGGAGTAGTGCCCACCATTGCAAAGGTCCAAAATGAAGCCAAAATGGTGAACAATAAAGCCCTTTTGGAGGACACCCAGACAAGAGACTAAAAAAGAGGACAAATTTGGAAATTTCCAGTCATATGGTCACCCTGCATAAACACTGCTAATAGACACCGAGGGCATCTCTGGATCCAAGGATAATTGAAACCAGAGATATCAGATCCAGATCTGTAGTGAGGGCTGTATTTTATGTATAGTAAGGATTTGTGTTTTGCTATTATGTGCAAACTCTTTTTAAAAAAGATGTAGACAACCTCAGAGTGCCTGAAGCAGGATAGCGCAGCTGGATACAGGTTTCTTGCTATCTTGTATGCTCCCAGAGGCATTTGGATCACTGTGAGCTACAGGAAGCTGGGGTTCTTCTTATGTTCTAAAAATGATGGAAATAAATCACGATGTCAAAACTGGAATTTATTGCTTGAGTCTCGATTATATATCCTGTTCCTTTTAAAAAAGTTTATTATTAGTATTTTTTTTCTGAATTCCTGTTTAGCATTTCTAGATGAGATCTTTGACAGCTCAAATGATGAGGATGCAAAACAGAAAACAAGGTTTGGAAGAGGGAGTGCAATCAAGCTTACCTAATCAAAAGGAAACGAATGCACTTGTCTGATGGGTAATTAGTATTTCTTGAACTTCCTTTCAAAACACTGAGTAAAAATTAGTGTACTTTGAATTTGACTTTTATATTAATTACATTTGGAGGAAGCTGAGACTGCACAACAGGTGCTAACTTCAAGGCAGAATTGTAGCATTTCAGCAAACAACTTTTCACAGTGTTATTTAATGCACTCCTTCTCCTGCTACTACAAACAGTCAAAACATATCATGCGGTACAAACCGTAGAAGAAAATCCTTCGGCACTGCAGCTATTGGGAATGGTATCCCCATGTTGCTACATTTCAGAATAAAGTCTCTGTGTTGCTTTCATCTGAGCAATGTGTGTAAATAGCATATAACACAACAGGTGCCTAACTGTACCAAGAGACAACGGTCTCTCTTTGTGTGTTTGGATTGTAACCTTTGCGGTCTGTATTTATGCCAGGAAGGATGGTTCCTGATTCAACAGTTACTCTCCAACAAAGTGAAAGTGGATTATTGTCATTGGCAAGGATGGAAAATGTTTCAGTCCATCATGCAATCAACAAGGCACATAGATTCTGCCTTCTCTATGCCCATAATGTAATTATTGAGCACAATTCTTTTCGATATTCTGTGAACAACTTTGAATGACCTACTTTCATTTGTAACTGGGACAGATAACCAGCCAGGCTGAAAACAGACTGGGGGAAAATTAAGGAGAGCTATTGAGGAGAGAGGAGGCAAAAGGGCAGGGGAGTTGCTGGAAAGGGGGTGGTTTTTAATTGATGAATGATATTATATTATACCTCTGCAAGTGACAGCAGTGGGCTGTTACTTGTTATGTATAAGAAACCTGGATATCATATAATGATGTAGTTTAAGCCATAATTTTTTCTCTTGCCCCAACAAATTTAAATTGTGCAGGGGGATAGAGGATTCATGGTTTCTGGAGTATGCCTGTAGTTCCTTCATTTCCTCTTTCCTTACAATCCTTTGAGACAGGTAAGGATTAGAGGCAGTAACTGGCTCAAGATCATTCATTAAGCATCATGGCTGAGCAGGGATTTGAACCCGGATTTTCTAGTTTAAATCCAACTTTGGAATTACTACAACACAGGGTTGATTAGGGTGGCAATTAGGCAGGGAAAATATGCACACAGAAAGGTTGTACATTAGGGCAGAAAGTATGCATATGCAGTGGAGTTCAGTTATGATGAGATGTCTATATATCAGGGGTGTCCAAGCTTTTTGGCAGGAAGTGATGTTCAGACCACATCATGGTTCTGACATTGTTTCAGGGGCCAGGAAAAATTCAGGGGTCATTTACAATTCAAATAAATTTACATAAATGTCTATACTAGAGATGGAATTTACTTTCTAACAGAGAGGGGTTGATCTTCGAACCATTACGAGTACATAAACACTTTCACACAGAGAGAGAAAGTGTATTCAGCATCTCTGACCCTCAGAATACCCTCCAGAAGTGAGGTCATAACAGGCCTCATCCCTGGGCCAAATTGGGGGCTTGTTGCAGGCTACATGGAGGCTCCCTGTGGGCCGCAATTGGCCCTTGGACCAGGGTTTGGACACTCCTGCTATATATGATCACAAATGAGCTATTTTGTGGAACAGCAAAGCTCCACAGAAAGTAATGAGAATCTGTGATTGGAAAGAGATGCCAAAGTCATCATTACTGACCAAAAAATTGCTAAGGCCAGGAAAATCTTAAATTTAGAGACATAGGGCAAAATCCAGAGTAACTATGGGGAGTCCTTGCTCCAGTGTAAGAACAACTTACTCTGGATTCCAATATGAATTTCCCATAGGTTTTCCCTAGGTGATGCAGTAACTATAGGTGCATGTAAAGTCTCTTACATGCTCCCATAGTTACTCTGGATTTGGGGTTAGGCTACAATCAAGAGTAACTACGGGAACTTTTACACCGATGTCGTTATGGTGCCACCTATGGGAAACCGATGGGAAATGCATAGAGCAATCCAGAGTAAGTGCCTCTTATGTCTCCCCGTAGTACCCTCTGGATTGAAGGGTAAGTCTACGTAAACTGAATACTTCAAGTTCAGGAACAGCCTTCATGACATTTTCATATACGAAGGAACAGTTAATTTAATCTTTTGTTCAGTGGCCATCTTTGATTTTCATGTAATTCTTTCAACTATCAGCAGTTTGAACCTTACTTCAAATAAATGACTTAACTGCTATTCCAAACATATGGCAATAGATAACCTAATTGCTGCTTTGTTGAACTTTCAAACCTTTGCTGGAAACAGAAGTGTATGTATGCCTTTAGGTTGTACTTTGTTCTAACATCTTCATATACTGTATTTACCACATCAAAGTATACATTTATAGACAAGCACACACAAAACACAGACATGCACACATACATTATCTGGTTTGCTTCAGAATAGAATTGTTTGTAATAGTAATGTATGGCTTTATCCATTTTTGAGTGTAATAATATTATTCTTATTTTTTCTTCATAAACACACTGTTTAAAACATAATTCCCCCTTTTCATTTTATCATATATCCTAATATTTACATGAAATAGTGGAAATGGCCGTTCTTATTTTGAAAGCTTTACAGAAAGAGATTAACTTTTTACATGCATTAACATTATTTTGCTGCATTCATTGGACATTGAAAAAGAGATACAACTCGAACTGTATCGGTTCAAGTATTATACAGTGGCGCCTCACGTAACAAATTTAATTCATTCCAGAGGCATGTTTGTTTCGTGAAATGTTCTTTACATGAAGTGGATCTTCCCCTTCGGAAATAATGGAAACTCAGACAATTGGTTCCACAGCCCAAAAAATATTCATATAAAAATATTCTGGATGTAAAAATGATGATAAAATGCTGGAATTGAATTCAAAACATGCAGTCAATGTGCATGATCCTATGAAGTCTACTTAGGCTGCAATCCTAAAGACACTTTCCTGGCAGTAAGCTCCCTTTAACACAATGGGGCTTACTTCTGGGTAGACATGTTAGGAAGCTGCAATCAAAGACACTTTCTTCTGAAATTAAAGACACTTTCAAAGTGTCTTCCCTCTTTCTCCTTCTCTTCATCCTGAGCTTCTCTCTCCCCTGCTCCCTTCTTGCTTGCCCTGAACTGCTTCCCTCTTCTTCTCTGCTCTTCTCTCCCTCTGCCCATCGGATACCCGGCCACGGGAGGATCAGCACAGCACAGAAGTGTTGCTTTCACTATGGGCAGGTGCATTTGGCAGCCCTGATGCTTTTTAAAAGCGCTGCCAGCCAGCACATCTGCCCCAACTGCCAACGAATGTGTTTGTTACGTGAAGCACAGTTTGTTACGTGAAGCGGAATCCTAGAGAAATTTTTGTTTGTTACGTGGAACATACTTTACATGAGGTGTTTGTTACGTGAGGCACACTGTAATACATTTAGGCAGGGGCATCACTAGGATTACCGTCACCCGGTGCGGAAGGCCAGCACATCACCCCCATGCAGTGGGCAGGACATCAACCTGAATGGGAGGCATGGTTATGTGTCATTGCTCAGCCTCTGTTTGCTTTACGGCCCAATGTGTTGATATAAAAAATATATTTCAAAGTGGTTTGTTTCACTGAATTCTGCTGCAAATTACACATCCAACAGAATATAACATGATGGTATTATTCCTAAAAAGCATGATTTTTAGCCATTTTGTTCACCAGTGGTGTCACCCCCTCAAGGGTACCACCTTTCCAAAAACTTATTGCAGTGGTTCTCAAACCGTCTAGCTTGGAACTAGCAAGTAATTTAAAACAAATAAATAACTATAAATACTTTTTTAATCAAGTAAATAACCTCAAATTCCCCTCCCCACCTCAAATTTTTCAGTAAGATTTTCAGCATACAGTTCAATTTTTAAGTTCCTATATTTAAACAGGTTCAGTATGGTTTGGGATTAAATAAATTTTAAACTCAGCAAGTTTTTTTCTTATTTTTGCTAGACCAGGATGACCATATGTCATAACTGGACAGAGAAGTCCCCCCACTCCTGTAGAACACACAAGAAAAGTGTAGAACATAAAATAAAAGCTCAAAACCTTTGTGTATATTGCTCCCATGTACTTAAACAATATATTACTGGATATTATATTTAAAATTACATATAATTTATTCATTCCAAGTAGGCTATAGGCAGATTTAAACACTATGCTGCAATCCAAAAAACACTTTCCTAAGAGTAAGACCCACTGTGGGTCATAATAGTTTCCTGCTGACAGTTCATTGTGATGGTGTGCTTTAAAGGATGAACTATTTAGGGCTGATTTAGTCATACATTTAGTTATTGCTTTTCTCATCACTTAGAGCAGGAATGTCAAACTCATATTAAAGGTGGGGAGGGGTAGAATTAACATTCATGATGCCTACTGAGGGCAAGAAGTGACATCATTAAGCAGATAATAGCCAGAAATAAGCATTTTATTCTCACATAGAAACTCATTAGTTGCAAATGACAGTAGAGAAAATGTGCAAATTGTATTTTCAAGATATGAAAGAGCCCAATTATCAAACTTGGAGAGCTCAATCATAATTGGGGCTGGAAATATTGCATACTTGGCCCATGGGCCTTATGTTTAACACCCCTGAATGTGAATTGACTGGCTGGAAAAACATTGTGTGAGCAGAGGTGAGAATATTTGAAATTTCTGCCTTTGCCGTGATAATTTATTTACATATGTAAATTGTTGCAATTCTACAGACACTGAGAGCACAATCCTAACCATGTCTACTCAAAAGCAAACCCTATTGTTTTCAGTGGGTCTTGCTCCCAGGAAAGTGTCTTTAGAATTGCAGCCTAAGGCTGCAATTCTAACCTGCAGTTAGGCTGGTCTAAGCCCTGGCACAGGTCCCATGCTGACCTGAGGGTGTCACAAAAGTCACAAAAGTGCAGTAAGACACTTTTGCCCAATTCCGTGGCTCCCATGGCCAGCCTAACTTTCTTAGGATTGAGCTCTGAATGATGAATATGCACATGCAAACAATTCAGAGCAATTGGCATAAAGGTAATGCTGAAGTAGTGCATTTTAGGTTCCACTATACACTATAGTTTAAAAAAAACAGAGCCAAACTAAATCACAACTGGACAGGGCTGTAAGTTATTTGACAGATTCTGGTACTTGATCCCCTTTATCTATTTTTTTTAACTAGCTTCATTGTATCCACATATTATTTTGAGCTTTCTTGATTGTCTTTTGGAACATATGTTCTGCCATTCTGAAGCCCAAGAACCTTTTTACTAAATCAGATGTCCTTTTTGTCAAAAATTGTATGGCTGTTTTTGGAATTTTTTTTGACAATTCTTCATCCAGATCCACTTACAGAGAATGAACTTCCCTCATGTGTCCTCTAAACTCAGGCCTATGGCCCACATCTGGCCCTTGAGACTATGTTAAAATTCATGATGTGGCCCTGGGGCTGAAAAGCTTAGAGACCTCTGTTATGTATCACCATAGGATAAGTGGGAGAGCAAGGAATTGCAGATGGAGATGAAAGTAAATACCACCTTATTTCAGTAGAGCAGTATGTAACTGTAGAAAGCAATAGATCATTGGCAGTAATGAGGATCAATACATCTTTTCACAATGCAAAAATATCAGCAGCTTATCTTCTCATATGCTGGCACTGTGCTAGATTTGCATTCTGAGCATGTGGTAGAAGCAGTCACCTTGCAGCAAAGTTCTGTCATAAAATTATACATAAATTGAAGGGGATAAATACAATAGAGTAATTTCGACACTGCCGACTATACTGCAGGCAATGTGCCAAATTTAATCAATTCAGTTCCCAGGTCTGTCTGATTTGATAAGGAATAATAGCTACAGTAGGTAGTTGATAGCAATTGGCACAGCCGATAGTATCAAAGCATTTCTTTCTTCAGAATGTAGTTAAAAAAGCATTTTATCCAAAATAACACTTTTATTCGCAAAATATTATTTTTAAACCCATCTGATGTCTGGATTTCTCTGCAGGTGGAAACTATACCAGATTTAAATCACTGAAGCTTAATTCATCCTTAGATTACTGGAAAAATACAGCCTTGTTCATGGGATGCACTCGCTGATAATATTTTTAATAAAGATCTGTAGTGACTTGAACCAGAAGCACATTATACTTTGGGAAAGCAATTATTAGTGTCAGCCTAATTTATATGATAGAAAGTGACTAGAATAATTATCACACATTCCTACTGCTGCGGCTTCTTTCTGTAGGAACATTGGATAAATTTCTAGGACTTATCCACAACCCTGATCAACCCTGGAAAAAAATGCAACAGATTTAAACTAACAGATTTAAACTACACAAACTTAAAAACTGCAGGAGCTCCTCTCTTTACAGGGCAATTAGCAGCTATATGATTTTTGAACAGCCTCAGCATTTGAAGCAATTAGTCTTCTGATGTCTCTTTCCATCACCCATATTTTCATTGGAGGCTCTGTAGGACCCACAGATTGAGAAGTGCCCAGGGTCAGATGTACAGTATAAGGAAATTTTACCTAATTCCATATAGACTATTCCTCCTTGCAGCTACCTGGAGAGTAGAGACCTTAACGATTTCTGGCTTTGAATCTTGCATTTCACTTCTTTTTTGTCAGCTTAGTCTATTGCAGGCCCTGGGGAATATATTTGCCTGGCATGACAGTTCTTCAGGGAAATATATCAATATATCAATATCTTCAGGGGCATTAATATGTTAGTATTGGTCCTATTTCTAAGTTGAGATGATTAAAGATGGTCATTAATTGTCAGCAAATGCACACAGACTTCCATGCATATTTAGTCCTTACAATGAATGGAAAGAACGGTTGTTGTGACTCAGTGGACAAATCCGGAAAAATTGTAGCTTTGTTCAGAAATCACATTCACATGGATATTGTCCATGTGATGAGGCAAAAATTTGCTTGTGGTCTCCCCACTTATTTGCTATCTGGAGTGAAGAAGTTTTTGTTCCCCACCCCCCTGATGACAACAAAATCAAAATTAATTAAGAAAAAAAAGAAAATTATGTCCCTTTTTGGTTAGGGAAACAGTGCTGGGGCAAACAGCTAGTTCTTTCCCTGCTAAATATAAGAGGAGCAGTAAGTGTTCCATAAGCCCCACTTCCATGACACTTACTGCCTGTGATCTGGAGTGCTGGGCAATATTCATAATCTGGATGGGGTCCTTGGCAGGTTGCCCTGCTAGCTGTGACTGGCTTCAGGTTGCCCTGCCGCCTAAAGGCATCTACCATGGCCTTAGGTTATGGTGCTCATCTCTGTTTCTATGGCCAAAGAGCCAGCACTGTCCAAAGATACCTTCATGGTCATGTGGCTGGCATGACTAGATGCCAAAGTGCACAGAACACTATTATCTTCCCACCAAGGTTGCACCTATTTATCTATTTCATTTGCATGCTTTCAGACTGCTAGGTTGGCAGGAGCTGGGCAAGGGAAGGAAGCTCAGTCTGTCTTGCAGTACTCAGGTCTCGAATCACTGACTCAGGTTGGCAAGCATGGCACCTCTAACCACTGAGGGTCTTAACATAATCTTGCCACCCCTCCCTTCCCCCAGACAATGCTGACATGCTTGAAATGTCTGTCATGATTCAAGACCTGTTGACTCCTGGATGGCAGTCTCATGCCTTCCTTTCAGTGATGCAATATGACTAGACTGCAATAAAACTTGGGAATTTATCTTACTCATGTAGTACTGGGTAAAACGGTTGGCTGATGAAATAAAAAGTTTGCATTAGTTTAGTTTGATAGTTTAATGAACTACTCAGTCATAAACTTTTAGTTTCAGCAAATATGCCAGCAAATCAAAATTAATGAAGATAGCGCTCATGTCAATATTATTGGGGAAATCTGAAGATGACTTAATGAAAATTAATTTTGTGATCCGATTTGCTGAACAAACACCAGTTTGCTCTACTTCATGTAGATTGTGAATGTGGCTCTCAGATAAAGGATGGGATCAGAATGCTGAGAATGCAGGCCAATTAAGTGTGCATCCTACCTCCTAATGCATATAGATATGCACAGAGCTGAGGCTCCACTAACAGGGGGAGCATATAGAATAGAGGACGGAGTGCCTGTACCTTTAACCATTTCATGGAAGAGGGAATTGAGGCAGGTGTCAAGTTTCTGCTCAGGCATTGCTAGGCCTGTTTGACTAACTATTGCTTCAAGGCAAGTTGCAAGATGATTGGGCTGAATTAATGTCTCTGTGTGTCCAATGGCCAATGTAAGCAAATGTCACATTCTGATTGACTGCTGAGTGGTTACTGTTTCCCGTATAAGCAGCACTCGGTCAGTCTAATCTCCGAGGGGATTTTGATAATGGTTTGCTACTGTAGACTTTGCTGGACTTGATACTATATTTGAGTCTCTGGACTGATATACTGACTTAGTGCTCTGGACTCTGACTTGGTTTTGGTTGCTGTGCTGTGTGACTTATTGTGTATGACCTGGACTACCTTGGATTATCCTGTTTGTGTGTTAATACAGTTGATTCAAATGACTCTGCTGTGTTAGCTCACACTAAATGCCCTCTGAAAGGAATTTGAAGATCCCCAGACTCTGCTGATACTAAGCCTATGTATACGCAAATAAAATGATTATCTATTCCTTCCTAATTGATTCTCTCTTTCATTTCCTTTGCTGCATTTCATGCATTGATTTGAAATTGTGAGTCCCTTGGGATCTGTTTTCTAGTTCCTTGTAAAGCCACACCCATACATGTGCCTTGCACATAGATCAGGGTGTCCATATGTCCTCTTTATCCAAGACATGTCCTGGATGTGTCCTGGGGAAAAAAAATCTTAAATGTCCTCCATTTCCTTGTGAGTGAGCAGCATGTAATTTTCCTGTCTATATATATAAAACTGAAAAATCACTGACTCACTGACTCATCAATGCCCAGCAAAAACCAACTGACATAGAAGTGTGAAATTTGGGGAGGGTGTTCCTTCCGTGATGGAGGCACCCACTAAGAAACAATTTTTGGAATCAAACCAGAAGGGGGTGAAAAGAGGCACAACATGTTTTCCTCCCTATACTTTACATTGAAGAATTGCTGACTGATCAACGCTCTGCCCCAACCCCTGGACATAGAAGCAAGAAATTTTGGGAGAGTATTCCTTCCATATTCCACCCAGGCTGTGGGTGGCGCAAGTGGTTAAGACACTGTGTCTGTTAACCAGCAGGCCAGGGTTCAAGACCTAGGTCAGCCCCACAAGACCGGGTGAGCTCCTGTCCTTAGCCCAGCTCTGCGACGCCAGCTGGATCCAATTGTATCGGCTCTGCCTTTCCATTGGACTAATTCAGTGGCGTGGAGAGGAGGGATTTGCTGCTTGGGTAACAGCCTATCCTCCATAACAATCTAACCCAGGCTTTCATATGCATATGCAGCACCAAGCACGATACCATATGCAGATACCATATGCCGTGCCGAGCACGATACCATAGTCTTTCAAGACTGACGGAGGCCTGCTTTTTTTATTCCTTCTATGGCATGAGCACCCACTAAGAACCAATTTCTTAGAAATTTAACCACACCCCCTTTTGTCCTATATTTAACATTGAAGACTGAAGACTTAACAACACCCAACCCCTGAACCTACAAGCATGATATTTATTTATTTATTTATTCATTCATTCATTCACAGGATTTATACCTCGCCTTTCTTGGCTGAGGCTGACTCAAGGCTGCTAACAAATATTAACAACAATGTATATAAAAACATTTAACACATTTAAAAACATTTTAAAAAATTAAAAACACCCTAAAAATTATCAGAAAAACACTGGCTAAAACATGGCTAAAACAATTGCTAAAAACACAACACCCCAACTTCCCTGTTAACTAAAAGATTTTTGCCCACAAGAATGTTTTTAGGCCCTGCTGAAAATTGTACAAGGAGGGATCAATTCTTAAGTCCAAGGGAAACAAGTTCCAGTGGTGGAGTGCAACCACTGAGAAGGCCTTGCTCCTAGCCGCCACACTTCCCACCTCTCTCGGTGGTGACACAGTCAGCAGTGCCCCCTCCAGACGAACTTAAGTGATGGATTGGATTGTATGGATGCAGGTGGTGTCTCAGGTATCCTGCCTACTTGTGTCCACTGGCTGGTGGTGCCCCTTTGTCCCTACTGCCTGCTTCAGTGATGCCTGGTGCCACCTAGTGGTGCCCAGTGCTCTCTGCTATCCACTATCACCTGGTAGTGCCTGTTGTCCATAAGGGATGTGCAGTACCCAGTGGTGCTCAGTGTATGTTGTCCTGTGCCTGGTGCCCGGTATCCACTGCCCAATGCTGCCTGGTGCTATAGGGATGCACAGTGCCCAGTTGTGCCCAGTGTCTGGTGCCTCATGCCTGTTGGTGCCTTGTTTCCAGTAGGGGTGCCCATTGGTGCCCTGTAAGGATACCTGGTGCTTGGTGATGGCCAGTGGTGCCCACTGTACAATGGTTGCCAGTGCTCAGTGGTGCCTGAAGGGATATCAGGTGCCTGGTAGGGATGCCTGGTGCCCACTGCCCACTGGTGCCTGGTGGTGCCTTCTATCCACTGGTATCTGCTGCCCACTGGTGTGCGGTGGTGCCTGCTAGTGCCCAGTGGTATCCACTGCCAGATGGTGCCCATAAGGATGCCCTGTGTCTGTGGTGCCTTCTACTGTTCACTGGTGCCCCCTTCCAACTGGTGCCCCCTGCCTGCTTCCCAGTGATCCCCAGTGCCACCAAATGGTGCTTGGAGCCTCTTTGGGATGCCTGGCACTTGGTAGGGATACCCACCAGTGCCTGCTGCTGCCCACCCTGTCCCTGGTGCCCTCTGGTACCCTCCTGTCCCTGGTGCCCTCCTGTTTTTGCCCAAGATGCCAATTGCCACTGGTGCCTGCTACCCAGTGCCATTACCTGGTGCTCACCAGTGCCCAGCCATGCCTGGCACCCACAAATATTCTTGATATTTTACTCCCGCAACAGCGGGTTCATTCTGCTAGTAATTAATAAATTATATATAATCAATTATTTGTAATAGTTTTAAATTTAATAAGTAACATAGTGTTTAAATTACCCACATGAAAGCAATACATATGAGTGTTTTTAGCTTTTATTTTGTCATATAGTACATTTTTTTGGCTGTCCTATATTTTGTGGGGCCTTGTCCTCTTTTGTGGTTATGATTACTCTGATATAAATGTAGCAACTGCACAAACTCTACCTTAAAAAACATGCCTTGAATCCTTTGAACATGTGGAGGGGGAAGGTATATTCTGCCCCACCTTCAACCTTTACTAAAGCAGCAAGAATAGAGAGTACATGATCAAATGTATCCTCATGCATTTCAAGAACCATAAACGTATACAGTGACACCTCACGTAACAAAGGCCTCACGTAAAGTATGTTCCACATAACAAACAAAAATTTATCTAGGATTCTGCTTCACATAACGAACTGTGCTTCATGTAACAAACACACTCATTGGCAGTTGGGGCAGACGTGCTGGCTGGCAGCCCTTTTAAAAAGCGTCAGGGCTGCCTAGCGCGCCTGCCCATAGTGAAAGCAACACTTCCATGCTGTTCCTCCTGTGGCCAGGCGTCCACTGGGCAGAGGGAGAGAACAGCAGTGGAGAAGCGGGAAGACGCTCAGGGCTAGCCAGAAGGGAGCAGGGAAGAGAGAGGCACAGGTTGAAGAGGAGAAAATGGGGGGGGGGAGACACTTGGAAAGTGTCTTTGATTGCAGCCTCCTAACCATGTCTCCCAGAAGTAAGCCCCATTTTGTTAAATGGGGTTTACTCCCAGGAAAGTGTCTTTAGGATTGCAGCCTAAGGGCAAAATCCATAGTGGTTATGGGTCCATGCAGTTATGTCACCCTCTAGTGTTATCTTATGGAAAGTCATCTTAACTGCTCCGGAGCAAGGGGCTTAATTTCACTTTAGGATATAGGCCTAAGTAGACTTCATAGGATCGTGCTATGTATCGTGCATCCAGTTAATATTTTTACATGAATATTTTTTGGGTTGTGGAACCAATCATCTGAGTTTCCATTATTTCTTATGGGAAAATCCGCTTCACGTAAAGAACGTTTCACATAACAAACATGCCTCTGGAACGAATTAAATGTGTTACGTGAGGTGCCACTGTACAGTTTTATTTGTATCACATAGACCTGCTCCTCTCCATGCATTTGCTCAAGTGGGGAGAGGATGAATAAAACAGACCTCTCTCCAGCTTGCATACCTTTTCTATTATTGGATAACTACGAATAGAAACAGGTGGAAGAAATAGGACAAGTAGTTCAACCTTTTTTACATTTTCCATTGTGTAAAACACCCTTCAGAGCTCTTTCATTGAAACAATGCAAGACAAATCTTTCTTTGTGGAGAAATATGAGTTGCCTGCTGTTAGACAGAATCTACTGTTACTCACTGACCAAATTGGAATAGTATATTGATTGCTTGATTTTCTGCCCTAGGACAGTATTACAATAACTATGACATTATTGTAATGGGGTGCAGTCCTAAACTAGGCCAGCACAACTCATCATTCTTCCCATTCCCATGGTGATGTCGGGAGGCAAGCGCATGTCTGTGCACTGGCCTAACCCTCTCCCAGGAGTGACACAGAAGTGCCTTACAGCACTTTTCTGACACCCCCAGTTCAGCACAGAACTTGTGCTGAGGCTTAGGCTGGACTAACTGCCTTGAATTGCAGCCTATTACAGTATTATAGGTCCCTCTTTATGTGCTGGGGTATGTTCTTGCTGAACTGCAGTTACCCCAAACCTCAGAACGCAGCAAACCTACTCAAAGATCCCAGTTGAGCTGATGACTTGCTTTGAAAACAAAGAATTTTTCCAAAAGGCAGCTTTTTCTTCCAGCAAGAACCTAGACAAGAGCCATCTGAACACTGACCTAGGGGCCAGTTCCAAGGTTCAGATGAAACCTGTCCATTCAGAGAGTGGACATTACTGTTCCACCTGGGTGCCATGTGTAGTCACCATTGACTGGGCGCCAGAGAAACTCTGAGCAGTTGTGTTTGCTCAGACATCCTGTCATACAGCGTTCTGGGGCACAGAAACATCTGTCCACATCACTGATGCAATCTGTGCAGCCAGGGAAGCCACCAAAGTTCTTCTGAGGAAAGGGGACATTTGTAAGGTAAGGGCACAATCCTGAGCAAGTTCAGCCTGCTCTGCCCTAACTGCTGTCTCCTAACTATTCTATATCCAGAGCAGAATGTTATGCTGCATCCAGAGAGTAAGGAAGCCTGGGCTGCCCTAACTGCTCCATAGCATGCTAAATAATTGACACATGGGGAGGACTTGCACCTGAGGAGACACCCCTCAGATCACACTGAACAAGGAACAGCTGTGGTGCCCACAGTGGTGACACAACTCTGTGCATCACCCGGTGCGGAAGTCTGTGCGTCACCCATGGGATGCGCGCACCCCCTAACTGGACTGTGCAGATGCCAAAGTTGGCGCCTGGGCAGTTGTTTCTGAAGCCAACTGGCTTCAGAAAGAGTACTGCGCAGGCACCATCTCTCACGCCTGAGCAGTACTTTTCTGAAGCCTTTCCACTTCAGAAGAGACTGTGCAGGCTTCAGAGTTGATGCTTGTGCAGTGCTCTTCTGAAGCCATTCGGCTGCCGCTCCACCTCTTGAGTAAGGCTGAATGGCTGTACAGAGGCGTGAACTTACTGGCAGCTTCTGGCTGCTGCTCCACCTTGGAGCATGCCTGAATGGGCACACTGACGCCCGGGGCCTGCCAAAGGACAGTCAAACTCCTCCAGTGGATCACCCCATACGGAGTGCATCACCAAATGTGGCCCACACCAGCTGCACCAGTCTGGTGATGCCACTGTGTGTCTGCGTTATAAGGTGTCCCTGATGAGATGCCAGTACATTCTACAGTGAATACAAGGGGCTTCTTGGAGTGGCCTGCTGTATCCCCAGGTTAGTGGGCTGCCATAGTGGTTCCATATCCTGAGGTTGAGAGGCAGGGGTTGCAGCCACGCTGGCCAAGAACTCAGATTTTCGGTCAACATTGCCATTCTTACTCGGGCCTTATTATGGACCCCTATTGGTCTACTCATTACTATACCTGCTACTGAGGTGGTATAACTCTGAGTGCTGGAAGAGGGCATTTCTGCCTTGGAAAAAGGCTTTGGATACAGAGTAACTGCTCTGCCCTAGGCAATGCTAAACATGCCCTCAACAGGCCTCTCCTGAACTGCCTAGGCTGCCCCAGTTAGGGCAGAGCAGGTCCACCTCTCTTAGGGGAGCCTATGTTGCATTGCTCTGCCCTAAGCCTTTTCCAGAGTAAATGGGGTGGAGCATCTTGCAGTTGCTCCAACCTAGTGATAGATAGGGCAACCCAAGGGCTCTTATGTGGACAGATTAGTTGCTCTGGATTGTGCTGTTAGTCTCTACTGTATGTACTGTATTTCTCAAGTTTGCACCAGTGTTTTACCTGGCATAGATTTGAAATCTATGGGGATGATCTAGGAGGATTTCCTGCTGCAGGCAGGGGGTTGGACTAGATGACCTACTAGGTCCCTTTCAACTGTAGGATTCTATGATTCTATGAAAAGCACTGTGTCAGGCTTTTGAGCCCAACATGGGAGATAGAATGCAGATGAGAAGGCCGCAGTCCAACAACCCTCCTGGGAAAGTACCATTTCCCGATCCATCCTCTCCTCTCAAAGGAATGCCTCCCTGCACCTTCCCATCACCTCCCCACACTGCCATGTCCACTGATACTTACCTTAGCTCTGCAGGTTGTTGGGGTTGCTGCAGCAGTGGCAACAGTGTGGTATATACCTCCCTGTCAGTTCTGCTTATTCCAAGAGTGTTGCAAGCATGCTTTATGGCACGTTTTTGGCACCCAGAGTTGGCAGTATGATCACACCGCCTGTACTGAGGACCATATAATCAGTCCTAAATTGAATCTAAAAAAATAAATAAAATGAATTTACTTATTTAAAATTTTTTTTAAAGGAATCACCGGCATTATATGTGTATAGGTAAACATTTTTTGCATCAGTACCTCTCATAAATTCATTCAAAATCAGCTGTACAAAATATCCTTACAAATAAGAGCATAAAATCCAATCCAATCTAATCAAGGCAAAACACCCAACATATCTCACTATGAAACACAAAATCTCATCTTGTTTGTGATTCTGAAATTGCAAAGTTTCTCATAATTTAAGGGAGAATTTGAATGATTACAGAAGTATCAGAAAAAAACAACTATGATCTAAACGCTATTTTTACCTGACCTTGGTTTATTTTGCCTTTTCTGTAGGACACAGAAGGATAAAATACTGTTGCATTACTGTAGTATTTATATCTATTCTAATTCCTGGTGGGCAGTGATTATTCATTATAATGTACTTTTCAGACGTTTCTGTTTTCTATGCCTTTGTAGCAGCAATTTATTATTCTTGGCTAATAGTGAATGTGGGTTGGAGAATGAGAATTTGTGAGCCATTTCTTTCTAGTCCATGCACAATAAAATGTCTCATATTGGTGCTTTGTCGAAGAAAATGTCTTGACTGAAGGCTATATGTTATCAAAATGCTTGCATGAGAGAATTCTGGGGCCTCAGGAAAAAAGTTACACGTTTACAATTTGTCCAAAACTTGCGGTTAAGAAAACGTTCTGGCTAAATCAGATAATCACAGTGTAGACTATTGCCGTCTTTTTGTCATGGTTGATCATGCACATAGAACTTGTTTAATTTTCAGAATGTTTCAAAGTCTTTAATGTATTCTTCCTAATAATCCACTGAAGTAATAACTTTCCATTATTCTCCCGTGAATTTATTATTCTCCTGAGACGGCCACTGCTGGTAAAGGAGCCAATGTTGACTTACTTCCAGCAGCCTCTCTGAAATCTGTTCTTGTCAATGGCTGGAGCCCAAGTAGGACTAAGTAGGTTCTAAACAAATCCTTGGTTTTAAACAAATCCTTGGCCTATTCACATTCACGTTGGAACTCACACCAAAGTTGGACAAGTTAGCACTAGTCATGTATTCACATGAGTAGAGTAACCCTTCATTGGTTAAGCTATTGAACTGGTCCCAAGAGAGACCCTCGGGTGTACTCCAATCAAAATTCTTTTTCCCATTGATGATCCATTGATGAGCACTCTTTGGTTACCATAGTCCAACCTATTGTGAATCCAATCCATTATAAAGATATCATGGGGAAAATTGTGAAATGCTTTTATCAGTGGCAATGCTGAAGTAACCCTGTGTATAGTGGTAGGAGTTGGGAGCTTTCATAAACCAGCAGATCAGTGGGGACAGGTGAATGAGCTGGCGGAAGGGTGGAATGGGACAGAATGAGAGAATTCGGAGTCATGATGAGGGTTTCATATAGTACAGGTCTGTTTGGTAGATGAAGGGCATCTAGGGTTGTCATATGTCCAGAAAAACGGACAAACCCCATTTTTGTATTCACATACTGGCAAATGGGACAGAGGGTGCTGTTCCAATTTTGTGGCAACCCTAAAGACATCCAAGCAGCATAAGCCGGTAAATAGTACTAAAATCCGTGACTACCTGAAATAGCAGTACCATGACTTCTTCTATTCTTCCAGCTCCCCTTAACATAGAATAATTAAGTACATGAAAATATGTCACTATCAGTGGTGGGCTCCAGCAGGTTCGCACCTACTCTATAGAACCGATTGTTAACAAGAGATAGGACATATAAAGTTTAAAAATAGCCATTTAAAAGGGGCTGCCAGATGGGCAGAGAAGCTGTTGTTAATTTCTTTGAATCCCATCACTGGTCACCATACATGGTTTTCCCTGTGGAAGAAATCACACCGCATGATGACATAGAGCTCACTTCCTTACTGCATGCTACAGGGGAAGCACTATAGACAATTTGCTCATTTTAGTATAGTATTGGCATCCATCAGTCCTGAAAGACTATGGTATTGTGCTCGATGTGGTATGCAAAGCACGAAGGCCTGGGTAGATTAATATGGAGGATAGGCTGTTACCTAAGCAGCAAATTCCTCCTCTCCATGCCACTGAAATAGTCCAATGGAATGGCAGAGCTGATACAATTAGTTCCAGCTGCATCGCAGAACTGGGCTAAGGACAGGAGCTCACCCTGTCTTGTGGGGACCCAGGTCTTGAACCCTGGCGTTTTAGTTAACAGGCACAGTGTTTGTCTAATGACTGTTTCAACCATGGAAATCTGGGAAATCTGTTCGTAGTGGAAAGATGTAGAACTATTCAATACTTCCAGAATTTATCAAACTGAACTGAAATTTAATAAAAATCCAATGAATTTTGATTGAAAATACTATGAGAAATGCACTGCATGGATGAACTATTACATAGTAAGATTCTGTTTCTGTTCTGCAGAATGTGCAAAATAGTAGGAAGCAGCATTATGATCACTGTTTGAATGTGTTTGGGTTAGCAAGATGTGCAACCACAACAGCCAAAAGTTAATGAATTCCTCTCTTTCTAACCAGTTATATAATGTGTGCAGCTCATGCATTGTTGTAAATACAATACCTTTCAGGTAAATCTGTGTATAATCATTTGAAGAGATAAATGCATATATTATCTGGCAATGCCATTTAGTAATCTTGTTAAAAGCAGCAACAGATCAGCTGTTGTATGACATAAAGCAGATGTGACATGCTGGAAATCCTCCAGAGCTACTGAAAATGCAAAACTTCCTGGGGATTAGAAAGAAAAGCAAAACACCAAGGATCCACATCAATGGTACCGAGCAAAGCTGGCCTTAGCCAGCTCGGAACAGGAGAGAGCATCCCCAGAACGTTTATGTCTTGCAGGTTTAATCTGTGTTACCTTGCTTATTATGCACATGGTGGAAAATATGTAAAGGATTAAAAGGATAAAAAGGCTTATAGCACAGATTTTGGTTTCATAAAGTATCTCCAGGGGTTCTTAATCCAGCAAACACATTGCTCCATTTGAACTGTTAATCTAACAAACAACATGGGAAAAAATTTATATATACAGAAATATAAATATTTTCTCATCAGTTGTTTATGCTGAAAATAATATAACCCATTGATGTGATTAGCTGCTGGGTTCCCTTACTTTGACTGTCAGATTCAAATGATATTTGGAGGCAATAGGGAGTAAACACTAGCCCACAACAATTTTTTGATATTTTGACACAGTTGTTGCTTCGCTGTAGACTCTAATTCATCGTAGATTAATACATCTTTAAAAGGCACTAGGAAGAATAACTGAATTTAAGATTGATAAGGTATTGGTGTGGCATCATTAATATGGAATATGTGCCAGGGTGATCTTCTGACTGTAAATTCCTGTATTTGTCCGGATTTTTAGCCTCCTGTCCGGGTATCCTCTATTTTGGCTTCACTGTCCTACATTTTTACTTCATTTTGGAACTTTGCAGTGATGTGCATTACCCCATATTGTCATATTTCATTGGATTTCCGATGAAGAGCAGAATCCAGTTCAAAAATCGGTTTTGAGATATCGACTTCCTATCAAACATTATGACCAAAAAACCGAAAAACAAAATATGCATTGAGCTCTATGGGAAAGAAAAGTTCCCCTTATCGTGGCTTTACTCATGAGTAGGCAAACGTGCCATACTCTGCCAGAAAGACTAGACTGAGAGGAATCCAAAGACACCATGATGGTCCTGATCCAATGATTGGAACCTCCAAAATTACCCCAGAAGAGGCCCCTGAAAATTGCATTGATCTCTATGGGAACTGAAAGGGAACCTTATTGCACTTTACTGGCAAATAGGCAAACGTGCCTCAGATATTTTGGGCAGACTGAGAGAAATCTGGTCCAGATCCAATAAATGAAGCCTCTTCCAGGCACCTCACAAGGAAACCCTTCCTCCAAGCTCCAGTGCTTTAAACCCTTTTGAAAGTGAGGGGTTTACTCACAATTAAGCAAGCATGCCTTGCTGGTGTGGAAGGTTAATCCAGAGAATGCAAGGCTTCCAGAATGGTCCTGATCCTGTGCACTTGGAGCTCAGCAAATGCTCCACAAGGCAGCATTTGAGTGTTTTCAACATATGAGTGTTTTCAGATTTTATCTTGCCATGCCCTACATTTTGCTTGAATGCCCTACATTTCAGGAGGCCGTGTCCTCTTTTTTTGGTTATGGCATATGGTCACCCTGGTGAGGATCATGATTGTTTTGAGCCTCTTACATGTGCGTTGTTGGTGAAAACAGGTCTTGCAAAGAGATTTTTAATTTAAAAAGAAGTAATATATTGTTGAAATTAACTACAGGAAAGCAATTCGAGTGTTTTTAGCCTTTAACATGTCCTGCATTTGTCCTACATTTCATTGGGCGTCCTACATTTTTGAAAACATTGCTGGATGTCGGGAATTTTGGGGGACCTTGTCCTGTTTTTGGGGTTTGGGCATCTGGTCACCCTGATATACGCATTCCTAATTGTGAGATTTCTGAACATAACTATTGGTTCTGGATGAGTTGTGGGCTGAATTTTCAGAATTTAAACTGACAGTTGGGTTTTGTCAGTTGAAAATTTGTCAGTTGGGTTTTGGCAGTTGGAATTCTGTTTGGCAGTTGGAGCTCAGACGTTGGTCAGAGCAGAGGCGAGCTGAGAAGCTCTGCAATACTGATCAGCTCTGAGGTGTTTAGATGGAAGGACTTGAATTTACATGTACTACCCAGATTGCATTGAAATACTCTGAATGTGTAAATAGTAAACTACTCTGTTATGTATGTCTTCACTCTTGCTGCACATAAACAGTCACAGGACATCAGTCAGTCAACATCCTGACACTAATGTTCAAAGATGAGCAGTAATGCCAAAACTTAGGAAATAAGCTTTTTGAATATGTACCTGAAGGATACGAATTTTTCCTGTTTTCAAACCTATATTTATAAAGCCAGCTATCAGCAGTGATGCCGGGTTGCAGTGATAAATGAAAATGTTCTGGAGCCTTTAGGATGGGATGATCCGCCAACACCACTCAGAGAGGCAATACCATCTGCATTGAGAGGTGCCAGAGCTTCCTCACTGCCAACTTCTGTCATGCTCCACAACTGCCTACCGGAAACAAACTCATCAAAGTATTAATGTAGACAATAGCTGCTGTACTTTTAAGCCTGAATTTTTTTCAGGTTTGGGATAACATTTTTGATGTGGGCATAGTTGCAGCTGCAGACTTTTCCTGCCAATAGCCTTAATCCCAAACACTGCAAAAATGGCCTCTTTACTAGAGTTGTTTCCAAAATTTCTTCTAAAACGGAATAGGAAGTGAACACTGAGGCTTCATTTTCCATAAGACTATAAGCAGGAGGACAAAGAGATTTGATAAGACAATAAAACATACTGTGCATGTCATGATGCTAGATCTTTTGAAGATTTAAATGTATTCTTAATAGTAAGTGTTTAAACCAGTCTGTGTCTGCTTTTGAAGGTGATCAAACTAGGTTTAATCTATATTCATGACCATGGGAATAAGTGCCTGACTTATTCCCTGACTCAGGGGAGCTTACTTCTGAGGAGACACATAAAGCAGTGGTATCAACCTGGGACCCCCTTTCAAACTTAAAAATTAGTCCGGGACCCCCTGTCAAACTTTCTGGGATGCTTTTCCTTATCTACTTGGAAGTAAGGGCATAATCCAGAGTAACTATGGGGAGTTCTTGCTCCGACGTAAGAACAATTTACTCTGGATTGCAATATGAATTTCACGTAAGTTTTCACTAGGTGGTGTCCTAACTACATCAACGTAAATGTCTGTGCTCCTGTAGTTACTCTGGATTGTAGGGTTAGTCTCATTGTGTTCAATGAGACTTACTGCCAGGAAAGTCTAGTGCCAGATTCCAAGATGGTTGATCCCGCCCTCTTGCAACCACCCTGACCCTACCTTGCACCCCCCCAAGGGGATCCCGGAATCCACTCTGAATACTAATGATGCATAGGATTGCATTGTAATGTTTCTTTTTCATCTGGGTTGGGGTACTACAATTGATTCTATATACAGTGGCGCCTCACGTAAAGTATGTTTCACATAACAAACAAAAATTTCTCTAGGATTCTGCTTCACGTAAAGAAAGTGCTTCATGTAAAGAAAACATTCGTTGGCAGTTGGGACAGACATGCTGGGCGGCAGCCTGTTTAAAAAGCGTCAGGGCTGCCTAGCGCACCTGCCCATGGTGAAAGCAACACTTCCATGCTGTTCCTCCTGTGGCTGGGAATCCGCTGGGCAGAGGGAGAGAAGAGCAGTGGAGAAGAGGGAAGCAGCTCAGGGTTAGCCAGAAGGGAGCAGGGGAGAGAGAGGCTCCAGATGGAGAGAAGGAGAAAGTGGGGAGACCCTTTGAAGGTGTCTTGGATTGCAGCCTCCTAACCATGTCTACCCAGAAGTGAGCCCCATTGTGTTAAATGGGTCTTACTCCCAGGAAAGTGTCTTTAGGACTGTAGCCTAAGTAGACTTCATAAGATCATGCACATTGAATGCATGTTTTGAATTCAATTCCAGTGTTCTGTCATCATTTTTAAATCCAGTTAATATTTTTATATGAATATTTTTGGGGTTGTGGAACCAATCGTCTGAGTTTCCATTATTTCCTATGGGAAAATCCGCTTCACATAAAGAATGTTTCACATAAAGAACATGCCTCCGGAACGAATTAAATTTGTTACATGAGGCTCCACTGTACTAGGGCAGAGGTATCAAACATAAAGCACGTGGACCAGTTACCAACGATAGAAGTATTGCTCTTTCAGTAGTGGTGCTTCTGCTGAGACTCTGGGAGACACAAAGGAGGCCTCAGAAGTCAAGGAGTGCTAAAGAGAAAGTTTTTTGTCTGACTGTAGAGCAAGTAAGTTTGTTCTATGGCTATTATTCTCTTGGTCCTTCACAGCAAAAAATTGCAAAAACCCTGGAGTTCTTCCATATAAACAAAGAAAATCCACATTTAGGTTTGAATCTACAACTTTGTCCTGAATCTTTGCCCTGCATTTTCTATATTATAAAATACTATTCCACCTCCAGTGAAAATCATTCAGTTCATTCACTTTAGAACATTCATTATACTCTAGGAGTCCATTACACAAAGTTCTCTATGGCGAAATTGTTCAGTAATTGCTTATTCTTTCACACTTAATATTTTGTATATATTTGGGAAATAAAGAATAGGTATCATCGGGTTGATGATCAAAGCCTGCCTGACAATTCTAGTTGAACTCCCAGTGGCAAATCCCTTTCAGTTCAATAGGTAGCAATAGTGCATGTAGCAGATACAGACAGTGGACATTTCTGACACTATTCTCTTCTCGCCAGGATCTAGTCCAGAGGTTGCAGATTCGTGGACCTGTTTGAGCTAGAATCATTGACCACAATGGCTCATGAGTTCTGCCATTGTAAAAGCTCATAGGTTTTGACATTTGGTGTTTGCTCACCAGAAGCACAGATGAATAAATCTGAGTCAAAAGCAGAGCATGAAAGCTAGTTTTGTGGTTTTAAAAAGTTCATCCAGGCAGTGGTGGTCCATAATGCAGTAAACTATATTCACACCTCAAAATTTTATCCCCTATTTTCATTCTGGAGTGCTTCAGTCCATCTTTGAAAATAACTGAGTATTGTGGCATGTTCTACTGGTATGTGAGTTACTACTGGTATTTCCCCTCAGTATCAGTAGCATGTATCCATTTAATAAGTTAATGGTAAGGATGTCCGCTGCAGGTCATAATACTAGTCATGACCAACTGTAGGCTCATCCCTGTTTCTACAGCCATAGAGCCAGTGTTGTCCAACAAGTGGCTCACATGTGCACAGAACACTGTTACTTTCCCACAAAGAGGTACCTATTTATCTACTTGCATTTGCATGCTTTTGTACTGCTAGGTTGTCGGAAACTGGGCTAAAGACAAGAGCTTGTAGGAACCAGATCTTGAACCCTGGACCTTGAGCCCATATCTTAACCCCACTGGTTAACAGGCTGTGTCTTAACTACTTGTGCCACCCCAGCACTTTAATAAAGATGACATTTATAAATGCAATTGTCATTTTGTGAGGTTCTTTTTAAGAACTCAGCAACAAAATTATTATTCAGAAGTCTAGTTTTCTAGTAATTTTCGTATTTGAGTAATATTTTCCCGTCAATGGGTTGAAAGCAACCCTGCAGTACAGGTCATGAAATAAAAGTAACATAATGAAATCACTTACCTCCCTTAAATATTTATAAACAGTAGAGAGAAGATCTAGGAGATAAATGGTTTTTCAGATATTTTAATATAGCTGGCACCTCTTCATCCCCTTTTCTTCTCCATAAATATTGCAACAAAACTATAATGTTGGAGTCTTAATTTCAAGCGCATTTCATCAGTCTTTCAGTAACAAGAATGACATTGCTTTTCCCCTTTAATATTAAAAATCTCATTTTTAATAAATTTCTAGTCAATTGAACAAGGACTGAGGACTGCAATGTTCAAGCGCTGAGTAAAGATGCTTCACCTTCAGATTTACAATTTACCCTACAATCCAGAGTAACTACAGGAGCATGTAAGAGTCAGTACGTGCACCCATAGATACTGCACCACCTAGTGAAAACCTATGGGAAATTCATATTGGAATTCAGAGTAAGTTGTTCTTACACAGGAGCAAGGACTCCCTGTAGTTACTCTGGATTTTTCCCTTAGGTTATTAGGACATAGAACCTTTTGTTAATTTATTTGAATCCCACCACTGTGCAAAACCACATGTATAACTTTGCCAAGTAGATTAAGCATCTCACCATCCCTTCTGCAGTCATGTGTTTCCAAAACCACCCCCCAGTATTAAGCACAAACACACCATGTGTACTATTTTGAACATTAAAAACACAAAACCTTGAACTAAAGCTGTAATCCCAACCTGTAGTTAGGCTGGAATAAGTCCTGGCATAAGTCCTGTGCTGACCTGGGGATGTCACCAAAATGTAGTAAGGCACTTCTGCCCCACTTGTGGTGTGTTAGGCCACTGCACCGGCATACACTGACCTTCCCACACCACCATGGAAAGATATGCCATGTGAGTTAGGCTGGCCTAAATTTGTTAGGATTGTGCCCTAAATTACACATTCCCTGAAACATGTAGTTTGACTTTAGGATTAGCAGTAGATGACAAATTTATACTCTTGTGTGAGAATGAAAAATACTGCCATGCACAAAATTAACCATCACAAAATCAAACACATCACCCCTTTAAGTAAGCCAAGGATTATTCAAGATGGTGGCAGACTTGGCTTGCATGCATGCATACATGTCAGTGAGACAATGCATTTGACAAAATCCATGTGAAGTCAGGCCTTTTTTTGCTAAACTCAAACCCTGACTGATGCAGCACAGAAAGCTTCCTATCAAGACTGCCAGCCACATACCCTCAGCCAATTCAAATATTATCACACAAATGCCAGACTTTAATCAGAGCACAGTTGTCTGAAAGGGAAGTATCAGGGGGCATCAGCGTTCTCTTTTCAGCCTGTGAACTGTGGTGTTGATTCAACTCCAATATATTTGCTATTGTTTCACAATTATGTTCTGTTTCTAATAAATAAATTTCTCGTGTTTCAGTATTGCCCGCCTTGTGTTTTATGCTTCCACCAAGGTGCACATATGTATGTCCAATTTGTAAGGTACATTTAAATCTTTAAATGAGTGTTTTGGGTCTTGGTTGGGGCCTCCAATTTCCTTCAGGAAGCTTTTCTGAGGTTGGTTGGTTTGTTTTGTGTTCTTTTGGCCGTGTAATGGTGCCAACTCAGCATGGGATGAAAACAAATTGAAGAAAATCTTTATGCTTCCTAGCAGGGGAACAGTATTAGCCCAAACTAAAACAGGCTCAGAAGATGACTGCTTGATTGAGATAGGAACATCATTTGCCTTCACCCTCTGCATGTTTGTAAAGTACTTGACAATACGCTGTGAAAAGTGTGAAACCCAGTGAAATGTACATATACATATATTTAACTTTATCTATAAGAATAGTTTATCTATTCTTAGGGAAGTAAGTAAAGGAAAAAAATGATGTTCTCAGACTTGGTTGACCAGGGCCATCCCATCAGGATGACTCAGATAGCGCACCCCCTCATTAGGGCCACATGCATGCACATAAAATAAGTCGTAAAAAGTATTTAAAGCTGTCAATTTTGTAGACTTGCCTTTCTGCAAGGAAAATAATGGTAAATTATAACTTTTTAATGTATTTAACAAGCATCTTTTTGTTGGTCAACAAACAGGTGATGATGTGTTATTTGAACATTCATAGTAATTAAAATATAAGTGTCGATTATACAACCTCTTTGAAATGAAGCATGCAAAAAAAAAATACAGATTGACCCTTGTTATTCACAGGGTTTCTTTTCCTGAAATCTACATGAATACTGGTCTGTGGATGATGAAATCTTCAGATTCCAAATCCACAAATATGGAGGACCCACTTTATAATTTTGTCGACTGTAGTCTAAAGGGGCAGTCTGTTTTACCTCTTCAGAAGGTAAAGTTCACATTTTCAACTACTTTTGCTACAAGTATAAATTTACCCTGAATTGAGCCAGGGTGATTTCCTGACAGCCAAAGCTGGCCCACATGGAATTATTTTTATGAGCCTGACATTTGCTATTGCAAACATTTCTGCAACTGGCTAGTCCATCTGGAAAAATCAGGAAAAAAAATCAAAAATAAAGAAAATAAGACCTGAAAACTGAAGACAGATGGGATCCTTAAAAGTTTCAAAGACTTCCACATCAAACAGTTCATGACTGCCACGCTTTTTAATTGCATCAGTACATCTTCTTAATCCACAAGACACAGGGGAAAAAATCAGCTTCTCACAAGGGAATGGGTAGATCTTAATGAGATGTATAAGTCTTATTTTTCAAAAACGAAGAAGAGTAATTATGACCTTGTGAGAACTTTGGCAAATCTCTTCTATGAAAGTATTGCTTCCAAATAGTTATTATAGTACAGCCATATGCATGATTACTCAAAAGTAAGTCCTATTGTATCCAAAAGGGCATACTCTCAGGAGAATGTGCATAGTATTACAGCTATAAACATAATAAAGTTTTCCGTCAGCACAGAACACAAAACTTTAGTTGGTGACAAAATGCAGGAAGTCCATTGATTTAATTCATTTGAAAGATTGCTTTCTACACATTACGACTGTATGGTGTCTTCTTTTTAATTTGTTCTGGTGTGAGGATTATATTTTTGACATGATTGGCGTCCACAAATTTGACTTTGTAATAAAACATTCAGCATATATTTATCTCTCTGTAGAATGATACACATAAAAGGGGCCTCATATATGCTATGGCTAAAGCACTATGTAAATACTATTAATAATAATAACAGTAGTAGTAGTAGTAGTAGTAGTAGTAGTAGTAGTAGTAGTAGTAGTAGTAGTAGTAACCAGGTTGAAACAATAGACGGCATTTTCCTTACACATCTTGAGATGATGCTAAACTGCACCCCCAATGGCAGAATCAAGGCCAGAAAGAGGCCATATGAGGCCTAAGGAAGCTGCATGGGTTGCCCCGGGGGCAGGCTGGACACTTACAACTTCTTTTTCCAGGGGAGGATTAATTCAGTAGCGCTTGGTGAATGTGGAGGGGATTGCCCACCCAGTGGCCATATAAAAGTCCTTAAGGAAGCAAAAACCTACTAAGGGCAAAGTCCAGAGCAGTTACGGGTCCACACAGTTACATCACCCTATAGTGTAACTGCTCTGGAGCAAAGTGCTTAATTTGACTTTAGGATGTGGGCCTAAGACCACTAAGGTCACTACACCTTTGATAGAGTGGATGGTAATGCCATCAGGGCATTATCTAATGTCTTTCTTGAAGTCCCATAAGCACTAACAATGGTATTCTGGGCCACCCACATAGAGTGGATTTACAGACACACTTATCAATTGAAGACCTCATGAAAAAGACAAAGAGGATGTCTGTCTTCCTTAGAGAATTGGTATGCTCCATGTAGTACCGAAGCATTCCTCTCACACTAAATTTGTTCCATTCCAAAAACATGTGTTTACTTTGGGAATGAAGGAGGGGTCCAGGTGGGGGACACCTAGAATTAGAAAAAAGACTGGGACTAGAGGGCACCCTCCCATGGAAGTCCTAAGAGTCCGGCCTGCCTCCAGGTGGGGCAACCCATGATGTGATGAGTAAACTTCATAGGATTATGCACATTAAATGCATGTTTTGAATTCAATTCCAGTGTTTTGTCATCATTTTTACATCCAGTGAATATTTTTATATGAATATTTTTTGGGGTTGTGGAACCAATCGTCTGAGTTTCCATTATTTCCTATGGGAAAATCCGCTTCATGTAAAGAATGTTTCACGTAACAAACATGCCTCCGGAATGAATTAAACTTGTTATGTGTGAGGCACCACTGTAAGTCTTAATGATAAGCAAAATTCCTGCTATAAATGTACTAAATTATTTCTTCCCCCATTCTCTTTCAGGTTATAGTGTTCATGATATCTAATTAAGATTAATTTCCTAATTAAAGGAATAAGGAGGTATCTGTGATTACTGGAGGATTTCGTTGTTCAGTTTGACCTTGAAAGATCACATTTTCCTTTTCAATGCACAGTTAAAAAAATTATTTAAAGTTCTCTCAGCTTAAAAAAAATAATTTCTTAGGCAGTCTACGTGGAAGAAATATATACCATCCTATAAAGCAGCAGTTCCCCAGACAGAGACCCTGCAGTTGAAGATGCCTCAGCTCTTTGTTCCAAAGAGACATCAAACATAACTTGATTACTAAAAGGAATGGCCATCCAGTCCTAGCAATGTATTTCAAACTGGACTTTTCTCATGTCAGAAATATTATGGTTGAATATGACCCAGACCCACATCATTTTCAAAACAAATGGTGTTTCTTGACCCACTGTTAGAGAAACACTGTGCTATAGGCTACAAGAGAGATATCTGGGTGAAACATACTGTTGTATGAAAGGAAAAAGTTTGTTTCTGCCTGTGCATGTTTGATGTCACATTGACATTACAGAATACAAGTTTTACCTACAAAAGGGTGGAAACTGACTTTTTCTTTTGTGCCACCATCAGAAAAGCACAATAAAAATACAAAAAGGTGTAGGTGGCAACACATAATTAAGCACTGAGAATGGCCTGATTGATAGCGGGAGAAATGCGTGGGATTTTTTTCATGCGATATTAAGCTGCTATTGTTCACAGTATTTTTGTAAGCTATGGCAGGTCATTGGGATGTCTTTTTTTTGGAGACAGCTTTGAAAGCATAATAAATTGTTTGTGCCTTACAAGCATAGCGGATACAAAAATAATTTTAAGGTGCTAACTCAGCCATACAATTGCAAGGATGGGTGCAGCCTGTCATTTAAAATCAACAAGAGTTTGTTTCCCATCCTGCCCCATTATTCTTTCCTTGCTCACCAATCTGTGTTTGAACTTTGAGGGCCAAACTAAATGAGACACTGAGATTCATGCACTGAATTCCTTCGGGCTTTTCTGCAACAGAAAGCAGCATAATCTGTTCAGATCAGGGTGATGTGGCAGGGAAAGGCAGGCCAATTGCTCTCAATTGAGCATTACAGCTAGGATCCCCCTTGCTAGGCCAAGAAGAACCCCACTGGATCAGGCCAAAGGCTCATTAGTCCGTAATCCTGTATCTCCCAGATGCCTCAAAGAGCACCGTAGATAACAAGAAACTTGCAATCCGGTGCCCTCCTTTAATCTGGCATTAATGATCTATTAAAGTCTTGTAGGCTAATTTATATTAACCCTTTCACTCATGAATTGAGGATTGCAAAGAATGAGTACTAGGCAGTGGAATGTGGCCAAACTGTTAAATAATTTAAAAGTACCCTTTTGGGCTGCAGTGGGTCCCATCAAATTCTCCCAAGGAGGATGTAAATTTCCTGAAAATAGCCTGTATTTTCTCCTGGGTAGAAGCAGGACAAGGAAATCCTGCCTTGGATATATGTTTATCTTATCTTATTCAGTGGTCAATAACAACCAAGCAGTGATTTCAAAAGTATGTAAACGCAAGAAGATAAATAGGTACCATCTTGATGGGAAGGAAACAGTATTCCATGCACCTCAATATATGAGCCTCCACTTGACCAAGGAGACATCTTCGACAGCGCTGGTTCTTTGGAATAGAAACTGGAATGAGCACAGCACCCTACAGTCAATCACAGCTAGGTGCATGGAACATCTTTACTTTTACTTCTTCACTTCTTCTTATTTCACTTCTTCTTATTTTACAACCTGAGGATATTATAGGACAGCAAGGTAAGAATGTGAATTGCTCCTGCCCATAGCTGGAGTTGCAGAGTGTACCTAGGCAAAATGGCACCCATAGCAAGGACTGAAATTTCACCCCATCAAAACACCTGAAACCCACCTTTTTGCTAATAATAACAAAATATTATAATATCAAATAATATCAAACTACAAGTCAAGCCTTTCAACTTTTCATTAAACTTTGGTGGGTTTGCACAAACTATTTGCAGTTCCTTTTCCACCCTTTGGAGATATCCACAAACAAATAAGTCCCATGCTGGTCAATGGGCCTTACCTTCAAATTAACCTGAAGTTACACTTACACACAGAGAGAGGATCTGACCAATTCAGCCTGGAAAAGGGGCAGGGGAGACCTTAAGTTACACAGACATCTGCCCCCTCAACCCTAGCTGCCCCTAATAAGGATGACCATATGTCCTCTTTTTTAGCCCTGTGACCTGGAATAAATCTCCATTGTCCTCATTTTCCTTGTGACTGTGCAGCACGTAACTTTCTTGTAATTAATAAAGTACATGTAATAAACTATATGTAATAGTTTCAAATTTAATAATAAGTAATATAGTGTTTAAATTAACCACATAAAAGCAATCTAAAGGCGCAATCCAGAGCAAATACGGGGGGTCCTTGCTCCAACATAAGAACAATTTACTCTGGATTGCAATATGAATTTCCCATAGGTTTTCAATAGGTGGTGCCATAACTGTTGACATCAATGCCTCTTACGTGCTCCCGTCGTTACTCTGGATTGTAGGCTACATGACTCTTCAGTTTTTACTTTGTCAAATCCTATATTTTTATTGGGTATTCTACATTGGGGGCGGGCTTTTCTTCTTTTTGGGTTATGACATTGGCTCACCCTGCTATAATGGAATTACTTGTGAGTAGAGCTGTGGAAGGCTAGGCAAAGTGATGCTCCAATCCTATTCACTTTAATCTGGCTATTTACTATAATGGGACTACTTGCTAGTAGAGCTGTGGAGGGCTGGGCAGTGTGATGCTGGAGTCATGTAGACAGCAAATGCAAACTGGGGCTGGAAGGGCTGCAGTCCCTTTCCAACCCCTTTGGGGTGAAGGAAAGAACTGCTGGAGATGTATTTAAGGTAACTACAGAGGTGCCTCACAAAAGGAGCATAATTTGTTCCGGAGGCCTGCACTTTAAGTGAAACGCTCTTTAAGTGAAACAGATTTTTCCATAGGAAATAATGGAAACTCAGATGATAGGTTCCACAACCCCCAAAATATTCATATAAAAATATTAACTGGATGTAAAAATGATGACAAAATACTGGAATTGAATTCAAAACATGCATTCAGTGTGCATGATCCTATGAAGTCTACTTAGGCTGTAATCCAGAGCAACTATGGGGAGTACTTGCTCTGGAGTAAGAACAAGTTACTCTGGATTGCAATATGAATTTCCCATAGGTTTTCACTAGGTGGTGCAGCAACTACGGGTGCACATAATGTCTCAGAATTAGCCTACAATCCTGAAGTCACTTTCCTGGGAGTAAGCCCCATTTAACACCATGAGGCTTTCTTCTGGGTAGACATGGTTTAAGAGGCTGCAATCAAAGACACTTTCCTGGGAGTAAGCCCCATTGAACACAGTGGGGCTTATTTCTGAGTAGACATAGTTAGGAGGCTGCAATCAAAGACACTTTCCTGGGAGGCTTACTTGGGCTGCTGCTGGAGGTTCAAGGTGGTTGGTGGGAGCACTTGGGGGCAGTTGGGGCAGCTGCCTCTGGCATCTCCAGGCAATTGCCCCCAAGTTGGGGCAGTTAGAGGCAGCAGCACTGGCTAGCAGCCCTTTTAAAGAGCCTCTGTGCGGAGCGTCAGGGCTGCATAGCACACGTGCCCATAGCATGCTTGCTTGTTAAGTGAAGCGGAACTTGTTATTTGAAGCAAGATTTCTTGGAAATTTTGCTTGTTATGTGAAATGCTTGTTAAGCAAGGTACCACTGTAGTCTTACTTGCATCTGGTCTCCCTTAGGAGGGACAATGAGGCTCCCTCCTGTGATGCTGGTCATTGCAATCTGCAGGGAAGGAAAGTGTGATAGCATAGCAGCCCCTCCCCATTCAACTCCAGCCAAAGAGGATGCCTGTGGGAGGCTGGCCTCCTTTGAAGTGCGCTGCAGGGGTGGGCAGGGACGCCTCACCATGGGCCCAGCCCATGCGAAAAGAATCCCCTGCTACACACTAGTTATGCCTCTGCTGGAGTGTGTACTACTTAGCCAGTCCCCAACAATACTGAATGGATTGTTGCTGTGGTGCGGGCTACTGAAACTGCAGCCACCCCATCTCCTTTGCCACCTTTATTCACTCCATGAAAAGGCAGCAATTCCTCTCTCCTTTGATCACGCAGCAGCTGGTAGCTGGTTGTGAGCTGCCTTGTTACCCATACTAGCCCGATAAAAAATGGCATCAGGTGAACATATGTGAACCAACACTTAGCATTTCTGTTCTTCAAACAACAGGACTTCACCTCTGAAAGTTGAGAGAACATTTGACCTTAGGCACCACTGGTCACAAATCTTCTTGAGATCATGCCTCAGATTTGTATACATTATGTACAGTAACTGGTAGTTACAATCTGATAGTAGCATTTGTCTTCCACATATTGAATTTATATCCTATACAAGGGCAAACTAGTTATCACAGTCATGGAAATGATACGACATGGAATTTGATGCTGTAGACATCTGGTAGCCCTTCTGCACAGATGATGAAAATGGATAAACCATGAATGAACTCATCATTAAAACATTTTCTACATTAGTTGGGGAGATTAAGCAGCTTTTGTCAGCTAGAATTAATTGTGTTACTGTAATTGGAACTGTATGATGCTACACTTCAGTTATCTACTGATTGTACAGTCTACTTTTGCTGAGTGAAGGAACCTGAGGCATGTCAAATGAAGAATCTGGGAAATGTATCCAATAGCTTAGCATAACAGCAGTTTAAAGTAAGGGATCAGGCAGGCACCATCATGACTTTGACCCCAATCCTATCCCCTATTAGCAGTATCAATGAAAAAAGTACAAGCAGCTTCCTGCAGTGTGCGATGTGATGTACCTTTTTGTATCAGATGATTGTAGAATTATTGCAAAAAGAGACATTTTGAAAAGTTCAGCCATAATTAATGCCAGGTCCCTGCTCACACAATAGCAGAATTTCATAACAACCGGTTCTATGCCCATCTGGCAGCCACTTTTAAATGGCTATTTTTAAACTTTATATGTCCTATCTCTCTTTAACGACCTGTTCTATAGAGTAGGTGCGAACCTGCTGGAGCCCACCACTGAGCCTGCAGCAAGAAAGAATTTTTACTAACTTTTAGATAGCCCTTAGAATCCCATGGGGTGCAGTGCACCCGCTTTTAAGTTTGTGCTGTGGGTTTTTTATGGGATTTATTACTGTTACATGACAAGAGCTTGTGAATTTTTTACTGCTAATTTGACAGTTATAAATCCGAAAGCAGGGTTGCTTTGAAGTTACAGTATATCTGTAAATTCAACTTGTAGCATCCAGTGCTGGAAGGGGTGTAGTGCACTCCTTCTGCTCTTCATAGTTCATTTGCAATTGTTTTCTGTGGGAAAACTAGCAAAGCAATACCCTGCTGTGTTATGGTATTATTCATGCTGGGAACTCATGTTGGGAGCTATTACTGATAAATTCCTGAAAATTTTCTATGTAAATTTCCTTGTGCATCAATACAGGGTTGTAGTGCACTCTGTATGTACTGGGTGGTAGGAAAAACAGTTGAATTTCACCCAGTAGGAAGTTTGTGTTGAGTTTTTTAAAATGGAATTTATTATTTTATGGAATATTTTACTTGACAAGAGCTTGTGATCTTTTTTTACTGCTAATTACGTAGACAGTTATAAATCCAAAAGCATGAATGTTTTGCTTCGAAAGCTTCAATAGCAGGGGTGGATTATACCCCAGAGTACAGGGTGGTACAACACGGAGCTGGGTTTCTAAGGGATAGATTGCCCAGTTATTGTGGGTCTCCTCAGACATTCATCAGCCACTTTGAAGACATGTAAGGGGCTAGGCTTGGAGTCTGGTGCACATTTGGAATGGATTGGCATGTACATCTCTTGCACCACCCAATGGTTTACTTTCCACACATCTAGTGCCTGTTGTACATTTGCTGCAAATCGCTATACAATGTGTACTTGATACCTTCATTAGCTCATTAAAGTGAGCCTTTCTTCCAAATATGCTGTCTCGAGTGTTCATTCCAGGTGCATGGACAAATAAGCATGTCTGCTGTTGAATCCACCACTCCCTCCTCCAATATGTTCCCTGGCCTCTCCCAAGAAATGCCCAATCCCTCATTATGGCCAGTTTTCCTCCCTTCATGCCAGTTTACCTTCTCTGGTGTAGGCCATGGCAGTGGGCTTCTAAAGTTCCTAATAATTTGTGGCAGTGGTTCAGAAAAGGCCACAAGCGGTGTGCTTCTCACATCATGGTCAATGACAGGACTAAAGTGCTGCCATACATCCACCAATAAAACAGAGTAATAAGAATCATTTCCGTTCATCTCTCCCAATTACCGGTGCATTATAGTGGACCACATTTGAAAACCAGTTTGGAATTGGGGGGTAACGGTAGCTAACAGAGAAATGCAAATAAGAAATAATATTTGAAGCAGTGGCTTCCCATTAGTAGCTTTTTACATAGTTATGAGTTAAAATATGGCAAATCAATTTTTAGATATACAGTAGCTTATATGATCCATATTAAATGTACATAAACAAAATTGGATACTGTCAAGAAATTCGCAAATCATAATTTGAACCCTTTAGTTATTGCAGAGCATAATGTATGATCTAATATTTCACATTACATTTTATTTTCATTTAATAGGAAAAGTAATAAAGATAAACTAAGATATATAAAATTACTGTAAAAATACAATTTTAGACATCAGTATTTTTATAGTTATCCCATCCCATTTCTTCATATAAAATTTTTCTAGTTCAAGAACAGTAAAAGGTTGATTCACATTTTGCAATTTTTAATTCCAGTTTATTACAAAAGACTTTATTTCTCAAGTGAAATTATTTTTTGTCTGCCAGCCAACTCTCAATCTTATTAGTTAATTTAGGGTGAAATCCTAACCTAAGCTGCAGAACTCATTTTTCTTCCTGTTCCCATGGTGGTTTGTGCACTGGGCTAACCCCTCACCCCCAAGGAGAGGAGCAAAAGTGTCTTACAGCACTTTTGTGATACCCCAAGGTCAATAAAGAAAATATGCTGGGGATTAGGCTGGCCTAACTGGAGGTTAGGGTTGCAGTCTTTGATAGCCAAGTTAATTGTCCAGAAAACCAGAATGCTTTGACATCCAGAAAGTTTTTTGAGTGCCAACATAAGATAACATGACCTTGGGTTACACATGGCACAATTTCGTAAAAGAACAAGAAATCATGGTTCAGTGTACACAAACTATGGACAAAATCCAGAGTAACTATGGGGAGTCCTTGCTCCAGTGTAAGAACAACTTACTCTGGATTCCAATATTAATTTCCCATAGGTTTTCACTAGATGGTGCAGTAACTATGGGTGCACATAAAGTCTCTTACGTGCTTCCATCGTTACTCTGGATTTTGGGGGTATGTTTCATGAACAAAATTATTTAAAATATTGAACAAAATAAGCTTCAGGCTGTGTGTACAAGCCGTATATGAAACATAAATGAATTTCATGTTTAGATTTATCATTATGTTTAGCCAAATATAAGAGTGCCTCCATATTTGCAGGAGTTTCAGCAGGAGTTTCAGCATGGAACCTTTCATGAATATCTAAATCTGGGAATATGAGAATATGCCTTTCCATACTTTGGAGACAAGGGAAGCTCTACTCCCCTCAATTCCGGAAGGTCTTCTGAGCCCAGCAGATGCCACACATCTCCATCTGTGTTCTGACCCTGAACTTCCTGACCCTGTTCAGGTATCAACAAGCCATGTGGCTTTCCAGTCCCTCCCAATCTTGCCCTCTCCAAGTTCTGTCCATCCCCCAATTGGTTCCAAGTCATCATCAAATGATGACGTAATCCAGGGTATAAAAAATGGGGTCCAGCCTATTCTAGCTCTCTTGAGTTCCTGGGTGACATGGCATGAAGAAGGTAGCTATTTGCTCCCCCTCTTCCTCCATCTTTCTTCCCAGCTCCCTCCCTCTCTGCCCCCCTCATCTTTCTTTGCCTCCCCTTTTCCTTTGGTACACACACTATTCAAGGAACAGGTACACTTCATTTTATGGTACTGAATGAATGTAATTTTGCTTTATGTTTTATAAAAATAAATTATGTTTCTTTGTGATAAGTTTCCTAAGTTATTCTTTTTCTAATGACAGTATCCCCTCTGCATAACACTGTTTAAAAGTTGTGTTTTGCGGTCCTTATATATATGCAAGAGGGCAATAGCTAAATTCCCCTAAGTTTAAAGCCCTTTCGGTAAGAGTACAAAATGACTGTTCAACCATAAAACCGTAAACTATAAAAACAGTTATCATAAAACCATGTCATTTTTAGTGCCTTTTAAGACATTCTGAGTTCCAAAGAGGGTGCACACGAAGGGCCATCGACCCAATTGACCCATATAAGTGGATAAGTGGATAGAGGGACTGCCCCGTATTCCAAAAAACAGGGCAGCCCATCTATAAGCTGATCCCATATACAAGAAGAATCTGAAATCCAAAATGCTTATATTCCCAAATGTTCCAGATAAGGGATAATCAAACCTGTATATACCCCATTCAATTTCATTAATAACTACTTTTTGTAGAAGTTGTGTACATGTGAGGTTCTGGTGGCGCAAGTGGTTAAGACACTGTGCCTGTTAACCAGTAGGCCAGGGTTCGAGACCCAGGTTCCCAGAAGACAAGGAACTCCTGTTACAGGCAGGGGGTTGGACTAGATGATCCACTGGGTCCCTTCCAACTCTATGATTCTATGATCTATGATGTTTGATTTGTCTAGTAAAACGGAGTTGAGTGATGTGGAGCTGACAAGGGATAGATATGTATCTACTTCAGCTGTCCAACCTCCGCCAATGATGCAGGGAAACTATCTGTATAGGAAGAGCAACTGATTCCACCAACAGCACATCTGTTTATAATCTCAACAATGGAGTTTTGAAACAAAACAAAGCTTGCTTGCAAAAGAAGTCCCAGTAATTTTTTAGACTGATGAACCTATACAGGAGATTCTGGGGAATTTAAACCATCCAAAAATACAAAAAGATTTGGAAAAATGTGGGATGAACACAACATTCATCACAATTACATTTTGATACGATTATTTTCCTGCTGTCCCATATTTTTATGCACTAGCAAAAGACTAGAAAAAACCATGTAGAACTCAATGGAGTAAACTCACTAGTAAAAACTATGTAGAAGAGCATTCCTCTTATCTTCTCATCTCTGTTTCTAGTAAAAGTCAATGGGTATCATCCAAAGTCATGCTTCCATGAATGGAAATGTATTCTGTGGACATGCATTACATCAAAGAACAAAAAGAGCATTCTGCTGTGCTCTATTCCCAGAGCCAGATAAAGCTCATCATATATTCAAATTAATCCACCTTCTGAAAGATATCCAGTGGTCATTGACATCTTTGTGGGCTTTATCAAGACTATGACACATTAATTATGTGCATAACAAAAAGGAGCAGAACTAGTAATTAACATTTCCAATATAGATTGCTGGCTGAAAGTCAGGTGGCATGTCATTCCAATACGAGATGGCAATAAATAACTTGTGACACTGGGATTGAAAATGCATTTCTTATTTATGGCAAGTTAGTGCTTGGAAGCTCAGACTGAAAATGTATTTCTCCAACTGAAGAGGAAGTCTATTAAGAATTTGAGGAATACAGCAACTGAAAACCATTGACTCTAGTAATAAAACCGATCAGGTAGTTTGTCTGCACACAAGCTCAGCTTCCAATCAGGGTTTGATCACGGTTGATGGTAAGCTTTGACACATGCCAGAGATTGGTTTGATTGGATTTGATATGAACTGGCAGTGCTTGAAAAAATTGTGATCTCAAAAGCAGGTAGAAAAGGTGAAGGCTCCTGAATACTTTATATAAAATGATGTCTCTCTTTAAAACAGCCTTTTCTATTGGAGTTAGAAGCTCACATATGTATTGTGTTGAGGTTAGTAATGAACAGTCAGTGCAGACACATCCTCTGTTTTAGGCTAATGATAATGATTTGAAATAGGAAGTAAGACTGGTATAATTTTACAAAATTTATAAAAGTATATTGGGCATATTTAGAATTGAAATTGGGTATATTTGGGGTTTCAGCACCCCAAATATACCCAAGAATAGATCTAACCTTTAAGGCAACAAAATGCATGCTGGCCTGTGTAACTGACAGAAGAAATAGACAAGTTTAGCACAGAGTCATATTTTTCAGGTGAACAAAACAGTGCTATTTTTTTTTAAATTAATCATTCCACCCTCATCTTGGGGAATAGGAAACCAAAACACACAATCTGTTACTGTTGATATGGTTGAGTGAGTGAAAAGGGATGCATAACTCAAATTTCAAAGCATACCGTCTTGTACTGCATGACATCAGGTTTCATTCCTTTAGATGAGGTATCTCATCTTTGTATACGACTAAAACCAATAATGAGCTTCCCACCATAAGACACATGCCTGATATATGTATCCATAAAACATGATGTTGTGCAAGTTTCTAAATAAAATAAAGTAGTATCTTTAAAGAATATTATTTTATAGTTTGTCCTCCACCAGATAGTTTATGAAGCCCTGTCCTTGACCCTACTAGGACAGTATTATTAAGAAACAAAAACGGCCTTGTGTGAATGGGATGTGTGAACAGTAAATTGCTGGATGCAAGATGAATTTAATTGAATGTAGCTTCAGATATGCTTCGAAACCGTAGCTAAACCAAAGGTCTCCAAAAGTGACATGGGGATCAGTTCACTGGAGATTCCTGGGTGCTGATGGGGTGGTAAATCCACAGTCAGTCTCATTCTTATGATTGTGGCATTTACACACTTAACAAAGCACAACAGCAACATGGTGAATAATGCTTTACACACTGTTTTTTTTCAGCCAGATCCGGTTAACTGTCTTTTCTCCCAAGAGCGTTCCTGGGGGAAATAGCAGGTTGTAGGCTGCATGGGATCAGTGGTGAAAGACGCTATGCGTGTTAACCTGAAGGTCAGCAGTTTGAGACCTGAGTACTGCACAGCAAAGTGAGCTCTGGTTACTTCCCAGCTCCTGACAACTTAGCAGTTTGAGAGCATGTAAATGTAAGTAGATTAAAAAGGTATCCCCTGCTTTCTGAGGATTCATTTTCTCACAATCTACTCTTGCAACACCTTTAAATTATTCCCAGAAATCATTCATTCAACAAATGTTCCACTCTTTCAACCTCTCTTTGCTGTTCTAACGGCTAAAATTGATTTGATTTGTATATTAAAATAAAATTGATGTTGATTTACCTATGACATGGTGATTCATAATCTTCTGGCTTGTGTGTGTATGTGAAGACCACTTTAGCTCCTGGTCTACTCCATTCCTGAATTTCAATTTGCAGAAATCCTTGTGTGACAGCAGGAATTTGCAAGATAAAAAAAAAAATAAACACTGTCCAGATTTTAGGATCCAACTGGTAGGAATGTATTATATTATTTTTTATTATTTTAGAGATTTATACACCACTTTTCCTTTGCTATTGCAAATGCCCAAGGTGGCATTCTGGTTGGATCCTAATCCACTCTTACGCCTCTGTGGTTAGCGCTTCTCTGTCAGAGGCTGCTTTACATGAAATTTCATTTGAAATTGAAATTGAAAACTGATGAGCTCAGTGGCCCCACTGATAGCAAGGCCATTGCATTTTCCTGTGCAACATCAGATCCATAGATATCCAACAGAGCACAGGTTGGCGGTAGATAGGAGGTTGAATGAGAAAAGGAGAGGGCAGAATAGGAAAGGGGTTGATGGAGCTGGGAAGTGATAGAGATAGGAAAGAAGATGAATGAGGACCAGCATGGGGGCTAGATCAGTGGCAATGCACACTGAATCCAGGTTTGATCCACCATCGTGGAGCAACCTGGGATCTCTCCATACTCATCATACCAAAATATATGCTTTTCAGATCAGCGGAGAGGTGATTCAGCAAATAACAAGCAGGACTTCCAGCAGCATTCATTAGGGGAAAAAAACTGTTTTGCTGTTCCTACCCCTACCCTTTTAGCCCATCCTATTTACTCCAGGATGTGGCACTTGGGCTGGATCCTAACTCTAGACCCAGGTGACCCAGAGCAGTTCTGCACTGTTTAGATCTGTGGCATATCTTTAAGTAGCACAGATCAATTTGGCCCCAAATGCTTTTCCTTTTTCTGGGCTGAGCCACAGGCAGCCCTAACTCCAGTCTGAATATGGGGTAAGTCAGCCGAACTCCCTGTTCTAGCGTGTGTTAGGATTGGGTTGTCAGTATACTGTGTAGTGGAGGGTGGGCACAGGGCCTGGCTCTTCTGTCTGCATGGGTGTTGGGTTTGGCGGCACACCACATGGCACCATGTGGATTTGTCATCACATGGTCTGAACAGAAGTCAAGTTCTGCTCCATTTCCACCCAGAACTTCCCTTCTTGCTCCAAAATTATCAGTGTGAAAATTGCTAGGTTGCACACTTAAAATCACGACAGTGTTTAAAAATAATATTGACTCTGTCCTACCTTTTAAAGAGGCCAAGATATTTGAGGAAACGAGAACAGAAAATGGGTTCATGTCAAATTGGCTTTGCCTACTGGAAAATGTTGATTTCAGACTGCAGATGTTGGCCTTCAACACTGATCCTTCTCTTTCCATATAATTTATTACTCAGTGTTTTCTAACCTGTAATTTTAAATCTGGTTTGGGAAGCTTCAAGCCTAATTGACAAGCAGAGACTTTGTTCGCACAGTTGTTACTAACGTTGTTTCCTCATGTATTTTTCAGTGCTCCTGCTAGACTGAAAATGAGCTGTCTGTTCTTTGTGTATTTGCAGATTTGGAAACAGGCAATAAGGATGAAGGCTCCAGGTGACTTTACCTGGAAACTGAAGATGCAGACACCTGGCATTTCATCTCTTATTTTCTAGAGCATTATACCTGCAGTGCATGCACTCCCTCAGATTATGGCAAATACGGGGATAGTAACAGAGTCAACCCATCTGTACCTATTTATGTAAATTGGATATTAGGATTGGGTTACCTGATATACAGTATTAGGACATGATTTTTGGTTTGTCTGCACTCTAATAACCTGCTTGTATTTGGGCTAGACTGCCAACATCTAAACCATTTTTCATGCCTGCTTGTTTTGGTTTTGTTGCTTTCTCTCTGTGTTATGTAACCGTTTTTTCCCTTGAATTTTTAAGAAATTGTGGGCGCAGTTCTAACCAGTTTAGGCCAGTGAAACTTGCTCATTGCCCCTTTGCTGTAGGGTTGCCATATAACTTCAAAAACAGAGACCGTTCCAATTATGCTAGTAACAGCGATGCCAATTGGGTCAAATGTATTTAAAGTCCATAAATTTCAAAACTTTGAACAGACAACTAAGGCTGCAATCCTAAATACACTTTCCTGGGAGTAAGTACTATTGAACACAATGGGACTTCTGAGATGACATGTTTGGGATTGTACTGTAAAGAGATGGCAGCCATAAAAGACTGCCTTCTTTGATACAGTCTGGCTTCTGGACAGTTTTGTAATCAGAAATGTAATTAGGTGCCATCGTCCATGGCAATAAATAGAATCAGTGGCTCCTATCTTATGGAAATCCCTTTGTCTTTTCTTTTGAACAGCTCCCTCCTTGGAGACATTTAAGCAGGGCCTAAATATGTTTATTTTTAAATTAGGCTTCTGGGTCTGGGGGTTTATTAATAATGATTGATTTTATAGGCTTACAGTTTTCTTAAGTACTGATGGCTGCAGGGTTGTTGTTGTTTCTTCGGCTTTTGTGTGACATTTTAAAGATAATTTTATGGTTTGAGGAGACTACTGACCATTAGTGCAATCCTAAGCATGTCTAGTCACTATGTGTTCAATCGTACAAACTCCCAGAAAAGTGGGAACAAGTGGGGTTAGGACTGCAGTCTAAAACTTTTAAAATATGTTTCTAGGCCTGTAAACCCTTTGAGTGTTGTTTTGGGGGAATGGAAGGAAGGAAAAAGAATGAAATAATGAAAGAAAGAATAAAAGAATCTGATGTTTTCATACACATTGTCTCCAAAGAAGGGATGGAGAGCAAGCATGTTCCACACAAGCACTCCCTCTTCCTTATTTAAGAAGCAACCATTAACGTGAAATATAATATTATTTTTATCTTTCCAGGTGTTAGCCTAAGGTTTAATTTTGCCTCCCTGTGCCTCATCTTTTCCCCCTTTATTTCTTTTCAGTTGCTACCACTGTCCATCTATCTCTCCAGTTTTGAGTATATAAATCTCAATTGCATCAAATTCAATGAAAGAAGCCCTCAATGATATATCAGTTCTGTGGCATCTTCTGGAGAGTTTAACTCACAGAGCTGCCTTTAGTTAGAGAGACAGCCTTTGTGGGACAGAATGTTTCAGTTTGTTATCTGATATTATGATAAAAATCTGCTTTCTCCTGCTTGAAAGTTAATAGGTCACTTAGCACTATGAATAATGCCACAGAAAGAAAAGCTTCATCTGTGTTCATGTCCCCCTCACAATAGGCAGGTATATTCCAGTGCAGATATGATCAATGCCGATTACCTTTCATTTCTCTTTTTAATTTGCCTTACCTTTAGGTAATACCTGTTCCCACGGGAGGCTGGGATATTCCTATAGTGATGGGATTGTCCCTCGTTGCTCTGTATAGGTAATCTTACTTAAAGCGTGGGTGGAAGTCCTTATAATGAGGGGTCCAATCTCCTCAGACTAGTTGCAAAGCCATAGCTGGATCCTATATCAACCTTTTCAAACTTTCAAGAAACCAACAGAATAATTGGAACAGGACAACCAATTTTTTAAATGCTACTCATGTTCTTCCTCACTGTAAACAGTTGTGCATGGTGAACAAAAGTATAAGAATTCCATTATGGTGTTTAAAGGCAACAATAAAGTAGTGATACTCAAGAGAGGTGGGCAGAATGCCCCCTGCCTCCAATAGGCACAGGAATTACCTCTAAAAGTAAGGCAAATTCCCACTTTTTATGGTGGAGTTGGGACTTTCTTATGCTCGGGATTTCTTATGCCAGAGCCCCTGACCAGACATTACAAAAGGGTGGTGCATCATATAATCCATACCATAGCACACACAAAAATTTTTTTTGACAAGCCCATGTACAGGTTCTGTTGCTGCTGTTATCCACAACCTTCCCTCCTCACCAAAAACTCTTGGAAGAATCTTGGGGCAAAGGTGCCTCCTAATTTTATTCAGTGGATTTGATGCATTAATTTGCAATATAATATTTCTTCTGAAAAGGTAATATATAACAGGTCACCAAACAGCACAGATATGGTCACATCAAAGAGGAGAGTAGATCAAAGAATTTTTCTCACTACCCCAATAATGAGATTAGCTAGCGGCAACGCTGTGGGTGTGTTGAACTACGTAGTTAAAATGCACAGTGGTGCAAAATACAGAGATAATTCCAAAGAAGATGAAATTCCCTGGATATTTAATAATCATGAACTATTAAAACTGAATTATGATTTTTAAAAAAGTCTCTAAAAACCTTCAAGCTCATAGTAAGTAAACCTGTATTTTAGTTTACATTGCATCTACATTTCTAGCTGTCAGTCGAGAGACATGTCATTAGTGCCACACTTATTAAAGATGCAATCTAGTAATCAGAATAAATTCAATGTCTATTGGGAAACAATGGGGGAGTTGCTACGATATGCTCTGTTAGATGGAAAGTAATGTATGCTATTGATTTATCAATAGCCGCCAAATCAGGATGTCCCAGAAGTGGAATGAAAGAGATGGGCAGATAACGTATTGGACAGGTCTTGAGGATGCTTATTTATAGACTGTCACGCATAATGTTGTTTGTATTGAATTTATAGACCAGCTAGATTCTTTCAGTGCGTGATTTTGAATTCAGTTTATGATGCAACGTTAAGGCTATCCTGCTGGCGCAAGCAAAATTAAACAGACAACTGATTTCAGTTGGTCAGCCTGGACTTGTTTCATCAACAAATAAGGATTCAAAGGCACACAATCTATTGTACTACAACAATTTCACAAAACATGGAATTATGCTGATGTTGTAGACAGGAAAAAATTTTGAGCTTGGGCTATGAGATCAGAAAATGAAGCCAAGAACTGAAATTAGATTTAACTGTCGTCTTCTATTGGGACTAACTAAAATCTTGTTTGGACTATAATAAGAGAAGGCATAAACATGACTACCGCTATGGTGGAACTGACCTTTTCAAAACTGAACTCACAGTTTTAGTTTGGTAACCTTTTGAAGGAAGACATTTTGCTACCCTAGGAATAATTACAGTCCTATTGAGATTTTCTCTTCTGCTCTTAAGATATACTCTTTCACTTCTAGTGAAGTCCAAAATTAAACATGGCAGCAATTAGTAGTGTCAGCTGAAAAGGTTTGAATTGTCCAAGGCTTCCCCTTCACTTGGCCAAGTTGTCAGAGGTAAGGATGTTTGCTGACCTACCTGCCTATGTCTTGCTATATAAAGACGCAATGAAATCAGACGCAGGCTCAAACTGGGGTGAAGTGCTGCCCTTTTAAATTAACATAAAACTGGTTTCTGGGGCATCAAGGATCTTTCCTGGATGTACCTTTTACACTTATTCTGTGGTTGTTTTTACCCATTTTGACCCAGGATTCTGCTGTCTTTCCATGTTAATTGCTTAGTCTGTGATCCTAACCAATCAAGAAAAAAAAAATAATCAGGACCACATGGGTAAGATAACATCATTCTCTAGCAACCACTTGGGAAAGCTGCACATTAATAAGAGTAGATACCTACTTCTTTTTATAGTGACTAAAGCAGTCAGCTGCTCTGAGCAGTGTGCAACTCCTTGGAGTGTGCCTATGGTTGCCATATATCCTGGAAAATTGGGGCTGTCCCAGTTTTCAGGGATTGCATTCACATACTGGCAAGTTTGACAGGGGGGCCTGTTCCAGTTCTGTGGAAGAGAATTACGGCAAACCTAAGTGTGCCAGAAGTGATGGTGAAATCAGATTTTCATTGACATCGATTGCAGAATCAGTGCAGAAACGTAGTGTAGTGCAGAAATCAGTGCATTTCATTGACATCAGACAAGTGCAACATTTAAAGAGACAGCCCTGCAGAAGCAGAACATGCACAAATGCTGCTGTGTCCATGTGATAGCATCACTGAATGCAAATATTGATTTCATGGTGTTGGTGGAAAGAATAGTAGACTTTAGTAGTCTGGGCAACAAGATGCCTCTCCCTAATTTTCTATACTGTGTTGCAAAGCTGCAATGCCACATAAGAAGAGATCAAGTGTTGCTTGATGCTTGTGCAAGAAGGGATGCTGCAGAAGTTTTTTTGGGAAAGGGAGATGCTGTCTCCATATTTCCCGGACATCACAAGCAGGTTGGCAAACTGGCCACTGAAAACTTAGCTTTGATGATAGTATTAGGGCCAAGTTGCCTCCATGAACAGGCAAGAGGATCCAGGGAAAGCTTTGCTCTAAGATCCCCCAGAAATTTATCACAAATATTAAGCACAAGATTTTCTTCTACACATACCACATCTTGAGTGGACTTACTGATCATCTTCACTTCTCAGGGCTTACCAGAAGCATCAGCAAACAGAGAGGTGCCACTTGGCAGCGCACAACCATGCTATGAAGTTAATGAAGCTGTTTTGGCTTATCCCTAAACGGAAAATGTAATTTTAGAATGGCATAGAAAAAGATAACATTGTTTATCCATAAAAAAAAACATTTTAAACACAGATAACCCATCTGCAACCCCTTTTCTTCCTAAAACAGAAAAATACAGCTTTTTGTAAAACATGTGTAATCACAAATAATTTGTTGAGAAAATAGAGATTTGAGCTATGATAAGTAAGTTTGAGAACCCTCAATACTCACATTACTGCTAATTATTATGTCTTAATTTTTCCCAGTCCAAGGCACTCCAAATAGTTTTGCAATTTATTTTAAGATAAAATGAGAGTGGAAACACACCCCCAACAGTATTTCTTTTCTGAAAAAACTGTGCAGGTTTTGGCAGATTTCCATGCAATGGGTTTTATTCTCAGGGAAATAACCAAGAATGAGGACATTTTTTGAATTCAAGCTCAATGGCAGCAGTAATCAACCTTCCATAGACCATGGCCCTGTTCTACGGAGATAAAGTTTCCACAGACCAGCTGGACTGTACTTATGCAGTTTTCTCCTGCCCCAGAGTGAAGTGCGCATGGTAGCCCAGAGGCTAAAGCTGAAGATATCTTGCAGAGCAATTATGGCCATGGTCAAAGGTGTACCTATTGTGGATCACACCCAGAGCAATGGCACTTAGCTGGAGCTTGCAGTCCTGAAGTTCAGGAGTAAAGTGATGACTACTGCTACAATCCTAAGCACACTTTCCTGGGAGTAGATACTTTTGAAGTCAATGGGACTTACTTCTGAGTAGACATTCTTAGGATTGCACTGTATATAACATTGCTGCCAACCTTCTAGGCTCTTGCATTGATTTAAATGTGAACAGATTTCTTGCCTCCTTTTGGAAATCTTATTGCTCTTGCTAATGAGAAAGAAAACCATGACTGAGAATGACAGCACGTGACAGTCGGGCCCAAAGTGACTCAGTGTGCAGTCCTAACAAATTTAGCCCAGCAGAAGTTACCCATCTCCCCCAGCATGTCTGGAGTGGTGCATAATTCCCTTATGGCACTTTTGCGGTACTCCCAGGCCAGCAAAGGACATGTTTGGACTTGTGCCAACCTAAGCAGGGGTCTGAATTCTGCTGTCAAAGATTGCCAAAGGAAGGCTCAGGCAGTATGATGATGAACGTTGCAACTGGAGCAGCCTGCCCACCAAACGCAGCCAATTGATTCCACCAGCCATAGTTTTTCACTGGACAGAAGGCACAACAAGTCCAGGATTGTGATCTGGTCTCCTTTTCATAAAGAAAGCATAACAGGGGCTCATATAGCTGACATGGAAATTCTTAGGATAACTGTATGGTAACAAATGTCTTTTTTTCCTAGAAGACTCCTAGGCATGTCTTTTTAGGAGTAGTCTCGTGGGCAAAAAGGTGCCAGTACTGACTACCTCCAGAAAAAAGCCCTGTTCGTAACACATATCCCGGGAGCCACTGTTTCTATACTGTTTGGTGATCATGTGGGATGAAGCTGTGCCTTCTTCCATCCATGGTGTTACACTGGTAAGGAAAAGGTAAAGATGTTCCCCACAGTTTGTACTGCTAGTCGTGACCGAATGTAGGGTGTGGTGCTCGTCCCCTTCCAGGTTTTAAGGTTTCAAAGCCTTAAGATCCAATGTTGTCCGAAGGTGCTTCCATGGTCGAGGGGCCAGCATCACTATACGCCAAGGTGCATGGAACACTGTTTTACCTTCTCAGAGAAGTAGTACCTATTTGTCTTTGAACTGATAGGGTTGGCAGGAACTGTGCTAAGGACAGGAGCTCACTCTGTCTTTGAGAGTCTCTAACCCTGGACTGCTGGTTAACAGACACAGCATCTTAACCACTTGCTCCACTAATGCTCACTGTTACACTGGTGCTTATGAAGAATTATATTTGTTTAGGAAGGAGCAACCTCATAGTCACCTTCCACAAGTCCTTGGACTCATAAAAGTATCTTCCATAAAACAAAACCTAATGCTGGAAGGAACTCTGTGCAGCTGGAAGTCTAACATCTATAACATTTTTTTTTCTTAGTCAAGGTCTTCATTTTCCATGATTGAGATTTCTTTCTCTGGTTGCATTAATCTGAACCTTTCCCTTTCAATATACATTCCTGAGACAAAACCAGTTTCCCACAATATAGATCTTGGCTACCAGAATAAATACAATTTTACTATCATCATAATGATATTTCTGGTGAAAGCCTAAGTGTCATTCTGAAGGGGGACAGATGCTCTTAAATAATAACTAACATTTCAGGGTTTCCATCAGAGTACAAAAAAACCTACCATTAACTTTACAAATGAGAATAAAGTTAAAAGGTTCTAGAAAATTACCAATGAATCACTAGAATCTACTTGAGTCAGAGATATTATTCCTAAATTGCTGCCATGATATAGAACTTTTAACACTGATACTTCTGGGCTGTTTTCTGTGATATTATAGCTTGAATGGTTCTGAGTGGATCATACTATTTGGTGGAATTACCTGTGATTTTAACATTAACCATAAAATAATACCTTGCATTTATATAGGGCCTTTTGAGTGTTTAAAGCTTATAGTATCTCACAATAATGGCTGTGAGATGGCATTAGTCCTATATTACATTTTAGAAAGAATCAAGTTATTTAATAAAATTGGAGGAACCCATGTTTTCTGGAATGGATTAACAGCAATGAATCACTAGGCTGCTTGGTAAAATTGGGTAGTCTTGTTAGACACAATGGGCTTGTTAGGCACAATGTTCCAACTATCTCCAGACTTGCAATACAGAGTGCATAGGTGGCTGGTTCCTGGGCAGCCCAATCCTATGTGCATTGCCCTGTCTGCAACGTATTGCTAGTCCTTTGCATACTGCATTGGAATTTCAGCTGCTAGAGGTCTCCTCAAAGTAATTTACCTCTTTACCCTGGAGTAAGTACCAACAGCCACAATGGGGCAACTCAGGCCTGGGGCAGTGAAGCAGAAAGGCAATGTAGGATTTTCCCAAAAGGCTGCAATCATGGATCATCCTCTTCAGTTATCTTTGATAACTGTTATCTTTGAGAACCACTCACCGCTGCAAGTATGACTCCTCCCGGGAGGAAATCATCAAAACCCTCTTAACTCAGCTGCTCATCAGGTTAAGTATCTGTACCTTTGAGACTGAAGGCCTTTTCAGTCTGCTTGGTTAACATTCATATTTACCTGAATAAATCATCATGCACTGATCATTATCAAATCAAGAGGTAACTGCAGGCAAGTCTTTGTTGCTTGAAAGAAACTCTGTATAACCATATCAAGACTTCATTATGCAAAACTGTTTTTATATTGTCAGTCATAAACAAAAATGGCAGTGTGATTCCCTACTAACCCCTTCCATATTTCTAAGGTAAACAGATAAAGCATTTGAGCATACCCTACAACAGTGATTTTCAACCTTTTTCATCTCATGGCACACTAACAATTTCAAGCCACTCCACTAGTTGATTTTACCATTGACAAGGCACAGTAGGCTGTTCAAATCCCTCAATTTTCTTATTAATTAATGTCAATCCCCAAATTCCCAAAGCATACATGAGGACTATCCGTGGCACACCTGTGTGCCATGTAACACTGGTTGAAAATCACTGCCCTCCAAGATGCAAGTTAACATTTTGATAAAACTTAATATCTTGATTCAAATTAATCAAGTCTTGGGAGGACCAAAAAGTTTTCTCCATTGAAATCCAAAGATCAAAACAGGGATATATTCTACAAAAACAATTTCACTTATGGGTCAACCCCCTCTCCACACACATGTACTCTCTTTCTCTTATCCTGTACTTTACTGTGACATATTCTGTTCTTCTTTTTGAATCTCAATGACATTAATGGGATGTTTGGCAAGTGCATTGGGATCTTCAGCCTGCTGTTTGTCTGATTTGCCGTCTAAAGTTCAAAGATAAACCAGGAGATGGAGACAGTTAAATTAGATACATAACCTTTGACTGTCCTAGATTACTATCCAGAATGCTGATATAGAATTTGACAAGAGACAACATCAAAATCCATTAGATCAGGGTAAAGAGGGAGGGGAATCACACATTGTATGAGGTGATAATAATCAGGTAATTAGGACCCAAGCAGCATGACCTTCTTAAATGAGCAGCGCAAAGGAATTGAGAAAAACAGCAGAAGAGGAACAAGAGATGTCTTCAGTAAAATTAGAGATCTCAAAGATTTTGTGCAAAGATGTGCACAAAGATAAGGAACAAAAATGGTAAAGACATAACAGAAACAGACAAGATTAAGAAGAGGTGGCAAGAATAAACAGAGGAATTCTAGAAAATGTTTCTGATAACCACTATTGTGTGATCACTGAACTTGAACTTTGGAGAGTGAAGTCAAGTGGGCCCTTGAAAGTATCACTAATAAGAAAGATAGTTGTGGTGAAGGTATTCCAGTTGAGCTCCTGAACATTTTAAAAGTTGCTGACAAAGATCCCTCTAGTTAAAGATCCCTCTAGTTTTGGTTTTCCCTGTGATATTGTATGGCTGTGAGAGCTGGATCGTAAAGAAGGCTGACTGCTGAAGAATAGATGCCTTTGAATTAAAGTGCTGGAGAAGACTCTTGAGAGGTTACAATTAGGGTTACAATTCTATATATACATATTAGGAAGGAAATTCTATTAAACTTCATAGGGCTTACCACTTCTGAGTAGACAGACATAGGATTGTATTGTGGCTCTTTTGACTTTGTATTGGCATCCTTCAGTCTCGAAAGACTATGGTATCGTGCTCTGATTGGAGGTCCTGAAACAATATCTAGTGTGACTAAAGAGGCCAATTTGAGAGTGGGAATCCCTTCCACACTGAGGACAAATAAATTCCATCCCCTGCCCAGGTCCCAGGTTTCGCTGCTTTCGGGTCTGTCTCTTTGCTTCAGCCTGCCGAACAAGTGTCTCTTCCAGTTGGAGAAGGCCATGCTGGGTCTTTTGCCTCCACACTGAATGGTGGAGGTCAAGGTTTCCCAGCTGTTGATGTCCATTCCCAAGGCCTTTAGATCCCTCTTGCAGATGTCCTTGTATCGCAGCTTTGGTCTCCTTCTTGGGCGCTTTCCCTGCACTAATTCTCCATGTAAGAGATCTTTTGGAATCCGACCATCAGCCATTCTCACGACATGCCCAAGCCAGCGTAGACGCCGCTGTTTCAGAAGTGTGAACATGCTAGAGATTCCAGCACGTTCCAATACTGTGTCATTTGAGACTTTGTCATGCCAGGTGATTCCAAGAATACGTCGGAGACAGCGCATATGGAAGGTGTTCAGCTTCCTCTCCTGCCATGCATAAAGGGTCCAAGACTCACTGCAGTACAAGAGTGTGCTCAGGACACAAGCTCTATAGACCTGGATCTTTGTATGTTCCGTCAACTTCTTATTAAGCCATACTCTCTTTGTAAGCCTGGAGAATGTAGTAGCCGCTTTACCAATGCGTTTATTCAGCTCAGAGTCTAAGGAGAGAGTGTCAGAGATAATTGAGCCAAGGTACACAAAGTCATGGACAACCTCCAGTTCATGTTCAGAGATTGTGATACAGGGAGGTGGATCCACACCCTGACCCATGACTTGTGTTTTCTTCAAGCTGATTGTTAGTCCAAAGTCTTGGCAGGCTTTGCTAAAACGGTCCATAAGTCGTTGAAGGTCTTCGGCAGAGTGAGCAGTAACAGCAGCGTCGTCGGCGAAGAGGAACTCCCGCAAGCATTTCAGCTGGACATTGGGCTTTGCTCTTCGTCTGGAAGGATTGTAGAGTTTTCCGTCTGATCTGGTCCGGAGATAGATTCCCTCTGTTGTGTTTCCAAAAGCATGCTTCAGCATGACTGCAAAAAAGATCCCAACTAAAGTTGGTGCGAGGACACAGCCCTGCTTCACTCCACTTCGGATGTGAAAGGAGTCTGATGTTAAGCCATCAAAAACTACAGTGCCCTTCATGTCCTCGTGAAAGGACCTGATGAAGTTGAGGAGCTGAGGTGGGCATCCAATCTTGGGGAGGATTTTAAAAAGGCCGTCCCTACTAACCAAATCAAAAGCCTTTGTAAGATCTATGAAGGCTACAAAGAGTGGCTGTCTTTGTTCCCTACATTTCTCTTGCAACTGTCGAAGGGAAAATACCATATCAGTGGTGGACCTGTTGGCTCGAAATCCACACTGTGATTCAGGATAGATCCTCTCTGCAAGCACCTGAAGCCTCTTCAGTATGACTCGGGAAAGCAGCTTCCCTACAACGCTAAGAAGAGAGATGCCACGGTAGTTGTTGCAGTCACCCCTGTCGCCTTTGTTCTTGTACAGTGTGACAATATTAGCATCCTTCATGTCCTGTGGTACTCCACCTTCCCTCCAACAGAGGCAGAATATCTTGTACAGTTCAGTGGAAATGGTCCCTCTACAGCACCTCAGAACTTCAGCAGGGATGTTATCTTTCCCGGGTGCCTTGCCAAAAGCAAGGGAATCCAGGCCTTCGTTTAGTTCTTCTAAAGTTGGTTCACTGTCAAGCTCCTCCAAGACAGGCAGGCACTCAATGTTGTTTAATGCTTCTTCAGTTACTCTTTTGACTGTAATCTGCATATATCACCAACTTTACAAAAATCATTGGACCATTCAATAGAGGTGTAATTCATCAGAATATATACATTAATTTGAACACTTGCGGGTGTTGGGTAGCAATTTTGCAAGTATTGGGCGCCAGCAGTTCATCATTACGGGCTGTAAGATTTGTCAAAAATATCTTATTTATTCAGTGCAAAAGTTAGAAAATGGTGATGTTTTTAAAGTTACATCTTTCTAGAAAAATCCAACTTCAATGGCAGATAAAATATTCAAAATATTATTAAAATGCAGACCTGATTTGGTGCTTACTTTTGCCATCTTCGACTGATTAAGCTAAATCATGGATTAGAAGAGATACAAATTAGGGTACTTTTTCAAAGAAACCATCTGCCAGCTATCATCTTTGGCCTTCTCTTGCTAGCAGAGATCACATTTATAACAGTCTATGACTACTCAAAAATTAGACAAGGAGGAGCACGATCTAAAATATCAAGTCACTAAATTAAGTGAGACAGTACTAAAATGAAAGGTCCTGCCTAAGAGGGGCTTATTACTACAAGTCAGCTTACACAAATGTACTAAAAAGAGAACGACATATTCTGAACTGTATTTAGAATTGCAGCTTCTGCTACTCATATAGATGAGCTAAGCAGTCTCTAATCATACTGGTGTGACTGGAGTAGGGTAACGTTTCATCCATAAAGGCATCACATCCTATGCATCCTTTCCTGGGAGTGAGCCCCACTGCATATAATGGAACATACTTTAGAGTAGACCATCTTAAGATTCAGCTGTGAGACACTGAGGGCACAATTCTAACCAATTTAGGCTAGCATACCACAGCTGGCATATCTCCCCATGTTAGTGTGTGGAGAAGATGCTAGTGGAGTGCCGAAACCAGCCATATCTTGGCTGGAACTATTTTTCGCTTGTTTATCAAGACATTCGAGTATATCGAGTGTATATTGAGTTGAAATTTATTAGAAATGTATGCTTGTCTTATAAAACAATCCAAGTTGATCTCAATCCAAGGTTTTACTGTACTATATAATAAATTATATGTAATAGTTTTATTTAATAAGTGAAAACTTACCTGCATTGTGAGAGTAGAATTACCCACGTTGTGGGAGTGCTAAGTTGGAACATCATGATGTTATGCGATAGCACTACTGGGCCACAGGGCTTCTAGTTATGCTTCATATTTAATTAGAATGTGATGTCAAAATTACAGTACTTGTTTTGCAAGACAAGCTAACATTTTACATGTCTGTGCACTGATCTAACCTCCCCCCACCATGAGTGGCGCAGAAGTGCCTTACAATACTTTTGCAACATACACAAGCCAACAGAGGACTTGTGCCAGCCTACCTGGGGTTTAGGATTGCAGCCTCAGAGAGCAATCCTAACTAATTTAGGTCAGCACAACTCACCTGTATTCCTTTTCCCACAGTGGTGTGGGACTGTGCACTGACCAAACCTCCTTCCCAGGAGTGGCGCAGAAGTGCCTCATGGCACTTTTGCGACACCCCAAGGCCAGAACATAACTTGTTCCTGGATTTATGCCAGCCTAACTGGGGATTAGGATTGCAGTTAGCCCAATCCTATGCCTATCTACTCAGAAGCAGTTCCCTTATAGTCAATTGAGCTTATGCCAGGAAAGTGTGGTTAGGATTTCAGCATCCGTTTTATACCATACCATATTCCTTCCCTTTTTCTTGCAAAGTTCTTCACTATTTTTGCATATCAAAGCATCCATATTTTGAAATGCAAATTCAATTGACAGATAGAGCTATATTTTCCAACTACCGCAATTTAATCTCAGACTGAAAATTTTACCAATGCAAATCAGTCTGCTTTGGCTACAGAACACATTTACTTTCCAACCAGCTCAGTTAAGGCTTACACATGATAAAAGATGTTTAATGAAAAATGTAAATTTCACACGGCACCTGCTGTAAAAGATCGTTTCCCCTTCATTGGACTCAAAGATGTATGGAGAACTTCACTGCTTTTGTAATGTTAGCATAGCTGAACAACCTATTTTTATAATTTTTAAAGATTTGGAATTCAGTTCTTTGCATCAGCAAGATATTCATTCCTTTAACTTTTCATTCAGTAGCCTAAGCAATATCATTGGCTATGGTTAGGTTCTAAAGAGAGCTATTTTAGGGGAGCCCAAGGGCTTCGGTATGCCATGGATGTAACAATTTCGTTTAACAGCAGGTGCCCAAGTTGTATCAAAAACCACATTTCAAGTTTCCCAGATCAGTTTCCATTGCCATTTTCTGTGTGGCATAAGTAAGACTGCTTTTCAAAAAGCAGAAATTCAGCATTCCCTTGAACATGCAGGGATAGTTGGACAGGAAGGGCCCGATCCATTGATATATTTTCATTTTCAAATCACATTCACAGAACACATGCAGACTGAATGGTCCAACCCATACCATCAGCTGGGGCTGACTTTTCCATGAAGTCAATTTAAGTCATGTCAGGCATCTGACTTTCAAGGGACACCCTTCTTCAAGCAGTCACTCTCAGTACTGTTCATCCTCCCAAACCTTGAATCAGAAAAGTAGGAATGGTGCGCTGGCCCACTGTTGTCCTCCATGTGTTCTCTTCTGCACCCTCCCTCTTTTGATTTACCAATCCAGAGAGTGGGAGAAGCAGAAGCTGGATATCAGCAGGAAAGAGGGAACACTGAGATGCAATCCTAACCCATGCTAACTAATCCTAATTAGTCCCATGCTGGCCCAGGGTTGTCACAAAAGGCACTTCTGTGCCACTCCTGGTGGGGGTAGGTCAGTGCACAGACATACATTGGCCTCCCCAATCACTGTAGGCATGGAGAAATGAGGAAATTGCTTAGGATTGCACCCTTAGTGTGAGGTTTGAATGGATTTCACTATGTTGACTCCATTTTTTCATTGGGAACCCTGATGTTACAAGGTTCATGTGTGGAAGAGCATACATACATGAGGAATGAGGGATGTATTCACACTTTCCAAAAAATATGTGGATGTCAGAGACATTTCCTGAAAGAAATTGCCAAGGTGCTGTGATGATAATGAATGGTCAGCACTGGACAATATTACTTCCTTGCCCACAGAATAGGAGAGAGAACTGTAGAGTTGTCTGAGTTGGTGACCTCTACAGAACCATGAGGACTTCTGTGATTTCTGATTCTCTCTTGAGACATTTTACTTGGGACTAAAAGCAGTCAGACTGCTCCACTTGAAATGGAGCATATTTCAACTTTCAACCAACAGGTTTTTAACATGCGATTAAAATATTAACATGCTATTTTCCTCTCCCTCTTACATTCTGAATATAAAGCTAAGATAGTCCACCTGCAATTATTTCCTCCACCCTGACATTGCAGGCTGATATGCAAGTGAATACAGTTCTTTCTTGCTGCCCTTGGGTTGCTGCCCTATAATGGGGTGGAGGGGAGGGCAGTCACTGAGACTTCCTCAGGGTAAAACAGTGATTGTTTCCATACCTTGGAGTTGCCTTATCCTTACCCTAGAGTTGGAAAGTTGGTTAATACTGTGCCCTGATTAACTTTCTCTTGTACTGTGATGGGAATTTGGACTGAATGAAGAAATCTACAATTTGCAAGGTCCTTCACAGCCACACAAAAATTGGCCTGCTATTGTGTGCTGCTGGGCCACTGCCACATATTGTGAGAGGTGTGGCATACACAGCAGCAGCTCCTGGAAGCTCCACAACCACCAATAATAATTTGATGGTGGAGTGGGCTGTGGCGGGGAGGGGAAATAACTGGGCATGTCAGGGGAGGAACTAGATGGCATCTAAGGGAAGGACGAGGGTGGATCCAGCAGCAGTCTTGGGTGGTGGATCTAATCAATCAGTATTCTGTTTGTTTCTGTGCTTTTCTCAAACTTGTGCCAGCTCTGTAGTGATTGTGGGTCTGAGAAAGCCCATAGTAATTGAGCCGTCTACCAAAAGTAAGCCAAAAATACTCCCTGCGAGCTGTCCAATTGCCTCCCACCCCCACTACCATAGGCTGCAGTCCATTTGCCTCCTTTCACCACCACTGTATCTTCTAGCACAGTTTGCAGTGGCTGCATACTTTGGCCGGGGTGGGGGGAGTTTGGGAATGGATAGTAAGCTTTTTTAAGGAAGCTAGTTTAATATAGAGCACATTCTTTGCATACATCTGTTCTCCATTTCAATGCCTACAATCTCATATAACAGGCTAGTAAAACACTGTCAATTAAAGTAAATTCAACAGGGTCAAAGGTCTGACTCATTAGAAGTCAACTCCATGCATCACATAAGTGACGCAGCCTGCTAGAGACCTGTGGTTCAGAGCCCACAAAATCTGGAGCCTTGCCTGGCGCTTAATAACAAATGACTTGACTCCTGACAGCCACTTACACCAATAAGAGATGTGCAGGAGCTGCACACTGATTATCACTGTTCTTAGAATGCAGCTTCCAAATGATAAGTAGCAGCCATTGCATTGATAGGTCAAGATGATCCAGCTACATTTTCAATCTGTATTTTCTGCAGGTACGTGATGTTCTGTGGCAACAAGATTGAAACGCTGAAGTACAGCAAATTGGTAAGGGGAACATAAATGCTGCCTGTTCATCAAAGTGGTGTGATTTTCCTTTTGTGTCTTTACAAGACTAAAAAAGAAACCACAACAGAGAAAGAAATGTCTTGAACTCTTGAGTGACACTTGGGAACATCGAATGTGATGGGCAAGCAATGGAGGAACACACTGGTGAAGAAAACAACAACAAAGTAAAATGACAGATCTGATGAATTAAAGCACTTAGCTCCTTGATCAGGGCTAATAGCTCTGGAGCAAGGACGGGAATTTTGAAGAGGGCTAATTATACTAACAGAAGGTTTGTGGAGCTGAACTCTTCATATTTTATTGGACTGAACATTATGTAAAGTAGTCATCACAGCAAATGGTCTAGAATAGAATAGACATCCTACCTTACCTTGAGAATGTCCTGTGACTGCCTGCTGCCCTCACTACAGGATACGGCACATGCCCCACTGGCATGACCATGGAGATGTCTTCAGACAACACTGACTCTTCAGCCATTGGGATAGCTAATGATCATGTAGTCTGGTACGAGCTCAAAATGTTGTCCCAGAAGTGATGGTATTATAGTTCATTAATACCCTATTTTTCCACATTTTTAGCCAGTACTGTCAAGCTCAGCATGTAGCTTCCCTAATGTTTGTAGGGAAACACCCCCTGCACCTCCTAGCCATACCACTGTCCTTGGCCCTGTAACAGGGATGAGCAGTGCCCTTAGAGTTGATCATGACTAACAGGTCAGCCTGCTGCAGGGGGCACCTTTAAAAGTGCCACGTAATCTCAGGCAAAAAGAAAACACTTGAAAACAATGTAGTTCTGTGATTGTTAGCATCATTCCATTTTTGGATTTTTCTACAAAAACCTTAAATGAATTCGGAACCTAATTCTGAAACATATTTTAGAATATGCAGGAGCATCACTAGGGTTAGTGTCAAAGGTGTGGAGGCCAGCATGGCATGGTTATGCAATTGCCCTGCAACCACATATTTTAGCCACATATTTTAACAGATTAAAGATATTTCAGAGTGATTTGTTTCACTGAATTCTGATGTAAATTATTCACCTAATGGCATATAACATGATAGGACTATTTCAACATACCATGATTTTAGCCATTTTGGTCACTACGGGTGTAACCCCCCCCCCAACGGTGCCCCTTTCAAACATCCTAGTCAGATCCCTAATTTGGACCATTTTAGAACCACTGTGCAGACCACTTTCATTTGCAATGCATTTCAATGCAATCATCAGGGACCTTCTTCTGGGGTGATTTGTGGGGGCTGTGGTGTCAGGACCGTTCTGGTGTCTTTTCAATGGACTATGGAAGGGGTAGGCAACCCCTGTGCCAAGTGCCAAGCTCGGCACTCGGAATGGTGCTTGGCAACACACCAAAGCACTTCAGCACACAGCTAGGAGAGGTTAACACAGCTGTGGTTGTGGAACCAATCATCTGAGTTTCCATTGTTTCCTATGGGAAAATCCGCTTCACTTAAAGAGTATGCCTCTGGAACGAATTGAACTCTTTAAGTGAGGCACCAAAAAAAGCAGGCCTCCATCAGTCTTGAGAGACTATGGTATCGTGCTCAGCGCTGCATACGCTACATGCAAAACACAAAAGCCTGGGTTGGATTGTTATGGAGGATAGGCTGTTACCCAAGCAGCAAATCCCCCCTCTCCACGCCACTGAATTGGTTCAATGGAAAGGCAGAGCCAATATGATTGGATCCAGCTGGCGTCGCTGAGCTGGGCTAAGGACAGGAGCTCACCCTGTCTTGTGGGGCCGATCCGGGTCTCGAACCCTGGCCTGCTGGTTAACAGGCACAGTGTCTTAACCAAGGCACCACTGTAATAGAAATATATATTATTTAGTTCAGCACTGCAATGCTGAAAAGTTGCTGACCCCTGGACTATGGCATGTTTGCCTACTTGCAAGTAAAGCCGCAATAGGTATCACTTTCATTTTCTATAGTGTTCAATGCATTGGGGGGGGGGGGCATAATGTTTGATAGGAAGGTGCTAGTTCAAAACGGATTTTTGCATTTGATTCTGCTCTTCACAATCCTTATTTGTCCCTCACCATTGCAAAGTTGCATTTTTGAGGTCCCCCAGTGCACATCATCCCCAGACATGTAATCTGCTGCGTGCTGCACCTCCCTATCAATGCCTCTATGACCTCAATGTATCTTGGAAGAGCTTTAAATTCTCACTGTGTCAGGGCTGATCCAAGCAGGCAACTATTGCACCAGCAGGGAAGGGGAGTAAAGGCAGGAAGAGGAGTGAAAGTAGACACCAGGAGAAAGCCCACTGAGAGAGATATTAGTTGCAAAATCAAGAATTCTCTGGAGAACTTGGGTGGTCCAGAAACAACAGCATCCGGGCAACCTAACCCAGTATCCGGGCTCAGAAGGAGTTGTTTCACCAAAGACTAAGGTTGCTTTGTGAGCTCCAAAGAGGCAACTTGGGAAGGTCTTCTTGCTGCTATTCCTCAGTCTATACCCCCCAACACAAACAGTGGATCCCCCACGAACTGCACCCCAATTTTAGCAAGATTTTTTAAAAAATTACTGGGATTATGATTTTAAGAAAACATGTTCTTTATTTTAAGAAAATGAACTCCTGTGAAACAGTGGAGGAGGTTATAGGCAACTTAATTTGGCCCGTGTACATCTCCAGAACTTTATCTTACCCTGGCACAATTATAGAGGGAACAAATATGAACAACTCTAAACGCAGAAATGAGAACTGGTGTTAAAGCTCCACTGAAGTAATAGAGGCAGCTCACCAATCATCTTTGGTTGATTGTATTTTATAAGTACTAGTGCAAAAGGTTAGCAATGAGCACTTCATTTGTTAATTAGTTCAGCAATTGCTTATTACATTGAAATCTCAATGTACTAATCAAATGTTTATTTTGTAATCTTGTTATATTAAATACTAATTAATGCTGTATTTATCACTTCATGAGTTGTTATACTGAAATGCTGTACTCAGAAGTTTCACGTTACATAGCACCACTTGTAGCTACTGGCAGTTACTCCTCTGTTCATTTTGAATTATTTTAAATAAGAAACACACTTGTGTTAAAAAGCTGGATGTTAAAGATATATTCTTTCTCTTTAAAGCTTCTCTTGACCAGTACTCAAGTCTTATTTAGAAACTAGTTCCAGTCCACAGCTGTCACTTGTGGAGGTACAAAATAACAGAACGCATCATTTTTTAGATTTTATTGTTGATATTTTTATGGATTTGGAAGCCGCCTTGAGTCCCTCCGGGAGAAATAAATAAAGTTTATTATTATTTATTATTATTATCAGTAGAAAACCACCCCCCTTTCCTGCATCTCGTCTTCCCATATTTTCAACAATAGCAGAAATGTTGTGGGTGGCGCATGTGGTTAAGTACTGTGCCTGTTAACCAGCAGGCCAGAGTTCGAGACCCGGGTCGGCCCCACAAGACAGGGTGAGCTCCTGTCCTTAGCCCAGCTCTGTGACGCCAGCTGGATCCAATTGTATTGGCTCTGCCTTTCCATTGGACTAATTCAGTGGCATGGAGAGGGGGGATTTGCTGCTTGGGTAATAGCCTATCCTCCATAACAATCCAACCCAGGCTTTCGTGCTTCGCATGCAGTGTATGCAGCATAGTCTTCACTATGGTATCATAGTGTATGATACCATAGTCTTCCAAGACTGACGGAGGCCTGCTTTGGCAATTTACCAGTGGAATGTTTACAGTTCCCTCTCCTCAACCTGCCCAATTAACCCAGAATGCTGACCAGAGGATATGGACACCCTCACACACAGATTCAGGTGCAAATCCTAAATACGTTTTCCTGGAACCATTGAACACAATGGGGCTTACTTCTGAGTTGACATGTTTAGGATTGTTCTTTAAGGCATTTATATAGATATATGTTACAGTTGCTATTTTTGTGCAATTGTCAGTGCAGTCTTATGTACATCTACGCTTGCAGCCTCTGTCAATAATATGACCGCCGTATTGAGGGTGATCATATAGAATGGAGGACAGAGTGGCTTCATTGCATAGCAGAGGGTAGTCAGGCAGGTGTTGCTTTTTAAACCCTTCTATATAAGCTAAACCTGCTTCAGTTCCCTTTTCTATTCAATGGTTAAAGGTACAGGCACTCTGTCCTCCATTCTATATGATCATGCTGGCTATGTTTTCCTCCACATGATTCCCCCAATCCATCCTCATCCCCACTTCAAAAAGTCACTAGGAATTTCTGTTACCTCAGCCACTTACAGATCCTTGCCCCCCCCCCCAAAAAAACCAAATGGTTTCAGTGGATTTTGCCCAATTTCTACAGAGATTATTCAGAGTATTGTCACAACATGAGTCTTCCTTTAAAAACATATACAGAAGCACATGAAAATTCATTCAAATTGGAAAGGTATTCCTGATTATCCTACTATAGGTGAATATGGACTCTTCCGGTTGGGGGGAGAGAATATAGTGTATACGTTAGTCTGTTGTAGCTGCCATGTGAAGTTCCTGATAGCCATGACGAGCAGTGAGTGGCCATTACCATGCACTGTTTGACTCCAAACACCCAGACACTGCATTGCGGTTGGGAGGGAAGTGGTGTGAGAAAAACATAGCAGGGAGGACTGAATCAGGACCAGGAAGGGGGGCAATGTTACAGAGAAGAAACAACTATTTAATGGACCAGAGGACTGAATTTTTTTCTTCCTTTCTAAGTTATAAAGAAAAAAAAATGAAATTATATCCTTGGGGAAACTCACCAATATCCAACGGAGCAATTATTTTTTTAATAATCTCTTGCAGCCTTGTCAATCTGCACCTCAGGCAAGTGATGAAACGTGACCTTTAAACTTTTTTTCCTTTAGAAGTAGAGTGAGATATTACCAACTTTCCCGTCCTCAAAAATAAAGCCTTTATTTTCCTGAAAATCCATATCCTCCCACAAGGATATCCTATTGCTTTCATAAAACAAGCTGACGTCTAACTTTCTATCAGCTGTCAGACATTTAGATTTGGAGCTCCACTTACTGTTATTAACTTTTATTAAAGACTTGTCTTTTAAGAAACACTGATGTTCATGAAATAAAGCTTTTCATTTCTATTGTGTCAGTCTTTCACCTCCCCTGGGGATCTGCCACACACCACCTCAGCTCTTGAAATTGAACTACAGGTGTTGGAAATCGCTTGCTAAGTCTTTCTCTTATTCCAGCATGAGGCTCTTTTTAAACACACATACACTGAGCAGAACAAATGCAACTTTTTCACTTAAATTTTTTTTTAGAGATTATGAATTACAACCCAAACCTGAATTTCCGAAAACCCACTGCATAGGGGCTGTGGGTGGCACAAGCGGTAAAGACTTCGTTTGTTACGTGAAACATACTTTACGTAAGGCATTCTTTACGTGAGGCGTCACTGTACTGTAAGATTACCAGAAGATGTCAAGTGAATTGAGGATCCTCTGTATTGTCAGCATTTTTTTAGCCCTATTATTTTTATAATTGTAGTTGTCAGAGACAGCATAGTCATCAACAACAAAATTTGTTGTTTTAACATGGCTGTGGGTGGCACAAGTGGCTGTGCCTGTTAACCAGCAGGCCAGGGTTCGATTCCCGGGTCAGCCCCACAGGACAGGGTGTGCTCCTGTCCTTAGCCCAGCTCTGCAACGCCAGCTGGATCCAATCGTATTGGCTCTGCCTTTCCATTGGACTAATTCAGTGGCGTGGAGAGGGGGGATTTGCTGCTTGGGTAACAGCCTATCCTCCATAACAATCCAACCCAGGCTTTCGTGCTTCGCATGCAGCGTATGCAGCGCCAAGCATGATACCATAGCCTTTCAAGACTGACGGAGGCCTGCTTTTAGCAGCACCAAAGCAGCTACTGCTATATCTACTGGGTGCCAGAAAGCACCCAGTGCTCTCTTTGGGGAAAATCCCCAAGCCCAGCAATGAGGCTTCTTAAATTTGTACCAGCTATTTTGCCAGCGTAGATTTGAAAAACTCTGTGTTGGACCTTCTAGCCTGAGAAGAGTTCAGGTTCTGGTGGAGAAGAATTCCACCACTCCTACTCACCCCTTCTGCTTCAGTTCCCCTAGCCTTATTCCACCTCACCCCACCCCACTCCCAAAAGCAACACCACCACCGGGAAGTTGCACTCACTCCAGGGAGGATTCACCCTTTTACAACAGGTTAACAACATCTGGCACCAGCCTTAGGTCTTTATGCCAGTGTTCGGTTAGTGTCCATTTTCATTTATTGGAGTATTTCTCAAAATAATTCTTATTAGAGGTGCTGCATGTCAATTGCAGTTTTAGTCTTTCTTGGTAGGCAAAAAATATGTTATAGATAGTAAAGGACCAATGGTAAACTGCTTTTTCAAGTTGAGGAACTGCACCAAACTGCATAACTGAACACATCCTATCAAACATACAAAAGTGACTCACCAGGAATTCAACAAATTCCTTTTTCCTGCCTTTCTACGGTTGGAAACAGGGATATTGTCAAGCAAGTAGTAGGCAACAACTGACAGCATGTCTAGAGGGAAAAAAGCAGTCAATACTGCAGATGCCACAGCACATCATGTTAGCAGTTCCTCCCACTTGCCACTGGAGCCACTCTGTGCACCAATAGCAATGTTCAGGTGCTCACAAGCATCATCCGTCCATTGCATTCAGTGCCCATAATGGCTCTAATGGCAAGTGGGAGGGACTACTAACATGGTGCTTTGCGATGTCTATGGTACTTATGGTTTTGCCCCCCTCTAGCTATGCTATGGCAACAACATGTGTTATGGATTGAATTCAATTAGGTTCCAAGGGGAGGATGTTCCTGAGTGATTCTGAGCCCATGTTCAGTGCTGTCCTGTTATACAGTAGGCAGTGCCATGGGACTGGAGGCAGCATGCTGACAGTGAAGCAGTGATGAAATCATGGAGTTCATGAGTGTGTGGCTAACTGGGCAGGCCCCATGGCAGTACAGTGATAGGGGGCTGGGTGAATGAAGTGGGTGGATTTAGGCATCAAACTAATCTGATGTTGTGCAATGTTGTGCCAAATGCAAACGAGAACCAACTGTGAAGGCACAATCAAAAGCAGAACCTGTTACAAAACTATGATATAAATATGAAAATAGCCATTTATTACAAGGGTCCTGGAGTCCTTGAATCATACATCAGCTATCATGCAAAACATTGGAGACACTATATTTCAAGGGTGCATACAAAAGAATTGTCAGTCCTTAAATCCAAGAGGAGGCTGAAGATGAGTTCAAGTGAAGAAGGTTGCTCTGCTGACACAGCGTCAACTAAGGCTGGGTTTCACAAATAGCTTTTTCAGAAGAAGAAGCAATTTATAGCCTCATGAAACCTCACTGCACATGGCTCGGCCTCCAAGGCACAGTCAAAAAAAAAGAATCTGGCTATGTTGTGCCAATGACATGCTGATGCTGCTCTGTGGGTGATGAGCTATGCATGGCTTGCATGGATGTCCTCAAAAATATGAAATGGATCTCCAGCCATGGATGTCAGAAATGCTGCAAACACTGCAACATTTAGGGGAGATGAGAATAGTTACTGTCTCTTTTGTGGGAACAGATCAAGACCAAATTAAGATTCACCCTGTTTGGACACTTCTGACCTTTGTGACTATGGGGCAATTTATAATATACTGGGAATAAACAGTAAAGTTTGCAATAATGATGGAATTCAATAATGGCGAGACTCGAATTCAAAATCACTAAACTGCAGCTCAACACAGCCTATCACATTTTTTAAAAAATCATACCCAATTCTCACAGTGTTTTCACATAAGCCATACACCCAAAAAGCATTCTTTTTGGCTTTGGTTTTTTTAAAAAGGCAAAATGCATAAACCTGTATTCATGCATTCAAATAGCTCTCTCAGATTATCACTGGGTATCAACCTCTAGTAAGCTAAAATGTGAATTCATTTACCATGTTGTACTTGTGTACAGCGCACACAAACCCTAGCACTCTGTTTGTGTGTGTTTGAGTACACAGGTATATACAGGAGTGCTTGCAAGTGATATAGTTTATCCAGCTCAGTCCCCTTCATTGAAATCAACTCAGTCAAACTCTAGTGTCAGACAGAGTAAATCTCAAAGTTTACTAGAGCTTCAGGCTCACATTCAGCTGTCAAAACACAAGCTATCATTATCACTGCCAGAATTAACATTGGAATCCACAGCAGCATTTGTCTGCTTTCAAAAGGGATATTATCCTAAGTTCTCTTCACTGTGGTGAAAAAAGAGGGAATATGGAAGTACATACCCTTAAATACCCCCAAATAAGGCATATGAGTAAAAACAAAGAATTGTGATGAAATGCATTTGCTCAACTAGCATGAAAAAATAAAATCATAAGAGTCAGAAATATTCCACAAGGTCAACTAGTCAAACCCCCTTGCCTGTATCAGGGGATCCTCTTAGAGCATAATTCTAGCCATGTCTACTCAAAAGTAAGCCTCATTGAATTCAGTGGGTCTTACTCACAGGAAAGTGTCTTTAGGATTGCATCCTAATCCCCAAATCCAGAGTAACTACAGAAGAGGGAAGAGACTTTACATGTACCTGAAGTTACTGCACCACTTAGTGAAAACCTATGGGAAATTCATATTGGAATCCAGAGTTAAGTTGTTCTTACACCGGAGCAAGGACTCCCCGTAGTTACTCTGGATTTTGCCCTGGGTGTTCCTCCAACAAGTACCTGTTGAACCTTTACTTGGGAGGGAGAATCCACCAGTTCTCTCAGCAATTTATTCCACTGTCAAACAACCCTGCTGTCAAGAATATCTTCCTGACATCCAACTGGAATCTCTTATCTTGCAATTTGTACCCACTGGATCTAGTTCTACTCTCAGAAGCAATTTATAATAAATATGTTCCTTCCTCCACATGACAGCATGGTATTTGAAGAACACTATCAGCTCCCCTCTCAACGTTCTCTTCTTCAGGTTAAACATACCCTCAACCTTTCCTGTTAGAGCGTCTTTTCAAGCCCTCATTGTACATGTCACTCTTCTCTGAACCCGCTCCAGTTTGGATGGATCATGCCAAACTGGAATGATGCACCCAGTGGTGTCCAGGACTGAACAAAGTACTCAGCTGAGGTCTGTCCAAATGTAGAGTAACCTGGAGGTTACCTGGAGGCAGGTGCCTCAAGGACATGTAAAAGACTGAAAAGCAAATTTCACATTCAAATTGATAATTACTTGCACAGCATCTGAATAGATGCCAAAGAACAAGATTCAGGATCAAGAGCACCCCAAATCTGGAATCCTGTCAAACTTTGCAATTTATCACTATTGCAAGTTGCATTGTCCTGCCTGATGAATAAGCTGTCTGGGTATATAGTTACTAACAGAACAATGTTGTAATTAAGGTAGGTTATAGATAATGCTGTAATGAATGGAAAAACTTAAATGTATGTTAATTTCAATATTACACATTTTGGAAAATAGCCCTATTAGGGATCATACCTTGTTTTGAAAAGTCCATATACAATAGAGTACAGAATGCCTGCACCTTTTAACCATTGGATAGAAGTAGGAATTTAGGCAGGTTTAGCTCAACATGGAAGGTTTTGACAAGTTTCACCTGCCAAAATTCCCCTCTTCTATGCAGTGTTTAAAGGTAAAAGCACTTCATTGTATATGATCACCCAGTAAGGTGATCCCAGTAAGGTATGTATACCATACCTTTCCTTCACAGCATTCATATGAGATTAAAAGCAGTCTGAAAATAGAGTATCTCCAGATGCGCAAATGATCAATGGAACATTTGCTCACACAGAGGAATGCTTTTTTATATTGCTGGGGAATGCCATTAGCTGTGTGTCCTCTTCTCATTCATTTACAGAAAGTCAAAGGCGATCTGCTTTTTCCTTGACCTAAACTGCACACAGCTTTAATCAAGCTCTTCATCTCCATTAAGGTGGTTAAACTGAATCAATTTATACTAATTAATTGAGGACGATGTTGAATAAAATCCATTATGGATATTAACTTCTTCCACACGATGATAGTCAAGAGTCTCTGCTAATGAAATCTTAGTATACACATGCACTGCAAATCTTTGAGCAAACTAAAAGCAGTCTCCATCTACAATAAGTAGCATCTCTTTCGCCCCATATGAAAAGTGAAAGGGGCAAAAAGGAAGTTGTTGCTATCAGGAAATCCATGTTAATGTCTTCCTCATTCTACTTTATTTCAGCTTTAAAGAACAGTGCTTTTGTATTTTAATCATAATATTAACAAATGCCAAAATTTTTATCTCCAAAAGGTTCTGTCTCCAAAACATTTAGAACCAAACATATGTACATGGGTATGAGTTGCTGTTGTTGAGAAAGACCAAGTTCCCATTACCAAGACCTTCCACAGGCTGAATGTATGTCAACCATATCTACACTCAGACCTCATTGTCAGACAGGGAGACCACACAGGCTAGGAAAAAGGAATTGAAAACAATGTGTACCAAGAGAATGAGAAGAACAACAAAATGTACAGAACGGGGACTGGAGGAATATGAGCTGTGCTTTGGGAGAATGACACAACTTCTGGCCAAAATTTTGAAAATATTTGTATTTTCAAATAATATCTTTGTGTTATATATCTTTTGATGTGTAATTTCATGCAATAATAACTGTGTTGAAACATTTCAAGCCTAACAAAAGTAAAATAAAAGTGACTGGGGCTGGTGATAGTTCATCTCCATGACCATCACCTGGAGCTTTGACCCATACAGTTGAGGAGGCCTCCCAAGCTAAGTGATCAAACCCTAATGACATCGTTGGAGAAAGATGGGAGGATGAAAAATTAAGAAACATATTAGAAAAATGAACATTGATGGGAAATACAAATGTGAGACTGTTCATTTATTGATTTGAAATTACCTGCCAAATGGATGAGGTCAGGCCAAACCTAATCATTCATAAACAGAAAAATGGAGGTGCTAATTTCAATACTTTTTGAACAGTTATGTGGTGATGTGAAGAGCAAGCAAAGGGTAAGAAACTGGGACCTGTTCTTTAGTGGTGTGGCTCATTCCCCCCATTTGTCTTGATGCTAGTTTAAAAAGCACAGGACAGGATGCCATGATACTGAGTGCTGACTCACCTTCACGATGGCTCATGATAGCAATGATGTATGTAAGAGCAGTTCTGATCATCTTGGCATGCTTGTCATGGCCCCTGCCATCCTACAATGCTCAAATGCATCATAAAGAGCCAGCACAGCTGTCACTGTCATTGAATTTAAGTATATGTTGTATTTAGTTTATTTAATACGTCTGCCAGGAGACCACTTGTCAGGTCTTCCTATCAGATCCTCATTAGTGAGTGTTTCTGTTTTCATTCTAGGCCATGGATCATTTCGGTATTTTCTCAGTTTTGATAAGTTTTTTTTAACATTTTTGTGATAAAATTGCTAATCTCTGCAGCTGAAATTGGTCCATCACCTCTGAAGTATGGAGGAATGATCCAGATTCAAAAGTGGAGTCTTTTAGATTTCAATAAGATGGAACCAAGAGCTCCCTCTCCTCTCTCTTACTGTTTCTACATAATGCCTGTCAGGATCACTTGGCATGACTGCAGCCACATGAGCTGATCCATTTTGGATCTTTCTCAATGGCATTTCAGAATTAGAAGATATGAGCCCAGTCTTCCATCTAAAGAAAAACTTCAGCCCAAGAGGGCCTTTGTTGGTTTTTAGGGTCAGACTCCTCTATAGAATAAAAGTACAGGCTAAATTGCTTGGTCACATGCTTTTCTGAAAATATCCTGTTCTTGAAACTCTGTATTCAAGGTTATCCTTTCCCCCTGATTTAATTAAAGGTAGGCTGGTGGCAGCAATTAAGAAAGAGTCCTTGCCAGCAAGCTAAGCTTCTGCATACACTTGATTGAGTGTTTTCTTTCCCTAAAAAAAAAAAGAAGCAAAAAAAGTAGTCTTAAAAATGCAGCATTAATTTATCTTTTGGGGCTTTTAAAAATTCCGCTGATGAACAAATGTTCCTAATGACTAAAACCTATATGACTCCTTCCATTTACCTTGTGTTGCCTTTCCAGGAAATTACCCAATATGAAAACTTCCACTGTGCAAGAATGAGGAGGAAGAGATGGGAGACTCTGTTCAATTTGCTATTTGTGGTTGTTGGAACAATTCCCAGGTTTGTTGATGGGCTATATTAAAATAAGCCATAAAATACCTGGGCTATTTAAGGAAATTTTTTGATGGACTCTTGGAAATAATGCAACTTTTCAGACATTATTATTAATAAATTAGTTTTGGTTCTAAACTTGCACTCTCTCAAATATATCATTTTAATGCATTTTCTAGTAAAGGAATTGATTGCAGTAATAAGTTAAACTGATGACTTTACTGGTAGTACTGTATAGTAAAACAAGAAAAATAAAACAGCTGTCAATTTCCATTCCGTTAATTGTTTCTGTTTTGGCACTTGTCCGTGCAAATGTATATTGATGGAATCCAAATAATTCACCTTAGAAGCTGAAACTTTTTTTCCCCACTGAATTGCATATAGAATTGATTGAGGGCAAAAATAACATTTTTTATTAACTTCTTCCTATCTTTTCATCACTAACAATTGACAGCAAAAAAAAAAAAAAGCAGGCCTCCGTCAGTCTTGAAAGACTATGGTATCGTGCTTGGCGCTGCATACGCTGCATGCGAAGCACAAAAGCCTGGGTTGGATTGTTATGGAGGATAGGCTGTTACCCAAGCAGCAAATCCCCCCTCTCCATGCCACTGAATTAGTCCAATGGAAAGGCAGAACCAATACAATTGGATCCAGCTGGCGTCGCAGAGCTGGGCTAAGGACAGGAGCTCACCCTGTCCTGTGGGGCCGATCCGGGTCTCAAACCCTGGCCTGCTGGTTAACAGGCACAGTGTCTTAGCCACTTGTGCCACCCACAGCCATGTTAAAACAACAAATTTTGTTGTTGATGACTATGCTGTCTCTGACAACTACAATTATAAAAATAATAGGGCTAAAAAAATACAGAGGATCCTCAATTCACTTGACATCTTCTGGTAATCTTACAGTACAGTGACGCCTCACGTAAAGAATGCCTTACGTAACATATGTTTCACGTAACAAACAAAAATTTCTCTAGGATTCTGCTTCACGTTAAGAAAACGGTTCATGTAAAGAACACATTCATTGGCAGTTGGGGCAGACGCGCTGGCCGGCAGCCTGTTTAAAAAGCGTCAGGGCTGCCTAGCGCACCTGCCCATGGTGAAAGCAACACTTCCATGCTGTTCCTCCTGTGGCTGGGTGTCCGCTGGGCAGAGGGAGAGAACAGCAGTGGAGAACCACTTTGGTGGGAAGGTAACAGTGTTCTGGGCAAATGTGGGTCACATGTCAGACAATGCTGGCTCTATGGCTCTAGAAATGGGAATGAACAGTGCACCCTACAGTCAGTAATGGTTAGCAGTATAAGCTGTGGAGGACACCTTTACCTTTACCCCTGTCTGAAGGGGCAGAAGTAGTGGTGGGAGTCAAAGAAATTAACAACAGGTTCTATGTCCTAATAACCTAAATTAACAACAAGTTCCATGTCTATAGAACAACAGGTTCTATGTCCCATTAGTAACCTGTTCTCAGAAAAAGGCGCTCATTAGCAAAGGGTTCTATAGAAACTGTGAGAACCCCCTGAAGCCCACCACTGGGCAGAAGCTAGGGTTTTCATCAGGTTTAGTTTTCTCCAGCTTGACAGTCCCCAAATATGAAAAAAATTAAATATCGCACACAGCTGAATATTACCTAATGCTAACTCAGTGGGGCCACACAGCTCATACCTTATCCAGCACAGAAGTTTCTTCAGGGTAAGGAAACATTTCTTCCTGAGTTCTTCCCCTACTTGGCCAATGGGGCTACTTAGATCTACTTCAGCTTAATCTCTGGCGCAAGTTCTGATAAGTCCCATGTAGAACATTCTGACATTAGATTATCAACCTTGTTCATCTCACAGCACACTTACAAGTGGCCAAAATTGTCAAGGCAAATCAATTTGTTGACCATTTATAAGGCACACAGTGATTGAAAATCACTCCATTAGGATGTGGCAGAGGCCTCCTCTTTTGCCATCCCCATTTCCCTCACAAGGGAACCATTCCATCCTTCTCTCCACCACTCCTTTATCCCAAAACTCCTATCCACACCTCAATTCCTCCCTTCCCCTGGCCCTGTGCCACATTGAACTGTGAACCCTCCAACAATTTTAAGCAAAAGCCATGCTAGAGGCTTGCAGAAAGTAAATGTACTGCTCTACATGCTCATGCGGTGTGGTGAGTTTCAGTGGTGGGCTCCAGCAGGTTCGCACCTACTCTATAGAACCGGTTGTTAATGAGAGATAGGACACAAAGTTTAAAAATAGTCATTTAAAAGTAGTTGCCAGATGGGCATAGAACCAGTTGTTAATTTCTTTGAATCCCATCACTGGTGAGTTTGCTAATGCTGCAATCCTAAAGACACTTTCCTGGGAGTAAGACCCATTGAAAACAATGGGCTTACTTTTGAGTAGATATGGTTAGGATTGTGCCCTAAAAGTCCCAGCACAAACATGAGCTGAACCATCAACCAGTCATTACTTTCCTCTTGTCCTTATACAGTCTTATCAAACAAAATACAACCAGAGCATCCTAAAAAAAGCAGAAGAAAAAACACCACAAATCATGTGAACTGGACTCACCTTTCCCTACTTTTCTATATAGGTCAGTCAGCCTGTTATAAAAAGAATTCTGATTATTCCTCTCCACTTTACATCATTGTAAGTAGCACATTTAATGCCACAGGCATCTCAAAACTTCCTGAAACTGAAAACTGTCTATACAGATAAGAATCTGTTTCAGTGTCTTAGTTGATGGAATGACATTTGTTTGTATGTTTCTCTTAGTAAATGCCAAGAGGCTGAGTGTGGCACTGTTCTTCAAGCACAACGGTTTGCATTAGAGTTTATGTGTATCAGAGTTTATATTTTTTGAATGGCTAGAAAACTTTTGTATCATTCCTTAATATCATTTCTATAATAGCCCTAATAAGTAAAAAGAAAAGCATCATGTGAAGGAAGCCTGGCAAACAGAATAAAGAGATAGAACAGAGCAGACCAACAACTCTATTCCACTGCCATTTTCAGTTCTGCCTTCTTCAAATTATTCCACTCCTCCTACCACTTTTCATGTTCTCATTCCCTTCAGATTGTTCCTCAAAATCCAGCATTTTTTTAGGAAGTATTTCAGTTCAGTTCTATCCACAGCTCCCCATGCAGTGGTGCAGCAGCACCAATGTAGCATCCTCAGTAACCCTTAGAGATTCAACCTTGTGGGTCCTCTACTGAATAAGGAAAACCCTTATTCCCTTGCCTCGGTTTTAATCTGTGGCAGGCCATCTGGTCTAAGGATGAAGATAAAGATGTCCTCCCCAAGTTACCCTGCTAGTTGTGACTGACTTGTGACTGATTACATTGGGATGCTCATTCCCATTAAAAGGCCGAAGAGCTAATGTTGTCTGAAGACATCTCAATGGTCATGTGGTCAGCATGATTAAATGCCAAAGGTGCACAGAATGCTTCCATCTTCTCACCAAAGTTGTACCAATTTATCTAGTATTTTCATGAAAATGCTTTGGAAATGCTAGGTTGGCTACCTGGTCTACTGGGACATGAAATGTAACTGACCCGAGTCCATCTAGACAAATGAAGGTGCATCAAGCCTGAGAAGGGGTATGATTTTAATGGACATAGCTACCATTGAACCTGCCCCTTCCTACTCTCCATTTCCCCATTCTTCACATTTTTGTGTAGTTTTGCCCCCTCCTTGTTTCTGTCCAACCCCCTGCATAGTCTTAGCAAACCAGTAGCAGGCATCCCTGCCTCTCACCCCACTGACCCAGCCTTTTACAGTTTCCAGTGGCAGTCAGGCTGTACTTTCTGGCATACAGTCAAATCCAGAGTAATCCATGAGCATGTAAAAGACATTACATGCAGCCGTAGTTATGGCACCACCTAGTGAAAACCTATGGGAAATTTATATTGCAATCCAGAGTAAATTGGTCTTACACAGGAGCAAGGACTCCCCATAGTCACTCTGGATTTCACCCATGTTGCATTTGGGACAGCTGAAAAGTGAATTAAGTCATCAACACATTGCATTAGGCTCTGGTCCTTTCCTTTACTGCAACATGTGCATGAAGAAACTGCAGATCTTTCCCAATTTCTCCTGACACTATTATTCTACAGCTCTTCCCATCTTTGTCTCCATTTTGTGAGCACTTCATAGCAACGACTTCTTTTCTGTTGAACAGAGAATGTATAATGATGATTTTAAATACAGAAACAAATATGATAAATGTAGCAATAAATTAAAATGTTTCTATTGGAGAAGAAGTGGTGATGAACTGAGCACCAGCAAGTTCCCTGATCCCTTTATGGAGTCTCAGTATTGTGTTACCAATTTGTAACTGAACAGAATCCATCCATGGGAAATCTATAGGCAATATAGTATTTCTGTTATAATTTTAAAATTCTTCGGCATTTTAAATATGCTTAATATAAATAAGCTATCAGATAAGAAATATAATTTAATGCAGAAAAAATATAGGCATAGACCTGTATCTGCTGGGGTTCTATTTTAGAATCCCCACCACTACAGACATTCCCAGTGGCATTACTACGTCAGTGGGTTTACGTCATCTGGTTCACGATTTCTCATATCTGTGCTGGCTATTTTGCTGGCTCAGACAAGAGAACCTCCATGTTGGCCTTTGAAGCCCATCATGGAGGATAGAATCAGATGGCTAAATAAATAAATAAATAAATAAATAAATAAATAAATAAATAAATAAATAAATAAAGCTACAATCCTAAAGACACTTTCCTGGAAATAAGACCCATTGAACACAGTGGGGCTTACTTTTGAGTAGACATGGTCAGGATTGTGCTCTAAGTATGGCTGCAATCCTAAATACACTTACCTGGGAATAAGACCCAGTGAACATAATGGGACATGGTTAGGACATGAGTGGACATGGTTAGGTTTTGAGTGGACATGGTTTTGAGTGGTTTTGAGTGGACATGGTTAGGTTTTTGTTCTTAGTTATCGGTAGTTTGTTTGGCTTCAGTTCTAACCTCCAGTCAGGTTGGAATAAACCCTGGCATCAGACCTGTGCTTACTTAGGTGTGTCACAAAATTGCTGTAAGAGACTCCTGGGAGGTGGGGGCCTTAGGCCAGTGCACAGGCATACACTGACCTCCCCACACCAACACAAGAAGTCATGCCAGGTGAGTTATGCCAGCCTAAATTGGTTAGGATTGCACCCTTCCAGACTCAAACCAGGTATAATGAACATGGAAAATAGGGAAATAATTTATGATCATGTTTAGAGTTTGTGAGGCACATGCAGCTTCACAGATATCATGATCACGCCTATATTGTTACAATAATATTGTTATTTCCCCATGTAATTATTTATATTTATCTGAATGTTTATCAGGTGTACAACATTTAATTTTGAGTATTTTGTGACAGCCAGAGGTCAGCACAGGACTTATGCCCAGGCTTAGGCTGGAAGTTAGGATTGTAGCGCACACTCCAAACAATGTCTACTCAGAAGTAAGTCCTATTGCATTCAATGGGAATTACTTCTGAGTAGACATGCTTAGGAGTGTGCTCTAACAGGCATTTTCGCTTAATAAAAACAACTCTCTGAGAACCTGAGATCTCCGTTGAAATTGCTTGCAAAAGAATATTTTGCCTGTGTAGGTTTTTTTCCTCCCTTGGTTACTGAATCAGTGATTGATGGAGGGACGTTAATTCTTTTAGGTTCATTAGCTCTGGAGTTACTTTGATGAGTGAGTCTGTCATGTATCACAACTGGAAACTAAATGCAAATGGAGCAAATCAACAAAAAATTCCTCATTTATTAAAGTCTAGCTAAATTTGATACCCATAAAGCATATGAAAGAAATTATTTGAGTAACGATTGTTCTTTCATATTGACATCTTGTAAGGCTCATTTCTAGTGAACATGCATATGAAAATATATCACACTGACTCCATTATAATTGGGCTTTTAATTTCCGAGCCTTGTATCAGAAATAGGGTTTTGAACACCATTGTATTTTACTGTATTTTAAAGAGTTCCAAAAGATGAAGTGGCAAACTTGTAAATAAATCTACATTTGGAATGCACTTTTAATAGGAGAGGGCCTCAGCTCAATAATACAACATAAGCTTTGTAGATACATGATCACAGGTTCCAGCTCTGGTACCAATACAGGTATGCATCATTTGACAGTAGAGATACAACTGGTATTATGTGTCTAGGGCTGCAATCCTAACATCCAGTTAGGCCAGCCTAAGCCCCAGCACAAGTCCTGTGCTGGCCTGGGACTGTCACAAAAGTGCTTTAAAGCACTTCTATACCAGTCCTGGGTTAGGCTAGTGCACAGATAAGTGCTTGCGTCCATACATCTCCACAGGAATAGGAAGACCAATGAGTTGTGCTAACTTAAGTTAGGATTATACCCTGTAGTGTACTGTATTTACTAAGATATGGGTCGCCCAGAAAGTAATTCACCACATTTTTTTCTTCAACAATTATATATTGAACACAATGAAACTTACACACAAGAAAGAATGATGTTTCTTCTACACTCCCTATTTTTTCCACGTAATCTCTGTCCAGTTCTACAGCCCTCCTCCAGCGAGATGCAAGGGCATGTATGCCCTATCAGTAACACTCCTTGTTCTGGTCACGAAGCCATTTCTGCACTGTGCATATCACCTCTTTGTCATCCTCAAAATGTCTTCCGCAAATGGCATCCTTTAATGGCCCAAATAAGTGGAAGTCTGAGGGAGCTAGGTCAGGGCTGTAGGGTGGATGGGGTAACACTGTCCAACCCTGTTTAGTGTTGTGTTTTTTTCTGAGAGATTTGTGGTCCACCATAAGACAGCATGGATCCCATCATGCACACACTTTTGAGTAATCAAGAGCACAGATGATGGCATCCACACTTCCTTTGCTGATTGACAGCTTCAGCGCCAACTGCTGAGTCGTTATGCATTGGTCCTCGCGAAGGAGCACATCAGCAAGCTGCGTCTTGTCAGGTGTGACAGCTGTGGGTGGCCGCCCCAAACACTGCAAATCTTGGAGCTCTGTGAACCGCCTTCTAATGGCCTCACCCTCTATGCCCAGCAACTAACCATACTTCTGTCAACTGCAGATTCTCCATAAACTGTACACAAATGTTTGTGAATGTTCCCAACAGTTTCTTTCTCCGCAATGAGAAATTCAATGACGATACGCTGCTTGTAACGTACATCACTTACATACACCATTTCAAAACACTGCTGCAGCTACGCTATCTGTCTGAAGAAACAAAAAATTTGTGTGTGCATTCCCGAAAATTCAAATAATGTATATCTAAAGTTTCACATTTGTACCATTACTGTAGGCTGAGAAAAAAATGAGGTGCATTATTTTCTGGGTGACCCTCATATAGCACCTTTCTCAGCCAAATTCAGTCTCCAAAATCAGGGTGTGCATACAGGAGGTCTGGTCTAGAGGGTAGAGCCTCTGTTTGCCTGAAGAGCTGAAGGTTGCCAGACCGAGATAACCGGAAGTCAGATCCGAAGCAAGACCTTGAAAGGCGGCTGCTGTAGCTGAGATTTTCCATCTGCTTTTCCGTGGGAGTGAAGGAGCTTCTCAGCTGCCCTTCGTGAGAACTGAAGGAGAACTTGGTCAGCCAGCATTTCAGACACTGGGGGCAGTGTTGTAACCAGACTGTGAATGTAACATCTTGAATGTAGTGTCTCTTGAAAGACAGAGACAATCTGTGTTGGTAAAAATGCCTTTGGGGATTTAGAATTTGCCTGCCTATGTAAACCGCTTTGATTAAAGACTGAGGAGCAATCCAAAATGTCCAGAAAAGCGGTACATAAATGCCTAGTTATTATTATTATATTATTATATGTTAACTAGTATTGAGTAAATACAGTATTTTGGGTATAAGTGTAGGGTGTGCATTTTATTCAATGGTGCATTATATTTGAGTAAATATGGCATTCCACCAAATCTAGTGCCTTTGTTATGTAAACAGACACTGCCTGTCTGACACTGCATAGGCTACTAGAAATGGATTGCCTCTTCTTGACATTAAAAACCTCTTTGTTATATAAACAGACCTCCTGTAGGCTTTAGGAGACCATATCGGCTCTCCCGTTCCATTGGACTATTTCAGTGGCATGGAGAGGGAGGATTTGCTGCTTTGGTAATAGCCTATTCTCTATATTAATCTACCCAGGCCTTTGTGCTTCGCATACAGCATCGAGCACAATACCATAGTCATACGAGACTGATGGATGCCAATGCCATTACAATGAGACCCAATTGCCTCATTAAGAGCCTCTCTTTATGTTTTTTTATGATCGTATATGTGGTCAGTTATTATATGGGGATGTTGTTGAGCAGCCACAGCTGTATTTTCAATGTCATCATGGGGTCACAATGATGGTCTAGCCCCTGTTCCTCCTAATAGCTGAAGCAGTAGCATAACTAGACATTGGTGAAATGATAAGGATAGTAGGCACTGCAAAATGCCATATAAGTGCCCCTCCAACTTGCCACCGGACCCATTGGGACAGTGACAGCAACGCGCATGTGCTCCCTCTATGCTAAGTGCCTGCATATGGCTGTCACTGTCCCAATGGCTCTGAAGCTGCATGGAAACTGGTGAGGTGCCTGCAGTATATACTGTCCTATCCCTGGCTATGATACTGGTTAATACTATAATTATTCAGATGGGCGAAGCCTTTTAATGACAATTACCAAAAACCACCCCTGCATGCTACCTGGCCGTAGGCAGAGGCACATGAAGAACAGTCTAGGAAGTGGATCTCAGTTCTGCTGTTTCTGCCTTTGGTTGCTCCATTTTCAAGAACTTAAATGGCTCAGTTAAACTTGGGGTTTTCAAGTCTGACCTCGAAACTCTGTGTCTCTCTTTTTTAAAAACATTAGAGTGGTGGGTGGGGTAGAGAGGAACGATGGCTTCTGCTCTAGTAGACTCATGGCAATGTCAGATGACACAATCAAAAGAGACACCCTGGAGATATGCCAAATCTATTCCCCTGTAGGAAAAGATGACACATCTAAGGGTAAGGAGAAGAGAAGGTTTTCAGATCCAGCAGTCTGAACATGAACAAGATTTCTCGTATGAAAAATCAGGCCCTCAAAATTAAGCTCCATTTAGGGATGCCGAGTGAAGAAGTCTTTTTGATGTTTCAGAAATGTGGTGGCTTTTGGATCAAAATCTATACACCACCATAAGTTCATGTTCCAGATAACTGGTGGCTTTTGAATCTAAATCTCTTACCACCTTGCTGGTTTGACACAACATCACTGAGGGTGCACTTGGGCCGGAAACACATTTGGATCATCACACTCTTGGTTCAGTGCCATAAAGCACTTTTGCACCACTGGAATGGGGATTAGGTGAGTGCACAGACATGCACCAATGTGTATCAATGGACACATAATCTGATTTAAAACAGAAACCTTGTAGAAGCTAAGCCATTAGGGTATACTCTGGTTGGTTCCTGGATGGAAAGCTGTTTGGAAACCCTCATCTATGTCATTTTGAGTTCCAGCCTGAAAAAGCAGTGAAATGTAAATTCAAATGTTAGTTAAAATCACTTTGTGAGAGATGTGTTTCAATATGTTTTGCCAGGATTGTGCTAGTCTTTTGGTGCTCAAGATGACTTGCAAGGATAAAACATAATAGCGATAATAAAATATTAAAAACAATAAAATAATAGAAAACACCCAATAGGTTGCATAACATTAAGCAAATTAAAATAACATTCAACTAAAATTAAAAATATGACCCCTGATTCATAATTTTAGCCATACCACCTTGCTGGTTTGGTCAGGTCAAAAAAGTGACTCCATGTCAAAAAAGTGACTCCAGGCCAAAAAAGTGACTCCAGGCCTTGCCAAAATGTCTGAAAAGAGGAAGCAGATCTTACTTCCAGAGGGAATTCCACACTCGTCATGCAACCACCAAAAAGACCCTTTTCCTTGCTACTACCACCTCACCTCCATTAGTGGCAGCACCATTAAAAAGGTCCTCTTTGATGAACTCAGAGGCTGGACTGGATTAGAAAAATGGAATCTGTCCCTCAAATGCCCTGGTCCCAAGCAGTAATAGGCCTTGAAAAATAAAATTAGCACCATTTCTGAACAGTCTTTAAAGGCAGCTCCACGTAAAGCAAGTTGCAGTAATCTAGAGATCTCATAAACCATGGCTCACCATGGCCAGGTCTGAGAGATTTAGGTTGGTCATAGCTGACAGATAAGCAAAGGCTTCCCTTGCCATGGCTGCTGTCTGGGAATCCAGGAGCAGTTGTGGATTCAGGTGAACTCCTAGGCTGCAGAGTTGTATTATCTTTCTGCACTGGTCCTTCATTATCAGTGCACTGGTCCTGCACTGGTCCTTCATTGAGGCAGGACCAGCCATCCACTTGTTCCCTGCAAACAGATTCTTCCATTGCTTGCAATTAGTCACACAGAACAGTTGCTTCAATGACAGATGCATCAGAATGTCCTCATGCTATCCTGGTTGCATGGAGTATTTTCCTTCCTGATTAATTATGCATCACCACCTACTTAACTGTCAAGGAAGAGCCTTAAGCCTCTTTTCATGCAAATACAACATACCATATTTCAGCACTCATGATTCTGTCCCCCTGAGCCATTTTCTTCCCTTTAACTGTCAGAGTTCGGACTTAGCAAAGAACCAGGCCTTTGAGAGACTACACATGTCTTAACAGGTTTGCATCTTGTTCCTTCTCAAAGGACAGTAGGCGGTATCCAGCTATTGCCTACTGTCATAAGTTCAATTGCTTAAAACAAGCAGTAGCGTTACTCTTGCAGAAGAGACTAAGAATGACTTGCCCTGTAGCACCCATGCACTGCTGGAATTTTTCCTCCAAATTGGCTTCATTTCTGTGCCGAGCCTTCGCAAGAGTAGTCCAACACACAGAAATGGGACATGGTAACTTTTTGTCCAACACTCAATGGCAATACCAAGCAAAGTTTCCCTGCTAGGTAAAGGTCCCCCACAGGTTAACTGCCAGTCATTTCTGCTATAGGGTGAGGTGCTCATCCCCGTTTACAAGCCCTTAGAGCCAGCTACCACCAAGCGTCCACCAAGTGTCCAAAGACACTTCTGTGGTCATGGGGCCGGCATGACTATACACCGAGCTGCACAGAACGCTGTTACCTTTCCCATCAAGGTGGTACCTATTTATCTACTTGCATTTACATGCTTTTGAACTGCTAGGTTGGAAGGAGCTGGGCTAAGGATAAAAGCTCACCCTGTCTTGTGGGGACCTGGGTCTCAAACTCTGGCCTGCTGGTTAACAGGCACAGTGTCTAAACCACTTGTATCAGGATACTACAAAAGGCACACAGGAGGTGTTTACACAGAAAAATATAATCAGCAAAACAATTTAATTGGGCTGAGTAATGAAGTTACAATCCTTCAACTTGCCTTATCATGGTTTGCTTTTCTGAGCTTTGGCAGAAGTCTTGAGGGGAAAAAATACACATTTTAAAGAATGTTTAAAAATCTCTTACAGTACCATTCGCTCCTCTTCATTCCCAGATAGACAGACAGACAGACAGACAGACTGACTGACTGACTGACTGACTGATTGATTGATTGATCAGGGCTAGGCCGGTAGAGGTGAATCAGTAGTGTAGCTGAGGGAGAAAGCAGTATGGAAAGTATTGCAAGTACTATGTAAGTGGCCCCTTCCATTTGCCATTAGAACCATTTTGGGCAGTAGTGGCAAAACACAAGAGAACTTTCTTGATTGGCATATGTCTATGCTAAACATCAAAAGCATATGCTTTTGCATTGCTGCCTGTAATGGCAAGTGGGAGTGTGCGCTTACAGTGTATGCCATGTTGTGATGCCTGCAGTATTTACCATTCTGCCACCCCTTTATATCTACGCCACTGGGAAGAACCTTGTGGCAGATGGGCTTGCTAATGGTGGACTTCATATTAACTAGTTTAGACATTCCTGCCCATGCTCAGGAATGTCACTTCATGTGGGAGTGCATGACTGTCAGTCTTCTATGCCTTGCAAGTCAATTAAACTGAGTGCCAGACCTATCCAAATGTCCAGTTCTAATGCAGCCATGCCAATTGGGTGTGCACTGCATCTTGTGGTGTGGGGCAAACACAGAGGGTACCTCAAAGTAAGCTGACATTTGTCCCCATGGGGCTGCGTTGCCACTACACGAATGACAGAATTTTGAATAGGATTAAGCCTCAAACTGGGTAAATTTGAGGTGGCAAGGAATGGTGTACAAGGATGGTGTACAAGAATGGTGTACAAGGATGGTGATAGAAGATCAATAATGAGCAAACCCTAAACCTGGATTGAATTTAGTTCTACTGAACTGAGTGAGTTTGTATTCCCATCCCCCATTTCTGAAATTTGCTGCCCACTGTAGTTCAAAGGAGAAATACTCTTTAAATCAACCATGAATAGTAAAAGGTAAGACAATATATATTAAGGGTGGGGAAAACAGATTCATCTCTGATATTGTCTCTTGTTAATGTCAGTAACGTTGCCTGCTTGTATTCTAAACACTTGCTTTGATCACAATCCTAAACATGTCTATTCAAAAGTAAGCCCCACTATGATAACCCCTGCTAATTGGGTAAGAGGCACTCTTTCAAGTGGGTGTTCACCTTTATTTAGCAGGGGGAGAGTAACTGGCCCTCCACACCCCAGCAATGTCTGTTCTAGTGGCTTCTGCTGGTGTTCTTTTTGTATTTTAGATTGTGAGCCCTTTTGGGACAGGGATCCATTAGCTATTAATTTTTCATTTTCTTTGTGAACATTTTAGTTGAAAAGTGGTATATATATACTGTAGATAGATGTTCAATAGATCTTACTCCCAGGAAAGTGTCTTTAGGATTGCAGCCTTTGCATCTTGAAACTATCAATTTAAGCAGCTTCTCACACCTGTCTGGCTCTCTTTCTCAGAAACTGTATTCCATGCAGGACATGCAGAAATACCCTACAGCACATGAATGAAAAAAATTGACAAAAAGATTAGGACAAAACAGACAAATAACTACATCTGTTGTATCTCTTGCTCAATCAGTACTTATAAAAAGGCAGCACAAATCTCTAGTAGTGACTTGGCCACTTGACATTTCCTATATGCGTATAAATATAAAGGGTATTTTGATAAAAATCATTCAGGATCAAGAAAAATGGATGTCCTGTGCACTTGTGCAGGGATGGGTGATTCTGGAACACTGACTCACAGCCATGTTAGTGACACCCCTGGATAAAATGGAAAAAGAATGAGAAACTTTAAGACAATTGAGATCACTTATATTTGCCTGATAGATAACTGTATGTTGTTTTTGCAAACTTGCATTTCAGCTCTCTGAAACTTTTGTCTCTGGAGATGCATGTTCATTCATGCTCTTCCCTACAACAAGGGGCTTTTTGGCTTATGACTTTATTATTTCGAAACACGTAGAGCTGTTTGAGAAAAATCAATCAAAGGAAATCTTGAATCCGGTGGATGGATTTCTGGCAAACGGGAATTGAGAAGATCTGACCCCTCATCAAGGCACCAATCCTGTGTGGTGCCTTCATCACTTCTCTTTCCATTATATTCAAGGTATTGTGAAATATCTTTGGGCAGTGGAAAGATGGTGGCAGCAGAAGGAGCATCAATGCTGGCTCTCAAAGTTGTGATAAACTAGAGAGCATCTTTTACCTTCCAAGGCTAATTTGAGACTACAGGTTTCAGCAGTCCCTACAAGGAATTAACATTTTATATGTACTTTCTGGCCAGGGGAAACTTGGAATACCTGCATTCTCAGCTTCGCCTCTGCGGCCACTGTTGTCTTCACTCTGCCCTAAGTTAGGGGTATCCAGTGGAGAGCTTCAGGGGGTTCTCACAGGTTCTATGGAACCCTTTGCTAATGAGTGCCTGGTTCTGAGAACCGGTTACTAATGGGATATAGAACCTGTTGTTAATTTAGGCTATTAGGACATAGAACCTGTTGTTAATTTATTTGAATCCCACCACTGGGGGTATCCAACTTTCAACTTAAGGGCTCATGGACCTTTAACTACTGTGGGGAATTTCAGTGGGTGCAGCTTCTCACCTCATAGATTGGAAGCTGTACCTGCTGAAATTCCATCTTCTGCACATGTGTTAAAAGCTCCAGGCAGGGTGATCATAGGACCGGATTTTTCCCGATTTGTCCTCTTTTTTAGCCTTCTCATTGGATGTCCTTCAAAAGGGCTTCATTGTCCCCCATTTTGGCTTCATTTTGGAACTTTGCAATGGTATGCAGTACCCCATCATATCATATGTTGTTGGATACATATTGAAGAGCAGAACCCAATGTAAAAATCGTAAAGATTTTTGTAAAGAATCCAATGTAAAGATACTGTAAATACAGTATCTCCTTCCTATCAAAAAACTCAAAAAATAAAAATAAAAAATATGTATTGAGCTCTATGGGAAAGTGAGAGTGCCCAATATGGCACCTTGATTCATGAGTTGACAAATGTGCCATTGTCTGCTGGAAAGGCCATGCTGAGAGGAATCTAAGACTTTGTCCTCCTTTTGAGGTTCGGGCATCTGGTCACCCTGTCCTATGTCAATCTTTGTGGGGGAAAGACATCTGAAAAATCAGAGCTGTTCAGGAGCTTTCAAGCACCACACTAGTGATCAGTTATTCAACTTGGGACTGCTTTAAAAGGAGATGACAAAATTCATGAAGGACAGCCTCTATCAACGGCTCCTCATCTTGATTATGTGCTGCCATACTTCAGTGGAAGTACCGGTATGTCTCTGAATACCAGCAGACAAACAAGAACAGGACAGGGTGATACTTCATCTTCACCTTGTGGGATTCCCAGAGATATCATATTATGAGAAACATGTTGCTGAATTAGATGGGCATTAGGCCTAATCCTGCAAGATTCTTCTTATGCTTTTATGGGTTTGATTATCTGAGATTTGGACAGAAATGAAACAAAATATTTGATAGGGTAACAATGACTGCAGAAAAGGAAAATAGATTACTCATTTATTAAGGAAAATAAATTACTAACAGCAAAAGAATGCTTAAAATAATGTTCACACAATGAAAGCCAACGTTTTAGAAAGAAATTTTGAATTATAGTTTTGACATCAGAGAAGCCTGAAACGCTGGATTTCCCTGGTGGAATTCTTGCATACAGGATCTGGAAGAACTAAGGAGTTTTGTTTTGTTTTTCGTTTTTGGCATATTGTCCTTACATTCTGCTAAATGTAATTCAGAAGGAAATGTTCCCATGTTGTCTTAGACAAACATTTTTTGCCTTCCCTCCTCTTGTTACTTTGCTTTACTTTACTTCTTGGTGCACTATGCTGGTCTCCAGTTTACATCCGGTAAACTGTGAACATAATTAAATACCTTTACAATTACAGAGCACCTTGTCAGAATATTTCATCTGGCAGAAATCTATATACGAGTATATAGAACTGAAAAGTCGTTGACTCATCAGCACCTAGCCAAAACCACTGGACCTAGATGTGTGAAATTTGGGGAGAGTGTTCCTTCCATGATGTAGGCGCCCTCTAAGAACCACTTTTTGGAAATTCCAACTGGAACAAGGGTGAAAAGTGGCACAATAAATTTTTGTCCCTATAATTTACATTGAAGAATTGCTGACTGATCCAATACCCTGCCCCAACCACTTTACCTACAAACATGAAATTTTGGGAGTGCATTCCTTATATGATGTGAGCACTCACTAAGAAACCATTTTTAGAAACTTAACCCTTATGGGGCTGAAAAGGGGTACAACACATTTTCAGCCTATACTTAACATTGAAGACTATATATAGATATATAGATATATAAGACTATATATCTATTGATATATAAGACTATATAAGACTATATATCTATTGATATATAAGAATATATAAGACTATATATATATATATGACTATATCTATATCTATCTATCTATCTATCTATCTATCTATAAGACTATATCTATATCTATATACAGTGGTGCCTCACGTAAAGAATGTCTCACGTAAAGTAAGTTTCATGTAACAAAAAAAAAATTCTCTAGGATTCTGCTTCACGTAAAGAAAGTGCTTCATGTAAAGAACAAATTCATTGGCAGTTGGGGCAGACGCGCTGGCCGGCAGCCTGTTTAAAAAGTGTCAGGGCTGCCTAGTGCACCTGCCCATAGTGAAAGCAACACTTCCACACTGTTCCTCCTGTGGCCGGGTGTCCGCTGGGCAGAGGGAGAGAAGAGTAGTGGAGAAGAGGGAAGCAGCTCAGGGACAGGCAGAAGGGAGCAGGGGAGAGAGAGGCTCAGGAGGGAGAGAAGGGGAAAGTGAGGAGACACTTGGAAAGTGTCTTGGATTGCAGCCTCCTAACCATGTCTACCCGGAAGTAAGCCCCATTGTGTTAAATGGGTATTTCTCTTAGAAAAGTGTCTTTAGGACTGCAGCCTAAGTAGACTTCATAAGATCATGCACACTGAATGCATGTTTTGAATTCAATTCCAGTGTTTTGTCATCATTTTTACATCCCGTTAATATTTTTATATGAATATTTTTGGAGTCGTGGAACCAATCATCTGCGTTTCCATTATTTCCTATGGGAAAATCCGCTTCACGTAAAGAAAGTTTCACGTAAAGAAACTGCCTCCGGAATGAATTAATTCTGTTACGTGAGGCACCACTGTATCTATATCTATATCTATCTATCAATCGATCGATAGATAGATGTAAACCAAGACTGAGTGGTGAGCCTTATGGCTTTCAGATTCCTTTCCCCCCAAAAACAATGTTTCTTCTGTACCTGCTGTTTGGGAAACCAGCAATATGTATCCTGTTTACAAGATAGAAAATCACTAGTGAATTACAGTCCAACAAGACTTATTGGTGTAGCTGCCAACATTTATGTCTACTATCTCTTGTTTAAGGTGCTAGTGGAAAGCTCACCTACTATAAATCCTACCTCCCCTTCGATTGCAAACTGTGTGCAGAGAGCAGGGTGACCATATAGAATGGAGGACAGAGCGCCTCTACATTTAACCATTGCATAGAAGAGGGAATTGAGGCATGTTAAGAAGGGATTAAAAAGCAGCACCTGCCCCAATTCCCTTTTCTATGCAATGGTTAAAGGTAGAGGCACTCTGTCCTCCATTCTATATGATCACCCTAGCAGTGAGGGCAGCATTTCTATATACCTATCTGAGGAGAAAGAGCAAGGTGTGGCAGGCTTGTATGAAGCAAGCCTCGTGATGAAGTCATGAACATCTCAGATGTGATTGAAAATCCATCCACAGCATCTGCCAGGATTAGACTGAACATTACATTAAGAAAAAAATTATCATCATCACTGACTCATCAGCACCCAGCCAAAACCACTGGGCCTATAAGCGTGAAATTTGATGAGGGTGTTCCTTCCATGATGGAGGAATCCACTAAGAACCAGTTTTCAGAAATTCTAACCAGAAGGGAGTGAAAAGGGGTGCAATGTGTTTTATAAAACTAATCTTCATCGTCATTACTGACTCATCATCGCCCTGCCAAAACCGGTGGGCCTAGAAGCATGAAATTTGGGGTGGGTGTTCCTTCCATGATGGAGGGGTGCACAAAGAACCGGTTTTCGGAAATTCCAACCGGAAGTGGGTGAAAAGGGGCGCAACGCGTTTTCCTCCCTATACTTTGCATTGAGAATTGCTGACTCAGCAACATTCTGCCCCAACTGCTGGGCCTGAAGCATGGAATTCTGGGAGTTCCTTCTGTCACCTGAACACCCACCAAGAACCATCTGGAGAAATTTAACCCTTCAGGGGCTGAAAAGGGGGCAACGTGTTTCTGTCCTATTCTTAACATGGGAGACTGAACCACATCCAGACAATTTGGTGCTCAGACCCAGGTGCACTGGGGGATGTTGTTCGGAGGAAGAGGTTGCGCCGGCGAGGATGCTGCGCATGAGGGGAAATTGCGCATGAGGGGAAGTTGCGCATGTAGGAAAGTTGCGCAGGGGGAAAGTTGCATATGGGAGGAAAATTGTGCATGGGGAAAGTTGCGCATGGGAGGAAAGTTGTGCATGGGGGGAAAGTTGTGCATGGAGGGAAGTTGCGCATGGGGGGAAGTTGCGCATGGGGAAAGTTGCGCATGGGGGAAGTTGCACATGGGGAAAGTTGCACATGGGGAAAGTTGCACATGGGGGGCTGATGTGCAAGGGGGAAATTGCGCATGGGGGTTGATGTGCATGGGGGGAAGTTGCGCATGGGGTAACTTGTGCATGCGGGGGTTGATGTGCATGGGTGAAGTTGCGCATGGGGGGTTGATATGTATGGGGGAAGTTGCGCATGGGGGTTGTTACGCCTGGGGGAAAGTTATCCATGGGGGGTTGATGCATATGGGGGATGGCATACGGGGGAATTTCGCTAGTGTTTTATATGGTCGAACAGCTTAGAAGTTTATGTACAGCACATTGAGACTCTCCTATTACAGGTGGCATTATGGCCTGCTAAGGATGGTACATGAAAGATTTGATCCACCCCACCTTCTAGGGGCCATAACTGGGTGAGTCTAGCCCATCAGTATTGTTATGTGACAGAGGCTACAATCCGAAAGACAGTTTCCTGGGAGCAAGACCCATTAAAAACAATGGGGCTTACATTTGAGTAGACATGGTTAAGATTGCACCCTTAGTCACATGACTGTCTGATTTCATGTGGAGAATATAGATCCAAATTTAGGAAAATTTTGCCAAGGTTTAAAATTTGCATTCTCTGGCATCAGACTATCATTATGCCTGACTGGTGAGCTGAAACTGGGGAGCACACTGGGGAGCTGAAATTAACTGTATGCTCAGTTTTACAACAAAAAGTGAACTGTTATCTAATTTCCTTTTCAAATCTCCTTTCATCACCCATCATAACAGTTTTCATGAGCAGTTGCAGCAAATTAGAATAATGTTATTTTCTTCATTAAGTTAAATGAGTGTATCTTAGGAAGCTGTAACTTAGCTCATGAAATGTTAGGTTACATAAATATTGTGTAGTATATTAGATACTTCTCTTTTATTTCCTCTTCTGTTTGATTTATAAAGTAATATAGTGTGGTATATTGATCCTTGACTAATCAGGCTCCACACAAGTGCTGGTAAATAGCAGGGTTTTATACTACTTCTTGTAGCAGGGTTCTTTACACATACCTGCTTGCAGGGGTTTTTCTACTCATACGCGTATGTGGAAGGCAAAATCCTTACATTGTATGCCTTTCAGAAGGCTGCACTAGTAAGAAACTGTGGTTGAATAATGAGACAAAGGCTGCAATCCTAACTACACTTTCTTGGGAGTAAATACTATTGAACACAATGGGACTTACTTCTGAGTAGGAATGTCTAAGACTGCACTGTATTTGGCAAAAAGCTTCTGATGCAACTTATGTATCAACACTTTAGCCCTGCTCCCTTTGCCTAGGGAGGCAGAGGTTTGGACACAACCTATTACCTGTCCCACTGGCACCTCATCTATATTCATTCAGTATGAGATAAGAAAGTTTTTCTTACCGTAGACTTCTTTTCCGGTACGAAGGAAGGAGGGCGTTCTTAACTCGTGGGTTGTCGCCCCTCCCCCATCAGGAGGCTGGACGAAGTCAGTTCTCCTCACTGAGGGGCGGCACCACAACCTAGTCTCAAAAGCCGAGCTGAGTAGAAGTACCGAACCCCGATTGCAGGTCTGAGATCACAAATGGCCAGGACAGACCCTGCAACTTAGATAAAAGCTTCAACACATAACAAAGGGAAGAAGGTTAGAAAAACCGAATTCCCCAACTTTTTCCCCATGGAAAAACCACACGACCAACAGTTGAACTTGACACAGCCAAGAACCGAGGGTCAGAGAGAGGTGGGCAGAACGCCCTCCTTCCTTCGTACCGGAAAAGAAGTCTACGGTAAGAAAAACTTTCTTTTCCCTGTACTCAGGAAGGAGGGCGTTCTTAACTCGTGGGATATAGCAAAGCCGTATCCATCCGGAGGAAGGGAGGGCTGACCCGAAGGTCCTAGGATGTCACTACCCTTTGTAACACCCTCCTGCCAAACGCCGCATCTGCGGAAGCTGCTTTAACGATCTTATAATGCCTGATAAAAGTGTTAGGTGATGCCCATGTAGCAGCCTTACAGATGGATTCAATGGACTGATGTAGCTGCACTCCGAATAGAGTGAGCAGTAATCCCGGCAGGAGGGACCCTTACTAAGGACGAATAGTCTAATGCCTATTCCCTTGCACCAGTTAGCCAGAGTACTCCTTGATGGACGCCTGCCCATGGCAGGTCCCTTGAAGAGCACAAAAAGATAGTTTTATGAAACGCTTTAGTGCGCTTGATGTAGTAACTGACAGCTCTCCTAGCATCTAACTTATGCCAGCCCACTTCCTTGCCATTTTTGGGATTAGGGCAAAATGATGGAATAGCCAAATCCTGTGCCCGATGATACCAGGAGTTGACAGTGGGAATAAAGGCCGGATCTAATCGCAAAACGACCTTGTCATCATGAAAGATGCACAAGTTTGGATTAACCAACAGTGCCCCAATCTCAGCCACCCATCTAGCTGAGGTTATTAAAACCAAAAGATGGTCTTAAATGTAAGAAATTTCAACTCAGCGCTATGTAATGGCTCAAAGGGAGCCTTCACTAACGCTGACAACACCACAGGTAAATCCCATGAGGGGAAATGATGAACCTGTGGGGGACTTAACTGATTCACCCCCTTAAGGAACCTGGTTATGTTAGGGTGGGATAAGATGGCACACCCAAGGAAACCCCAAGGTGCTCCACAAAAATTCACTTGTCAGCGTAATGTGCTGGCGCAAAGCCCCTTGTCATAGCCATCCTGCAGGAATTCCAACAAAAATTTGCATTCTCCGCCAGGGATGCCTCCTTGGAATCGGAGTTGTCATGAAGTCTGGGATCCCTTAGTGGGCTTCCCTGCAGAGGTGGGCGCTGGACCAGGACACTTCTTGAACTGGGCCTTACTCTTGTCCCACTTGGGCTTGGGACGTTGGCCTAAACCCTTGGCTTTAAACCCTGGGTTAGACTAACGAAAGGACCGGGAATGCTTGGGCGGTTCTTTCTTGGTTGTGGGAAGCACTTTTTGCTTCTCCTTGTCTTCCACTAACAGAGGCTCTAAGGCCTCTCCAAGTAGCTTCTCACCCTTAACGGGAAGATGTAACACCCTAGAAGCTCAAACTGTGTCGTCTTCTCACTTACGAAGTCAAGTCTGTCTCCTTGGCAGAACCCCCATGGCCATGGCTCTGGCAGACAACTGAAGTGAATCATAAGCGCAATTGGCCACCGCCACCAAAGCGAGGGCAATCTTCTCTGCCCTTCTGGTGTAGAGGCAGGCCGGACAAGGTTCTGCTTTCTCTCTGTTATCATCTGACACAGAGTACCAGAACAATTGCTGCCCATAAGAGGCAGGACTGCCAGTTTAACTAGGGATTCTGCATCAACATCCCAATGCCTAAGCCAGATATTAAAAAAATGGTATCTAGGTAAGGGTTAATTCTTTTAAAGTATACTTCCCAGACTTGGGGAGAAATTAGCCAGGCTAGATTGTGAGGTTACGCAGGCCTCGAACCACTGATCTGCAGACCTTCAGACTTACAGGTGTAGTGGGTTTTTCATTTTGTCTTTGTTTATTTTTAGAAGTATACCCTTACAGCATCTTCTGCTCAACAATTCACAACTCTGGGCATAGGAGTTAGTATCCAAACCCCTAAGCCCAAATAATAAGTTTTTACACTCACTCAGCATGACTTCAACTCTCTGACTGGATGGGTTTTCTGGACCTTTTTCCAGAAAATGCAACCACCAGGAGTTCTACTTTGGCAATCTGCAAAGGCCAAAGTCATCTGAGGTAAATAATAAAGCTTACCAACCAATTTTGGCATGTGCTCCTCTGGTGCAGCCACTGTTCCTTCTGCTTTCATGATCGGTGTAACTGCATAAGAGAAGGGAACTTCCGCCATCTTGGAAATGCCCTGAAGAGACAAAAACTTCAAACACTGGCTTTGTTAGCTTGTGGGAAGAAGTAACAGGCTAAACCTTGGGGCTATAAAGGAGGGAAGCCATTATTACAAAGCAATGTTGCATGAGGCTTGATACCTTCAGAGCCAGTCTCAGCCAGTCTGTGCTGGGTTAGGCTGGTCCTTCTGCTTTGCATCAGGCTAAGAAATATGGAAAAGGCAACAGAGGCCTTGTAGTTCTCTTAAGTCAAGAACCCAGTGAGCAAGGCTCCCATGGAGGCCCTGCTATGGGAATAATCTTTCTATCACAGCTTTTTCCAGAAGGTTCTGGATCCACAATGTTACATATGTGCAGGCTTCTGGAGGGATAGGGATTTTCTTCCACCAAAATAGAAGAATCCCTCGAAAATAAACTGAGTAGTCAAACTCTGCCCTCCCCTGAAGTATTTGAGGCTAAGCCTGCACAGTTATCTGAGGCCATTGGCAAGGACTTACCTGAAGTAAAACCAAGCACTTACCCAACAGTTTTACCTCAGAAATGTGAAGTAAATTGCAGAAGCTTGCAAGTAATTTTACTTTCTCTAAGACAACAGCTATGAGGCATGAAGTCTTGAGCTCATTTTGGTCACTGCAGAATGTGGAGAATGAGACACTTGGCACCTCCATGTCTCTTCACTATCTTTGCCACTGGTCACTTTTTTTTTTTGGTTGGAGGAGGGATATCGTTCCCCAGACTCTGAATCCAATCTGAGTTCTGGTTTTAACACCACCTTGCTCCTCCTCCTGAGAGGCCATAGTGTAAAGATCACAGGGAACACAAAATGGCATTTTGGAGGGAAAATGGAAAGTGAAACAAAATGGCCCCCTACAGTCCTCACCACAGAAAAGCCATGTTTTGACAAGGACTTGTCTGCAGCCAGCTCCTCGGCCCAGATGTATGCAGATCTGGAAAAGATTGAACTGGTTAATGCCACCCGAAAATCTTGGGAATTAGATTCAAAGGCCTTCTTTAGAGAAGTTTCCCCCCTCTTGTCACATGCATCCCTTGCTCCCGATTCACCCTCTGAGAGGAGTGTGGTAGCCGAGGAAACTGCCACCACCAGTGCATCCACTGTGGGGACCTTTAGCTTAGCCATGATGGGGTCTGGCAAGGTATACAGCTCATCAATTAGTTTGCCATGTCGCTTAAAATGGCTCCACTTGTTGGTAAAAGCTTAAGGGCCTCGGGAAAAGGCACCACTTGAGGTTTGGTTGGACCTCAGATTTAGTTTACTGAAGATTGGAAACCAGCACTGGACATCCTCAAAGGCCCTACAGATGTGACCAGACATCCCATCTAGAAGGTCTTCTGAATTGCAGAGGCTCCACACACCTCAGAACGGGTGTCAGAGTCTATGCTTTTAACAAAAACAGGAGATTCCTGTCAGATTCCAGGCATATTGACTTGTGGGGAGGTTGGGAGATCTCCTACACCCCAGAACAGTCAGTCAATCTCATTCTCTGCTATTTTTGGCATTCACGGGGAAGACAGGGAATCATGACAGGACTCCTGTTCAGCATTTTAAAGGAGCCCTTGTGCTTCTTAGGAGGGGAATGAGACTCCTCAGAGTCTGACTCAGAAGCCTCATAAGAATGCCTGGTCTCACACTGAGCCTTCTTGTGTGTGCAGCCTTTGGGACCTGAGTGGGTACAAGGTCCTCCAACTGCTCCTGCAAAACCCCTTTCACAGCTTCCCTCATAAGCTGAGATAAAGAGGACATGGTCAGAATAGGGTCTTCCCTGCTTCAAGGGGGGAATGGGGTTCCCCAGTGGCGTCCCCAGATTCGCACCCTTTTGCCTCCATTGAGTCATACTCACAAAATGGCGCCTCCTGTGCCAGAAGACAGACAAAATGGCGGCCGGAGGGAAGCCCACAGTGTGGCCATGCAGTTCTGCTACCACTGGCTCTGCTGGCCCGACCTGAAGAGCGGCAGCGGGAGGTACACAACCCTATGTGCCTCTCCCTGTAAGCCGAAGAGCGGCAGCAGGAGGTACACAACCCTATGTGCCTCTCCCTGTAAGCTGCTAAGGGCGCGGGTCAGCTGCGCGCTATGCGTGCTGCCCGCCGCAGCCGCTTCTGGCTGCTGCCCAACATGCCCGCTCTTCCCTGCGGGCACGTCTAATCGCCCCTCTCTCTGTGTCTGGCTCCTCACTGCAAAGCGACTGCCTTGCTAGCGCAGACTGGGGTCTCCTCCTCGGGCAGGAATCCAGGGGAGCCCCTTGCTGGCCTCTGTGGTCGGGGTGGAGGATGAGGAGCACAGCCAGGAGAGGAGGAACAGAGAGAGAGAGAGAGAAAAAGAAAAATAGAGGAGAGAGAGGAGAAAAGGGAGGCAGAGCTCCCTGACTTCGTCCTGCCACGATGCGAGGCTGGACGAGACTGGGTTGTGGTGCCGCCCCTCAGTGAGGAGAACTGACTTCGTCCAGCCTCCTGATGGGGGAGGGGCGACAACCCACGAGTTAAGAACGCCCTCCTTCCTGAGTACAGGGAATAGCTGGTTATCCCTTTGGGATAAGCATGTATGTATGTATGTATGTATGTATGTATGTATGTATGTATGTATGTATGTATGTATGTATTCATTCATTCATTCATTCATTCATTCATTCATTCATTCATTCATTCATTCATGTATGTTGCCATAGTTTGATTGGTCTTTGGCTATTTTTTTAACCTACTCAAGATTAGTCAGGGTGTTCGTGTGCTGATTAGTTAGGTAGTTTAGCACTAGGGGGTGCTGATAAGTTAGGTAGTTTAGCACTAGTCACTTTATGCAGGACCACACAATTTTGGATTAAATATCTATATATCTACAGTATTTATATACCGCTTTTCAACTAAAAAGTTCACAAAATGGTTTACAAAGAAAATGAAAAAAATTAATAGTTAATTAATAGCTAATGGGTCCCTGTCCCAAAAGGGCTCACAATCTAACATGCAAAAAAGAACACCAGCAGAAGCCACTTGAACAGACAACATTGGATGGCCAGGCAGGACTCAGTTTACGCTTGACTTGCTCAATAAAGCTGGCTGGTGGACCTTCTGTTTGGATTGGGAAGGATTTGCACAAGTCTTCCTGGTCCATCCAGTTACCTTGGCCATTTAGAGTACTACCTTGAGTTACTGGTATGCCCAGTATATAATTAGGTCAAAGGTCAAAGCCTTCTTCCCTATCTAGTGACCTATGCATTTGGGGTTTTTTAGTTAGACTATGCCCTGCTGCAGAACTGTTTGTTATATTACTAAAGTGGTGCGTTGAACCCAACCAAGCATCTGTCCAGTGGCGTAGCTAATGATTATGTATCCCGGTGCAAAGCTCAAAATATTGCCCTGGAAATGATGTCAGAACCAGAGTTGATGTCATCCCTGGGTATTTTTAAAAAGAAAATTGTGGAAAAACCTACTACCACCTCCTCAGCAGTTCACCAGCCATTTGCTCTGCTAGTGGCATAGCTAAAGCACCTATTTGCTATCTGGAGCTGGAGAAGATTTTGTTGCTCCCCCATCTCTGCAACAACAAAATCAAATTTAATTATGGCTGCAATCCTAAAGACATTTTTCTGGGAATAAGTCCCATTGAACACTTAAGCAAGTGGGGCTTGCTTATGAGTAGACAGGGTTAGGACTGTGCTCCAAGTAAAATAATGAAAATTGTGTCCCTTATTGGTTAGGGAAACTGCTTGGGGAAAAAGGAATGGTTATTTTTTTCCCTGCTTAAAGCACTTATCGCTGAATTCCTGATTCAGTGGCACTTTTGGGGCACACAATTTGGGGACTTTTCATTTAGTTGGAATGGCACTCTTCCAGTTTCTTTGGTGAGTCATGACCCACCAGTCAAGGTTGCTCTGCCTTAGGGACTATGTGAGTAGCAGGGGTGAGGAGACAAAGCAAAGCCTATTATCAGCCTAAGGCTGCAATGCTATACACACTTTCCTGGGAGTAAGTCCAACCCAACAGAATGGACACATCTGAGTGGACATGCTTGGGCTGCACTCTAAATGGTCTTACCAAAAAATCATACTGTACAATTAAAATAGCACTAAAAAGGGAAAATCATGTGCTTGACCTAATCCATGTCCAGTCCAAAACGCTGCCATAATTCATGCTGGAAAATGGGTATTCCTCCTTAATTGAAAGAGGCATCTTGATTATTACTAGCTCCTACTAAATACTGGATAAGGACTTATTCTGACTTCCACACCTGCTGCTTCCAGGCCTCCCTCCTCCCTCCAGCAGTGCTCAGCCTTCCTGGGATGCCTTCTGGTGCCAGGCCTGCAGCAGGGCCTCCTCCTGCCCATGCCAGGCTCACTGCCCAGTCTCAGCCAGCCCTGCCCAACCCCATGAAGAAATCCCTCCCTCTCCCTCCACATCAACACAAACCTTTCCAGGCTGGCCTGACTTCAGGGGTGCAGAAGGAGAGCCCAGCAGTCCCTCTCTCTCCAGGGTGCCTAGTTAGAGCCACGGCCAGACTCCCTTTCTCAGACGTCCAGGACCTGCTTCTCCCACTCCTAGTCCTGAGGATAGAAGCCCAGCCTTGGAGCATCTTGGCCAGAGAAGCTTGGCCTCTCTGCACCAACACCCAGGAGTTCCTCACCTCACCCTGGTACTGGCAAACCAGAAACTGCCAGCCAGTTGTAGCTAAGATGCTGGAGTGATGTTGAGGCTGTGCGACACTGCGTTGAGAAGGACCTGAAAAACAGTCTTTACTCAGGTGTTCACTCCCCTTCCTTCTAGGGAATGTATTGACTTTGGGGTGCAGAGAGGGTTGTCTCTGGGCAGAAGGAAAGCTGTTAACGAGACAAACACTGATTAGGGAAAGAAAGAAAGAAAGAAAGAAAGAAAGAAAGAAAGAAAGAAAGAAAGAAAGAAAGAAAGAAAGAAAGAAAGAAAGAAAGAAAGACTACCCTAAGGAAAGCAGCTAGAGATGAAAAGGAGATGAGAGTCGCCTCTGAAGGAAAATTGCAGAGAAAGAGAGAGAATCTCCCTCACCTGGTGTGGATGTGTGGTTGCCATTTTCTTCCTCCACAAGGTTTGGTTTGTTCTGATTCTGTACTATCTGTCAGGAGGAGAAAAGACTTTCCGTGTGAGTTTCTTTAACTTGGTATTCCTGCCTGATGTACGTCCTTAACTTCTTCCTGCAATTATTGTGCTGCAGAGGAGATTGGGCAAATTCATGGATGAATATCGTAGCCATTAGTTCTAACAACTACAACAATTTTTAAATGTAAAGACCACCTTGGTTGGAGGAGCATCAGGAGAACTTAAGAACAGCCCTGCTGGGTCAGGTCAAGGACCATTAGGTCCAGCTTCCTGCATCTCACCATGGCCCATGAAAGGGGCACACAAAATAACAAGGGTTGTCACACCTGGTGTTCTTATGTCTGGCCAGATGCCATCACTGCATCCTGTGGTAAGGAATTCCACAGACCAAAGACACGCTGGATAAAGAAATATTTTCTTTTCTGTCCTAATTCTCCCAACACCAATTTTAGTGGATTTTTCCCTACTTTAGGTGCTGTATGGTACGGTAAAAAAGGAACACAGAAAAAGAGGAGCTTCTCTGCTCTAAAGGGGGATCCAGAAATCAGCCTGATATATGAACCTGAATGATAGGGAAGGGGAGGCTCGGGGAGCCTAGGAACGGGACCCCCACAGGAGGGTTGCATCCAGTCCTTCTACCAGGTCCCTGTGGCTGCCAGGCCTTGCTTCTGGGATGAAGGAAGAGAGTCCCGCAGGCCCTCCCCCCAGGGCTCCCAGTTCAGAGCAGAGCCAGTCTCCATCCATTCCTCCCTCGGCCTCGCAGGACCTGCCTCTCGTACTCGTGGCTGTGTCTTCTGCAGAGGTCTTGCTGGGATGACTTCCTCATTCCAGGTCTCCAGCAAGGCCTTTTCCCAGCTCAGAGGAACATAGTCCTGGGCCCAGCAGACCCACTGACAAGGTCTACTCAGAAATAAGCCCCATTGTGTTCAGAGAGACTCACTCCCAGGAAAATGTGCCTAGAGTTGCAGCCACCAGCAAATGAAGAGCAGGGAAGTTCATAACCTTTACCTAGATTGCCTAGCTCCAGCTCAACTGAGGCGGCCCTTGGAGATCCCAGAAGAGGAGACAGCAGTGAAACAAGTCAGGGGCAGTTAAGTTTTGAGATAACTCAAGAGTAACTCAAGAGTAAAATAGATCATAAACCCAAACAATCCCATAGGCAGATGGAGATAAGAGCTGTGATCTCCAACCTTTAGCATCTCATGGCGCATGGCAAGACATTCATATGGTCTGAGAGCTGAGCTGCAAGCCCTATTTAGGCACTCTTGGGCTTTGCATACGGCCCTTAAGCAGCCTCAAGAGATATGGAAAGAATTTCTGAGGTAAATCAGACACCACAGCAGAGGGCAGGGAATGTTGACCTCAAAACCTTATGGAGTTTCATGGCAAAGAAAGGCATGAAGTCTGTATTTATGAGCATTTGCAGAAGCCGTTCCATAAAATGTTCCTCAGCTGAGTATCTAACATGGATTCCTTCAGCAAACTCTTCCAGTCGCCTCCAACTGACAGCAAAACTAAAGCAAAGTCTCTCAGCTCCACACAAAACGCTGCAGATCATTCAGTTTAAACATCAAAGAGAGGTTGAAAGAGTGGAACATGGGCTGAATGAATGAGTTCTGGGTATAATTGAAAGGTGTTGAAAGAGTGGATCATCAGAGAGCGAGGGATGCCTGTATTCCCTCAGCTGACTCTTCCAGTCTCCTCAGAGAATGGCAACAAATCCAGAGCAAGGTCTCTCTCAGCTCCACAAAAAACACTGTCAACCAATATCGACATGGATCACCTCAGCTGCGCATAGAAACTGCCAGACCAGAGATTACCTCAGACTCTGTTTCTGCACATTCAGTCCGCAAATTTACCTCAGGTGTATTTCATACCTGGCAAAATACCTGACAGATTCATGGATGGATGTCGTAGCCATTAGTCCTGACGACTAAAAGCAGTGTTCACTGCAGAGGCTGCCTGGGTTGGAAGAGCATCAGGAGAGCCTAACAGTCCTGCTTGTTCTGGCCAAGGACCATCATGTTCGGCTTCCTGCATCTCACAGTGCCCCACAGAAGTCATCAAGAGACCTGCATCCCTCCCCTGAACCACTTTTAGAACTAGGACACCCATCAATTTGCCCAATATCTTTTCAAAGGCAACTGGAACAGATGCTGTCATCGCATCCTGTCGCAAGGAGTTCCACAGACCAACTAAAGACTGGAGACAGAAATAAATTATTTTTTCTCTCCTCAGACTCTTGACAATCAATTTTAGAGGATGTTCCGATGTTGTGTGAAGAGAAAAGAAGGAACTCTGAGGAAGAGGAGCTTTTCTGCTTTAATGGTGGATCTGTCCTTATAGGTGACCTAGAAAGAATGATTCATAGGGGAGTCCTGGAGGGGGAGGCCTGGTTGTCCCTGCAGGGCTCTGGGAACTGGACCCCCCCCCCAGGGGGCAGCATCCAGTCCTTCCTCCAGGGGTCTGTGGCTGCTGTTCCAGTCAGGTCTGTCTTCACCTGTCTAGGAGGAGAGCCCAGCAGCCCTTCTCCCTTCAAGGCAGCCAGTCAGGCTAAGCCCTGTCACCCTCCCTCCCTCAACTGTCCAGGACCTTGCAGGCCTTCCTTCCACTCCTCGCAGGCCTTCCTCACACACCTGCTGCTCCCTGGCCTCACTTCTCCCTCCCTGGCTGGGCTCAGGCTTCCTAGGGTACCCTCCTGGTGCCAGGCCTGCAGCAGGGCCTCCTCCTGCCCCTGCCAGGCTCAAACCAGTCTCAGCCAGGCTTGTGGGGAACAGAGTCCCTGACCCAGCAACACAGTCTGACAGATTTCATTCACATTCACTGAATTAACATATTTCTCTCTCTCTTTCTCTCTCACTCTCTGCCTCCCCTCTGCCCCCCACGCACTGGGGCATGCGCACTGCCTCCTTCTTGTGCTGCAAGCAGAGGCATAACAAGGATGTAGTGAGGGATGTGATCTGCCACGGGCAACAGGGCACCATTGGCGCCAGGGGACACCACTTACACTCCTCTGGTGGTCCCCCAGTTGCCCTCTCCCTCAGTCCTCCTCGGGCACACTCCAGGGCAGCCATTTTGAATTGTGCATTGCTCTGGGTGTTCTCAGAGCTAGTAAAAGTGACGCGGGCCCCGAGTAAGCCCCTCCCCCACCTCATTGCCAGTCAGAGCGCTCCTAGCAGCCTTGTGGGCGCGTGTGTATGTGTAAATATATTAGTGCAAAAGTCTAGTCCTTTGCAGAGATCTCTCCTGCTACAAGCAGGGAGTCGGACTAGATGACCTCCTGGGATCCCTTCTAACTGTTTTGATAGGGGCAAAATTTCAGTCCTTGCCATGGGCGAAATTTTGCCTAGGTGCGCCTCTGGTTGCAGTGAGTGCAGCCTTGTATTCTGCACAGTCTTTGTGTCATGTGTTGTGTGTGTTTCTAGTCTGCCAGAAGCATGTGGGGTCTCAGGTGGTGTTTGCACAACTTCACAGTCAGTTGGTAGGGCAGAGGAAGCTAAGCCTCTCCAGCCTCCCAGTGTGACCAGTATGGTGCTTGTCTGAGGAGGAGGACTGGCTGCCTCCGAAGGTCAGCTACTTTTCCAATGACACTCAATGACACCCAGGCCTTAGATTGCAGGAACTGTACTGCATGGCTGCAACCTCCTGAAAGCAATGGGACCCTCGGGGATCAGATCTCTGAGGTCTTCACAGCTGGAAAAGCAGGTTGGAGGTCTCTTCAGCTTGGGATGCCAGCAACTGATGCAGAGAAAGCCCCCAAGACTTTGCAGCTTGGAGTTGCACCTGAAATTCATACTTCTTTGATCCCCCCCCCAGTTTATCATGTGGCATGTACAGTGTAAAGTTTAGGATGCTCATTTGGTGATAATCCCTGTCTTTGAGTCGGGGTGAATGTCCCGAAGCAGCGTTTTCCAAACCTCCTGGCACCAAGATACATCCAGTCTGCTTCTGGGCCACCGCACACTGCTCCATCTTGCAAGTCCACACACTCCACTTCTGGGCTATGACCCACTTTATTTTTCTCTCACTCTCTGCCTCCCCTCTGCCCCCCACGCACTGGGGCATGCGCAGGAGACACAGGAGACACAAAAACCCTTTGAAACACTTCTCCGGCCATGTGGTGGCTGAAGTGGTGGAGACCAGGACAGTTGGTTTTACTCACAACTGCCTCCATTACTTCCACAATAGCTCCAAAGTGTGCAGGCAGATGGACCCAGGTTACAACTCACCTGGCATGGGCTCATGACCTTCTGGTGAATCATAACCCACATTTTGGAAAGCCCTGCTCCTAAAGCATGACCAGGGAGCTACATAAATGATCTATTTCATTAGTATTCCCTGGAGTAAAATAAAGGATGGTTCATCCTGCACTTCTCATGGGAGTGATTAAAGCACAAAGAATCATGTACTGGTCAGTGACCGCAGTAAAGATATTTGATTTGATACAAAGAATCATCTTCCTGATAGGGAATCCTTAATTAACTAGCTGCAGGAGAGAGAGAGAGAGAGAGAGAGAGAGAGAGAGAGAGAGAGAGCAAGCGAGAGAGAGAGAGAGAGAGAGAGAGAGAGAGAGAGCATTCGTTCCTTTCTCCTAAGGAATCTCTGCTAGCCCAATGGGCAGATATGTGTATCTGTCTAGACCAGTGATATCATTGGGACATGTCTATGGGGATCCAGAAAGGAGGATTGGTCCTGGGAAAGGAGTCAGAATTTGATGGGCAAAACTGTTCCAATCTCTCCTCTTACCTGCCTTGATCACTGCCTTGTTCAGCCCATCGTTGCCCCCACTCCACTACCCCAGCTTTCTGTGTGATCCTACCTGGGGCAGCCAGCTCCTGAGGTTGAGTGCTCAACATTTTGGTCCCTTTCCCTAGAATAATGTGGACAGAGAAGGGATTGACAGAGAGAAGTTGCAAGTGCAGAGAAGGGTTGGAGCAGGATGATCATCCTGTCCGAATGATCTTTTTCCAAACTGTGATGAGCAGTTCCCTGTGGTGCTTATGGGACCTCAAAATGCAGCAAAGACAAATGGGGTCTCTGTATCAGCTCTAAGAAGCACAAAGACACTTTGTTCAGCCCCTAATACTTTCTGGACTCTCTGAGAATGGTTAGGTATTGATCAGTGCATGACAACCTGATGGGTCCTGACCAGATGTTTCTAGGACTGGGATTATTTGGACATGTTCTTTGTGTATTCACTCTCCCAAAGCCTTGGTTAATATTCTCAATAAGTGTGATCCTGAAGATCAGATGGCACCCCCATCTTGCACCCACAAACTGGTGATGGATAGTCTTGACTTCTTCCTAAGAATGTATGACATGTAAGAGGTCAAGGATGGTGAATATCTGGCCAAAAGAATGCATAGCAAAATAGGCGTAAGCAGGCTGGCCTGACCTGAATGGTGCTACTTAACTGATGTGTTTATACTGTCTGTGATTTTGTTTTGTTTTGTTTTTACTTTTGTAGAGATAATTGAAGATGGTGACTTGGATTTATATGGAAAGCCAAGGCCTGGACTTCGTGCCACCCAATTAGAAGGTTCTGTTCTGAATGGACGCTCAGTAACGAGGGGTGGGCAAAATGCTTCTATAGCACCCAACCCTGCTGCATAAGTGATCCGCCTTCCTGCTAAATGAACCAGTCAGGGTGCTTCAAACAAACTGGATGAAAAGCCTTATTTTTATTCTTAGAAGAACAAGATACAAGAAGAATCTACATTTCAAACTTTGTTGGAATAGAAGAATGGTTATTCTGCTAAATATAAGAGGAACACCATTTAGAAGTGCCTGTATCCTCAGTTAGCAGGGATAACTGTATTATGATATGTGTATATGGAAATGAGAGCTGATTCATATCAATACCTTATTAGCTCCATACAGTATCAGAATTACATCTCACTGGCTCTCAGAGCAATCAGTCTCATGAGAAAATTTAAGTTCAGAAAATTCAGTTTTTTCATGGGCTTTTGTGTTTTTATTTTCTGATTAATTGGGCATACCTTTTGATAGAATATAGATATTCCGATGCAGTTAGTTTCATTGCATTCTGCATTAAATTACCTTTATATAACATGATGGTGTTATCATTCATCCATAATAGGAATGATTTTCACAATTTTAACCACTACTGTTAAGCTCAGCTTGTAGCCCCCCTAAAGCTTGTACCCCTGTGCAACTACACCCCCTGAACCCCCAGTTGCTATGCCACTGCATCTGTCTCATGTACTTCCTTTAGTGATGAAAGTGTAATTAATTACCATTAATTTTTTTTCTGTGCAACTCACTTATCCTCTTTCCCCTGAATATCGCTCCTCTGAGTGTGGAAAGCCAATCTTTTACACTGAAATTACAACCTTGATCCTGAAAATGAAAACCATCTGGATCAGTTTATATAAAGCTCGTATATATAAACTAGTACCATACAGTGTTGGTAATACCACTAATGTCATATATATATATAAGAAGGCCTAGACCTTTCATTAGTTTGCAGCCGTTTTCTATTTTCATTTTGTTTAATAATCCTTCAGAAATTGTTTGGAAACCCTTGATAAAATAATTCAAGCGTGCAGAGAGAAACATGCTATGGCCAGATGGCCCAAGGTCTTGTAAATCAGCAGCCATATGTTTCAGCCGTAATTGTGGATTGCTGTTAACAGAATACCGGTTTGCGCTCTCATAAGATTCTGTTTGGCAAGAAGACTCTTTACAGATGTTGTTGAGCTCTCCTGTTGTTGTAGAAGGATGTGCTGTGCTGAAAATTAGCTTTATTTCTCTTATATGACTGCAAAGCAGCGAACCCTTACTAGGATGTCTCCTGCACTGTTTATTTAGTCTAACAATGGTTCACTTCCCAAGAAAAAAGACGTGTGAATTGCAATAGTTCCTCCTCAGACTCAGGTAGTGGATTGAACTGTACTTGTATGTATAAATGAAAACTTTGGGCATTTTTAGAAGACCAATTTATAATGTTTCATTTTTCCTTCACTCACAAATGGAAAAGGTGAGGTTTCTTATGCTCAATTTACATTGGAGAAGAAAATTCCAGATATATGCATTGTCTTCACCAAAATCTGATCATTTCCTAAAAGTAAAAATCTAGTATATATCACAAAACTATAGACAGTAAAATTCCAGTAGACAGGCACTTTGGCTGCAATGGTATACTAACTTTCCTGAGAGTAAGTCCCATTGAACAGAATGGTCAAGTTAGGATTGCACCTTTTGTGTACCTTTTTGGACCTGACATTATGAAATTCAGAAGACCTTTTGAAGATCAGAACTTCATGATAGTTGCATGTGAAGGACGGTTCTCCTTTAGGTGTTCTGGGGCCCAAATAATATAAACCTTTAAAAGTCATCACTAACATTTTGATTTGAATCAGGGAATAAATTTGAGAGGCAATGTGGAGTTCTGTTTACCTTAATATCTCCATACTTCAACGGCAGAGCATTAGAGCACACGCATAACCATTTCTACTCATGAGTAAGCCCAATAGTGTTCAATGGCTCTTACTCTCAGGAATGTGTGTTTAGGATTTGTGTGTCAGTGCATTTTGCTACTAAAGGGTGCAATCCTAACTTAGGCTGGCACAACTCACTGGTCTTCCTCTTCTCATGTTTATGTAGGAAGGCAAGTGCATGTCTGTGCCCTGGCCTAATCCACCCCCAAGAGTTGCACAGTAGTACCTTACAGCACTTTTGTGACACCCCCGGGTCAGCCCAGGACTTACGTAGGGGGTTAGGCTGGCCTAACTGGAGTTAGGATTGCATCCTTAGTAGCCTTCAACATAAGTATAGATTTGCACAATCCAGAGTAATGACGGGAGCTCTTATGACAACATAAGAGACATTTACGTTGACATAGTTACAGCGCCACCTATGGGGAACCTATGGGAAATGCATAGAGCAATCCAGAATAAATTTTTCTTACGTCGATGTAAGCACTCCCATAGTTACTCTGGATTGTGCTATTAGTGATATTTGAATGAATACTAACCTTTAAATTTCCAGAGCTCATAGTCTTTTCTTTACAAAAGTGGGCTTTTTCTTTTCTTAGAAAAAGTGAGTTTTAAAACCATCTGGTTAATTTATAGTTTATTAAATTAATTCCTGAAATGCAAGGGAGGGAGAACCAATTGTTGAATTTCAAATTAAAAACAGAACTTGTCATGAAGGTCCCTCTATTCATAAATTAAATTATATTTAAAAAGTTTGCCAGCATAGAACAAAATTTGCAAATACTCTTACAGTGAAATATGACAGGATCTTCAACAAAGACATGTGCTTATATTTATAATTTATTTATTATAAATAAATAATATTTATTCTTTTATTCAAAATAATAAAAACAAGAGGCAGAAAAAGGCTCAGAAAAGGGATCACTTTATAAAGATGTTGCTCCTGAAAAAAGATGGGCTGCAATCCTAAGAGCACTTTCCAGGAGATAAGCCCCATTGAACTCAATGAAACTTACTTCTGAGTAGACATGAATAGGATTGCATTGTTAGTGTTTTGCCCCTCTCCAGAAACACCACTGAGCAGCATGTTAAGATTTGTGGTTCCTGCAATATTTACCATGCCACCTCTCCCCACCATTGATAAGCTACTAAGATGAGGCATGGAGGACAATTCTAAAGTAAGCCCCATTGTGTTCAGTGGTTCTTACTCCCAGGAAAGTGTCTTTAGGATTGCAGCTTCAGTGAGCTTCCCTGAAGAAAGACAGGTTATTTAAAAATATTACTTGTTGTTGCAAGTTGCTCTGAGCTGGATATCAAGCTTTCATCAGTGCATAGGATAGAAATAACATAGGGAAAAATAATAGCCAGAAATAATTTAGAGGATAAAATAACCCTCCACAAAAGGTACATCTTAAACATATGATGGAAAAACTAAACGATGAAGCACTAGTATAGCTACAGTGGCATGGTAAAGGCAGTTATTAAATGACTCAGGACTCAGTCCTTTTAGGTTAAAGATTAAAAGCAGCACCTTGAAACAAATGGTAACATAACAGGGACATGATGGAGGTATGATCCTTTAGGAAAGGGAGCAATTTTATTTGACTTTGGCTGCAATCCTTAACACACTTTCCTGGGAGTTAGTCCCATTGAATATAATGGGACTTATTTCTGAGTAGATAGGCATAGGACTGCAGCCTTAATCTGTAAACCCCCCTTTTGATGAAAAGATTGTATAGTATTCAAATACTGTATATTCAATTGTATAACATTCAAATATTGTATATTCAAATATTGTATAATATAGTAGTATAATTGTAATATAGTAGAAGTATATTGTAAGGGTGCAAACATTCCCATAACTTACATAGGCCCCCATCACTGTTCACCACTGCCAACACCACAGGATACAGTGCATATCCACTGCTATAGATGTTTTAGCACTGAACAGTTGATGATTCAGCCACAAGTATCGGGAACTTTTCTCAGATCATGGTGCCAGACAGATTTCTGGGATCAAGAAAGCATTTTGTTGCCTTTGTCCTAATTTTTAATTTCCTTTTTAAAGTTTTGTAGAATTCCATGCCTAATGTAAGATATCAGTAGATGAGCATTTAGTAGTCCTGCTGAGTACTGACAATATGGCCTTGTCAACCAAGATGAAAGCAGAATTAATTACAATTTGTATTCACCATGTAATTTTTGGTAAGGTAACTTGAGGGCAAATGGAGTATCAATTCAATACTGAAGCAAGTAGGTTAATTAGGCTATTGCATATGCATATGTAATAAAGAAGATGTATATGCAAAGAATGTAAAATTTAATCTTAATAAATATTGCACTAATATTATATTGAGGATGATATTTAGAAGAAAGCTCAGGGTTATTTTAATTCAATTGGAGTTGTTACACTTACAAATTTTTTAAGGGTAATAAGTAGCATGACCCATTCATGGCACAAAACTGACTTGGAATTGCCAGCTAACTTTGTCAGCATAACAAGCAGGGCAAATTGGAGGGGAAACATTGGCAATACTGGTACATGCTGCATCTGATTCTCCTTCCTGGGCTTCACACAGGGCTTCTTGGATTTCCTCTACCAGCCAGTTGGCAGTTGCAGATTTGAATAGTCCCATTGCACTGGCTTGGGCTTTACATGTTGCTTTACCCGAAGGAGACATCCAATCCACTCCATGCCAGTACTGGGGCTATATTGCTGCATCAGTGCTGGTTCAGAATGGTTTGCCCATTTTAGAAAGTATGAACAGAGCATCAAAGAAGCTTACTTTATCAAGCTTTCTTTACCTATGTCATCCCTGGTGTCCCTTGTCATGATCCCATGTCATCCATAGTTGGATGATCTTAGACTGGTCACTATCGTTCAACCTAACATCTCACAGAGTTCTAATGAAGACAAAATTGGACTGGAAAAGGAAAACCATATATGCTGCTGCTGCTTAGAATCAGTGATGGGATTCAAAGAAAGGAACAACTGGTTCTATGCCGATCTGGCAGCCACTTTTAAATGGCTATTTTTAAACTTTATATGTCCTATCCCTCGTTAACAACCGGTTCTATAAAGTAGGTGTGAACCTGCTGGAGCCCACCACTGCTTAGAATATAAATCAAGAGAAAAGGGGAACAAGCAGAGTTGAACTATCCTTCCTGTTTATATAAAGATAGTTGCAAAGTAATGTATAAAGATGGTTTGCTCCAGTTGGTGAAACAGCTTGCCTCCTCTTTCCCATGGTAGCACAGCAGCACTCCCAATCCTTGTGCTAAATACAGTTTAGGCAAGGCAACCTGCCTGTACCAGTGCAGTTTTGGATTGCGCTGCCCAACTCAAGTTGCAACAACACACATTTTTGTGACTTGTACAAACTCAAGTCATAAATGTCAAAATGTCAGGCACTTACTCAGGCAGAAGTTTAACCCTAAAAATGAAAAGATTTGAATAGATTCAAGTCAAGACTTGTGTTTGTGTGCGCCTGCAATTCTGTTTTGTTCCTGTACTTACTTGTTTGCTTGTTTTTATTCACTGCTTCTGAAACTCAACTTTTAAAAAAACTTGAACTCAATTCAGAAGGACTCTAAAAATTGCTCTGGACAAGTTGTGGCTGGTTGTAAAGACTGTTAAGACCTCTTTATTTGAGTCACAGAGGTGGAGACTTGAGACTTGACTCCAGATTCTGTGCTGTGACTCTGGCACATCTTTGGTCATAAATATACTTATCAGAATCATCCTTTTTCTTCTGCTTTTTATGCTATTGTTCCAAGTGGACTTAATGTACTGCTCTGTCTCTAATCTTGCCACAGGGGAAGAAGTCAAAGGTTAGTTGTCAGCAAGATGAAAAAAGGGAGGCATGGAAAGAAAAAAAATTGTAATGGCACTTGGAATGATTCCATCGAACCATATGTAATGGAGCAAATGTGGATCTGGGAACAGAACTCAATATTTTACCACACTGAACTATATCACTAAATATATGTATCCATTCTCCATGGGGATTTGCTATCTTTCTGTGTAAAGTGCTTAAAACGATGCTGGGCCACAGTTTAAAAGTTTTATTGGCTGGCGTTTTCAGATGGCAGCCTAATTCACAGAAGCTGATATAACCTTTACAGCACACTATGAATCCAGCAGATGCCACACATTTTAGAGTGAGACTCTTTCAGGTCTTTTAAAGCAAATTTTTATTGATTCAATCTTTCATAAACCTCTGCCTGTAAAATCGGGGACTTTTAGAAGCACAGTTCATAGTATACAGGCCTCGCAGGAGGAGAAAAATAATCTCTATAGAAGTTATTTGACCAAGGGGAAAAACATTATTCTGATGTTCAGGTTTATTTACAGAGGACTTTGGCTTGAAATGTGATACCCCAAACAGGTTACAAACCATTTTTAAAGTCTTAAATCTGCTCTATTCAACTCTACATTCCAAAGCCACTATTTAAAGTTCTGGAAGGCTTTATTTAACATATGGAACATCAGGGAAATTTAACTCCTTCTCTTCCATGGTCCAGCTCCAGCAGCATTGCTGGCACATCTGGTGCCCAGAGATACAACTTCAACATAACCCCCGGAAGTGCCTGACCCAAAAGTAATTGCACTGATGATAATGTGACCACTCATTACTTCATGGTGATGACACTCTCAGAGTGGTTGAACGCTGATCTGTGCAGCAGTCAGATTTTTTTTTGCCTCCCCTTTTTTATAAAAAAGTGGCAAGGAGGCCCTGATCGCTGCAGTACCTTTTCCTGCCCTTGCTCTTGTGGGCACTCACAGTGGTTACATGTCACTCTGAGCAGCCAGTAGCGCTTTTTCCCCTTTCCTATTTGCCTTCTTTTTTAAGAAGGCAAAAATGTGATTGGATACTCAAAATTGGCTTGATAACCTTCAAGGCCCTGTACTGCCTAGTCCTGCCTTAGTTACAGCACTTTCCATCTCATAATATTGGAAGCAAGAAAATTTGTAGACAAACAATAAATACAGGAATTCCCATGGAGCTCATTGGTGTGGGGCATATGGCTAGCTAGTGCTTCCTACCCTCACTCCCCCATTGGTTTTCCCTGGACTTCATGCCATCTAAAGATGGTTAATGAGACATTCAGTGTAGGAAAAGAATAAGATATGGAATGGCATTCAAATACTCCCTCTCTCATTGATTTCAAAGCTCTCTCAAAAGCGAAGGCTCAATATTTACCTCTTTCATCTGGCATTTGGTTCCTGATTGGTATTCTCACTCTGCACACCTTAACCCTTATCTGTTCCCTACTGGTATTTTAAGTAAAAGGTATTTTACTCTTCTCTGAAGGTAGTCTTTTACAGTGAACTAATTAAAAATGTTCAAGGTTCTTAATGCTAAAATTAAGGTTTGCAATGTTAAACTCAATGCTTTCCATCAGTGGTGTAGGTAGGGAGGTGCAGGGGGTGCAGTTGCACCAGACTACCAGTTGTAGGAGTTACAAGCTGAGCTTGATACTAATAGCTCACGTTGTATGTATGAATTGTATGTATGAATGGTAATACCATCATATTATATATTGTTGGAAAGTAATTTAATGCAGAATCCAATGAAACAAACTGCACTGGAATCTGTGTATTCTATCAAAGGTCATGGCAAATTAACCAGAAAATAAAAACAAAAAAGCTGATGAAACAAAAAGTGAATTTTCTAAACTCAAAACTTTTCCATGATATGGATGGTTCTGTGAGCCAATAAGATGCAATCTTGATACAGTCTTGAACACATTAATAAGATGTTAATATGAATCCGCTCTCATTTCTATAATTAATACAGTTACCCAGGCTAACTGGGTATGTAGGCACTTCTAAGTAGTGCTCCACTTATATTTAGTGGGGAAAGAATAACCATTCTTCTTTGCCCCAGCATTGTTTCCCTAACCAATAAGGGACACAATTTTCATTACTTTACTTAAATAAATTTGATTTTGTTGTGGGAGGTGCAACGAAACTTCTTTGTCCCAGAATAGCAAATATGTGCTTTAGCTTTGCCACTAGCAGAACAAATGTGTGGTGAACTGCTGTAGAGGAGGTAGATTTTGCCCCAATTTTCTTTTTTTAATACCCAGGGATGACCTCACTTCCAGTTCTGGCATACTTCTGGGGTAACATTTTGGACTTTGCACCAGGCAACATGATCATCAGCTACGTCACTGCTTTTCATGTCTTTTAAAAATTTGTTTAAAAGCTGTAATGCCTTGATTTTTTTCCTTTTGGTATTTCTTTGCACTTGATTATAAAAACTCTGTCAGCCATCTTGGGTATTTGCTTTGGCATAGAAAAGGCATAGGGTTGCCATTTGCCTGAAAAAACGGGGACATTTAGGCTTTTGGGGGACCCTCCATGGGTCTTGTCCAGCTAGGTCCCCATGGATTTGGACCAAGTCAGAGGAGAGGCAGGGAGTGAGGAGAAGCAGAAGGGCAGGCACTCTGTGTCACCCAGCCTTAAGTTCCCACCTCAGGAAATGCCTGCCCTCACTTCTCTTTAATCCAGTGCCACCCTCATCTTCACCTCTCCTAGATGGTGGCATAAAACATGAGCAGGATGGGGCTCTTTTCTTGGGGGGAGGTGAGAGCCTGCCCTCCCTCCACCCTTTAGTTCTGAGTCTGGCCTCTAGAGAGCGGCCCTTTTTCTCCCCATGTCCCCTGCCAGATTCCCAGTGCCTCCTCTGCCACTCCTTTTGAGTGCCCTTTTCTCTCCTCCCAGGCTCCCTCTGTGTTCTCCAGTGCCTCCTCTAACTCTCCTTCCAAGCACCCCTTCCTCTCATCCCTAGGCTTCCACAGTGCCTCCTCTGCCTCACTTTCTCCCCCAGAGAACACCCCTTCCTCTGCCCCCAGGGTCCTACTAGATCTGTCAGCACATCCTCAACCTCTCCTCCCCTCCCCCCCGAGCACCCGTTTGTCTCCCCCAGGCTCCTGCAGGGTCCCCCAGTACCTCTTCCACCTCTCCTTCCCCCATCCCCAGAGAGCACCCCTTCCTTTCTCATAGGCTTGCACTGGGTCCCCCAGCACTGGGGGAGTGTATGAGAAACTGAAATTTGTGTGTGATAGATTGAGAGGTGTGTGTGTGTGTGCGTGCGTAAGAGAGATAGAGGTTTGTGTGCGAGAGAGAGAGGTTTGCATGTGTGTGTGAGACAGAGGTTTGTGTGTGTATGGTGTGTTTGTGAGAGGTCTGCGTGTGGTGTGTAAGAGGTGTGTAAAAGAGTGAGGTATGTGTGTGTGAGAGAGAGAGAGGTCTCTCTGTGTGAGAATATGGTATGAGAGAGAGTGAGGTGTGTGTGTGTAGTGTGTGTGTGTGTGTGTGTGTGTGTGTGTGTGTGTGTGAGAGAGAGAGAGAGAGAGAGAGAGAGAGAGAGAGAGAGAGAGAGAGAGAGAAGGCTGCAATCCTAAAGACACTTTCCTGGGAGTAAGACCCACTGAACACAATGGGGCTTAGACACGGTTAGGATTGTGCTCAAATACAGTTACTTTTCTGGGAATAAGTCTCATTGAATACAATGGGATTTACTTCAGAGTAGATATGGAGGTGCTGAAACTGTCAAATTCACTGGGATGTGACAGTGTTGTCACTTCCAGTGTGTTGTCACTTCCGGTCATGCCATCACTGCCAGGTTGATGACCTCATGTTCATATCCTGACAAGTTTGACAGGTGTCATATCCTGGCTTTGTGGAAGAGAACTATGGCAACCCTAGAAAGGCAAAGTATGTATGTATGTATGTATGTATGTATGTACGTATAAATGAATGAATGAATGATTTGCGTAAAATAAGGACTGGATACATCACAGAAAAGGATTTTTATAGCAAATTTTGTTTCCTTATGTATTTTCCTTATGTGAGAAAATCAGTGGAGAGAGAACCTCACATGGTGCAAGATTTTCAGATGTGGCTTATTCCTAGGACTTGTATATAGCAACACAGACCAATGAAAGATTTAACACATGTAATAGCTTAAACTCAAATGCCTGATGGGAAAGGCATCATTTAGCTTTATACATATCCAGTCATAAAGACTTTTAATATTAAAAAAATGGGAGAGAAATGGAATAATGCTCATGTCAGATGAGTGGCGATAACTTTAGAGAAATAACATTAAATGCCTGGTAAACGTATCATTGAACATCCTTTTTTCAAATTATGTTGGTATCTAACTCCCACACAACTGGAATATACTGTATATACTCTCATATAAGATGAGTTTTTTGGGCCCAAAAATGAGCCCCAAAACCCACCTCAGCTTATACATGGTTCAGTAAAAAAAATTAAGAAAAATGGCAGGCATGACCACCAGCGCCTGCCCCAGAGGCTCTCCAGCCTCTCCAGCCACTCGTGATGGCTCTCCAGGGTCCGGAGGAGGCATGCGGCAGCATAACATGGTGGGCGCGACCTCCAGCACATGCCCTCAGAGGCTCTGCAGCCTCTCCAGCTGCTGGTGCGTGGCGGCAAAACATGGAGCCCACTGCAGCCAATCCCCTCCTCAGACTCAGGTTCTTCTTTGTGGGCCTTACTTCTGAGTATACATGCCCAGGATTGGGCCTTGAGGCTACAAGGCCAGCCACACTTTCCTGCTGTTGCTGCATTCCCCACCCTCGGCTTATACTCGGGTCAATAGGTTTTCCCAATATTTGTGGTAAAATTAGGTGCCTCAGCTTTTACGCGGGTCATCTTATACATGAGTATAGACGGTATGTACTGAAATATATATACTGTACAGTCCTCAGACTGATATATGTTGGAGATGAGCAGAGCAGCCATTTTACATGTTTTCTGCAATGACATGTAATAACAGATCTTTGGAAAAAGACTGTCATAAAAAAGAAAATTATGGGACGTATTATCCCATGTGCATTAAAAACCTGTTTGGCTGATAAAGGGCCCAGCCCTGGCAGACAATATGGAATCAGTGTTCTGTCTGGTGACTGCAGCTGATATCCTTGCTGCAAAGAAATGGAAAATGTCCCCCCTACACACACAAACAGTCCCCCTCCCACACATTCACACTACTTTGGAGTTCTTTGAAAGAATTTGATTTACCCTTTGATGAAACTATACTAAAAGAAGCAATTAGCAATTATTTTGCAGGAAAAAAATGTGTTCATTCATCACTTACAAGAATGATAAATATTAAATCAGAACGTAGCCTTTTGTAAATCTTTTTTTTCTCCAGGTAGGAGCTGTATATTTCAGGCCATTTCTTTTTCTCCCAAAAAGCCTCCAGCAGTGGTTTTTACCCTCCTCTCTAGGGGAACCAGCATGGTTCATCTTTCTTTGGCTGCATTTTTCCATTTGAGCCGGGAACCTGAAGACATATTTTCTGATCTCAATTTGCACAAAGATATCATGTTGCAGCCTACCAGGCTGCAGTAGCATAGCAGTGGTGTATGCAGTGTTAATTGGGGGTACATCTTCTGACCAGCCTGCTTCACCTTTTACATATGTGTGTTTTGTTCCTGCTCATCTGAAGGCCCAACAAAAATTATATGTTTCAACCCAACAAGCAGAAACATTATTATAAAATGTAAACAAAAAGGTACACAGATGAATTTTAACAGAGTACACGGCTGTATGTTATGGCTCATTAAGCTACATTCATTACCAAGTGGAGTGCAGAGACTCATTTTTAATGATTTAGCCGTGTGTACCAGATGCTCGATTTCTCTCTCTCGGCAGCTACGGACGTTTGTGAGAATGCTGTGGTCAATCCTAGCTGAAATCAGTACATGTGGTGTGACATGGAGAAGTTGGGGGATCTCCTCAGTCAGTCACTGTCCATTGGAAGCAATGGTTTCTTGGAGACCAAATCCCAGTGGGTTTTCTGAGTGGGCACTCCATTGCACAGTGGGCTCTGTGGATTGTGGATAATCGATGGAGCACATGGGTGACTTTCAGAGACAGCTAATGTCATTCCCCTTGAATTGTCAGTAACTTTCAGTAACAAAAAGTGGCTTTTCAATTTGGAAGGTTTCATTTGTGCTTCTGTATCGCAAATGACTTCATGGCTGGGACTTTGTCCATCTTGATAAACCATATACAGTGGGGCCTCACGTAAAGAACGCCTCACGTAAAGTATGTTTCATGTAACAAACAAAAATTTCTCCAGGATTCTGCTTCACATAACAAACTGTGCTTCACGTAAAGAACACATTCGTTGGCAGTTGGGGCAGACGCGCTGGCCAGCAGCCTCTTTAAAAAGCATCAGGGCTGCCTACTACACCTGCCCATAGTGAAAGCAACACTTCCATGCTGTTCCTCCTGTGGCCAGGTGTCCGCTGGGCAGAGGGAGAGAAGAGCAGCGGAGAAGAGGGAAGCAGCTCAGGGCTAGCCAGAAGGGAGCAGGGGGGAGAGAGGCTCAGGATGGAGAGAAGGAGAAAGTGGGAAGACACTTTGAAGTTGGATTGCAGCCTCCTAACCAAAAGCCCATTTTGTTAAATGGGTCTTACTCCCAGCAAAGTGTCTTTAGGACTGCAGCCTAAGTAGACTTCATAAGATCATGCACATTGAATGCATGTTTTGAATTCAATTCCAGTGTTCTGTCATCATTTTTTACATCCAGTTAATATTTTTATATGAATATTTTTGGGGTTGTGGAACCAATCGTCTGAGTTTCTATTATTTCCTACGGGAAAATCTGCTTGACGTAAAGAACGTTTCACATAACAAACATGCCTGCAGAACTAATTAAATTTGTTACACGAGGCATCACTGTGTGTTGTTAGGAACAGTGATTTTCACACACACACACACACACTCACACACACACACACACACACACACACACACACACACAGAGAGAGAGAGAGAGAGAGAGAGAGAGAGAGAGAGAGAGAGAGATTGGATTGCTTGTGCACTTAAAAAAACAGTAATTAATTAATTACAACAATTATTAACGAAAAAACTGCAAATTGCCTTTCATTTCTTTTGGGTACTCTCTAACAAGTATGTTAGTATATTACTATGGGGGCAATCCTAACCTCAGCCACTACAAGTCATTGGTCTTCTCATTCCTGTGGCGACGTAGGGAGGCAATTGCATATCTGTGCACTGTCCTATCCCTCCCCTAGGAATGATACAGAGTGTCTTACGACACTTTTGTGACACTCCCAGGCCATCATGGGACCAGCATCAGCCTTTTGGTAAATAGATCTATGTTTAGGAAAGAAGCTTGTTTCATACCGGACTCTCTTTAGAGGTTTTCTTGCTGCAGGTTGCAAATCACAGAGCAAACCTTTTCCAAGTGGGTTTGAGTTGGACAGACCAAACTTGTTCTGTGCTCAATAGTTTACTCACATTCTTTCCCCATCAACTCCCACTGAACTTCTCCATGTTTAATGAATCCAATAGGCATACCACCAGTTTCAGAATTAGCTTAAATAGCTCATTGAGTCTATCTAAACAAACAATTGATCAGTTGGAGCCTGTTCTGTTATTCATGGCAGCATTAATGATTTTAGACTTTCCCCAGTCTCCACTGAAGAGATTTGTGAAGTACTCCTGCATATCAATCTTAATAAAGGCATTGGAGCTGATCACCTAGAACCAAAGCTTGGGTTAGCTACCAGAGCCCAGGCTGTTTTGTTCCTCATTATTCAACCATTTTGGAGGAGAGTTGACTTCATTCAATTACCACTCCGACCTTAACTTTTTCAATCATTTTCAACAACATTTGGAACAACTTTGGCATGAATGCTTATTAGTTCCTTTGTTGTTCCATAACAGCAACTTGATTGTTGCTGAAGTCTCTGATTGCTGATTGTTTCTGAAGTCTCTAGGCAAATTTACAGTCCTTTTAGTAAACCTTTCGGTTCTGCAGTTTCTACCCTTTTGACAAACCTCAAGTCAGGCTCAGTTCAGAACCAATTCTCTATTATATCCAATGGCACTGCAGCCAATGTGGGATATAAGGCAGCATTCTCCAGACTGGAGTCCCAAACTGGAGACCATCTCCATAATAGAACTTCTGCAACATGGCATACAAGATGTAAGCGCCACTCAAGGGGGGATGATTCTCCCAAACCGTGATTCTGGCCTACAGATGGGGAGAGGCCTGATCTTATGATTAGAAGAGGAATTATTGGAAGGGAAAATAATGTTGGGGATTCATTCTTTGAGGTTCAGGCCCCACTTCTAAGTTGGTTTATAGTTTTGGGCATGTCATTTGTCCTCTGCTTCTAATCATGTCCAACAAACTACCTTTGGAAACTTAAAAGTAAGCCATGCAGATGAGTTGCCTTTCCCCTGAGTCTACTAACTAGAGGCATACTGCCTCTGAACATGGAAATATTTAGATATTATAGGAGGACCTTCCATGAGTGGAGGAAACAGAAGAAACTGCAGGTGGAACTTGTAGCATCTTCATTTTGGAAAGCCACTAAGCACTCCTAAATTTCAATTGTGTTTAAATATTTTATCTCAAGCATGAAAAATAGAATACTCTAATTAATCTTTGCCACAGATGCTCTTTGAAACAAACAAGAAACATTCCTAAAAATACCACGAATATGGAACAATTAAAAGCAAGAGACAAAACCTGAGTAAACATTTAATGGATGTTGTTAAATTCTTCAGCTGATTGCAAGCCTGCTTGAGTTTAAATGTGATTTCCTGTCATATACTCCGTATACAGTGGCATATTGTGCTACCCAAATGTAGATTCCACCAGGATCCTTCTGAAAATAGAAGAACTTAGGTTCAACTATTTCTCAAAATGATGTATTTCTGGTAGGACACATCTCTGTGACAATTCCATACCACTAACATTACTTTTTTGCCACATTCATCCATTTAGGCTAGTAGGGGAGAGAAACCAGAGCTCACAAGTCAATCCTTATAGGAATATAGTACTGGATTTGTATTAAAGTTCCTTGTCTTGTCCTATAGGTTTGCTCTATATTTGAGTTGCTGATTTTTTTTTCTTTTTAGAATTTCTTGTATTGTACAAAGGTACTGTATTGCCATAGCAACAAATGCAATATGTTAGCCTTTGCAGCACTTTGGCATTCAATTAAGAAAGCATTTTTGACGAACTCCCTCTTTCCTAACACGCCACAATATGTTCCATAAATAGTGCCAGTCTATGCAAATTGACCTACAAGTTTTTTGCTCAATAAATGTTTCTTATCTTCTTTTCAAAGAAAAATGTTGTGTTGCCTATTCGTTGTAGCTTTAGTAAACACTAGAATTCATTCAGCGCCATAATAGTAACATCATACTGGAACACTGCATCAGAACTGGTCAAAGACTGCAAGCTGAGGGGTTGTGCCATCATCCATTGAAAAGGCTGGTGTAAAACCTACAGTGCAATCCTAATCATGTCTACTCAAAAGTAGGTCCCATTTAATTCAATACTACTTTTCTTTTACTAATTCCTTGAGTTATGGTGTCCTTGAGTTAAGGGTGTTTGTATGTATGTGAATGTGTGTGTGAGAGCCCTTTTAAACACTCCTCTGCTTTCCTACCCATCTGTAAAAAGAGAGAAAGGGGATAGGAGGACCTGGGAGAGAGCGGGGACAGAAAGAAACAGAGCTGTTCTGTGTGTGTTTTTAAAATCTCCTGCTGCCCTGTTCCATCTGTAAATAATGTGGAAGTGGAGAACTGCAAGAAAGCAGACCAGAAGCGCAACAGGAAGAAGGGTCATGTGCAGCAGCTGTGAAGCTTACGAGGACAACTCAGTCCTTATACAGAAGTAGTCCCACTGTAGACAGGCTTCAGATGAGCTCCTTCCTTCACACCACCTATGTAGTGAAAGCATGATTGCTATAAACCACCTTCATCCCCTCCCTTCCTCATCCTCTCCTGGGACTTTTCACTTTAACTTCTCATGAGTCACCAGAGCCAGAAGGTGTCACTGTTTACAGCTTGGCTGACCTGAAAACAGCTGGAAACTTAAAAGGCATTTCCTGATACCAGATATGATGGCCATGCTGTGAAGGATTCCACCTGGGACAGAAGAGTACTATGAGCAACAATTACCAACCTTACAGACTGTCAGTGAAGACTAAAGATTGTTGGTGTCGGCGCATGTAATAGTGGATCAGCACTCCAGTGATTGGTTGAGTCTGTATCCAGACAGTGCACCTAAAATTTCATTGTACACATTAAAGTGTCTTTGAATTTTTGTGATGAGTCCAAGTCATCCAAGTTAGGTTCCCAAGCCTGGAAAAATGGGTTGCAGCTGTGGCAGGTCTGAAGGATGAAGCCAGCCCACCTCAGTCCTCTTCTCTCATATAGTAGGTCTGCTTTATTTAAAAAAAAATGCTCGTCAGTAACATTTCACACAGAAGATGAGTCTAATAGGGTAGAGGACAGGGGTGACACTGTATAAATATTGACTACTTTGGAGTGATGGAATCACTAGCATTGTTTGAAGTGCCAGAATATAAAGGATCAGAGAAAGAAGCAAATCCAGCACATATAAGTCTTCTAATTTCAAAATACATAATATATAATATATAAAATTGCTGCTTTAAGGCATGGAGTCGACTGTAGAAGCAAAGATTGAACATTCAAATGCCCCAGACAGCCAGATCAATTTTCTCTGCAGCTAATACATCAATGAATTAGATATAGGAGAAGAGGATATTTGAATAGCAGGGTGCCATTAGTCTCCAGCAGTCAAACAGTAGGTAATAATCAAGCCTGCAGGGTTCAGTACAGGATCTTAAAATTTCCTTGCTTCCTTCTAACACTTGGGGGGAGGGAAGTGAGCTACAGACTGTTTGAAAACAGGTGGAATGATTTGTTGAAAGAAAAATTTTCTCATGTCATGTTGACAGAGCTTTAAAAATTGTCACCCTAACCTTGTGATATTCATATATAAGCTCAAGCTGTTAAGGGTCTAGTGATCTCTTGGATACAAAATGAACCTTGACACTGTACTTTGAACACACAGTTGCAGTTTTAAATTGCAAATATATCTAAATGCACTGAAGGCACACACACAGACACACTTTTCTTTCAATGTAAAATGGTACTGTGTAGAAAATTGTTGTAGGAAAACATTGACTCAAATTTAATATTATTATGCACAATTATGTGATACAAAGAGTAGCTAGCAGCAGTATTAAATTCAACAAAATCCTTTGCCCTTTGTTCCAGAAATATTTTGCTCATTTCCCAGTTCTGAAGTCTATGCAGTTCTCTGACTGGGAGCCCAACCAGTGGTGGGCTTCAGGGGGTTCTCAGAGGTTCTGTAGAACCCTTTGCTAATGATAGGTTCTGTAGAAGGTTCTGTAGAACCCTTTGCCTGGTTCTGAGAACTGGTTACTAATGAGACAAAGAACCTCTTGTTAATTTATGTGAATCCCACCTCTCGCCCAACCCCATACCTGTCTACTGTGAAGAGTCTACTCAATATCATAAGACACTTCTACAACACTCCTGGGGGAGGGTTAGGGCAGTGCACAGTCATGTACTTGCCTCCCTACTTCACCTCAGGAAATGGAAAACCAATCTGTGGCCTGAGTTAGGATTGCTGCCTTAGGACACAATCCAGAGCAAATTCAGCCTGCTCTGACCTAACTGCACTCTCCTAACTATTCTGTATCCAGAGCAGAAAGTTATGCTGAATCCAGAGAGTCAGGAAGCCTGGGCTGCCCTAACTGCTCCAGAGCATGCTAAGTAATTGACACAAGGGGAAGACTTGCTCCTGAGGAGACACCCCTCAGATCACACTGAACAAGGAACAGCTGTGGTGCCTACAGTGGTGACATGACTCTGCACATCACCTGGTGCGGAAGTCTGTGCGTCATCCCTGGGATGCGCGCCCCCCCCCCCACCTGGACTGCGCAGTCACCAAAGTTGGTGCCTGCGCAGTTGTTTCTGAAGCCAACTGGCTTCAGAAAGAGTACTGTGCAGGCACCATCTCTGACACCTGTGCAGTACTTTTCTGAAGCCTTTTGGCTTCGGGGGAGACAGTGCAGGCGTCAGAGTTGGTGCCTGTGCAGTACTCTTTCTGAAGTCATTCGGCTGCCGCTCCACCTCCTGAGTGCGGCCGAATGGCTGTGCAGAGGCGCGGACTTTCTCTGCTCTAAGGAAGTCTCCTCTGAAGCTGTTCGGCAGGCTCAGTGTGTTTCTGCACAGTGCACCTCAGATGGCCGTTCAGGCCAGCTCCTCAGACAAGGGGCAGCTTCTGGCTGCTGCTCCGCCTTGGAGCAGGCCTGAATGGGGGTGCTGACGCCCGGGGCCTGCCAAAGGATAGTCAAACTCCTCCGACACATCACCCCATACGGAGAGCATCACCCAATGCAGCCCACACCAGCTGCACCAGTCTGGTGACGCCACTGGGTGCCTGCCTTATAAGGAGTCCCTGATGAGATGCCAGTACATTCTACAGTGAATACAAGGGGCCTCTTGGAGTGGCCTGCTGTATCCTGAGGTTTGTGGGCAGCCGTAGTTTGTTCCATATCCTGAGGTTGAGAGGCAGGGATTGCAGCTAGGATGGCCAAGAACTCAGATTTTTGGTCAACACTGCCATTCTTACTCGGGCCTTATCATGGACCCCTATGGGTCTACTCATTACTATACCTGCTCCTGAGGTAGTATAACTCTGAGGGCTGGAAGAGGGCATTTCTGCCTTGGGAACAGGCTCTGGATACAGAGTAACTGCTCTGCCCTAGGCAATGCTAAACATGCCCTCAGCTTGCCTCTCCTGAGCTGCTTAGGCTGCCCCTGTTAGGGCAGAGCAGGTCCACCTCTCTTAGGGCACCCTATCTTGCCTTGCTCTGCCCTAAGCCTCTTCCAGAGTAACTGGGCTGGAGCATCTTGCAGTTGGTCCAACCTAGTGGTAGATAGGGCAACCCAAGGGCTCTTATGTGGACAGATTAGTTGCTCTGGATTGTCCTGCCTGTCCAAGAGAATCTCTGAACATGTCCTCTGTCCTGGCCCCCTCTAGCCCCTGGTGCATTTACAATGAAAACAGGTTCACTGTGACTGCAATCCAGAAGTGCATTTGGGCTACTATTTTATTACTGGGCTGACCCAATTCCTGCCCATTTTCCTCCCTGCCCTTTTTTCCATTGTACCCTCCCCATCCCTCCCTTTCCATCTTTTCTACCTCAACAGGACTCAGGGAATAGCCAGCTCTTCCCACCAATGCAGTACACTAATGAGCACACTGCCAGACCCAATCCAATTTGATTCAGTACTGATCCACTCCACATCAGCCAGACCCAGTCTGAATATTTGTTGGTACTCAAGTTATTCAATTCATTTTTTAAAAAAAACTTTTACTGTGAGTGATTTTATGATTTTTCTCTACATCCTACAGGTATGTTTTTTTATATATACATGTCTCTACTTTTGATTGATGCCATGAAGTGAAAGAGATTTTTAAGAAATGTGAGGACAGAAGAAAAATCCTTTGGAGTTATGGTATTGTTTGGAAGTAAATCTCTAGAGTAAATTTCCTAATTATGATCAGCAACTAGCATCCACAAATCCATTCTGGGGGGGGGGGGGGGGTAAAAATGCAAGTTTTTGTTGATGGTTCCTACAGTCTGAGACATTACCCTCTCTCGAGTCAGGGGGTGTTTCTTGTGACACCCTATGTTACAGTGATTCTTTCCAAAACATCAGCACATCTCTTAAGTCACATATCAAGGCAAGAAAATGATCTGTTTTATCTGGTTATTATTTTGAGCACTGAAAAAGATAGCCTGGCCTATGCTACAATTTGTAGGTGAGTCTATATTCTATTCTTTCATAAATAATATTCTTTTTTTCTTGAAGAAGCTGTATTATTTGTATTCTTTCTATATTATACAGGAAGAAATTGGTCCACCAAAGAAATCAATGATCTGATCCACAAAATGATTTTATTTTTCCTCCATGAGTGTTTCAGTCTTGGAATATTATTGATGCACAAAGTTCAGCATATGGTTCTCGTATGTTTTGGTCCTGAGAAAAAGCTACAGCTACAATAACCATATAAGGAACAGTCAAATGCAGAAAGTATTTCAAGATCAAACATGCACAGAGAACTTTAACAGTTGCTAATTCAAGTGACTAGTGAAATATACAGAGGCTTCAATCCCTGATTAAAAAGCAATGTGTCGATATGAAAAGTGCTCCAGACAGATGGGTGAAAGATCATGAAAGTCACCATCTGGAATTGTATTGGGATGGCAACATTTATTATACACTAGCGAAAGGCGTACCCGCATTGCGGGAGTAAAATTCCCCCGTATGCCATTCCCCCATAATCATCAACCCCCCATGGATAACTTTCCCCCAGGCGTAACAACCCCCCCATGCGCAACTTCCCCCATACACATCAACCCCCCCAAGCGCAACTTCACCCATGCGCATCAACCCAGCATGCACAAGTTACCCCATGCGCAACTTCCCCCCATGCACATCAACCCCCCATGCACAACTTCCCCCATGCGCATCAACCCCCAATGCACAACTTCCCCCATATGCATCAAACCCCATGCGCAACTTTCCCCATGCGCAACTTTCCCCATGCGCAACTTTCTCCCATGTGCAACTTCTCTCCATGTGCAACTTCCCCCATGCGCAACTTCCCATATGCGCAACTTCCAATATGCGCAACTTTCCTCCCGTGCGCAACTTTCCCCCCATGCACAATTTTCCCCCATGCGCAACTTCCCCCCATGAGCAACTTCCCCCCATGCGCAACTTTCCCCAGGAGCAACTTTCCCCAGGTGCAACTTCCCCCGTGCGCAACTTCCCCCCGTGCGCAACTTCCCCCGTGCGCAAATTTCCTCCATGTGCATCATCCCCATGTGCAACTTCCCCCATGCGCAACTTCCCATATGTGCAACTTTCCTCCCATGCACAACTTCCCCCGTGCGCAACTTCCTCCGTGCGCATCATCCCCCCATGCGCAACTTTCCTCCGTGCGCAACTTTCCTCCCATGCGCAACTTCCCCGTGCGCAATTTCCCCCCCGTGCGCAATTTTCCCCCATGCGCAACTTCCCCCCATGCGCAACTTTCCCCAGGCGCAACTTTCCCCAGGTGCAACTTCCCCCATGCGCAACTTCCCTCCATGCGCAACTTCCCCCCCGTGCGCAACTTTCCTCCATGTGCATCATCACCATGCGCAACTTCCCCATGTGCAACTTCCCATATGCGCAACTTTCCTCCCATGCACAACTTCCCCATGCGCAACTTCCTCCGTGCGCAACTTCCTCCGTGTGCATCATCCCCCCATGCGCAACTTTCCTCCGTGTGCATCATCCCCCCATGCGCATCATCTCCCCATGCGCAACTTCCCCCATGCGCAACTTCCCCCATACACAATTTTCCTCTCATGTGCAATTTTCCCCATGTGCAACTTCCCCCATGCGCAAGTTCCCATATGCGCAACTTTCCTCCAGTGCGCAACTTTCCCCCATGCGCAACTTTCCCCCATGCACAACTTCCCCCATGCGCAACTTCCCCCATGCGCAAATTCCTCCCATGCGCAACTTCCTCCCATGCGCAACTTTCCTACATGCGCAACTTCCCCCATGCACAATTTCCCCTCATGCGCAATTTCCCCTCATGCGCAGCATCCTCGCCAGCGCAACCTCTTCCTCCGAACAACATCCCCCAGTGCACCAGGATCTGAGCACCAAATTGGCTGGATGTTGTTCAGTCTCCCATGTTAAGTATAGGACAAAAACACGTTGCCCCCTTTTCAGCCCCTGAAGGGTTAATTTCTCCAGATGGTTCTTGGTGGGAGTTCAGGTGACAGAAGGAACTCCCAGAATTCCATGCTTCAGGCCCAGCAGTTGGGGCGGAATGTTGATGAGTCATCAATTCTCCAATTCAAAGTATAGGGAGGAAAACGCATTGCGCCCCTTTTCACCCCCTTCCTGTTGGAATTTCCGAAACTGGTTCTTAGTGCACCCCTCCGTCATGGAAGGAACACCCACCCCAAATTTCACACTTCTAGGCCCACCGGTTTTGGCAGGGCGGTGATGAGTGAGTGAGTGAGTGAGTCAGTCAGTCAGTCAGTCAGTGACTTTTCTCTTTTATATATATAGATGAGAACACAAGGATGAGAAATGTTAAAATAGCATCTTCCCAGTATGATATATTCTCTTTCTTTGTCTCTTGAGATGCCCAAAAGGGGGAAAGACCCACATCTCAAAGCATAGATGAATGGCATTCTTATTAAATGAGTGATTAATCAGTGTAGAATCAGGCTAAGGAATAGTCCTGACAATGCAGATTGACACTGACTGATGTGTCAAGACTTTTGACTAGGGGTTTTGTAAATAGCAAAAAGCATTCACCGCTTTGTCTTCTCTTGGATGATGTGTAAACCTCTTGTCCTTATCTTTCGAGCATGTCATGGACTGTTCTCTCCATTCTGTTTTGCACCCTGCCTCAATACATATCCCTGCCTGATTCTTTTCCCATTCAGTTTTACTACCCTCTGTTTTTTTAAGATATCTTGTTCTCTTCCTTGGACCAACCCTGCCTGCTCTCTTGGAACTGCTTCCATAATTAATTTGTGATCTCATATTCTTTATTTGATTTAAATCTCTCTCCAAACCTACATCTTAAATGAGACCTTTTGGGCAACCCTCTATTCTCAAACTGAATATATTCTCAGACATATACAGTATAGTTTAAAAATAGCTATTTAAAAGTGGCTGCCAGATGGGCATAGAACCGGTTGTTAATTTCTTTGAACCCCATCACTGCTTTCATCCTTTTCTCTGTTATTTCTCCTATGTGCCACCAATATCTTATCCCCTCTCCTGGGCTGTTGTCCACCTTCTAGGTCGACTAGGACTTGTGTCAACAACAGTGGCATCTCTAGGAGGTGCAAGTAGTGTGGGCAGCACTAGATGTCATATACAAGAGGGTGGGGTGACAATACTACTGACCAAAATTTCTAAAATCACAATCTTTTGGAATAATATTATCAAGGACTAGAGATAGTGTAGACCTGAAATTGGTTATGCCAACTTTGATACATGCAGAGGTAAGATGCTGCTGATTGGAGTGCAGCATATGATTACATAGCATTCCTTGTGCCTATTCTGAGGAGAAGATATTTTATCTCAGATGAGAACAATTGGAATATGAATGAATGAATGAAAACTTTCTGAAGCCCTGTGCAGACCTTATGCTTACTGAAAAGTGGGGATCTATGAGAGCATGCAGACAAGTTCCAAGATGAGCACCCAACAATATGGCCAGGAAGCCAAGGGATCCCTGTTTTGCTAATGAAATGGAAAATCTCTCCCTGCATACAACTTTTGTCATTGCAGAGAAATACTGACATCATGATGTCTGGAGGGGAGAGATCTCATCAAGGGGTAGTTTGCCAGCAAACTCCCACGGCCCACTCCTTTTTCCTCTACATATATGAAATAATGTCTGCACAGGTATTTTGAAAGAAGGGAAGGTTTCTACTTTGAAGAACGAAGCCTGGGCGTCATTCTTCAGAAAAAGCTACACTGAGGACACTGCAATATTGTGGGATGCTTGGTCAATCATGACACAATCAGAGTTTCATTCCAGCTGTGGTGGTTCATCAGCTCAGATAAAGAACCTGTTCCATTTTGAGAAATCATGTTCCCCACCTCTGCCCTTCCTTCTCTGCTCTTACTCTTGATCCCTGGTTTCTCTGCATGCTCTCAGCTCTTTCCTGATCATTGCTACAATCAAAAATCTGGCTTGAAAGCAGGTCTGTAAATGCTGCTTTAGATAACACTTGAAGGATGGAAGGCATTATTCTATGGTGATGATTAGTGTGTCTGCATTTTTTCTTGACAGTCCAAGGCTCACAGAGATAGGCTTCATCATATTGCAGTGTAGAATTAACCAAGTTCAAGGACAGAACAAGATAAAGACAAGGAGAAACAAGAATCATAATGAATCATAATGTCTGAATGTATCTTTAAAAAATTTGTTTTAAGATAATTGTGCCAATGGAAACATTCCACTAGATCTGACATATCTCATTTCTTACAACCATGCAAGCACATTCTGTCTAGTTTTCCAGACTCTGGAATGGAAAATGAGTTACTAGTGGGCTGTTTAGGAGACACTAAAACATATTGATGTTACATTATTATCAAAGCATATCAATTTAGGGCAACTGGTTATGCTTGAATTGGGAAATAGTGTACCAGATGGGAAATTTTGGAACATAGGGATCCACGGTAACTTGAAAGGCATATTGTTTAGTTTTACATTCCCTTGAACAGAAAATGATTTTGTCAGAGTCAGGGTCTATTTTATTGCCAAAGAGTAAGGGTCCAACTATATATGATGAGGAATTATTTTCCTTTTCAGTCCTTAAGAAAATATTTCAGTGAGTCGCCTGGTTGAGCATGCAAATTAACCAACCTTTCAGCACTGGCATAAAGGCAATGCAACTCTGTGATAAGGGAACAAGCAATGCTTTACCTTGAGGAGGCCTCCATGACTGCCCCTGATTGCAGAATCCAGCACAAGCCCCACAGGCACAGCTGTGCCAGGGCTGGAAAGTTGATTCAAATTGTACCGAGACTGTTTTCACCATCCCTGCATTTTCCAATGAGCTACATCTCAGAAAACCCCCTTTGCAGTGGTGTGCTACACTCCTATGCAGGGGTATAGCAAGCAGAGATGAGAGGTGGTCCACCACCCTGCAAAGTGTGAGTGCACACATGCCTCAGACAGTTCCTGAGTCTGAACATGTACACTCACAGTGATGTCTTCTCAATCTGGCTATCATGCCCATTCCTCCTTCTTTGGAGGTTCTCAGATGAGGAGGAAAGGGTGCAGCAAACTTATCAAGATGCCATAGCCTCCTGCTCTTCAAGTTCACCAAACTTGAAGGCCATCGACTCCTTTGAGAGATCCTAGAAGTGACTTCACAAAGTCACATGACATCATGATGTTGCCTATCTTGGCACCAAGACCACTGATGACATTGCTGCCCCTTTGTAGGAAAGCAATAAGGAGAAGAATGATCTGGGAAACCAGTACAGTAGTTCTTTTCAACTACTAACTACTTGGTTTTTAATCAAAGTCAGAAAAGATTACAGGGATGTTTGTAAAGGTCACATCTCCTTGGAGGCCATTTTCAACAAATTCTTGAAATGTGTATATGAGCCTGGTTCATAGAATTTAGCCGGCATCTCTAGCTGTTCGGTAAATTTTTCTTGAATTTTACATGTTTCTTCTCTCTGATTAAAACATTTTTAATGAAAACTGTCAGAAGGAAGGGTCAAAAGTAAACATTAGGTGGCTGCCATTTGAAAAGATGGCTATGTGAACAAGCTTTCCATGTTTCAAAGCTGTTAATTAAGTTTCACAGGAGAGATTCTTCAAGGTATTTTTTGTTTCACTTTCTAGCTCTGAATAAAATTTAGAATTGGTCATGTTTTTATAACCCTTTAAATACAATAAAGGGCACAATCCTAACCAACTTTCCAGCACAGGCATAGTTGTGCCTGTGGGGCATGTGTTGCATCCTGCAGTTGGAGGGCAGTCACAGAGGCCTCCTCAAGGTAAGATAATGCTTGTTTCCTTACTACTGAGTTGCATTTATCTTAGCCCAGAGCTGGAAAATTGCTTAGGTTTGCACATATCCCCAGTGAGTCACCAATGACTGCCCAATGAGCACACCTCTTGAGAAAACTGCAACCAAGCAGCTTCCAAATGTTTTCTGCCTACCATTGCATCAAAAATACATTTGGACAAATGTGAAAATGAAAACAAAAAGGAGATAACAGCATGTAAGTTTCAAAAGATGGGGAACTAGCTGATAATTAATGAGACCACTGTTGTAAATTTTCACTTCATTTTCATTTTCAACTTTTAACAAAATCTTAGATCACATTCTATTATTCCTTTTAAAAAATTACTCCACTTTACTAGAAACTCCAGCAGGAGTTGTGAATACGGACAACTAAAATTCATTGCATCCGTTTTACTGTAGAAGTAAGTCATTTAGGATGCAATCCTAACCATGTCTACTCAGAAGTAAGACTCACTGTGTTCAATGGGTCATACTCCCAGGAAAGTGTGCTTAGGATTGCAGCCTAAATGAATTTAAAAAAGATTATTTCTTTATAGAATACTAGCGAAAAGTACCTGCATTGCAGGAATAAAATACTGCCCCCACATACCGTCCCTCATTGTGCAATACCATGCACATCCATCCCCCATGCACACCAATCCCTTCCGCAGCATCTTCTCTTGTGCATCAACCCTACCATGCACATCAACATCCCATGCGCACCATCCCCCATCCGCAACATCCCCCATGCACATCACCCTCCCATGTGCATCACCCTCCCATGTGCAACACCCCCATGCACATCACTCTCCCATGGGCAACACCCCATGCATATCATCTCTCTGCATATCATCCCCCTACACATAAACCCCCCTGCGCATCAATCTCCCCAAGTGCATCATCCCTCATTCACAACATACTCCCATGCGTATCACGACTGCACAAAATCCCCCCATGTGCAACATTCCCCAGTGCACCTTCCCCCCAGTGCATCCCCCCTCCCAGTGCTTCAGGCACCAAATTGGCTGGATGTTAAGCATAGGACAAAAACAGTCTTCAGCAGTCTTCAATGTTAAGCATAGGACAAAAACACTTTGCCCCACTTTTCACCCTGTTAAGGGTTAAATTTATCAATATTGGTTCTTGGTGGATGTTGATGTCCCATAAGGAACACCCTCCCCAAATTTCATTCTTCTAGGTCCAGGGATTGGGGCAGAGCATCCCTCAGTCAGGGGTTCTTCAATGTATAGGAAGGAAAATGCATTGCCCACCAGTGGTGGGCTCCAGCAGGTTCGCATCTACTCTATAGAACCATTGTTAATGAGAGATAGGACATATAAAGTTTAAAAATAGCCATTTAAAAGTGGCTGCCAGATAGGCATAGAACCGGTTGTCCATTTCTTTGAATCCCATCACTGGTTGCCCCCCTTTTTACTCCCTTCCAGTTGGAATTTCTGAAAACTGGTTCTTAGTGGGTGCCTCCATCATGGAAGGAACACCCTCACCAAATTTCTTGCTTCTAGGCCTGGTGATTTTGGCTGGGCGTTGATGAGTCAGTGAGTGAATCAGTCAGTCAGTCAGTCAGTCAGTGAGCCAGTCAATGACTTTTCAATTTTATATATATACATTTATATCATCTCATTCAATATCCTTAAGGCAGCTTCCAGTATTGATATAATAAAACATTATACCATATACCATCATACTGAATTCAGATTAATAGCAATTTAAAAGCCTGTCAAATCTTATACTTACTGGTATATCCCTGACTAATGCAACAGTGCTTATATGGCTACTGTTCTATCCTGCAGAAGGTTGCATATGTTGTTCCCTTATACCGAGGTTAAGTGTCTGAGATGCAATGTGAGGGTCTACTCAGACCTTCAATACATAGTTGGCATATGTCTACATGGATCCAGATCAAAGGACTTGATCTGGGAATGGGCTAGGATTTTGTGGCCACTGTTTCCATCAAAACCATCCCTTTCCCAAATCTGATACTTCCATCCCGTGCACTTATTGTTGCACGGCTGCATCCTCCCCTAACCCATTCTAACTTCACACTACTCTCACCCTACCTCTCTAACCTTCCCTGCAATATTACCATGATTGGCAGGAAGCTCCAGATCCAATGATACAAACAGAAAGGCTCCAATATATATACTGTATAGTCTTTGTCTATCCTCCTTGCTTTCCAGCCTTTAATTTCCTACACTTGACTCTTGGACCAATACACATCTTTAGTACTTGACTTTCCTTAAAAAAAAATTTCAATTTCATTCATCCAGATCTTGCTGTTTCTTTTTCTTCCTTTTAAGTTGGTTTTTCTGACTTTTACTTAGTTGAAACAAGACCCATCAAAGCCAGAAGAAAGGCAAAAAAAGAGGACATGAAGAAAAGGAAAATGTGAATAGTTGAATGTGGAGTTTAATAGTTCCAGTCAAATCAAAAGGAAAGGAGTCAGAATTAAGCTGCCACATTATAGCCCTTGTTGCAAGCATGGTACTTACCATTTTTCAGACACCTTTGTGTTTTCAGACTTCTCCCTGCATGCCCTTTCTCACTTTCTAGCAAACAACCACCAATCAGTTCTCTTTGTTTCGGGCGAGGGGGGGGGGGGGGAGGAAGAGAGAGAGAGTTTAGCAAAACTGAAAGAGATCCCAGGAAATAGAAAATTCTTTCAAGAGCCAACTCACCACTAGGTCAATTCCACTGCCAAAGTCAATTGACTTCATGGTTTCTGGCCACAGGCTTTTGTTAACACATCAAAAGGAGTTTTGGCAATGACTTCAGTGAGACAGCGCTAATTAGAAGCCCTAAGCTGAGGAATTTCTATTAAATAGCTAACCTCTCCCGTAGGGCTGGAAGGAGATGAAAACCAACATATGCTAAGAAAGGATCTTGCCCAGATGAGATTATTTCCAAACCTTATTTCTAGCCATGTACAAAATCTTGTCAATATGGTCAAATATTTGACAAGAACAGTGTTGCAAGTTAAATTTTTTTTCCTATGATGGTAGTTGAAGGACTGAAGGACAAAACATCTGTTCTGTGGTGGAACAGATGACCACATCTATTGGATGTCTCACAAAATATACCATACTGTATACCAATAAGGCCTCAGTTCCTGAATTTTGTGGCAAATGCATATTTCTCCCTGAGGTAACCATGAAGCAGATTATTCTGTTCACTTTCAGTATGGCTATACTTTGTTCTTCACTCTCTTCTCCATTTCCTTCCTTTCTTCATTAAAAATTTGTTCAGCTTTAATTCAGATGCAAAAGAATGGATGGCTGACCAGAAAGAATCTGAAAGGAGGTCCATATATACAAAATCACTGCCTAGTGTTTTTTCCTGGTTCACACTGAAATATCTTAGTGGACCTTGAAAGGATCAAATGGATTTTTTTCTGCAGAGTTAAACTTATGAATCTCCAAACTTGCATATTAGTTCCTCATGTTTTTCAGAGGAATTAGCCCCTTTTAAATTCACAGCTTCCTGCAGCTCCACTGCAACAGTAGAAATCACTCAGTCAATGGCTAGGTATTGATGGTGAGAAAAAGATTCTCTCTTAATTTGTCTCTACAATATTGTCAGGAATCAAATGCTGTGCTCCCAGCATTGTGCATTGCTTTTGACTTTCAAGGAATGGTCCTATTTTGACTATGCCATTTCTTGTTTTGAACAGTCATTACCTATTTAGCACAACACTGAAGGTGACTGACTGTCAATACATGTAAATGGCTGCAGCCAAGAGCTTAACAATAGCTATGCTTTTGGATTTCTGTGGCAGAACGAATAACTCATATCAGCACAAGTTAGGGCACAATCCAGAAGTGCACTTGGATTACCTGATCTATCACTGGGTGGACCCAACTGCAAGATAGGCTGCCCCAAGAAAGATGGATCTGGGCTGTGTTAGCTGTTCAGGAGAAGCATGTTGAGGGCATGTTTAACATTGCCTAGGACAGGATTACTCTGCATCCAGAGACTGTTTCCAGGGCAGAAATTCCCTCTTCCAGCTCCTCGGAGTTATACCACCTCAGGAGCAGGAATAGTAATGAGTAGACCCATAGGGGTCCATGATTAGGCAGAGTAAGAATGGCAGTGTGAACCAAAAATATGAGTTATTGGCCAGCCTAGCTGCAGCCCCTATGGCACAAGGATATGGCACAACTACAGCACCCCATTAACTTGTGGATTCAGCAGGCAACTCCAAGAAGCCCCTTGTATTCACTGTAGACTGTACTGGCAGTCTCATCAGGGACTCCTTATAAGGCAGGCACCACAGCTGTTCCTTGTTCAGTGTGATCTGAGGAGACCCCCTCAGAAGCCAGCCCTCCTCAGATGTCACTGACTTGGTGCCTACTGAGCATGCTCTGGAGCAGTAAGGGCAGCCCAGGCTTCCTGACTCTCTGAATGCAGCTTAACATTCTGATCTGGATTCAGAATAGTTGGGCAGCCAAGCTAGGGCACTCCTCACTCCCCCAACTATGGATTGTGCTGTTAGTTCTTTTTGCCTCTAGGGATAGGTTCCTGAAAAACCTAGTGGATACTGAATAAGCAGGTACTGAATTACCTAATCTATGGGTGAAATGGGATTGGGTCCCATGGGACCCTCTTCACCATACACACTATGAATTCACCTCATGAGCCTGAATCTGATTTTGAAGTCTGTGGAACTTAGTGAAAGTGAATTCTCATTAATATATCCAACAATTGATTCTTCCTCCTTTGTGCTGAAAAGTTGTCCCTTATTATCCACTAGGGTTCTGTTCTGGAACCTCCTGTTGATAAAAAAAATATCAGTGTATAAAGAAAACAATGGAAAAATAGGTTTAAAGATCCACTTACATATTTTTTGCTCATGCATTGCACCTAACTGAACAAGGTAGTGCCTCAATATCTGCAGGGGTTTGATTCAGGGTCTCAAGAATGGATTGCTTGCATGACTTCCTGTCTACAACAGTAGAAAAGTAGTTTTTTTAAACTGATTTGTTGTGGCAATTCGTGTTGAAACAAATCTGTGTATAAAAAATGCATGTATAACAAGGTTGGACCTGAATATTCCTTTATGTGATAACTAGCGAAAAGTGTTCCCGTGTTGCGGAAGTAAAAATCCCCTCTATGCCACTCCCCACTGCACATCAATTCCCAATGCACATCAATCCATATGCACATCCACCCCCATGTGCAATATTCCCCATGTTCATACGCATCATCTCCCCATGCTCATGTACATCTCCCCATGTACATCATCCCCATGCTCATCAACCACCCATGCGCAAATCCCCCATGCTCAGCATCCCCATGTGCAACATTCCCCATGTTCATCTGCCATGCACATCAACCCTCCATGTGCATCAAACCCCCATGTGCATCAATTCCCAATTGCAACATCCCCCATGCACAGCATCAACTCCCCATGCGCAATATCCTCCCGTGCACAACATCCTCCCATGTGCATCAAGCCCCCATGCATATCAAACCCCCACGCACATCAAACCCCCACGCGCATCATTCCCCCATGTGCATCATTCCCCCATGTGCATCAACCCCCAATCACAACATCCCCCATGTTCAGCATCAATCCCCATGTGTATCATTCCCCCATGTGCATCAACCCCCAATTTGCATCTTCCCATGTGCAACCCCCTCATGCGCAGTATCCTCCCCAGTGCAACCTCTTCCTCTGAACAATATTCCCCCCCAGTGCACCAGGCACGGAACACCAAATTGGCTGGATGTTGGTCATTCTTCCATGTTAAATGTAGGACATAAACATTTTACACCCCTTTTCAGCCCCTTAAGGATTAAATTTCTCCATATCGGTTCTTGGTGGGTGACAGAAGGAACACCCTCCCCGAATTTCATGCTTCTAGGTCCGGGGGTTGGGCCGGAATGTTGATGAGTCATCAATTCTTCAATGCAAAGTATAGGGAAGAAAACACATTGCACCCCATTTCACACCCTTCTGGTTGGAATTTCCAAAAACTGGTTCTTAGTGACTCCCTCCATCACAGAAGGAACACCCTCCCCAAATTTCATGCTTCTAGGCCAGGTGATTTTGGCAGGGCGTTGATGAGTCAGTAATGATGATGATGATTAGTTTTATAAAACGCATTGCGCCCCTTTTCACCCCCTTCTGGTTGGAATTTCCAAAAACTGGTTCTTAGTGGATCCCTCCATCATGGAAGGAACACCCTCATCAAATTTCACACTTAAAGGCCTGGCGGTTTTGGCTGGGTGTTGATGAGTCAGTGATGATGATGAAGATGCCTTTTATATATATAGAAGATTGTATTGATGGTGATTCCAATGTGCTGGCTATCCCTCAACTCTTTGAAGGTTGCTGGCCCAAGAAGGCCTTGGTTGTTCAACAGTGAGGAGAAAGTTGCTTCACCCATCCTCCTCCTCCACCTGTCTTTTGGCTCTTTACCTTTTTCCCCTGAGCAGCACTCAGAGAGCCTGCCAGAGACCTCTCATCATTGGCCTCTTATCATCACTAAGGATGTGAAGGGTCAGCTGAATCCCCGATATGGTTCCCAAGATGATGGAGCTAGTCTGGTAGAGACACAATCATGTCTAACAGTTCTGCATGGACCAATCCCATTCTCCATTTGATGTGAAAATTGACCATATGTAGACAACTTCCAGCTTGCACTGGCAGAGTAGTCATGGTCAACTAGAACAGACAGCGCAATCCTAACCTCTGGTTAGGTTAGCACTAGTCCCATTCAGGTCTGAGGGTGTTGCAAAAGTGCCGTAAGGCACTTCTGCGGCACTCCTGGAAGGGTTAGGTCAGTGTGCAGACATGTGTCAGCCTCCCCACTCCACTATGGGAATGGTGAATTGAGTAGGAATTGTGAGATGAGTGCTGGCTTAAATCGGTTAGGATTGCGCCAGAGTCACAGATAATGGGAAATAGATGGCAAGTCTTTGATTCACAGATAGCAACTTCCCAGTTTTTTCACTATCTGCAAATATTTACTGTGAATTCATGTACAAATTCACATTCTGAGTGCAATTATTATTTCAGGAAAAAAATCCTGCATCCCTACTTCATGAATTCACAGGTATTCTGTCAAGGCAGTATGTGAACCACCTGCAGATTGCTTGCAAAATTATCTTTTTTTTCATTCTCTCCAGGTAAAGGTCAAGGGGACAGAGAAACTGCTGGTGGTTTTTAAATGAAAGATGGCCTACTTTTCAAATGTTTCAGAGAGGTGTCCCTGCCTCCGATAGAAACCTTGACTCCCCCACTCCCAAGTACTCCATCATTGTGGTTTGGGGTTTCATAAGAAATCCACTCTGTTTGTACGCTCCCATTCACTGAAGCCTTCATTGACCCTGACCACAGAGGCATGTTCCCCAATAAACTGCAAGGGTTTTCTAATAGGGCCTGCTTTCCACTAGGGATTGTGCTGTGACCACCAACTTATTTTATTGAAGAATTCAAGACAGAACTGACAGACTGTGAAAAGCAAATCTTTTCTCCATTTCAGCTCCATTGTACTGGGCTCTAACTATGAGATGTCAATTACAGAACACAAAAGGCAATTCTAATTCAAATGCCATGAAATGTGTTAAATTGCCTGAAATAAGGTTGTATTTTTAATACATTCCTTAGAATAAAAAGAAGGCAATGGAACACAGTTTATCTTTCAGAATATTGCCAGCAAGTGGCGTGATCATGAAGGAACATTAGAGTAATCAATACAGGCCATAAATTTATCAAAGGAAGAGAAAAGAGCCAGGCTTGTAATTATTATTGCCAGTGTACTGCCTTAATATATCAGTGACAGCTGGGGTGGAAATAAAAAGATGGATTGATTGACATACATTTCTGGTGGCTATAGCCTTGGAAGCATGAAATTCATTAATATTGTCTCCTAACATGTTCAGTAATTGCTGAGTCGATGTCATCCGAAGAATGCATATTATGTATTCACAAAGAAGTCATTGGCTGTGAAATTAAAACAAAAACCTAATGAGATGACCCGTTTCCTTGAGAAAACTGTACTTGAGGAAATAGCAACATAAAAAAATACACTGTTCACACTGAATGCAAAGCCCAAATCCGTGTCCATTGATCTTTGCCCTTTTCAGCATATTAAATGTTACAAGCGCTTGGTTTAATTTATAATGTCATTACACAACTCTTGTAAGGATATCATTACACAACTAGATTTTTCACTGAAGACCCACATGAAATCTCTCTGCTATAGGAACGTTGCAGGAGAACAATAGGTTGATGGCATTTATAAGATGCCATCTTTAGCATCTTATAAATTAGCAAGGTTTATCACTAGACTTTAATGAAAATATAGACAAACCTTCATGATAGATGAAGTGAACACAGAGTGAAGATATGGATATGGACTGAGTGTCCACAACACCTCATAAGCTGTTGCTACATTTGCACAGCAATGGCAAATGCAGTGCCAGGATAACAAGTTCAGCAGCAGTTGATACGTACAGCTGTGTGTTCCCACTTCACAGAACAGCGGTAGATTCATTTTCACAGATTTTCATGCATTCAGAAAATCTCACAGATTCATCTTATTTCAGATACGACATCAATGCAGCTAGGTGAACAGTAAGGCAACAGCCTCCTATGTCCTAATTTCGCACATCTTTCCCCTTTCCAGAACCACCATTACCAGCCAAGAGAAGTGCAGGCTTCTAAAGCTGGGTGAGTTTCAGGATTTGCAAGATAAAAGAAACCTGATTCTACTTTGAATGAGATGGCTTTGTCAGAAACAGGACATGCAAGGTACTCAATTACTTTTTCCCCCTCCACATCCTCCCTCCCAAAACTGTGTTGATTCTATCCATCTGCAGTATTTATATACTGCTTTTCAACTAAAAAGTTCACCAAGTGGTTTACAAAGAGAATGAAAAAATTAATAACTAATTAATATCTGACTGGTCCCTATCCCCAAAGTGCTCACAATATAAAACTGTGTTGAAGAACTTGCTTTTCTTCTCAGTTGGTATGAATTAAAGAAAATTACTTAACAAGACACCCATCTGATCTTTGTATTTTATCTTATGGATTAAATGTAAGAGAAGTGAGGAGTCAGCAGAAGTTAAGTAAGCCCTATTGTCCAATGGGTTGCTGATCAGCTGCTGCACTGCCAAATGCCACTTTGCCAGAAGGTGGGTAGACCAAGTCTGGGAGTGGGTAAGACTGGCCTCCAGCACTTAGGCCAGATCCTAAAAAAACCCTCATATTACACTGGACTGCTTGTATCTACACCAGCTGGCACAAGCTGGCACAGATCCAGCAACATGAGGTAAAAGGGAACTTCTTCAGTGTTTGTACCATGTTGATGGTGTCCGTTTCTTGTGGATTGGAATTTTGTCCAATCCATGATGGACATGACATGGGGATACCCGGCCACCCTGTTGCAGAGGCCTGTCACCAGGACATCATTTCCCACTGAAGTTATACCTATTTATCTGCTTCCATTTGCATGCTTTCAAACTGCTAGGTTGGTATGGTTTACCCCCTATGCAACATGAGGTATGGGCAGGGTGACCAGATGTCAGATCCTAAAAAGGACAAGGTCTTGGATTCCTCTTAGTCTGGCCTTTCTGGCAGACAATGGCATTTTTGCCTATTCACAAGTAAAGCTGTGATATTGGGCACTTTCACTTTCCCATAGAGCTCAATGCATATTTTTGATTTTTAGTTTTTTGGCCATAACGTTTGATAGGAAAGAGATATTTCAAAACATATTTTTGCATTGGATTCTGCTCTTCCATACAAATCCAATGGCATAGGACATGAAGGGATCCTGCACAGCATTGCAAAGTTCCAAAATGAAGCCAAAATAGAGGACAATGAAATCCTTTTTGGGGACACTCAGACAGAAGGCTAAAAAGGAGGAAAAATGTGGAAAAATTTGGTCATATTGTCACTCTGGGTAACAATATGGTTCTCAGTCTTCCTAGTGCCATGACCCCTTTATAAGTTCATCATGTTGTGGGGACCCCCAACCATAAAATTATTTTCATTGCTACTTTATAACTGTAATTTTGCTTCTGTTATGAATCATAATGTAAATATCCGATATGCAGGATGTATTTTCATTGTTACAAATGAAATGTGTGTTCTATGCACATGTTGAACACAAAGGGATTTATTTCAGAGTAGGCATACATAGCATTGGGCCCTGAGGCTGCAATCCTATCCACATTTGCATGGGAGTAAAGGCCCACCTGACTATAATGGGATTTATTTCAGAGTAGGCATGCATAGGATTGGGCCCTGAGGCTGTCAGTCAGCCCCAGTGCACGTGCAGCTACAGCCAGAGGTCTGGCAAGCTTGACCTGGCCCCCTACACCAGGGGTCTTTAGGTGAACCCCAGGAAAGCTCTAGGCGACCCCCAAAGGGGTCCCGACCCTCAATTTGAGAAACACTGGGGTAAGGGGAAATAAAACCTCTATGCTGAATGCAGGCCAGCCAGGATACAGGTTAAGAGACAGGTTAGGGTTACACTGTCTGTATTCTCTCATATTACATTTGTCTGTAGTGATATAAATTAGAGATGGCCTGAACTGCTTGCATGTACAAAAATTGGTCCATGAACTGACCTTGCATTAGTTTGATATGAGAATGAAATCCATGCGCAGTTACCAATTTCTACAGGTTTTATTTGCCAAGAAGAGCAATATACAGAGAGATTCAGGAAAATAGATTTGCTGGTTATTGTGGCCAGTTATAAAATGTTGACGGTACAAACTGTTTATGTTCTGTAGTCTAGCAAAATGATCCCCATGTTAACTCTAAATCAGTCGTGGTACTGGTATTGGTGCTTCTTCATTTGCAGCCTCGCTCAAAGGGGAATGTCATTTGTGAAGCTTGCAGCAGTGGTTCTGCTGTGACAAATGTGGTGGTTGACTAGTGATGTTCTATAAAGATGCACTTTGGTAGGGTTTGGTACAAACGAATGCCTGCCGTGCATCATCATTTTTGTGCAAGATGCAGCAAAGGAACAAGTAAAAAACTGTGAACTTCCAATTTGATTAATATGAAACATCACTAACACCCTGCAGTTATACCAGCTGCAAGCTGCTAGCTTATCACATTTGGAAACAAAACAGTGTCAGAGACTGTCAGAATGTTGCATGGAGACTGACTAGGAACACCTACACAGTGTAGAGAGGAGAAATGATTTAGTAGGTGTATTTGTCTTTCTGGATCTGTACTCAAACAGTGGAACAAAAAGGAGGTAAGAGGCTGTTGTGAGACATAGGGCGCAATCCAGAGTAACTATGGGGAGTCCTTGCTCCGACATAAGAACAATTTACTCTGGACTGCAATATGAATTTCCCATAGGGTTTCATTAGGTAGTGCTGTAACTACGTCAACATAAATGTCTCTTACGTGCTCCTGTAGTTACTTTGGATTGTAGGGATAGGCAACTTTTTTGATGAATAGATATCAAGTTAAAGTATTTGGGACTTGTGTTATCTATTTTTAAAAAGTGTATATGCTGTGTGTGGGTATATAAAGTGGGCTGTGGGTGGCGCAAGTGGCTAAGACACTATGCCTGTTAACCAGCAGGCCAGGGTTCGATTCCCGGGTCGGCCCCACAAGACAGGGTGAGCTTCTGTCCTTAGCCCAGCTCTGCGACACCAGCTGGATCCAGTTGTATTGGCTCTGCCTTTCCATTGGACTAATTCAGCGGCGTGGAGAGGGGGGATTTGCTGCATGGGTAATAGCCTATCCTCCATAACAATCCAACCCAGGCTTTTGTGCTTTGCATGCAGCGTATGCAGTGCTGAGCACGATACCATAGTCTTTCAAGACTGATGGAGGCCTGCTATATGCATAGGGTGTATATTTGCATAGCTGTGCTGAACATACCCAAAATGGGGTAAGTTTGTGCAGGCCTGGGCAGGCTGGCAAAGAGAGTTGAAGAAGGGGGTGAGAGGTTAAAAATAAAGTGATAGAGGGCATTTTTTGGGTGGATGAGGGCAGACCAGGAGAGTGATTGGCTTGGGAGGGGCTGGGATTAACCATAGCAGTGCAGGCCGGATCACAACCCCTGTCCCTGGCCTAACCAGCATTACATGGGTTGCTAGGTTTTCCGCCCACAAAATCATGGGCATACATACATACATAAATCTAATATTGTATAAACCTGTTATGTAGTTTTGATTCTCACAAGAATCTAGGGCGTGTGGCTTGTTTGCAGCAGTGCAAACAACATCTAACTTACCTTTGCAAAAAGAACAAAACAAAAGACCAGCAGAGATTTGCCACTGACTCTCTCGATGTGAAACTAAAACAACTCTTTTAAATATTAATGCTGTTTTACTAGGAAGCATTAAAATGTGAAATGTTGTGTCGACAAACCAATTTTTGCATCTGATATTAATTTAAAACATTTTATAGTGCCTGGGTGAAGGTGGCAAGATGGGAATTTATTTTGCTTTTGTTTTTTGTTATGTCCATGCTCAATAGTGCAGTAATTAAGCAATTTATCTCAAATGCAGGGAGGGAAACCCAGAGACTGAAAAAGGCATAAATGAACAGCAAGATGCCCTGCAGAGCCAGGTGGACTCAAAAGGAATTGATTTCAATAGACAGGGGAATGGGAATGCATAGAATCAGACCACGCAGAACAAATCATTATAATTAATATGAAGTAGATCTTTTTGAAGGGGTATTCACCAGTACTGAGTACTGGCACCTCCCTGGTGAGTACCAGCATCTCTGTGCCCCCCCAAATAGACATGCCTATGATTACAAATAACATCTTCATGGTGAGTACCCCCACATTTATTTCTAGAAAAAAGTACTGGTAAGAACAATAGATTTCTGTGAGTTGAGTACTTAATTAAGCATGCTTCATTTGAATGCAGCATAGAGAAGGAGTCAATCAACCCCTCAATTCATAATCTATTTATATACTGTACCATGTTTTGAAAGTCTTTATGGATATCCTGCACCTAGATAGACATACTGGAATTAAAGGGCAATCATGAAGCACTTGCTTTGCATGCCAAAGGTCCCAGGTTCAATGTATCTTGCCTTCAGAATTCCTACCTGAAACCCTGGAGAACTGTTCACAGTACTGCCTCTGGAAAATTCTGCCATGTGTAATGAACAATATGTGGAAGCAGAATAATTGGATCACTTTAGTAGCAGCAAGTAAAACATCATAAAGGAGACAGCAATCTTTTGAACTCCCCAGAACACTTCATCAGGTTAGACATTAAGTTAAAAAGGGAGGAGGAAAGGTCTAGACATGATAGAAAAGCCCCAAAGGCTACAGCTGGGAAAAGTCCTGAGACTGAGAGCAGAAGATTTTGTGCAGACTTACAGCCCAATCCTGTCTGCCTCTACTGAGAAATAGGACCCATTATGTGAAAAGGGGTGCGTGGGATTTTAACCTTAGGGCTCAGATTTACAGGGCTGCTATTCTGCCAGAACTCATGTACTATCCTCACCACAGGATACAGCACACAGGCCAGTAGCATGAGGCAGGGAGAGTGGTTAGTTACAATGAGGCTGTTAAAGAGATAGCCCCTCTTAAGCACAAAATAAATTTCAGTTTGCACTGTTGGAACATGAATACGGATATGGATATGGACACACACACACATATATATATAAGAGAAAGGGGGGTGGGGAGAGAGAGAGCGAGAGTGAGAGACTTTTCCACGAAGTCCTGAGCTGCACCAGTCTCGGGGTCCTCAGCATGTACATTGAAGTCCCCCAGCACAAGTAGGTTGGGGGACTCCAATATAACATCTGAAATTAACCCCATCAGCTCAGGCAGGGAGACTATTGGGCAGCAAGGCAGTAGGTACACCATGTGTCTGTCCCGAAAGACCTCAGCTCTGACACACAAGGCTGGGCAGTGCTGGACCTGGTGTTTACTGCTGGACAAGTAGGAGGTGATCTGGATGTGGAGGAAATTAAGATCACCCCGTTGTCACAGTCAGATCACTTCCTGATAAGATTCAGGCTGGTTGAGGCTTCATATCTCTATAGAGGTGGAGGACCACATTCTTTGGTCCACCTCTGGAGGCGAATGGATCCTGAAGATTTCCTGAGGGCTCTGGGGGATTTCCCAGCTGCCAGGGCTGCTCTCTCACCTGAGGCCCTGGTTGACCTCTGGAATGGGGAAATGGCAGATTCTCTCCTGAGGAGCATGGAAGCTGTATGCCGACCAGACCCGTTTTCCCATGTGGTGTGCTGCCTCCCTGGTGCCAGGATACGGGATATCACAGAGAGGCTACCGAGGATTATCATGCCTGCTGATCGCCACCTGTTCTTACTCATCCACGTAGGAACAAACAATACTGCTCGGCAAACTTTCCAAAAGATAGTTGGGGATTATGAAGCTCTAGGGAGGAAGATTAAGGATCGGGGGGGATACCCAAGTGGTATTCTCATCCATCCTCCCAGTAATCGGCAAAGGTCTTCAGAGAGATGGCAAGATTTTCCAGGTCAATAGCTGGCTTCAAAAATGGTGTCATCGACAAGGATTTGGATTCTTAATGATGTCATCAAGAAGGATTTGGATTCTCAATTATGGGTGCAATCCAGAGTAACTACAGGGAGTTCTTGCTCCGGTGTAAGAACAATTTGCTGTGGATTGCAGTATGAATTTTCCATAGGTTTTCATTAGATGGTGCAGTAACTACGGGTACACGTAATATCTCTTACGTGCTCCTGTAGTTACTCTGGATTGTAGGGCCAGTCATCAAGAAGGGGGTGGGTTACGTCCAGGATGAACTTCCTCAAGGAAGGACTCCTAGCAAAGGATGGACTACATCTTACGGGTTGGGGGAAGAGTGTCTTCAAACAGGAGATGGCCAACCTGATCAGGAGGGCTTTAAACTAAACAAGAAGGGGGTGGGTTACGTCCAAAGGGAACCTAGGAATAAGGAAAATGCACTGGATGGAAATTGCCAGGGCACGGCTGTAACTCAAAAATCTTTAGAGGGGCCTGGCCTTACAAAAAAGGGGGGAAATGCATTGAGTTGCAACCTCCAGGGCTTAAGTTGCATTTACGCAAATGCACAGAGCCTAGGAAATAAACAAGATGAGCTGGAACTTTTAGCAAGTGAAGGGAAATTTGATTTGATAGGAATAACTGAAACTTGGTGGGATGACTCCCACGACTGGAATGCACAATTGGAAGGCTATCAGCTGTTCCGGAGGAACAGAAGTGGCAAAAGGGGAGGCGGAGTAGCATTATATGTCAAGAACATATGTACCTGCTCTGAAATCCAGGAAACTGGTCCAGATATCCCTGTGTGTGCGTTTGGGTAAAGGTTAGGGGGGAAAACAAGAAACAAAACATTGTGGTGGGCGTATACTATAGATCACCAGGCCAAGAAGGAGGAGTAGATGATGTCTTCTTGGAGCAACTGGCAGGTCTTGCAAGGAAATATGAGGCAGAGTAATGGAGGTCTTGGTAGAAGAAGATCTTTTCCAGTTGTTTCTCCTCAATTCTGCTGTCACCTGGTATGGCGATGTCAACAAGCCACACCTGACTGCTTTCTATGATGGTGATATCTGGAGTATTGTGTTCCAAGACCTTGTCCGTCTGTATCCTGAAGTCCCACAGAAGCTTGACCTGCTCATTTGCATCCACTTTTTTAGGCTTTTATTCGCACCAGTTTTTGCCACTGGCAGATGATACTTTTGGCACAGATTCCAGTGGATCATCTGGGCAACAGATTGTGCCTCAGTTTGTAGTCAGTCTGCATGATCTTCTTGCAGCCACTTAGAATGTGGTCGATGGTTTCATCCACTTCTTTGCAGAGCCGGCATTTTGGGTCATCGGCTGATTTTTCAATTCTGACCTTGATGGCATTTGTCCTGATTGCCTGTTCTTGGGCAGCAAGTATCAGGCCTTCCGTCTCCTTCTTCAGTGTTCCACTAGTCAGCCACAACCAAGTCTTATCCTGATCAACCTTTCCTTCGATCTTGGCAAGGAATTGGCCATGCAATACTTTATTCTGCCAACTGGCAGTCCGAGCCTGAACTGCACTATTGCGATATTCATAGTTGGTCTGCTGCACTTTCAACAACTTCCTTTTGCTGACTCAATCAAAGCAGATCTGCTAGGGCATGTTTTTCCTCTTACACCAACTGCTTCACTTGCAAAAGTCCTCTGCCCCTGATCTTCTAGGCAGGTACAGCCTGCCAACTTCGTGGATGTAAAGCATGGTGAATGGTCATTAATTTTCTTGTTTTCCTGTCCAAGTCACCCAGTTCTTTCTGTGTCCAGTTCACAGTGCCAGCAGTATACCTAACTACAGTTGTTGTTGTTGTTGTTGTTGTTGTTGTTGTTGTTGTTGTTGTTGTTGTTGTTGTTGTTGTTATAATTATATCTGTGTACTGGCCTAACCCTTCCCCCAAGGAGTGGTGCAGAAGTGCCTTATGACACTTGTGTAAAACCACCAGATCAGCACAGAACTTGTTCCATGGTATATACTAGATCAGGGGCCACCAAACTCTGACCCAGAGGCCAGATACCGCCCTTGGTGAGCCTCATTGTGGCCTCCAGCAAGATCCCTTTATGTGACCCTTGGGCAAGCCTTGTAATCCACTCCAGTACATTGTTATATGTAAATTTATATAAATATATTCAAATTTGAAATGTAAATTAGTTTTCTGTCCCCCAGCACTGTGTCAGAGAGATGACGTGGCCCTACTGCCAAAATCTTTGGAGGCCCTTCTACTAGACTAACCAGGGGTTAGGATTGTGCTCATATTAGACTACCTCACAAAGTTCTTGTGAAGATTAAATGGGGTTGGAAAGAATCAGGGATGACACCTTGAGCTCCTTGAATAAAGTAAGATTTAAATGTAATATAAACAAGCAAGTGATGCAACCCCTAAAATGAGGCACTGGATGAAATGAGTTCAGCAATGGTCATCCAGAGCAGCTGATCACAGGTCTTCAGCCACAGCTTCTGCTGGCACTTTGTGTACTTATGTGAATCAGCACCAGTTCATTGGGAAAAATATTTGCAACCCAAATCCACACAACATCCCATGTTACCTGAAACTGTGACAAAGAACCGTCCCCCAGCCCAACATGCTGCTTTTTTGTCACTGAAGCAGAACTCGATGTGCTTGACAGTGTGCACTCTCCTATGGGAAACCGTCTCTGTCATGAAACCCCAATGATGTCTGCATTCAAGTCTGTCAATCCATGCTCCCAGAGGATGGCTGATAAAATAACATTTGAAGATATTAGGTGAAAAGGCACTAGCCATGCAGGAAACATGGTAAGGACTTAAACAGTTCAGAAGCTTCCACTTGTCATGTAAATTCTTCAGAGTAGGTCAAGCACATTCTGAAGAGGTGATCCAAACTCTGGAAAATGCCACCCTCATTAGACTCTTAATTAGCTTTAAGAAACACAACCATTTCCCTCCAAACACAGAAAAATCAGTATTTAGGGTTTTTCTGTCTAGAAAAGAGACACCTGAAGGGTGACATGATTGAGATGCAAAATTATGCAGGGTGTGGATAAAGTGGATAGAAAGGTGTTCTTTTCCACCTAATACTACACCAGAACCAGAGGATAACCATTAAATGAGTGTTGGGACAATTAAGACAGAAAAAAAGAATTATTATTTTTTACCTACGATGTCATTAATTCATGAAAGTCCTTTGGTGATGGAGGACATGGTGATGAAGTATTTATTCTGAATTAAGCCCAACTATGTTCAATGGAACCTTCTCCCAGATAAGAGCTTGTCAGCCTCTAGCATCTTTTGGTACAAATATATCACCATCATCATGTTATTTGTCAAGGCAATTTGGTGGAGTTTATAGCACACACCATTTTTGCTGGATCCATCCCTCCCATTTTTGTTGCCTCCTCAACAAATTGCTCCCCCTTTTCACTTGATTTTGCTCACTCTTCATCCGCCTCCCATCCTCTCTGCTTACTTTCCAGCATCAGCGGCCACTCCAGACCCTGCCACCATGAGTGATGTCTCTGCACCTTCACCGTCAGCAGGACAACAGCAGTTGCAAATACTGAATGAAAACCCAGAATACTAGCTCTGGGAGACAGTAAAAGTAAGGGCAGGTAGCATTGTGCCATTAGTATAAAATCCAAACCATTTTCATATTGACCCTGAAGTCTGAAACCAAGTATACTTGCAGGGGGAGGGGTGTGATTCACACAGCACTTATCCTGTGTGAACACCACTGTTCACATCCCTTTAAAACAATTACTGCTATTGAGAGTATAATCAATTTCATCATCAACATTTGTCAGGACTATGGATGATGGGTTGGTCTCTTGCCATCTCATTCTGATGAGGATGAGCTTCATCCGTCACACAGTGGGTCCTTTGCTTTCACATGCAGATTCATAAATTATGAAATGAAGTGTAGCTTTGAGACACTTGCTGCACCTGTGACCTTCATAGCCACATGATGAGAGGCATGGAGCAGTTCAATATCTCAGAAAGGAATGATAAGAGCATGGGATAGACAGGATTTAAATTATTTTCTCCCTATAGTTTCTTTAAATTAACTAAGTTTGATTAAATTAACTAGGTTCTTTACTGGCTAACACTTTCAGAAGTCTGACGAACAGTTTCATTTAATCACTTCTTTATGTTCTTTTCCAGAATTACTTTGATATTAACACTGAAAATGGATATACTGTAGCAGGCTATACTGGACAACCTCTCTGGTGTTGTTAGAGACATTCACAGTTTCTTTGCATTCATCATCACACTTTTTTTAAACAAAACATCTGCTTAATCAGAAATGTTGCCAGCTTCCCTTGGGTCACTCATGCAAGGGAATGTCACAATTGTGCAAGTCACAATAAACATTTTGCATTCACATTTGCATGGTTGCAACTGCTGCAGTTAATTTTTGCTCTGTGTGCTTTTAGCAAATGTACAATATTCTCTCTCTCTCTCTCTCTCACCAAAGAGGCTCACCTCTTACCCTGATGACACCTACACCAACATTGATGCAATGCCAAGCAGGGATTCAAATATTATAAGACTGCCTATTGCAGTCTGCCTATTGCAGTCTTAAAACAGATTCTGTCCAATATCAGCAACTATTATCCACAGAGTTGCCTCTGCTGTCCAGGGCTAAAGTTGCTTTTCCATAGTCTTATATTATTTAGGGCTCTATCTCTCTTACAAATATAAAAGGATCTCCTTTGAGACCACTGTCTGCCCAACTCCCTGATGCTGACCTACACTATTTGTCAGATAGTTAATATCTTTCCAGTTATTTTATACGACTTGGAAGTTGTGAACAAGATTCATGAAACTTTCCAACTTATTTCCATTTCTTCTGCCTGAACAAAATGAAAAACAGAACAAAAAACCCCCATGTCATCCCAGATCAGCCCCATAGCAAACCTCATTAATGACTTGGTTCTAAGCAGATTTTAGTTAGGCTTAAAAAAAAATAAAAATAAAGCAATATAACTTGAAACAATACCTGCACTGAAACAGAAGACCTTTGGCAATCATCAGAAAACTGGAAATAAATTTAATTATGATATTGCCAAGGGAAAATGTAGCTAAATGATTAACTCTTTTTTATTCTTCCACCCCCCCCCCCAAGCTGGATAACTATCTCCCCAGATTCCTCTCCTTTAACATTTACTGAAAAAACTATTGAAGAGGGAAGTCAATAAGAACTGAAACTTCCAAAGAATACCCAGGAACTATGATGCCTAAACAGTGGACAAAAGCCCTTGATCCCACATGGATTGTGTTGTACACACAGTTCTGTGGAAACTAGCAGTTTTGGGGCTGCACTTGATTTTATGCCCGTTGGACTGGAATTGCCACAGCCCTATTTAGATGACTGAGACCACAATCCAAAGTGCAGTTGGGCTACCCTATCTATCACTGAGCTGGCCCAATTGTAAGATGGGTCATCCTATTTATTCTGTAAAAGGCTTGGGCAGCCTAAGACAATGTAGGCTGCCCCAAAACAGGTAGACCTGGGCTGGCCTAGCTGGGCCAGCCTAGGCAGTTCAGGAGAGGCATGTTGAGGGCATGTTTAGCATTGCCTAGGGCAGAGCAGTTACTCTGTATCCAGAGCCTGTTTCCCGGGCAGAAATGCCCTCTTCCAGCTCTGCAGTGTTATACCACCTCAAGATCAGGTATAGTAATGAGTAGACCCATAGGGGTCCATGATAAGGCCTGAGTAAGAATGGCAGTGTTGACAAAAAATCTGAGTTCTTGACCATCCTATCTGCAACCCTTGCCTCTCAACTTCAGGATATGGCACAACTTTGGCACTAACCTGGGGATATAGCAGGCCACTCCTGCAAGCCCGTTGCATCCATCCTCCATTAGAGGTATTGTTGTACTGGAGTCTCATGTTGCAGTTGTTACTGGTTATTAGGAACATCTGGGCTTCCTTATAAGTTAGGCACCACATCTGTCCTTGTTCAGTGTGAGCTGAGGGGGGTCTCCTCGGGAGCAAGTCCTTCCCAGGCATCACTGATGTGGTGCCTACTGTGCATGCTCTGGAACAGCTAGGGCAGCCCAGGCTTCCTGACTCTCTGGATGCAGCATAACTTTCTGCTCTGGATTCAGAATAGTTGGGGCAACCCAGCTAGGGCACTCCTCATTGTCCTAGCTGTGGATTGTGCCCTGTGCCAACCAATTATGCACCAATCAACACTGACATTGCCAGTCAACTTTTTGGAACAAGAAGACAATTGTTCTATTTGTGGGTGGAGATCCTTATGCAGTATGCATACATTATCCATGCACATTACTGCTGTGTCTTCAAATTTTTGGAGTGAGCTTTAGTAATAACTGGTTTATTGTGGGATGAACATATGCAGGATAGGACCAACATAGGAATTAGGTTTTCGAACTGGAATAAAACCAGCCATAACTAGTGAGATGAAATGGTTCACAAGACTAAACTCCTGGCCAACACTCCTGGCCAACACTTAATTACAGGGTGGATTTGCCAACTATACTTTTAAACACTGCAGGAAACTATGAGGCTGCCAGCCAGCATTGTACAAGTCCACAGTTGCTGTCGAAGTACAGTATCTAATCCTGCTGAATCAGCATCTGTTGCCAGGGGGAGCAGCTCAACCAGCAGCCATTCACTTGCATGATACAAATTGTATTTTGGTATTACTCCTAGTTAGAGAGGAATCTTGAGCAATCCTGAGCATGTCTACTCAGAATGTAGAACACAGTTCCATTGTGTTCAATAGCATTTATTCCCAGGAAAGTGTGGATAGGATTGCAGCTGAAGACTTCTGGTAAGAATTCATGCAGGAAGATCAGCTTTTCTACCAAGTGTAGTTCTTGCTGTTTTTATTGTGCATCAGATGCTTTCCTGATGTGTTCATTAGCAACGAGGCAACTTTTTTAAAGTGATAGCTGTCTTGCATTTAGCAGAGGCACGGAACATGTTCCTAGACCCTGACCAAATTGCATCCCTGCCTCCTGTTTCCTTTAGTCATGATCCTGTAGTCTATGGAATTGCTAGGGTCGTATGTGGAGTGTGTCTTTATAGGTAATGCACACACAAAAAAAACTACTAATGGCCAAAAATATGAAAATTTTGGTATTTTCAAACAATATAATCATATATCATTATATGTGTGAATTAATGCAGAATTCAATGAAACAAACCACACTAAAACATCTTTATTCAACCAAATCTTCTAGCCATATCAGGAAAGCCAAAATCAGGAAAGGAAAACACAATTCCTTATATATTAAAAAACTGTAATGTAACTTAAAAGTTATTTTTTAAAACTCATAACTGACCAATGAGACTGATTGTTTTCAAGAGTCAGTGAAGTAGTTTTATAACATAAGGTGTTAGTAAGAGTCAGCTCACATTTCCATGTATCAGAACCCATACAAGAACTTTAAGGATTGAATTCTAATGTCCCTAGCACCAGCCGCAGGGAGATCAGTGTCTTGGATCAAGCCACTGACTGCCCAAAATATGTGTGGGATACAGCGGAGGCACACTGGTCTGCATGTTCCAGCACAAGTTAGAACTGTTTTGTTATTCAGCTGTGTGAGTGCCATCAGGTTGGTGACTTGTTTCTTGTTGGTTACTGATTTTTATGCATGCCCTATATTCTTAAATACTTAATAAAATAAATATGATGACACCTAATGTTGCCACTGCTTTTAGGCTTTGAGCATATTGTAATTTATATGGTCTGATATGGGAAGAGGTCCATCTTGGGGTGACACAGTGAGTTCTTGAACAGGTAATAAACCCTCTGACCTGTAGTAGAATATTCAGAAGGTACTTCGTGTCAAGGAGTTAGTGGAGTTCACATGCCACTGTAAGGGTTAAAACTCTGCTGTGACAACCGGCTCCATGAAATTTCCACTGCTTGGTGTTGAACAGCACTGTTTATTCTATTCTAGTCACTTAAATTGGATTCATCTCCTAAGCTAAGCTTTTTAGGAATACACACTTGAAGTGACTGTATGGTTTCCTGAAACTTCTTTTTACAAATATTTTTCTTCTCTGGGGATCCACTGGGCATTGCTTCAATATCCAGTACTTGCAAATGAGGGTCTCAGTTCATTTGAACATAATTATCTTTTTTTACTAATTAAAATTTTTTTACTAATTACTAATTTTTTTACTAATTAATGGGGACATAATTATATTCATTGCTATTATTTGGCATAGTAGGCTTACATAAGACTTAAGTACATTATCAGTGTGCATCAGAGCAGACCAAAGCTGTTGCAGATGCTATCCCTGCAGCTCAAAATATACACTTGCTGCTGACTTTCCTTTGACTTCCAACAGCACTAGAGGGGCATGACGTTATCTTGGTTATTCTTCTATCAAGTGATAGTTTAGGCAAGGAATCTTGTTTCTCTTTGCCCACTGGTATGCTCATTGTCTCTGAATCTTAAAAGAATCTTTGCCCCTGGTTGAGAGAGATCCTCTTGCAACAGAGAACCATTTTCCAATTCCTTTTGCTATTTATAAGCTTCTTTGATATTGTTTCTGTTGAAAAGCTTTATATGAATATTCATTATCCTCAGATTTAAGTTGTGAAGCCATATAAAGTATAGATTTTTATGTGGTCTCTCAATAATATCACCATGCCTCTTGAAAGGCTATTTAACCCTCCGTCAGTCGAAGCTCTGTTTTGCCACTTTTAGTCGAAGTTGTGCCTTTTATTACACTGTTAGAAAACTGTCATAAGCACCTAATTAACTCAATTATAACACTTTTAAAGTGTTAAGTGACATTCATTAGGATGTACAAAGAGACAATATTCGAAATCTGATTCAAAAAAATCCTCATTTATTAATCATACAGCAAGTAAAACCAAAATCACTGAAAATTAATACCCGCCTCCACATTGCCTTATGTTTTCATAAAAAAGAAAGACATATGAACATTAATTATGAGCTGAACTGGAAATATAGGCACAGCAGAGTCACTCTGAGTCGCTGTTGGGAAGTTCAGCAGTTCAGTTCTGTGACTGAAAGGCTTGTCCAACAAGAGGCTCGAGGGCCGCATTTGGCTTAGAAAACCCATAGATGCAGCCCTTGTTGGACAAGCCTGCATGTGTTCTCTGGACATTTATGTACAATATTATGAACAAAATATCCAAAATCTTTGTAATTTCCATTCATAAAAAGAGCTAAATGAACAGTTATGATGAATATAAAAGGAAATAAGACTTCCAAAATTCAGCTTAGGAGAGTCGAAGTTGGCATTTTTTGTCCAGGGCTCCCCACACAAGAAGCTGGAAAAATGACTAGGGGGGTCTCAGCACCTAGAAATAGGAAGGTATTAGGAGGGGCAGGCCTCTTGGTCATCATGGGGCAGAGAGGAAGAAAAAACAAAACCTCATGTAATAATTATTGCAGCTTCAAGCGTCCTAGAGATGATGAGTATATAAGTCTCACATTGTGACAGTATATAAACTACTACTGTATATGCAAACTACATTTGCTATGAGGAGGCATTCTAGTATGTTATTAAGAAAATGGGGAAATTATACCAGGAGTTGCCTGGTGTGGAAAAAAATATTTCATGATGGATGCCAGGCAAAAAGTATGTCTCCACTGCAGAATTACAATTCAGGCCCAATTTTGCTCTTGTGATTTGCCAACATATCAGTGTAGTGATTTGCCAGCATAAAGCTGAATCTGCTGAATCCATCACCATTCCAACATTCCTTGACCCAGTTTAAGGGTCCACGAACTGGTAAACTCCATGCTGGCAGGCTGTGGCTGTAGAACCTCTATTGTATATGCCAATAAAGGTTCTTGAAATTGAATTGAACCTCTACTGGAGCAGGCAGTGGCAGAGGTAGTTCCCAGACCCAACCACAGCCTAGTATGGTTCCAGCCCAGATACACCCATTCACCTTCAGACTTAAGCCAGCCAAATGGATCTTAGATAGCCCATTCAGACACAAGAGATCTATAAGAAGATAAGAAAAAACTGGATAAGAAAGGAAACTGATCCCATACTTTCTCATCTCTGACCAGCATATAGCATGTACCACCATCTGCAATAGCAGTTCTGTACCCTTTGACTGGCAAGGGATAGGACTGGACTTTCCATAATATTTTCCAATGCTGTTTCAATGTCCTGCATTCAGCATATGGCCCACTAAATGCAGATGGTGTTGATACATAAAGTGGCTACCTAAAATTGTAAAACATGTTGAAACATGTTTAAAACATGTTTAAAAGTATGTTGAATACATCAGTATTTCTAACAGAACATTATGAAAGGCTCACATCTTTCTACTCATCTCTGTCCTTTTCTTCTCCACTGAAAATACAAATGTTCTTCATTGTGTCTCAGCTTTTCATACCTTTGGAAATTCTGAGAATTTAAATGCTGAAAGTCTTTTAATTTGTTTTTCATCCATTCTGTGCATAATGCACCCCTGGCATAGTCATTTAATTACTGTATTTCTAATAAAAAGTCTGAATTGTTTTGTTTTCAAGCAAAATCTTTTTCTTTTTTCACATGCTTTGCACCTCCTTGTAGTTAAGATTGATTCCTTCTCAGCAGGAGTTTTGATTGGAACTCAAATTTTTTCATTTACCTGTTGATAACTCTTAAACACCTTATGCCAACTGTTTTCAATTATCACCAACCAGATGCATTTGGCAATGACCCTGTTGTTGTTGAAGCAAAGGAATACAACTGATCCCTTTCAGCCTGGGTAATCAAAATTTTACTGCCGTGGAATCATTAAGACTTGATTTTGCTGTCTTCAGCAACATCATTAAACATCTGACTGATGTTGCACCTGTTTGGACTGTCTTAAGGATGGTGTTAAGAACAGCCGAGCCAGATGAAATGGGATCCAGATGTTTCCTTCAGAAATGTTTCCGAAGAAGAGAGACTTTACTGCAGTTGGCTGGTCACTGCTTATAAAGGCTTAACTATAGTTTCTCAAATTTTCCCTTGAAGTTTTATAACCTTCCATTAACCTGCTGTGCTACAATTCAAAGCTGTAGGTCAGAAGTTGAACATCTACTGTAAACCAGAAAGAAGCTCATGAATTGTGAGGCACAACTATTGATAGATTTATGGGAATTTTTAAAGTCTGCCAAGCCAGCTGAAACAAGAGGAGAATGGGAATTGTTACAAGAGCTGCAGAGCCTGTCTTTGGGTGAGATCCAGAGTAACTATGCGGAGTCTTTGCTCCAGAGTAAGAACAAGTTACTCTGGATTGCAGTATGAATTTCCCATAGGATTTTACTAGATGGTGCAGTAACTACGGGTGCACGTAATGTCTCTTATGTGCTCCCATAGTTACTCTGGATTGTGCCCTTTGGCTAAGCAAATGTCCTCTGCATTGTGCTAAAACTTTTCAAACAACGGGCACTGCCTTGCTTATCAGCTGGAATGCTCTAGTCTAGGGCTTTCCATACCCTATACTGAGGGTCAGATCCAGAGCATAGCCAGATCCATCCCCCGTGGAAGATGGAACAAAAATATTTTATGTTTGCATTTTCCAGGTAATAATAGTGGTGCCATGTGATTCATTTCTTTGTCATTGTGAAGTTGAGATTACTTAACAAGGATAGTAATTTGTTCCCAGAAGAGAAAACCAAAGAGAGATCTGGTGACCCACTTGACCAATGATACTCTTACTTGAACATCAGAGAACTAGATATTTTAATTTTAATTAAAACATATTGGATGGATTCAAGCTGATAGATGGATTCAAGGCACTCATTATGAAATGCTTTATGGCTTTCGCTGAGATTGTCACAAACCCTCATTATAGCTAGTTAAAAGATAAATTCACTATCTAGTGTCACTGAAAGAGGCTTTTTAACCTTTAAAAGGGCATGCTGTCATTTAAATACTTTTCTACAATACCCATCTTTTTTATTCTTGATAAAACGCTCATCAGTTTTCTTCACACTTTACAGCCTTTGGTAGTTTTTGCCCTTTTATTACTTAAACTAATATGGACACTACTGATAGGAAATTATGCCTTCTGTGCAGCAAAAGTCATCCTTACAAATGAAACTACTATTTAAGAATGCTTCTTAAAATCTACTTATTTTGCCTGCGTTCTGAAGTGGAAATAATGCATTTGAAATCATGGTTCTGTTAGTCCTGTAATCCTAGGATGTTCTATATACTATGGTTTCTAGTTCATTCAGGACTCAGTCCTATCAGCGTACTGTCTGTTTTCCCAAAGGCTGCAATGTTAAACCCCAGTTAGGCCAGTATAAGTCCCAGCACAAGTCCTGGGCTGGCCTGGGGATTTTGCAAAAGAGCCATAAGACACTTTTTTGCCACCCTTGAGAGGGTTAGGCCAGTGCACAGACATGCACAAGCTTCCCCACACCACCACAGGAAAGGGAAGCGGGTTAGGTGTGCAGGCCTAAATTGCTTAGGATTGCAATCTCAATATGGTATAGTCGCAGCTTATTAAAAAAACTCTTCATTCTATAAACTCAGTCATAAGATAGAAGGCCAAAACAAAAACAGGAGAATAACAATTCTTATTTTTAATTCAAAACATGAATTCATTCCACTTTAACAATGTTCCACTGGCACAAAAAGGGTTAACAATTCTTTCATATAAATCTAAATACTGGAGCATTTGAAAAAAAGAAACCCTAAAAACTAGAAAAGACCCCTAAAGGAATTTATAATACAAGCACAGAAATACTTCTTAAAAGTAAATTGAAGCGAATCTGTTTTAAGTAGACAAATGTGGCTTTGATTTTGCAATAGATGAGGTCTAATAAATTTTCGAGATCTGGACAGTAACAGAATGTTGGTGAAGAGTCAAAGACCTGTGATTAATAAAGCTGTTTTAAAATGTTTAATTGCAAAATGTGTAGCAATTCTCGTTTTTACATCAGGGCACACTTGGAAGAAGATATATTTGGAGAAAATTCATAATTGAAATAGGTCTCTGTAAGGAAACTTGAGAAGATAGACAGAAGGCTCAATACATAACAACTGCGGCAGTTCTTGCTCTGGCGTAAGGTCAATTTACGTCGATGCAGCTATGGCACCATCTAGTGGAAACCTATGGGAAATTCATATTGCAATCCATTGTAAATCTTATGTCCATCTGAGCAAGAACTGCCGCAGTTACTATGGATTGAGCCCTAAGATCTCAATCCTAACAATTTCTACTCAAAAGTCAGCCCTATTATGTTCAAGGGGTTACTTACAGAAAAGTGTCTTTAGGATTGCCACAATATACTGGAAAAAGTTATCAGAGAAAAACTCAACTAGGAATCTAAAAAAAGGAAAATGGTTGTGAGAATCACATGTAGCACAGTGGATGATTGGAAAGAAAATTAAGGAAATAAGCCAGAAATGTGCATAACTGGAAGGCCCTGTTCGATTTGCAAACCGAAAGTCCAACTGTGCTGTAAAAAGTCCAGATGAAAGTACCAAATAGAGACTTCTCAGAGAGGTTCAGGTAGGAACACATTCTCTTTCTCACACACACACACACACACACACACGATCACCTCTTTTCCTCCTGTTTGAGGAAAGCAGAATGAGAACCTACTTTTAAAAAGCAATTATTTTGAACACAGCATGGCCAATTTTTAAAAAAGGTACTTAGGATTTGCTGTTCATCAGCTAGAGACTCCCTTTGGTGACTGAACTCAAACTTGCTGGGATTTTATTTGAAATGGCCCTTCCATTTTTCTACCACATTATTTTCTCATATCCAGAATGCCCTTCTCATTTTCTCCACCATATTCTGAGTTGTTGAAACTAGGAGGCAGTTTTTGCATGAACCTGAAAACTGCAAAACGTATCTGTCTACAGGCAGTCACCATTTATTTTATTATTCATTCATTTTGTGCAAATGATGTCTCCACAGCAAACTGTGCGTTTAACCAATTGCAATTCAATGGACTTGGAAATAGTGGAGAATTTATGATGACTCAAGAGACTGTAAAATTGTACCCACCAGTGGTCTGTAACGTAATGCTGCCTGAATTTCTCTTACCTCGGGTGACCATATGCCATAATCACAAAAGAGGACAAGGCTCTTGCGAAATGTAAGACAGTCAAGAAAAATGCCAGACATAATAAAACTAAAAACCATTCATATATTTTGTTTTCTCATGGGTACATTATTAGTGAAATGTACCTGCATTGCAGGAGTAAAATAACCTCATATGCCATCCCCCATTGCACATCATCCCCCCATGCACACCAACACCCCATGCGCATCTCTCCATGAGCCTCACCCACCCATATACATCCCCTACCCATGTACATCATCCCCCGATGAACAACATCTCTCCATGTGCATCAACCTACCATGTGCATCTCCCCCATGAGCATCATCCTCCCATTGCACTACCCCCCAATGTGCAACATCCCCCCATGCACAACATCCCCCCAAACATGGGCACCCCTACTGGGCAGGTGCAGGTTTTGGGGCTGGGTGTTGATCAGTCTTCAATGTTAAGTATAAGCCAAGAATGTATTGCACCCTTTTCAGCCCCTTAGGCATTAAATTTCTAGAGGTAGGTTCTTGGTGGGGTTCCCACCATGGAAGGAATACATTCCCTGAATTTCATGCTTCTAGGTCTGGGGGTTGGGGTATGTTGCATATGGTGCACATGGGGGATGTTGTGCATGGGGGATGGTGCACATAGGGGATAGTGTGCATAGGGGATGATACGCATGCGGGGATGATGTGCAGTGGGGGACAGCGTATGGGGGAATTTTACTCCTGCAACGTGGGTACATTTTCACTAGTATATATGGTGTGTATGTCTATCTCTCTCTCTCTCTCTCTCTCTCTCTCTCTCTCTCTCTCTCTCTGTGTGTGTGTATATACATACATACATACATACATACATACATACATACATACATACATACATACATACATACACACAAAGAGGAATAACAAAGAGAGAAAAAAGAGAGGAAGAAAGAAAAATAAAGAATTAAAAAAACAGAAAAAATAAACAAATATGTTCTTATCAGAATGTATGGCAAGCACAAATTTACCTTTCCTTAGTCTAAAATAACTTCAATTAATTTCTAATTATAAATTACTTAATTTCTATTAAATTTTACTTAAAATTTTTTCTTAAACTATAAGGTTACTTAGCAATTTCAACAGACATCAAAAAGGGAGATAAAAAATTTATATAACAATTATCCAGTCATCAAATCCATAACCAATTTTACTCATCATCCCCTTTTTGTGCAGAATGTCCATGAATGGTTTCCAGTTGCCCATGAAAGTTTTTACTGACTTCTCTTTAAGAAAAGTTGTAAGTTTGTCCATTTCGGCAAAGTCCAATATTTTAATCCACCATTCTTCAATAGAAGGTACTTTTGGAACTTTCCAATATTTAGCATATAAAAACCTTGTGGCTGCTGTCATATATATAAAAACATACTTTCAAAATTTTTATGGATTGAATCACCTAATATTACCAATCAAAAAGCTTCCAGTTTCATTTGAATATTCGCTTTAAATATTAACTGTAATTGGTGGTGAATCAAAACCCCAAACTTTTTCGCCTTAGAACAAATCCACCTCGTATGATAAAATGTTCCTTCATGTTTCTTATTCTTCCAACACTTATTTGAGAACTTCTTAGACATTTTCGCTAATTTGACCAGTGTCGAATACCATCTATACATCATTTTATAAAAATTATCTTTAATGCTCATCTATAGTGCAAATTTTAATCTTTTAACCCATAAATCCTTCCATTGTTTCATTAATATTTCATGGCCCACATTTTTTGCCCATTGTATCATACAATCTTTAACCTGTTTTTCTTCTGATTCATATTTGAGTAATAATTTATAAATCTTGGTAATAACATGTTTTTTCTTCTATACATAAGTATCTCTCTAAGAAAGACACAGCATCTTCAAAACCATACATTTTCTTATCCATGTTTTAAATCTCTCCCAAAGCTGTCTATACTGAAACCATTGGCACTCTATTCCTTCTTCTAAAAGTTCTTCTCTTGTCTTCATTCTATATTCATCTCATGTAAAGATTATTAAATTTTTATATCTTAACCAAATATTGGTTATTTGGTTGATTTAGATTCTGTCTCAGAAAACAGTGTGACAAAATGCAGCTTAGAAGTGCCCCTTCATATAATTCATGAATTTTCCAGTCACAAAGACTGACCCCCAAATCCAGAGTAACTACGGGAGCACGTAAGAGACATTACATGCACCTGTAGTTATTGCAGCACCCAGTGAAAACCTATGGGAAATTCATATTGGTATCCAGAGTAAATTGTTCTTACACCGGAGCAAGGACTCCCCTTAGTTACTCTGGATTTTGCCCTGAAGAAGCAATCAATCAAGGTGAAACATTCACAAGGTAAAACTGCCAAGATCCGAACAGTCTTGGCAGACAAGACTGAACATCCCATGCAAGGCAGGAGTTGACTAGAGTTCTCCGTGGACATTTGTCCCCTTACCCTGGGTAAAAACCCAGCCTCTACAAAGGGGCTACTCAGATCTGTACCAGCAAAATTGCTGGAGTGATTTGTAAAAACCCCATATGGGGTTTCCATTAGGGTTGCTATATGTCCTGGAAAACTGGGACAAACAGGAGGTCCTGTTCTGGTTTTGTGGAAGAGAATTATGGCAACCCTAGTTTTTGTGTCCAGAAGGTGGAATAAGATATGGTGCGTGCTGCTGCTGCCAAGCTTGCCCCCCATTCTAATCTACCTCTCCTCTCCCTAATTCTGTTACACCATTTCCAATCCAGTTCCACTCTTCCCCACCCTCCACCTGGCACTGCTTCTTTTGGCAGGATCTTACTGCTCTGTCAGATGCGCCTTTGGGATTCAGCAAACACAGGATGATGCAGGCTTTTCCTTCAGCACTGCTTGATGTCTGAATGTTGCAATGCGCTTTACAGCCCATTTGCAAGACAGAATAATAGTAGCTATGCCAGCTCTCAAAGAGCATAGTATTATGCTGGAAGAACCTGATTGTTTTATCTACACATGGAAATTTGTGAGCAATGAGCTCAGAAACATTTTCTTCCTACAAGCATCAATAAGGTCACAAAAATAACACTATAAAAGTTCCTTTTTCACAGTCAAAATCAATCACTTCTTTATTGAATCCAACACCCTCTAGAAGTCATTATTGATGGGGCAAAATCACAGCATAATGGTTGCTTTTCCTGCATTCTGTGAATTCCATCACCAAGATTGAAGGATTAATTCCTCAGTGAAAAAAAACACATTAGGACTCCAGTTATTATATCAGTACAATGACTTTTCTGCACCATGAAAACTATGAACATTAAAATTCTTCAGCCTGCAAAGCAAATATAATAAAGAAAGCAGAAATAAACCTCTTAAATTGCAGGTTATCAACTCCTTAGGGCAGTCTTGACAGCCTCAACCAAATTGTCTTATTTTCAAACAGTAGAAGCCTAGAAACTGAATGCAATATATTTACAGAGAATTGCAAATATAGTTGACTTGAGATCCACAAATATCCACTCCACTCCAACAACAACCATTCAGTTCAGAGGGATGCTCTTTTCCTTCTCTCACGCAACACCAGAACTAGGGACATCTCCACTAAAATTGTGTTGGGAGGATAGGACAGACAAGATAAAATATTTCTTTACTCAGTATGTAGTCTGTAGAACTCCTTGCCACAAGATGGGGTGATGGCATCTAGCCTAGATGCCTTTAAGAAGGGTTTCAACAAATTTGAGAAAAAGTCCATCATGGGTTAAAAACCATTATGGGTAGATGCATTCTTCTCGTTTTAGAAGTAGGCTACCTAAGAATGCCACATGCAGGGAAAGCACCAGAATGCAGATTTGCTTGTTGTCTCAGGAAGCTGGACTAGATGGGCCTTAGGCCTGATCTTAAAGCTCTTCTTATGTTCAATTCTGGTCGTCACATCTCAAAAAGGATAAAGAGGAAATGCAGAGGTTTAGGACGAGAGCGATTAAAATGATTGATGATCTTGGACACATTCTGTATGAGGAAAGGCTACAGTGTTTGGGGCTCCAGTCTAGAAAAGGCACTTGAGGAGAGACATGACTGCGAGGTACAAAATTATGCAAGGGCTGAATATAGTGGATAGGGAGATGCTCTTTTCCATTTCACATAATACTAGAACTAGGGGACACCCACTCAGATTGAATGTTGGGAGGGTTAGGATGGACAAGAGAAAATATTTCTTTACCCAGCTTGTAGTTGGTCCGTGGAACTTCCTGCCACAGGATGTGGTGATGGCATCTACTCTCAAACCCTTAAGAAGGGATTGGATAAATTCCTAGAGGAAAGGACCATCATTGGTCACAACCCATGAAGGGTGTGTGTAGAGGTGGACAACCTCAAAATGCCAGATGCAGGGGAGCACCTGGATGTGTCATATGTGCTCCCTGAGGCATCTGGTAGGCTGCTGTGTGAGACAGGAAGGTGGACTAGATGGGCCTGTGGCCTGATCCAGTGGAGGCTTCTCTTATGTTCTTATGTTCGATAAACCCTGTTTAATCATCTGCATTTGATGGGAAGGAGTGAGAGCTCAATGAAAAATAACTTGGAATGCATAAAAGATTCTATTACCACCAACACCATCATCATCACCACCACCTCCACTCTGAATGGCATTTCAGGGAGCTTAACAGGACAAAGTAATGGAAGCGGTGGGAGTACTTTGCCCTCAGTGCAATTTTAGTCTTGATTCCTTAGAACAAGGACATGTTGAAGGAGTTGGACACTTTTAGTTTGGTGATGACAGGACATGATAACTATCTATACATATCTGGGGGGATCAAGTTGAAAAGGAAGTAGAGTTATTCTCAGTTGCTCCAATGTAGAGTAAATGAGCTCTACATTGCAAATGAGCAAATGAGTTTAAATCACAATAAGGAGGGTTTTAAACAGAACTTCCTTTTGTTTCAAACTTAGAAGGAAGTAGATTCTGAGACTGCAATGCTAACCAGTTTAGGCCAGTGCAACTCACCCATTGCCCTGTTCCCACAGTGGCAAAGGGAGAACTGCACATGTCATGCACTAGCTTAACACTTCTCCAGGAATGATGCAGAAGTGCATGGGACATCATATTCCATAGTGGCAAGCCCAAACCAGTTTGTGCACGCTGGGTGAGTGCATGCCTTTCTGGGAGCCCAAATAAGCCATCTTTAACCCCTGTCTGCTGAGCTCTTCTGGCATCTGGTTCCTTATGTCCTGCTACTTACATTCCCTGTTCCCTTTCCTTCTCCTGGGGAGGCCATTTATAGGGCCAGCATCAGTTCATGTATCCTGAGGCCAGCTGCCACTCATCAACACACACAACCTGTAGCTGGGTACAGTTGATGGCCAGCAACATTAGTTGTCACAGCTGCCCATTCCACCACCTACCTGATTGTATTGTGTCACATGTCACAACAAATTGACCAGTGAAGCTACAACATGCCAGAGCCCATCCTCTCCACTGGTTGCTGTCCTTGTTCTCCCCCATGTGTTCATGGTTTGAACTCACACACTAACCTTAAGGCTACAATCCTAATCCCCAGTTAGATCAGCACATGACCCAGTACAAATCCTGTTTTGGCCTGGGGGTGTCACAAAAGTGCTGTAAGGCATTTCTGTGCCAGTCTAGGGGGGTTAGGCCAATGCACAGACATGTGCTAGTCTCCCAACACTACCACAGGAATGGAGAGTAGGTGAGTTGTATGACTGAAATTGGTTAGGATTACGCTGTAAGTATTAAGTAAAATTTTAGAGGTGTGATAAAGGCAAGGCTAGAGTAGAATGACAGTAGTTTCTTCGCTTCTTTCTTTCTATTGTGTGGCACCAACAAAGACACATTTTTGTTCCTGTTTTATCAAGCTCAAGAGGAAAACTAGAATAAGGAATGAGAATAAGGAATGAGCAAATCATTCATCATATGGAAAGCTAGTGTTTTATTACTTTAATTGGATTTTCTCTTCACACTGTCTTGGGAGGAAAAGTCTTGTTAAAACTTCTTTGTAAGTTGTTGTGCTCGACACCATAAAACACTAGACCTGAGAATGAAAGCATGATGTCAATAGCTGATGAAAGCAACTGGAATAGCAAGGTGTGTACAAGATGAGTTTCCTAGAAACAGAATTAAAGAGTTTCTCTAGTAAACACTGTGATTTATATGACAGTTATGAATCGATAACCCAGTTTCATATTCACATGACTGTCACTGTTGGAGGTAGTATCATCTCAGTTCATCTTATTGACTTACAATTTAAGCCCTATTGGGACCCAGTGCTACAGGAACTAGTGTGCTGGCAGTACAAGGTTCTTTATGGTGATGTGAAACCTGGGCCATTTACACTGCAGCTAACAGCTGACAGCACAGCACATGCGGCACTGATTCTGGGAAGCTTAACAGGGAGTGGACCATGCACATGATTGGGGAGTAACAGAGCATGTTGGGAGATAGGATCATCGCTCTCAAATTTCCTTCTGGTTCCTGGGCGTCAGCACCCCCAGTCAGGCCTGCTCCAAGGCGGAGAATCAGCCAGAAGCTGCCACTTGTCTGAGGAGCTGGCCTGAACGGCCATCTGAGGTGCACTGCGCAGAAACACACTGAGCATGCCGAACAGCTTCAGGGGAGACTTCCTTAGAGCAGAGAAAGTCCACGCCTCTGCACAGCCATTCGGCCTCACTCAGGAGGCGGAGCGGCAGCCGAATGGCTTCAGAAAGAGTACTGCACAGGCACCAACTCTGACGTCTGCACAGTCTCCCCCGAAGCCAAAAGGCTTCAGAAAAGTACTGCGCAGGTGTCAGAGATGGTGCCTGCACAGTATCTTTCTGAAGCCAGTTGGCTTCAGAAACAACTGCGCAGGCGCCAACTTTGGTGACTGCGCAGTCCAGGCAGGGGGGGCGCGCATCCCAGGGATGATGCACAGACTTCCGCACCAGGTGATGTGCAGAGTCATGTCACCACTGTAGGCACCACAGCTGTTCCTTGTTCAGTGTGATCTGAGGGGTGTCTCCTCAGGAGCAAGTCTTCCCCTTGTGTCACTGACTTAGCATGCTCTGGAGCAGTTAGGGCAGCCCAGGCTTCCTGACTCTCTGGATTCAGCATAACTTTCTGCTCTGGATACAGAATAGTTAGGAGAGTGCAGTTAGGTCAGAGCAGGCTGAATTTGCTCTGGATTGTGTCCTTAGTCACTTCATTCCTGGAGGAGAGGAGAAGGAAAATCCTCCCACATTTCCCATCATATTTTGTATGTTAATATTGTAAGGCACCTTAGAGCTTGCCTGAAGGTAAAGGAATGTTAGTTCACTTATATCAGAGCTGCATTGCCCTTACTTTGGTGCTGGAAAGTTGCTCAGGATTGGTGCCCAAAATTATTTCCACACCATGCACCAGTTTTTAAGTAGCAAATGGTGAGCCTGCAAGTCTCCTTCCATCAATATACCTGAAATAGTCCAGTGCGGGATAAATATTTACTACTTGATGGCCAGCTCTCAATATGGTACACCAATCTGAACAGGTAAATGGCTATTATTTGAATAGTTTGCATCAAGCATTACTTAATCCACAAAGAAAAAATGAAAGTCAGTTGAAAAGCTGGTGGAAACTTTCCAGACTTCACGTCTGACATTTTGCCCCCAAGAAATAATTTTGGAATAAAAATGAGTGTCTTGGCATTTTATGAAGCAATAGTAACTTTTCATAACAGTAATTTAAAATGCGTTTCACTTCATCTAGGAAGTCCCTTAACTTCAACTTTGTCATCAGTCTTGATAATGAAATGGATTTCATTCTCATCCTCAGTAAAAGGTGGCACATCTAATAACATCCACAATCCATCAACATTTTCAGGAAAGGGAGTAAAGCCACCGGTAAAGAAAGAAGGAGCATTGTCAGCTCTTTGCTTTTTTGCTTAACAATTCAGCAATTTTTATTTACTTTTTTCTAGCCAAAGTTCTCTCCAAAGAGTATATGATAAAACTGTATTCAGATCACCTCGGCAGGGGCAGTGATTGGAGAGGGGACTTTGATGCACAGAAGTGCTAAGTGGATCCTCTAATTCAGGGGTGCCAAAACTTTTAGGCAATTTTTTGGCAGGAGGGCCACATCAACTCTCTGACACTGTCATTAAAAATGATTTAGGGCAAAATCTAGAGCCTTTACGGGTCCACGCAGTTACGTTACCCTCTAGTCTAGTGTTATCTTATGGAAAGTCACCTTAACTGCTCCAAAGCAAAGGGCTTAACTGGACTTTAGGATATGGGCCTTAATTTAAAATTTGTATAAATTTAAATATAAGAGAGTATTAAACACAGATACAAAGGATTAAAAGTCTTGCCTGCAAGCCAAATGGAGGGGTCCTTCTGTGGGTCACACTGAAGCTTACTGAAGGTTGCATCTGGCCCCCCCAGGTCCAAGGTTTGGATACCCCTGCTTTATTTGATGTCCATTTCAGTGGCTCCTCCAACCTGTAAAAGAGTGGATTTGAAATTTTGCAACTGGCAGCTCAGTTGACTTACTGGGACATTGGCTTCAATTACCCATTAAGGCTGCAATCCTAAAGACACTTTCCTGGGAGTAAGACCCATTGAATACAATGGGGCTTACTTTTGAGTAGACATGGTTAGGATTGTGCTCTAAATCTACAATCTTATACTTTTATGAGGTGGCAGGTTTTTGTAAGGATTCCACAGCTCTCCTGGTTAGTTTCTGTGGTTCCCCGAAGAGTAATGGTACACAGTTTGGGAATCACTGTGTGCAAAAGGCAGCAAGGTTTTCACAGGGATTCTGTGGCTCCTGTGGCTGGTTTCTGTGTCTGCCCAGGGAGCCATGGCTCACGCTTTGGGAACCACTGCTATAAAAGAATAGGAGTTGGTCTGGAAAACTATAATAAGGTATGGGTACATGCAGCCTAATTTTTAAATGTACACAACGTGTGACAGCACATATTGACTGAAGAAAAATTTCTCTGCTGTTTGAAGGAGAAGGAAATCATAAGAACCATTTGATTTGTTCATTCTTCTAAATGGAATAGGGTTTTTTGTCCTTTCCTTTTAGTTCAACATCTCACTAATACATTATCCTTTCATATTTGAAATGAGATACCACGGAAAATGGTTCAGAGAATACTATTTTTGCTTTTATTCACTTTTATATAATCAAATTGGGACAGATATTTTTTCTTTGTACTACACACCAATCAACTTTAATTTAACCTTTTAACCGATAGAGTTAAATGAGAAATGTATTACAGAAAATGAGTTATATATTAAATCTAGTAAGAAACTAACAGAAGGATTTTCAAAAGCTTCCACATAAACAACTCCTCATACGGGCAATAATGTGTTCTAAAGGATTCCTGCTCCCTTTGTTTTCATAGGCTGTAGTTTATTTTTCAAAAAAGGGTTGAATTATAGTATTTATAAAATGATACATGCACAGTGGAATCTGTCGCTGAGTAAGAAAAGGGCAAAATAATTAGTCCTCTCAGGCTAGTACAATTCAATGATTCATAAAGCAACATCCTAAATATGGTGTATTGAATCCAGCTTCATTAAAATCAGTAAACTGTAGCTGGTTGTCTTGGTGCAAAAAAAAAAAAAAAGTAGTTGGTGCCATAGAAGGAAAATCCACAGTCCAAACTATAGAGCTGATATGGTGATGTAGTTGTGGTATTAGATCTGGAAGCTCCAGGCTAAGCCATGAAGCTTCCTGAACAATTAAGGGCCAGCCCAGTGGCATCACCAGGGTGGTGGGGGTGATACGATCCGCACCAGGTGACGCACCCAAGTGGGGTGACACACAATGTGGGACTTAAAAACCTAAAAACACACATAACTTTGTTATGCATCTAACCCCATCAAGTCATATACCATTGGATTCGTACATAACCACACCCAATATAAATATTGTTGCCCCACTCAATGTGGGTGGGGGGTGACGTGCTGGCCTCCTGCACCGGGTGACGCAAACCCTAGTGGGCCAGCCATTATCTTACTAACAGCCTAACCCAGTGGTTTCCAAACCTTTGAAACTGGTAACTCCCCTTCATCTACTGGGTCATTGGCAGCAGCAACCCATTTGGGCTATAAATCTATACAATTATAGGTTTTTGTGAGGATTCTATAGCTCCCCTGATTGCTTTACATAGCTCCCTGAGGACCCACAAGACACAGTTTGGGAACCACTGGCCTAATTTACCTCATAAGGTTGTTGTGAGAACAAAAAGGAGGAGGAAGAGCCAGGACATACAACAACTAAGCTTATAATGAAACTAATTTTACCATAGGCTACTTGATATATGTAAACAAGAGCTATGTTTCTAGAACATATTTCTGGTCACAAAAACAAACTTCTAAATAAAAAAACCTCTAATATTATCTATCTGTCTGTCTTTCTACAGTATTTATATACCACTTTTGAGCTAAAAGGTTCTCAAAGCAGTTTACAAAGAAAATGAAAAAATAATAGTTAATTAATAGCTAATCGGCGTTTTAAACATTGAAAATTTGAGCTTTCCAAGCTGGAGAAAACCCATTCAGACACTGGGAGAATTTGCAAACTCCACGTGGACATTGGTGTCACCTAGGAATCAGTTTTTTAAAATCAACGTTTAAATAGAATGTCTTTAATTATAAGGACTTGCTGTATTGTAGGACTGCTGTATTCCAGTCATTTGATGCTTGCAAAATTGAATGTGGAAACCATGGTTTTTTAAAAAATTTATTTGTCTAAGCAGCCTTATATGATGAAACTTTCTCATACCTTGTCATACCTTTCAAAGGCCAACTCAGGTTTCCAAACAAAACTTAATTTTCAATCTATTTAGAAAAGAAGCAAAGAAGTTCAAATCCTTCATAAAGACAGTCCTTCTTTCTCTCCATTCCTTCAGTCTTATCAAATGAGAAAACTCTACCCTCAATAATCTATTCCATATTCTCCTCTTAGCCACTCTCCAATGGAGTTTCCATTTTCCACTTGGAAGCAGTTTCAATTATTTCCACAGTTTCCATATCAGTCAACAGTTCTCTGTTTCCTTACATAGCATTATTTATATAATCCAACAGGATTTTCAAAAGGATTACATCACAGGTATTTACCCCACAATTTCCTAAATTGAAATTTTTATCTTTAAAAAATGATTAAGTCCAGATAATGCATATCATCAATACAGGTGATATGCATATGCAAGGTTTCCTTTCATAGAATCATAGAGTTGGAAGGGACCTAGTGGGTCATCTAATCCAACCCCCTGCCTGCAGCAGGAAATCCTCCTAGAGCATCCCTGACAGGTCCTCATCGAGCCTCTGCTTGAAGATCTCCAGTGAGGGAGAGTCCACCACCTCCCTTGGAGGTAGATGCTGAATTTCAAGTTAAACAAAAACAATTAGTTCCTTTGGGCAACAGTTTAAAAAAAATAGCCAGGGTAATATGGCAGGCAGGTTATCACCTCCTCTCTCTTAGATCAGCTGGGAGGCAGACCCTCCCCCTTCTGCCTGGAGATCAAAAACCAAACTGATATAACATTATAAAGATAATACCAGAAGCTTGGCAGCTTAAGGAGGACAGTTCAGTTTAGACCAGTAATGGCGAACTCTGGGCATGCCGAAACTCTGGGCATGCACGTTGGGCACCAGTGCACTCAGTTGGCTCTGCTCCAAAGAAGTGTAGCATGCTCTTCTTCTGTCCCCTGAACACCCACCAAGAACCGATGCTGTTCTTTGGAGTAGAGCCAACTTAGCACGCAAGTGCCCAGTGCACATTCCTGGAAGTCTGGTGGGCCAGGTGCAACCTGAGTGACACACCAGGTGATGCACAGCCTTGTGATGTCCCTGGCTGGGCTGACTTGGCACATGTGCCCATAGATAAGGTTTTCCATGCCCGCTGTGGCACACAAGCCATAGGTTTGCCACCACTGTTCTAGATCATTCTCAAGCCGCCTATAAAGGGCTTGAAGTTGGTAAGCTGCAACCATCATTAGCCAGCATTAGCTTGGAGTCGGGATGGGATGCTCACAGATAGGAGTTGTAGATTTGTATAGAGTGCTGCAAGTTGTTAAAATGATCATGGCCTTTTAAAACCCAGTCTCATTTCTCCTGTGCTTTGTCAGGGAAGTGTGGAGGCAAATGGCTTTGACACTTTGTGATCTTTTCACAACCATTGGTTTTTTTCCATACATGTTGCACTTCCAAATCCTGTGTGATTTTTTTCCTTTGAGAGGGCTCTCATTGAACTCTCTCACATCTATATATATAAAAAAGTCACTGGCTGACTGACTCACTCACTCACTGATTCACTCACTGACTCACTCACTCATCTCCGCCCTGCCAAAACCACTGGGCCTAGAAGCATGAAATTTGGGGTGGGTGTTCCTTCTGTGACGGTGGGGTGCACTAAGAACCGGTTTTCGGAAATTCTAACTGGAAGGGGGTGAAAAGGGGCGCAACGCGTTTTCCTTCCTATACTTTGCATTGGAGAATTGATGACTCCTCAACATTCCGCCCCAACTGCTGGGCCTGGAAGCATGGAATTCTGGGAGGGATCCTTCTGTCACCTGAACACCCACCAAGAACCATGTGGAGAAATTTAACCCTTCAGGGGCTGAAAAGGGGGCAACGTGTTTTTGTCCTATACTTAACATGGGAGACTGAATAACATCCTGCCAATTTGGTGCTCAGTGCCTGGTGCACTGGGGGGATGTTATTATGAGGAAGAGGTTGCACTGTGGAGGATGCTGCGCATGGGGGGTTGGTGCACACAGGGGGTTGGTGCACATGGAGGAAGTTGTGCATGGGGGAAAGTTGCGCATGGGGGTTGATGTGCAGTGGGAAGTTGCGCATGGGGGAAGTTGTGCATGGGGGAAGTTGCGCATGGCAGGTTGATGTGCATGGGGGAAGTTGCGCATGGGGGGTTGATTTGCATGGGGGAAATTGCACATGAGGGGTTGATGCGTATGGAGGGATGATGCGCATGGGGGAAGTTGCGCATGGAGGGATGATGCGCATGGGGAAGTTGCGCATGGGAGTTGATGTGCATGGGGCAAGTTGCATATGGGGGTTGATGCACATGGGGAAAGTTGCACATGTGGGGAAGCTGCACGTGTGGGGTTGATGCACATGGGGAAGTTGCACATGTGGGGAAGCTGCACATGTGGGGTTGATGCACATGGGGGAAGTTGCGCATGTGGGGAATTTGTGCATGGGGGTTGATGCGCAGGGGGGGTTGATGCATATGGGGGGATGGCATATGGGAGAATTTTACTCCCACAATGCAGGTACACTTTTCGCTAGTAATGTATATGAGTACCAGTAAGGCTTTGTGCAATACAGTAGCACATAATCCTGCAAAACTGGCACCTACAGAGGCAACCGGTGGTTCTTTCACCTTAGAGTTTTGCAACTCAAGGGGTTTAGTTGCAAGCTTCAGTAACTGCTGGAATGCTATTTCATGACTTGACATCCTGTTAAATGCACCATTTTGGGCCAACTACTGTTTTTATAGTTACACATTTCCTATATTTGGTTGCCTAGCGCAGGCCCAACCTTGAATACAGTCTGGAATAGGCAGGATGGAAGATCCAGGTTCAAATCCCTCCTTGGGCATGAGGCTTTTTGGACAAACGTAGGCCAGTCACTCACTTTCAGCCTCACCTACCTGTTGGGAGGACAGCAGAAAGGAGGAACTAAAGCTTTGAAAGCCATCTTGGGTATTTGCGTTGGCATGGAAATGGCTGGATATACATTCCTTCAACTCACATTGGCAGTCTGGAATGAAGTAAAAATAAATCCTTTCCTGACAAAACCCCAAGCCCTGAAGTAGGTTCCCACCAGCCATTCACCCCCAAAACACACCCCTTTGACCTCCAGAACAGTCCTATTCATGACTACTCAGAAATAAGTCAAATTGATTTCAGTGGGACCTACTGTATTATGAGGGCATGGAGTACACACAGAAATAGAAAGAGGGGAGAACAACATTGTGAGTCTTGCGAGTCTGGAAAATTTCACGAAACTATTTGACTGAAAACAAAACAGGATCATGTGTGATGCCTTTACATGTACCTATATTAAAATACAGCTGGAAAGGATAATATTAGGCGATGATTCTTCAACAGCAGTGCAAAGCAGGGAACTTAACAGGGATTACTGAGAAAGGAAAGCTCAGGAAATTATAAATGGGGATGCCAGAGAGCCACCGACAGCATCGGTTTTGGAAAAAAATTATGCTACCTTGTCAGACTGGTGACATTGATTTCATGCTCTGGTGGACCTTAAAGGACAATGCCACGTAACATTTCTCGGAAGGACGTTGTGAGGAATGCTTTATATTTTATTGCTTTAAAACCATTCTTACATTCACATTTATCCTCATCTAGGTATGACTGCATTGGGCATTTTCTAAACCAGGAATGGAGAGAAGGTAGACTGGAATCTCCTGGTAAGTCTCTGGGTGATTTGCAGTAGGTTGGCAAGTTTTCTACATCCAAATTGTTTAATAATAGCACCAACAGAAACACTGACAGTGGAGGCAGGTGTGCCTGTACTGTAACCAGCTTACATTGGGCTGCTTGTCTGCCCAAAGCATGGGGAAATTCTTCCCCCTACCCCAGTATGAGTCACTGCATTTCCAGTCAAGCTACTCAGAGACTGGGACAGCTGCACCCCACATCTACTCAGCAATAAGTCCCATTATGTTCAATGAGACTTACTCCCTCAAAACAGATGGATTGCACCTGAATGCCCAATACTCTGCTTGCCTACTTGGAAGTAGACGGGTTGAGGGAGGCTTCACCAGGGAGGGTGGAAGGCAGAATCAAGCTCAGGGTGGCATCCTGACCCAGGGTGACACAATAGCCAGGACCTCCACAGTATGTAATAACTATTCACATCTTTATCTTCATCTTAATGAAATTATTGTGTTTGGGGCTTGTTTCCCAACTGTAAGACTATAAGAGGCATTCAATGTTATTAGCAACTACTCTTCACAGCATCAGCTTAGTTCTTTAATGAGATTCAACTGTTGATTCTGTTAGAAAAATAAAAATAAAAACTGTGACTCAGGTCTATTAAAATAAGTACACCTTGATAGTTTCTTTCTCCACTGAAGCCTCCAATAGGGAGCCAGAGGGGGGGGGGGGAATAACATGTCCATTAAACTTGACAAGGCAAGAAAAACTTCAGCCTCCTACAGTTTAGGTAATTCCTTTTCCTCTTCACAACATTTATAATGACAGATGTTTTGACTGAAAGTTGATGAGATGCTGTTAGGGGAAGGAATGGCAGATTAACTGGCAGGACTTCAAAATGAAACCCTCTCATTTGGAGCAGAAGATTTAGGTACCTAAAAAGGGAAACTTATTTTTAGGTATTTCAGTTATGGCTTCCAGTTCTGTCTATCAGCCCAACTCTATGCTGTGCCACTCTGTAGCATGCAACTTGGAAAACAGAGTGTGTGCTGCATGAAATAGGAGGTGGGGACAAGAAAGACAATTAGAGGTAAGTAAAAATATGTCTTTTGGTGGACCTTCCTGCCAACTATGGGTCTCCTTGGACACACCCCAGCTATTTTTGCAACTACAGACTAGGAAAAGTGGGTAGATTCAGGTCTGCCTGACTGCTGCTGAAATTCTCCCTCACTTTCCATTGACTCTTCCCACACTTCAGCTCACCATCTGCCCCAACCAACGAACTAGTTTCAACCACAACCTGTTCCTGCTGCAATTTTATATTCTCCAATGTGAATCAATTGGACTATCACTGTGCACATGAGGAGACACTGGCTTTTTCAATAGTGGCTCCTTAGCACTCGGCAGTAGTGTGCCATTTCAGTGGCCTGTGCCCTTTACAATAGCAGAATGTAAGTTCAACCATTAGAAATGGAAGATGATAATCGGCCATCAGCACTGTATTTTCTTACTGATCCACACCAATGTGTGAACCATTTCTATACCTGAGCAGCATCACAAACAGTTTGGAGTTTTCTGAGTTAATAAATTAGGTTCTATTGGAATAAATGAGGCAAGGCAGTTGACTGAAGCTGTACAGTTGCAATCAAATGCAACTGCCTTCCTTTGGTTTAGTCCTGGACTTTTGTACTTAACAAAATATCCATCATCCACCCCTCTATGTATCCAGTCAGCCAGCTTGTGCTCTCTGTTTCTCACTGACTTCAGCACAATTGTTTTGGAAAAAGAGGTGCTCACAAAATTGAATTGTGAGCTGTTTTATGGAAAAGGTTCTGCTGAGGCATAACTTACAATAATTATGTTGGAACTGGTGGTAACTGGCTGAAATCCATTATTATACAAGGTCATCTTAGTAAATTGGATCAAAGAGTACTCTTCCAAGGAGGCATTATTCTACATAATTAATATTGAAGTTATGATTTTTAAAACATAATTTAAAATAAATTGCCAGTGTCAAATATCTCAGGGTAAGTAGAATACAAATCAGGTTCCTTCTAGACTACAAAAGATTGATTTGAACAGTGTAGGAATATGTAGTCCAACAATACCACGTTTGTTCCCATAATCACTTAATACTTATGCTACTTAAGGCATCAACTTTCCGGCACCAAGGTCAGGGCAGTGCGAACCCACCTTAAGAACTTTCTTCTGCCACCTGCATTGTTATCACTGAGAAACTAATTTCCAACTACTTTTTGAGGAATTTTAGAGTTTTTGAGAAGCAATTTGAAAACCTGCAATTGTGATACTAGCTGAGTAGTTTCTTCTCACATTTATCATGTACAATGTGAACTGTACATACAGAACTTTATTCAATCTGTGTGTGTGTGTGTGTGTGTGTGTGTGTGTGTGTGTGTGTGTGTGTGTGTGTGTGTGTGTTTAAGCAACTAAAAGGAAAATTATAGCCCAATCCTATCCTGCATCCCTATGCTCTCTGCAGGATGAGGTGAGTTGAGAAATGCTAGAATGAAAACACTTTTGGAAGTTTCTCAAAGGGATTCCTCAGATCCTGCTGGCATAGCTTTGAGGAGTCTGCTAGGATCGGATTCCAAATCAGGGCCAAATGGGAGTTTGGGACATAGTGGCTTCTGCTGCTGCCATCATTGACATGGTCAGATCTCAGCCTGGCCCAAATTCCCCCCTCAAACCTTACCCCAATCTGCCCCCTTCACTGCAATTGCTATCAGCTGCCTTTCTGTGTTGTTATCTTCTTCAGCGACAGCAGAAAAAAACATCTAGAAACATTGAACACTTTTACAGGTAAGTATAAAAAACATTATCTGAGCAAAGAGTGGAAAGGAAAAGATAATACACACTGTGATGCAATATTAATGTTGCTGCATTATGGGACTGCATCAAATCTTTTAGCCTTTCTTTTGAACTTCCAAGCTATCTTTTTAGAATTAAAGCACAATGTACTTATGTTAGATTATGTGGGTTTCTCATGCTTTAGCGTGCTGATGTGAGTGTTTTCACAGTATACTTAACACTTTTATTTCATTGTCTATTTTGGTCCCCCAATAACTGTCAGAATTATCTAGAACTTGTGAATCACAGTCAGCTTTCAGGCAATCAAAAAAGGTCCTTCAAAAGTTGTCTGAGAGAAGTATAATGTTTTAAAGATTCAGACACATCTTAACAAACAAATCACTGATTGTGAAAAGTGTTTCTTGACATTTTCTATCATTAAAAACATAATGTAAGGGACTGGGTGTCATGAAATGCTTACTCATTTTTGCTGTGACTGAGCAGTTACATCCAGAATCATGGCTAAATAATTTTTGTTTTAAATTCAGTCCTAGCAATTGTTAGGATTACTAAAGGACTATGGACAAGTTAGGAGAACATAAGAAATTCACTGCTGGATCAGACCAGCAGTCCATCTAGTCCAGCTTTCTGTATCTCACAGTGGCCCACCAAATGACTCAGTGAGCACACATGACATCAAGACACCTGCATCTTGTTGTCCTCCCTGCATCTGACATTCTGAGGTTGCCTACATCTATAGAGATTGCACAAACTCTTCATGGCTTGTAACTCATGATGGATTTTTCCTCCAATCCCCTCTTAAAGACATCCAGAGTAACTATGGTGAGTCCTTGCTCCAACATAAGAACAATTTACTCTGAATTGCAATATGAATTTCCCTAGGTGATGCCATAACTATGTTACGTAAATGTCTCATATGTGCTCCTGTAGTTACTCTGGATTGTAGGTTTAGGCTAGACATCATCACTACATGCTTTGGCAAGTAGTTCCACAGACTAGTTACATACATATTGGGTAATGAACTATTTTCTTTTGTCTTTCCTAACTCTCACAACACTCAGTTTTAGTGGATGTCTCCTGGTTCTGTTAGAATTCAAAATGTTTCTCAAAAGGAGAATTCAAAAGGTACAAGAAGCCTCAATAGCTATGGGTTTCTTATTTTTCTATGCAGATTTTGGCACATGGATGTGTATTCCCACAGCCCCTTTGAAATTTCAGTTCTTATCAACAGAATCAGAAATGAGAAATATGTAAAAACCTCCAGAGACATTTCAGGCCAGAGGTGTAAGAGAAAATGAGTAATGTTATCTGCACAGGCTCAAATGCAGACAGTCAAGTCAAAACACCTCACGATTTATTGCATTTGGCTTATGATCTCTTTTTTGGAGTGGGGGTGCTTGTCCCACAATAAAATGAGTGTTGCAAGCAGGTAAGTGCACATTAAGAGTATTAATGAATGCAAGGGTCATCAGTGAACATGAAGACACATGCCTTGCAAGTATGGGATATGTATACAGCAAAAATATACCAAGGATTCTAGATAAGAATACCATGAGAAAAATGATGCTTGTCTATAATTCACTATATGCCAGAAGAATAAAAGTTCACCATGAATCAAACACATGAATTGCATTTCTGATTTTCTGTGGAAAACTAGAAATTTTTTTTTTTGTATTTTGAAGGCCTCAGAGAGCCTCCTGGAGGTCAGGAGGACACAGGCAGCCTCCCCACCCTTTAAATGGCCTTATCGGTTCTTTAAAAAAGTGTGCATTTCAGGTTTTCAGACAGAAAAAGTAATGACTGGAGGGAAGGATCCTGGCACCAACCCCATGGGTGCTATTCTGGTTATTTGGCCCCTTGACTCCCCAGGTTTGCCAGTGGAGCGCAATGTTATACTTGCCAATATGTGACAGGAGAGGAATACAGGATGTTGCACACAAAGTTCTGTTGAGTGCTTAACATGAGTTAGGTCCTTGTCTCAGATCATAAAGTTCAAGCTCCGTATACATTTGGAAGATTTTCCAAGTCTATTCTTGTTTAGAAGATATCTCTAGCATCATCTACTGAACTGCAGTTTGAATTCATTTATTATACAGTAGGGATGAATGATATGTCTGACAACCACTTAGCTAGTCCTATCACTATAAATTCTGCTCCTATTTCACAATCAAGATCTCATCAAATGTGCCTGAGGACAAAATTTAAGTACACTGTTAAACATCTTTGCCACTCTGTTGTTTTGTAAGATCTTCCATTGATTGCTGCTGGAATTCTTAAACAGCATAGCTGACATGTTATATCATTCTGGGCATGAAAATGATATAGTCAAATAAGCAGGTTAAAACAAAAAAAACAGCATCAGGTTTTGTAATACACCATAAAAAATGACATGATACCAGTGGAAGAAATAAACAATTATTTGGAGTTGTGGAATTATGAATATGTTTATTTTGCTTTTCAAAACATTCCTCATAAAACTGATAACTTTTGAACACTAGTTGGCTGGAAGCAGTTTTTGAGGGCAGTTTACCTCTTCTGAAATTTTTCCACCATGGGTATCAGGACACTGAACCAGGTGGGCCTTTCACCACATTCAATAGGTTTTCCTTGTTTTCTACACATTTGCATAGCTAGGGGTGGGCAACATGCTAAGTACTGCAGGTGCATCATTGTGCCATGTAAGTGGTCCTTCCCACTTGAAGCTGGAGCCATTCTGGGCAGTGACAACAAAACACAGGAGATGTCATTTGTTGGGTGATGTCATTTGTTGGGTGTGTTGCCCTTACTGGCTGGAATGGTGAGTGAGGGGAACCACTTACATGGTACACTGCAACATCTCCAGTACTTACCATTCCCCCCAGCTATGCTGCTGTTCCTACATTCCATTAGCTAGTTGTTGTTTTTTTCTTAACCATTTTCCAAGATGGAAAATTGGTTTACCTTCCTTTAACTCATATGGAAAATATAAAGTTGAGCAGTCTTAGGATAGAGAATACAGTTTGCTACTGAACAGCTGCAGCAGTGAAGGATCAGGGGAGGAAAGAAATTAAAATTTATTTCATCTGCCATTTTTGCCAGAGCAGTTTCCCTCTCATAACGCATCACCTCAAAATCTTGTCAGCAAAAAAGTGGCTTCGGAATAGGAAATGTTGATTCCTGACCTGAAAATCAAACATACCTTCCTCACTTTGCAACAGTTAAGTGACCCAGTTTCCCAAGAAGCTGCCAAACATCTAGAACGAGTTTGACTCTTTATATAACCTCACTGTTTTGCATGCAGGACCTGTGGTCTGGAAGTTCAATGCAACTTTTTTGTCAGCTAAATGGACTGGGACAATGCCACCTTAAACTTTCTTTGGAGGCTAATTAGTAACGCTAAGTGCCTTCCATCTCTCTTGGCCAGCAAAATGCATTCAAGCAAGGCCCATTCCTCTCTGCTTCAAATATGGAAATGGAGAATGCTGAGAATGTTCCTGCCTCAGACCTAATTATTAGACAGGATGATAATCACTTTTTCAGCTTGTTAAGTAACAGCTCCAAATGCCCTTCAGAACATTTAAGCTTGAATTGCCATTGATGTTCTATGGGAAAATCTGTAGCGCATACAGGGGAAACACTCTGTGAAATTCTGAGGCCCATTTCCCAATGTTGAGTCGAGTCTAGAGTCACTGTCTCCTGCAATTTGAGTTAAAGCAAGTCATAACAGGAGCTCTTTACAAGTCCTTGTTTCTCCCCTTTGCAACTCTATAGGTTACCCCACCTCCTTAAAAAAGCCTGGCATGGGAAACAATAGCTCCTGTCAAACTGGCTGTGTGAGTGACAGAAAGCTCTTTAAGTACTCTCCAGCTGTCCCTGAAAAAAAGTCATTAATTGGAAACAAAAATAACAATTTAAGAAGATATAAAATTATTATATGGAAATTTTTTTTAAAAAGTCATTCTGAACATTTGCCTAAACAAGGCAGACTTCACAGACTTACAGAAAATGAAGAGAGGATTAGATTGTTCCCAAAGTCCAGCAGCTACAACCAAGAATGTCTGCTTTCCATAACCACCAACTCCCGTGTCAGCTGAAGTAGCAGAACATTGAGCATGCCCTCTTTGGCCATTCTCAAAGGTGAACAGGATCATAAGGGAAGAGGTAGACTCTTACATATCCCCTGACAGCAAAGGTAGTATGCAAGGTCCAACCCTTAGATACAGAGAAATATACAGAGACAATTTTTGCCTAGTTTTGTGCAAAATGAACACCCCCTATAGCAGCGGAGACAAACCTATTTCACATGAGCCAGAGCGGGCACTCAAAACTCTCTCTGCTGGCATGCAGCTATAGTGCCCCCAGATAAGCACTCTAAACCCAGTGCACATCTTCAGAGCAGACGTGACTGATGGTGCCAGTCCCCAGCGCACATGCCCAGAGCCCCAGACAAGTGCATTGGAGCAGGAGTGCACTGAGCCCAGTGTGCATGCCCAAAATAGAGTTCTGGGTATGCGTGGTGGGCACAAGTTCACTCTACTCCATAGAGGAGCACCCAAAGAGGACCACCTTACTCCTCTTCAGAGCAGAATGTGCTGGTGTCCAGTGTACATGCCTGGAACTCCAGGCATGCGTAATAGGTTCGGGACCCTCCTGAGCCAATGAGCGTGCCCACAGTTCTGGTCACACACACTGGGCACCGGTGCTGTCAGTCAGCACTCAGTGCCAAAAAGATTAGCCATCACTGCTCTGTAGTGTTAAAGTCATTCACTGCACAGCACCCCTGAGTCACCAGTTTTATTTTTGGTGATCGAGGAAGATGAGAAAAAGCATGACATAACCATTGGTGTCAAAGAGCTGTCAGTCTATCTGCATGTCAGATTCAAATCTAATTAAGGACATCAAGGCCCATGAATGCACAGACTTTTCAGGGGAAATCTAACACCCTTATTACATAGGCAATTGGGAGATGATGACAGTAGAAAGTGTGAAACAAGCATTTTTTACTCAATTTTTGTCCAGCAATATATTTGTTCCATCTGTTTCACATGTTGTTCATGTTTAAACATAAAAGAGAAGAAGAAAACAGGCTGAAACCATCCCCCAAAAGCAAAGTAGATAGAACAGCACAGTCTTTAGTGTTCATTATTTTTGTTTAATACCTTCTTCAATCTTTGGTATTCTAGCAATACTTCTTAACAGATTATGCTTACCTGGGCAATCCTTGGTATTTATATTTATTGATGTATTAAAAACTCCTCCAATGTTGCATGGCTTGCCACTGAAGAAGAAAAAACTTGGAAAATCTATAGTGACAAGCAGATTGTGTTCAAAGACTGTGAACTTGCATTGTCAGAGCGCTTTATAGGCTGCTAAACAAGGTTGTAACTTGTAATTCAAGCTGTTAACATGAACCTTGGATTCAATTGCAAATCTATTTTTTATAATTAGAAGGGCATGGTAAGGCAGATGTTATTGAAGCAGGGCAAAGTACTTCGTTGTGGATCATGCAGGGCTCGCTAGCCACATGATGCTCCCTCATCTTCATTTACAACAGGAAAAAGAGGATTTGATGCAGGATTGAAATCAATATCCTCATTTTGTGGTGTCGCTGTTAGAAAGCAAGACATAAGATGATAGGGAAATAAAAAACTATCTGCACTTTCCAGTTCTTGTACATCCATGTTAAAAGTTTGTTTCTGGTTTTAGTAGCTTTAGTTTTAGCTTGTTTAGAGACCAACTTAATCAGAGTCTAAAGGCCGATATCTTCAGCTGAGGGACCAGATTCACATGTGCACAGTGGGCAGAATGAAGTGGGGGAAGGAATTGCATTTGTGGTTGGGAAAGAGGTGAGTTGGAGGTGGAAGGAAGGAGTAGATTGTAACAATATCAACATTGTCAAGAATCTGAAACCCTTATGACGATTTGTGTATATAGATGAGACATTGCCACTAATGCAACTCTTTTGTATTATTTTAGAGCAGTGATTTTCAACCTTTTTCATCTCACGGCACAATTAACAAGGCCACTGAAATTTTCAAGGCACACCATCAGTTGTTTTTACTGTTGACAAGACACACCAGGCTGTTCAAATCCCCCAATTTTCCTATTAATTCATGTCAATCTCCAACTTCCTATGAAACACCTGAGGACTAGCCATGCACATCAGTGTGCCACGGCACACTGGTTGAAAACCACTGTTTTAGAGAGTTTTTCAGTGGCACTGTGTACATATGTAGTTACCATTCATGGACTGATCAAATGCAGTTAAATTAACAGAACGGGTAAACATGTGTGTGAGGCAGCCTTCACTGAGAGGAGAATATTAACTTGTTATTGTATCTATATTATTTCACCTTTTCACCATTCTTTCAGTAGGAGAAATCAGGAGGGAAAAAACCACAGAATTATGGCATACCCAGCCAGCCAGCTGACAATCAAAGCATTAGAAAAACATGTTCTGTCAAAGAAAAAATAATGCCCATAACATGTCATATTTGGATTCTAAAATAATAAAGGTCTGATCCAACAAGACAACATTCATTTTATGAACCCAGTTCAGGACTCTATTCCCAAATGCTTTAAATAGTGAGATAAAACTGAATATTAATAATTTTTCAAAGTAAACAAAAAGGAGTAAAGGCCATATTACTTTCATTTCAATATCTATGACATTTTTCCCTGCGCTAGTGTAAGGACAATTCTATTCCTATCATAGGGAGCCCATTTGATTTGGTAGGAGCAAAATAGGCTAGTTTCCAAGTGTGACTGCTAGAAACATCATTAATATAATTAGGGGGTAGATGACCTTACAACTTAATTGAAGAGCTGGGACTGGAGAACAGCACACAGGGGGATCTCAGTATCCATGGGGGATAATTCTTGGACACTCCAAAGACAGTGAAACTAATAGATAAAGGGGAGCTCAAATTTGAGTTGCTTGGAATGTGGCTTTTTCATCTTTGAAAGGGATGGTAAGAATCCTGGAAGAAGACCCGGCATCACCCTCCTACTGGCATAGCCAAATGTGCCTCCTGGCCAAGACGCCCATGGCCATGGGTCTAGCAGACAGCTGGAGAGAATCGTAAGCACAATCTGCAGTTGCTGCTGAAACCAAGGCAGTCTTTTTGAGGGTGCTTTTAGCTTTATGAGTCAGCTGCTTATCTTCAGCTGCCAATTCTTTAGCCCAGATATAGGCTGCCCTAGAGAAAACTGAATTGGTCACTGCAACCCAGAATGTTTGGGAGACACATTCAAAATTGCACTTCAGTACAGATTTGACCTTTTAATCACAACTATCCTTAGGCCCTGATTCCCCTTCAGAGGGCAGAGTTGTAGCCGAGGACACTGGCGCATCAACCAGAGGAACTTTGAGTTTCTTCATGATTGGATCTGGAAGGCTATAAAATTTATCAATAACCCTGCTATGGTGTCTGGTTTGAGTAAAGTCTTCCCTTTTGGCTGTAAAAACCCACTCCAGAGCATCAGGAAAAGGAACAACCTGAAGCTTGGGGGGACCTTGAGGATATGTCTTGGCCCTTGAAGAAGGAGAGTTGGGCCTGGGAGGTGCAGCTCATAAACCTACAGACTGGATGAAGCCCCCAAAAACTCTTTATCTGGACCTCAGTTTCTCCAAGCAGCGCAGCACTCTGGGAAACATATCAGTGGGACACAGGCTGTCAAGTTTATGTGGGATGCCCAAGTCTTGGTCCTCAGCCCCCAACAATTCCCCCTCTTCTTTTTCAGATTCTGACAGGGAAGAAGGATATCCTCCTTACCCTGGGAATGGAAGGGTGAGAACCCCTTAGAAGCCTTAGGGTGATGCACTATCTCCTCAGGCTCAGAATCAGTCACTACATATTTAGGGCACAATCCTGAGTAACTACGGGGAGTACTTGCTCTGGTGTAAGAACAATTTGCTCTGGATTGCAATATGAATTTCCCATAGGTTTTCACTGGGTGGTGCAGTAACTACGGGTGCACGTAAAGTCTCTTATGTGCTCTCGTAGTTACTCTGGATTGTAGGGTTAGTCTTTTTAGTGGGCAACCTTTTGCATTTCACCATGCATGGCAGGTCAGAGGCCTGGGGGGCATGAAAAGACATGAAATTCTGTAGTTGTTCTTTGAGGACACTCTTCATAGCCTCCTTCACCATCACTGAGAGGCTGGAAGTAGAAAGGATAGTGCCCTATTTGCTGCCCTTATGGCCTGGTGCCCCCCAGCAACACCCCCTTGATCCTGCCCCTTATCAGGCATACCTGCAAAATGGTTCCTGCTGAGATGCTGCCTAACAAAATGGTTGCTGTGTGGGAAAACAGGCTGCAGAAAATGGCGCAGTGCCAATGAGGTTCTCTCCCTGCTGCTGCAACTGCTGAGCGGCAGATGCAGGTCAAGGGTAGTGCTGGTCCGGTTTGGGGCACTACCCTGATGGACACAAGGCTTCTGAGTTGGCTGCGCTGGCTGTGGGGTGTCCATTGAGCCGTGGAAGCAGCTGTGATCCTCACTCTTCAGCCCTCACAGCAGAGTTGACTGCTGTGCTCCGCGAGCTCTGCAATCTGACTGGGTGGTCCCACTCCTAGTCTTTGGGGGAGTACAGGAGTCCCTCAAAGAACTGCTGGCTGTGGGGGGGGGGGGCAAGGCCAGAGAAGTGGCCAGGCAAGAGGGAGAGTCAGAGAAAGAGAGAGAGAAGGTAGGAGAAATGGGAGACAGAGCTCCCAAGACTACGTCCAGTCTTGAGCAAGGCCAGATGAGACTGGGGGATGATGCTGACCTCCCAGGAAGGAGTTTGACTTTGTCTGGCCTCCTGCAGGGGAGGGACAACACCCATGAGTTGAGAGCTCTCTCCCTTCCTCCTGCAGAGAACAAGTCATTTATAATCATCAGAGTTCCCCATAAATACAATCTATGTTTTGATAAAGGACACCTAAAAATTTCTTCAGCGGCAATAATTTTCCAACTGTGTCAGTTTAATGCATCTCCATATTACCACTTCAAATAATTATTTGAAAGGATTTCTGGAAATAGCTTTTTTTTCCAGCAAATACTTTCTCGACAAAATTCTGCAATGCCCTTCTTTCTTTCTTTTTTTATTCCCTTCCCTCCCTTCCTTCTCTCCTGATCTAAATATTGGGTGTAAACCACCAATTATTGTTCTAGAGCAAGCTTTTTTGTCGTGAAAGCTTGATTATAGGGGGAATGATGAATTCATTTAATTGTGGGACATGGGAGAACATTGCTTGTTTATTTAAACAAGATACAATCCTCTCTGTATGAATGTTGACATGGAACTCAAAAGAAATTTGCAGAGGCTCAGAATGCAATTCTCTGCACATTTCCCAGGAGTAAGAAAAATAGCACTTAGGTCTGAGTAGACATGCATAGGATTCGGTTGTCAGTAGAGCCTAATGGAGTACCTTCTGGATTATGCTACTCTCCTGTATAGTACTCTCCTGTAGTGAAGTAGTTGTTGTTTACAAGAGATGGATGCAAATTTTCCAGAAACCCACTGAGCCATCTCTGTCCTCCCCAGAGCTCTGTTAATTCTACTAAAATGTCATGTATTGGTTGTCAGTCCGAATGGCATCAATCAAATGTTAATGTGCTAGAGATAAGTCCAAATTCCTGACAGTGTCAGCCAGTGCCCAGCTATGTCAGGACCCCCAAATATTCTTGAAATTTCACTCCTACAACAATGGCAAATTATGCTAAACTAAATATGCACTGAATGATATCCTGACAACTGAATCCTAACTAAGGATTTATGAAAGAGCAGAGTTTCATAGATTTATGAAAGAACATAGTTCCTGCTGTGAATGGCTATATGGTGTTATGCCTGGGTCTTTTTGAAGCGGTACTCATAGTTACTGAGTACCAGAATGTTTGTGGTGAGTACTGACAGTTCTGTGGCCTCCAAGTAGACATGCCTATGATTACAAATAAAATCTTCATGGTGAGTACCCCACCTTTATAACAACTTCATGGTAAGTACCCCCCCCCATTCTTTGTAGAAAACAAAGTACTGGTGGTATGCATACTGAATTTTGGAACTGCTGAGGAGTTAGTGGTGGTGTTGATGGACCATTGCAGCTATTGGCTACCCGCAGGAATGCAATAAGCTGGCACAGAGAGATCAGTGCCATGGTGAGGACAGGGAGAGGGCAGGGACAGGGAAAGCCAAGAGAGTTTCTGGGCAGGGAAGTGTGGGCAGGAGGTAGAATGGGTGGAAGGAAGGTTATATCAGCATGGAGTGATGTTACCTTCCCTCCTAAGTGGTAACTATCTATTTGCATTTATAACCTTTTGAACAGCTAGGCTGGCAGGAGCTGAACAAGTAATGGAAGTACATTGTGTCTCTTGGTACTCAGGTCTCCAACTGCCATTCTGCTGACCTACAGGTTGACAAGTGTCTTTTACCACTGAGTATCCATAGCTGTTCAAATTACAAAGGAAATAAATTGGATATACTGGATTAATTCCAGAATATTCCAGCAGTAATTAGAGCAATAACTGAATATAACTTGTGCTTGTATATGTGCTTTTCCTGTGCTGTGCCTAAAATAAATGAGAAACCCATTATCTTTATGCAGATAACAGACAAATGACATTCCACTTGTCACAAGGCTCTTCTTAATAATGGCAGCTTCTTTAGAGGCTTTTTTATTGACTTTTAAAATGCTTATGTTCTTACTTGCTGTTTAAAGGGATTTGATTGAAAGGGACATGACCACATCCCTCATTTATGGATCAATAGGGAGACCGCTGGAGCCTGGGGATATGTACTACACTAATATTCCTGCAAAGCAAGTGCCAAGTAGTTATGAGCTAAATGCTTCTGCATTTCTACTACAAGAGAATGGATAGTTGATCAATTATAGGCATCTTTGAGTCTTCTCAGTTTTTTATCCCCTGATGTACAGTCTATCGGAAAATCCTTCTTCCATTGCAATTTCAAGTATGCAAATATACTAATACAGAACATTCAACCAATGCAAAACAAGAGAAAGAAAAAAAACATGAGAAAGCAAACTGTTCTCCAGTATACTGAATATACTTAAAAATCTGAACAGTAGTAAAAATAGTGAAACCAACAGCCTATAAAGGATTGTACATAAAGCACTCACAATGTTTGCAACAATGCAACTAACAATACAACCATGCAACTAATGTAACAATGCAACTAATAATTTAAAATGGTATTCCCAAACACCTTCATTTGACTCGTGAGACCTCAATTCCCAAATGCTTTTCTTAAATCAGCAGCTCTTGTAACCCCTTAAAAAAAATCAGTGATATTTTATATTCTATATTTATTTTCTATATTTATTCTATATTTTCTATATTTATTCTATATTTATATTCTATATTTATATTGAAGACAAATATATTCTAACTATGGGTTGCACACAAAAGAATTATATTGATAGCCACAATCATCTGTCCAACCATTTAAGAAAGCCTTCTCCAAATAATGTAAAACAACTGAGGCATGAAGGTTTTAAAGTGTGGCAACGCAATCCAAACTTGTGCTGGAATAGGCAGGATAGTGGACACAAGTTTATCTCGCACAAGTTTAGAGATGCTGCTGCACTTCTACTGGGCAAAGGGAATTTTTCTCATTACTCCAGGTAATGCAACAACAGCCCCAATTTGTCTATTTGGTGCTGCCCCACCAATTTCAGTGGCACAATTCTGAGGAGACCTGAGGCTGCTCCTCACTGCCTGGGAAACAGGGTTGGGATCCAGCATAACTGCCAAGTCCCAGTTCAGCCTCCCAGTCCTGGCCCACAGCCCTTCACGTAAAGAATGTTTCACATAAAGAATGTTTCACATAACAAACATGCCTCCGGAACAGATTAAATTTGTTACGTGAGGCACCACTGTAATTAATTAAGGCTCTTAGTGATTAGTGAGCTGTGGGTGGCGCAAGCGGTTAAGACGCTGTGCCTGTTAACCAGCAGGCCAGGGTTTGAGACCCAGGTCGGCCCCACAAGACAGGGTGAGCTCCTGTCCTTAGCCCAGCTCTGCGACACCAGCTGGATCCAATCGTATTGGCTCTGCCTTTCCATTGGACTAATTCAGTGGCGTGGAGAGGGGGGATTTGCTGCATGGGTAACAGCCTATTCTCCATAACAATCTAACCCAGGCTTTCTTGCTTCGCATGCAGCATATGCAGCGTCGAGCACGATACCATAGTCTTTCAAGACTGACGGAGGCCTGCTTTTCGTGCTCTTAGTGCTCTCAATTTCACATGGAAAGCTATCACTGATTGTGGAATCTCTGGAGATGCTTACAGGGTGACCATATGACTGGAAAACCCAGATTTGTCCAGATTTTTAGCCTCCTGTCCTACATTTTGGCTTCACTGTCCTACATTTTGGCTTCCGTTTTGAACTTCGTGATGGTGTGCACTACCCTGTCATGACATATGTCGTTGGATTTGTATTGAAGAGCAGAATCCAATGCAAAATCAGTTTTGAGATATCTCCTTTCTATCAAAAGTTATGGCCAAAAAACAAAAAATATATAAAAAACAAAAAAAATACATTTTTCGGCAATTTTTTAAAGTAGGTAGGACTTTTGGCTTGGGGGAGTAGGAATGTTGGCCTGGGGGTAGGAATTTTGGCCTTGTGGTTCAGGAATTTTGGGTTTGGCATCTGGTCATCCTGGATGCTTATGATCAACTTCCACACTGAGTAGAATCAGCCACAAACAGGAAGGCTTGAAAATGATGATCATAAATCAAATATTTGTCAATTGAGGAATGTCTGTATATATTATACGCTTTCAGAATTTATCATATACAGAGAATTGTAAAAGGTTGGATAGAGAGATTATTAAGCAAAGTATGAACTGTTTCTGTAGCATAATAAATCTGACAATGATTAAAAAATCTTCACATATTATCTCTATTTGCTAATTTCTTTCAACACAGTAGGAAAAGATTCTTATACAAATAGCCAAGTGCAAAAATCAATTATTCAAAATTTCTGAAAACCAACAACCACCAAAACATTTTCATTAACATGTAACTGAATTAAACAGCAATATAATTTAATTATGGAAAATGGTAGTTTTTTTTGTAAATTTGTTTGTAAGGAGAATACAAAACAGGTAACAGAGTATTTGAAATCATCTTTGAAACCAAGTGCAAAGATTCAAAAAATGACATCTGGTAGCATTTGGTAAAGTTTTAAAGCATTTTAATATTGTCCCAAGAGCTTTAAAGAAAAATCTGCAAAATGTAAGCATAAAATTCCAACAGAAGTTAGTATGCAAGAAACTTTAAAATCCCAGCAATTTTCCATCATCCAATTGCTGATTATGGCTACAAACCAGAGTAACCTTTTACACTGACATAGTTACGGGGCCACCTATAGGAAACCTATGGGAAATGCATAGAACAATTCAGAGTAAGTGCCTCTTACCTCTTCCAGTAGTTACTCTGGATTGTAGGGTATAACACCATATTACATCACTACCACCACCACCACCATCTGTTTGGCACAGGTTGCCAATGATGTACAGCTATGACAATTATGCATCCTATTTGTCCAGATTTACACATAACTCACTGCACAATCTGAACATGATGTTAGATCAGCATAAGTCTCTTGTACCAAGTGCCATAAGTCACTCCTACACCACCAGCCCCCATGCACTTAGGCCAGTGCACAGACATCTGTTGAAACAGGTCACCTCCTGAGCTGGCCTGAGTGGAGACCCATTGGAGCTGCTGTAGCCATATCATGGTGAAAGAGACAAGCCTCCTCTTCCCCACAGCAGCACAACAGCAGCCCCAATACTTGAGCTGGGTTAGTGCAAGGACAGCCTTCCTGATCCTGCACAAGTTTGGATTGTAGTCAGTCTTGGTTTTAGTTCAGTGAGAATTACTCTCAATTAAGCACACAGTCCATTCTTATGCATGTTTAAAATGAGATCACTCATCTTTGAATTCAATTGTTTGGGCTTATTCCCAAACAAATGGCACCATTTATGCACTCATATGACTTGAAACCAGACATATAATGAAAGAATGATAAAGTTGTAACTCAAATTACAGGGAAATGCGATTCAGTCTACAATCCTATTTCACCAAAAAATACCAGCAGAGCCAGCAGGTGTTGCAAATGTGCTGTAAAGCAAGTTTGGGCAACACGTGTGTAAGCACTTGGTAACATCCTAGATGGGTTAGGTCTGGGTAATATCCTAGATGGGTTAGGTCTGCTGTGGGGAGGAAGGCTGACCCACCTATTGTGTGTCCACACAGATTAGGGTGAACCTCCTAGAGGAAAGCATTTCAGAAGCAGTAAACCTCAGCTAAGAAGGTCCTAACTCTTGTTACAAGTATAAACTATCACACTTCTGACAGTAGAGGGACCTGGAAAACTGCATCCAGATTCAAGGAAGCAAAGAAGCTGTTTGAAGAAATCAACAAGCTATAAGAAACCAGCTATTCTTCATATACCCAGGCCTAACCCATCTAGGATGTTATCAAGTGTTCTGTAAGCCACTTGAGTCCTAGTCCAACTCCTCATCTGTGTCTGATCTAACCTCCTCGACCATCCAAACTCATCCAGAAATATTAACACAGTATATCCCTGGGACCCCCACTGGGTTCTGGCTTTAGATGCTTGATTTAATTCTAACTTTATGTCCAAGCTACTCACAAAAGACCAGCTTCTTTTGATGCTTTGAGAAACTGTAGGGGAGGCATGCAGTAGAAGAAAATTGCAACTATTTTTAGATTTAACCATTCCTTTTTCTTCTGCGTTCCACAATATAGAAGACATTAAACCTCCCACCACAATACAGAAGACATTAAAATAACAGGTTTTGGCTGTGTGGAGGACGGGAGCCAGCTCTTATAGCCCTAGTCAGGTTACACTCCATTGTACGGTAATTGCTAGTTAATGTAATTGGAATTTCATTATGGTGACAAAACCTTAAAGTACACTGTTCTGTGGATGTATAAATTAGGGCTGCCACTGCCCAAGTCCCATTATCAAATATGCACCCTCATAGGATCTTCACGGAATCCTGTCTGAAAACATTTTCCCCTGGTTGTCAGCAGTCTTCCCTCCTTTTTCATTTGTTTTTATTTCCAGAACTGTTCGTGTATCTATCAGTATCGCTGTTCTTGAATAACAGAAGGAAAATACCAATGCTTTGTATTTTGCAGAAAAGTCAAGGGTTACAACATTCACTACAATAATGGGTTGTAGTTCATTAAGGATCCTATCCAACTTTCCAGCTGCAATGCAGCCCCTTACCTCGATGAGGCTTCCACAACTCCCCCCCTCCACATAAGATGCAGTGCACACCTTGTTGGTACAGCTGCATCAGGATAGGCTTGGGTCCTAATTCCAGTCCAAAGTGGTACATTTTTACTCAGATTGTATCCTCTCTTTTCTATTCATATAACTCAGATTCAGTAGAACCCAATCATATTCATTTCTGCTCAGAAGTAAGCCCCATCATAGACAACGAGGCTTACTCCCAGGTGAGAGTGTATAGCAGCGTTTCTCAAAGTGGGGGTCGGGACCCCTTTGGGGGTCGCCTGGAGCTTTCCTGGGGGTCGTCTAAAGACTCCTGGTGCAGGGGGCCAGGTGGGAAGACCTGGCAGAAACACTGGAGCCGCTGCGGCTGGAAGAAGCAGCTCAGAAGAAGCCTCTGTGCAGCTATGAGACAATGTGGAGCCTTGTGGGCAGGGAGGATTGCAGCCTTAGAGCCCAGTTCTATGCATGTCTACTCAGAAGTCAGTCCCATGATAGTGAATGGGACTTACTCTCAGGAAACAGTGGCTGGCTCTGCTGCCTGAGATCCCAATCCTATGGAGGCCTCCTCTCACCCAGGTACTTACTTTCCCATTCCTCCCTCCCTTCCTTCCTTCCCAGTCACCCCCTCTTAGCTATACCACATCTATCTATCTATCTATCTATCTATCTATCTATCTATCTATCTATCTATCTATCTATCTATCTATCTATCATTAAGTATTGTTTTTATGATTAATCACTATGCTTTAATTATGTTCAATTTGTAACAACGAAAATACATCCTGCATATCAGATATTTGCATTACTGTTCATAACAGTAGCAAAATTACAGTTATGAAGTAGCAACTAAAATATTTTTATGGTTGGGGGTCCCCACAACATGAGGAACTGTATTAAGGGGTCACAGCATTAGGAAGTTTGAGAACCACTGGTGTATAGGATTGTATCATTATTTTACCTCTTGCATTTATGCTAATTGAGTAAGAGCCAATGATAATTCTTATGTATTTAATTTTATGTCCAAGATTTATATCCCATTTTGCCTAAAAAAGATCAGAGTGGTTTACAACTTTATCTATCTTCTTCTTTTCTATATAAATAAAAATGAAAAGTCACTGACTGACACATCAACACCCAGCCAAAACTGCTGGGCCTAGAAGCGTAAAATTTGGGGTGAGTGTTCCTTCTGTGATGGAGGGAGTCACTAAGAACCAGTTTCCAGAAATTGAAACCAGAAGGGGATGAAATGGGGTGTAACACATTTTCCTCCCTATACTTTGCATTGAAGAATTGGTGACTGAGGGATGCTCTGTTCCAACCCCCGGACTTAGAGGCATGAAATTCGGGGAGGGTGTTCCTTGATGTCACACCCACCAAGAACCAATGTGGAGAAATTTAACCCTTAAGGGGCTGAAAAGGTTACAATATATTTTTGTCCTATACTTAACTTTGAAGACTGATGCACTGGGTGGAAGGGTGCCTGATGCACTGGGAGGGAGGGTGCACTGGGTGGGATGGTGCGCATGGGGGATGGTGTGCATGGGGGGAAGGTGCACATGGGGGGATGTTGTGCATGTGCCGGATGTTGTGCATGGGGGGATGTTGTGCATGGCCCAGATAGTGCGCATGGGAGGCTGATGTGCATGGGGGTTTCGTGTGTATGGACGGTTGGTGCATATGGAGGGTGATGCGCATGGGAGGTTGATGCTCATGGGGGGATGTTGCGCATGGGAGTTTCGTGCACATGAGGATTTCATGCGCATGGGAGGGTGATGCACATGGGGATGTTGTGCATGGGAGGTTGATGCACATGGGGGGTATGTGCAATGGGGTATGTTGTGTATGGGGGTGTTGTGCAATGGGGGATGGTGTATGTGGGGGTATTTTACTCCTGTAACACAGGTACATTTTGTTAGTAATGAATAAAATACTCCATAATGTAGTGGTTCCCAAACTGGTGGGAACCGAAAGTGAGTCACTAAGAACCGAAAGTCACTAAGAACCAAAAGTGAGAAATGGATCCCTCAATTATGCTTCAGTGTTTGTGGTGCCATGGAGCCCAGAGACAGTCTCACATACTTAGGGGGTTCCTGAAACCCCCAAGAGGGTTCTGGAGGCTCACAGTGTCCTCTTCGAAGCTCAGCAGAGCTGCAGTGAGCTCAAATTAGAGACTGCACTCAGGACAGCAATGTGAAGGCTCACAGAGGTCCACTGTGAATCAATATGGCTTTTATTGTGGCTTCAGGATCCTCCCAGTACATAAAACTATTCCTGTGTCTGTGTGGAGCTGCGATCACTGCTTACGAGCTTCCCAACTTCCTCAGAGGTGTTTGGGAACCTCTGTAGTTTAGCATTTGTTTTGAGTCCTTGTGTCATTGTAATAACACTGTGAGCCTTGACCTTGAAATAATAAGGATTTCTTTTTATTGCTGTCCTTCAGTATAGTTTCTTCAATGTAATCTAGACATGTCTACACAGAAGTAATTCCAGATTCTATTTTTATACTGACATAAGTCAGGAGCCAAGAAATCTGACTTAGATCTCCCTGGTCTTCAGCCTGCCTTGACTAATGCAGCAAGCACAGCTATACCTCCATGGTTAGGATGACTAACACGTGTGAATAAACCATACTAGTGACATTGCACCTACCAGAAAGCAAAACTAAGCCAGCCACATACTATAATTATTTCAATTTCTTTTTCCAGTGTATTTATGTTTTACTCTTCTCATCACTTTCTTGTAGCTATAGCTTCTGGTTCTGTCTGCTGGTGAGGAAGCGGATCAAGGCGTAATGGAACCTCCTTATATTGCTGGCTAATGCTGTCCATGAGCAATGAAATTTGCTCATTCTCTGAACTCTGAGCATATTTTGTGGGCTTGAGCTCTTTTCGCCATTTATAAGGCTTAAGCCCCTCCTCACTGTATCCCACTAAATATAATCAGTGAAATATTGGTTCAGTTGGCAAGAATCCCAACGTCTTCTGCTGGGTTGCGCTCATGTCTACTGCTAGCCTGAAAAGTGAGAGATTAATTTATCAATCACCATAGATATATGTATGTTTTTTTTTCACTTTTGAAAAAAGCATGCATCTTTTACTGGAATTTTTTTGATTAATGCTCTACATGCCTGAGTGAGAAAACAGCATGCATTTAGAATTGCTGGCACAAACAAAAATATTTTCTCTTGAATTGCATTTCTTCCTAACATCCTGCATGTTGCCAGAGACAAATTTGACACTTCATAATATATTATTCTAATTTCACATCTTTCAGGCAGACTTTTGATTACCACTTAATGTAACAGGTTTGAAACCAGATCTGGATGCTGCTGAAGGTTCAGAGATCTGAAAAGAGGCAATAGCATCCATACAGCTTTTATTTCTAATTTAACAAGTTGCTACCAGCCAAGTGAGAGTGATGTGGGATACATGGGATGAAAGTGTGCTTCGGCGATTGTGGGGCACTAACTTACTGTGCAATCCTAACCTAGGCTGGCACAACTCATCTGTCTTCCCATTTCCATGGTGATCTAGGGAGACATATATCTGTGCCCCAGGAGAACCCTCCCCTCAGAAGTGTCTTACAGCCCAATCCAGAGCAACTATTCCTTGCACATAAGAGGCCTTAGGGTGCCCTATCTATCACTAGGGTGGAGCAACTGCAAGATGCTCCAGCCCAGTTACTCTGGAAGAGGCTTAGGGCAGAGCAAGGCAAGATAGGGTGCCCTAAGATAGGTGGACCTGCTCTGCCCTAACTGCTCTGCCCTAAGCAGTTCAGGAGAGGCCTGTTGAGGGCATATTTAGCATTGCCTAGGGCAGAGCAGTTACTCTGTATCCAGAGCCTGTTTTCAAGGCAGAAATGCCCTCTTCCAGCCCTCAGAGTTATACCACCTCAGGAGCAGGTATAGTAATGAGTAGACCCATAGGGGTCCATGATAAGGCCTGAGTAAGAATGGCAGTGCTGCCCAAAAATCTGACTTCTTGGCCAGCCTAGCTGCAACCCCTGCCTCTCAACCTCAGGATATGGGACAACTACGGCAGCCCACTAACCTGGGCATACAGCAGGCCACTCCAAACATCCAGCTTCCACTAGAGGAACTGCAGCTGTAACTGGTTGTCAGGAACTTCTGGGCTTTCTTATAAGGCAGATACCACAGCTGATCCTTGTTCAGTGTGATCTGAGGGGGGTCTCCTCAGGAGCAAGTCCTCCCCATGTGTCAATTACTTAGCATGCTCTGGAGCAGTTAGGGCAGCCCAGGCTTCCTGACTCTCTGGATGCAGCATAACTTTATGTTCTGGATACAGAATAGTTAGGAGAGAGCAGTTAGGGCAGAGCAGGCTGAATTTGCTCTGGATTGTGCCCTTAGTGGCACATTTGTGACACCCCCATGTCAGAACAGGACTCACACTGTTCTGGCCAGCCTAACTCGAGGTTAGGATTGCAACATCAGGGCAATCCAGGACACATAACTCACTTGACATATCTTCCCATGGTGGTGCAGGAAGGTTGGTGTATGCCTTTGTGCTGGCCTAACCCCACCCCTCCCGGAGAGAGGCAGAAATGCCTTATGGCACTTTTGTGACACATCCAAGTCATCAAAGGACTTATTTCGGGGCTTCTGTTGGCCTAACTGGAGATTAGGATTGCAACCAAAAGCTGAATTTGCATTATGTATTACCAAACAAATCAAGAAGAAAAACATCCTAATCTAAAATTTATTTTGAAGTATACTGTTGCTGGAATGCTCCTTGAACTTCATTAACCTGTGCAAAACTGAATTTTGACTATAATATAGATGTGGTTTGTGTTGGAATTTGAATGCAGCACTGCCTGGTGGGCTGTATACTATCCGTCACCTGTGACCATCTACTTGCTCCTCTATGGTCCTGCAGGAGGTGTGCTTCTTCACACTATTTCCTTCATGCCTTTTCTCCATACCACTATCTTCTCCTTAGATTACTAAAGGAAAAGGATGTATAGGATGTGTGCTCTGTCTCCACAATTTAAGATCACATTCGCCCTTCCCATTTCCACACAAATGGAATAGCTCTGTTCCAAAGAAGAAACCTCTTTTACTTCAGAAGCACTTATGAGCAATGTATGTATTTACAAAATAAAGGTTTCTTATAAAACTTTAACCAAACCTCTGTTCCTGTGTATGCATTATTAATAGCTCAGGTGGTAGATTATTTTACCATAAGCAAAGGGTACTTCACTGAATACTCTGCATCTCACCTTCCAATACCATGAATCAGTAGAACTGTCAATATCTAGCTGAAAGTCTATGGAAATAGTTATAAATGCATGGAGGAGACCCTACAGTACATCGTTATCTGAATCTAAAACATTGTCCTACCAGTAACAGAGACTTATCTTTCTCTTGTCTTGCTTCCCAGGGTTCATACTGCATCAAGAATTCTCAGGAATTCTTGAAAATGATTCGATCTTTATTAGACAATGGCTATAAAAAAGGAGGATACAGTTCCTTTTCTTATCAGATGGCTGCATGGCACCTCATTTAAAACATATTTGTATTATAGGAGGAATAGAGAATATAACGTTCCCAAATAAAGACATTTGGTTTTGTTGAGATGATCTAACGGGGAAATTGTAAAGGGCAGAAAATGGTAAGAAAATGCACCATCTATTCCTTAACACAGAGATGATTGAACATAGCTAGATATTGAGCAGTTGATAGCCATTCCTTGGGAATTCAGTGCTTTCAAAATACCTTCTAAAATAAGTGTAGTACTGAATATTTATTTAATTTATTTAATTAATTAATTTGTATCCCGCCTTTCCTCCCCTGCAAGAGGGAGCTCAAAGCGGCTAACATCAGGGAAATAAAACATCATTACAATAGATCATAAATAAAGATTAAAACACCATTAAAATATAATTAAAATACAATTAGATTGAATAAAAACATGCAGACTAAAAACATTTGTTAAATGTTGATGTTAAATGAATATTGATTTCTTCCTTTAATAAGAACTTCAAATTTACCTTATTGGATTATAAGTAGAGACTACAACTGCAATCCTAACCACATTTCCCAATGGGATGTACTTTTGAGGAGACATGCTTAGGATTGCACTATATGTATCTATGATTGGGAATGGTATAATTTGGAAGTTGTTGAAGAACATGTGGCAGGTTTCAAGCACAGGAATCCTACATAATATTCCAGTTCCCAAGTTTCATGTCAGATGCTGAAGAACCCATGGGGCATAAAATAAGGCATTGTAAAGGCTTCCCATATATTAGGGGAGAATTGTTAAAAGATCCCCTTGTGTTTTTCTGCAAATGCTTCTTTCAAGAAATGGAATAAACAGATCCAACAGTATAGGTTTGACACCAGTGCTTGAGAAGTACCTACTGAAAAAAAGCCAGCAAAATGCCCATGATTGTGATGGCTACTGGAACAAAGTGCAAAGTAACTTTTTGGCACATAGACGTGTCACATCCTTGCCTCCCTTGCAAAGTCACTGCAAATTAAATTATTCTCTGTTCTTTCTTCTATATAAGTGAATGGAAAAGCAGATAGTGTTTCAGGTTACCAGAACATAGATACCAGGTGAACTCAAAGTCTAGAGCAGGGGTCTCCAAACGTTTTGGCAGGAGGGCCACATCTTCTCTCTGTGTCAGGGACCCAAAAAACTAATTTACATTTCAAATTTGAATAAATTTACATAAATTTACATATAAGAATGTATTGGAATGGATTACAGGGCTTGCCCAGAGGCCCAACAGAGGGATCTTGAGGCTTGCCGAGGGCTGCATCTGGCCCTCTGGTCTAGAGCAAAGGACACACAGTGTTTTTGGAAGAGTGCTTTAGGTATACATCCCAGAATTTTATTTCTTAAGCTATCTTCACACAAGTAAGTGTACACTAGACACTGGAAGAGGACAGCTCCTGACCTCAACACATATGTCATTGTAGGAAGGGCTAAAGTATGATGCTAGAATGGCCTGGTGTAGATGTAATATTACTGGTAACTTAGAGCACAATCCTAACCATGTCTACTCAAATGTAAGCCCCATTGTTTTCAATGAGTCTTACTCCCAGGAAAGTGTCTTTAGGATTGCAGCCTTAGAATCCAATCCTATGGGTCTCAGTACTTCTACTATGCAAAATTTAGAACAAAAGATGCAAAATATTCAGTATTCAGGACAGGTTGAGTCAATACTTACCAACTGGTATTTCTTGGAGAAGTTTGTACTGTGCTAGGGTTGCTATATGTCCTGAAAAACAGGGACAATCCAAATTTTTGAGGATTGTGGTCACATACTGGCCAATAGGACAGAGGGTCCTGTCCAGGGTGATTATTCCTGAAATCCTGTAGCCAAATTCCTGTAGCCAAAATGTAGGACACCTGGACAGGAGGCTAAAAATCCGGACAAATCTGGGTTTTTCTGGTCATATGGTCACCCTGGTCCTGTCCCAGTTTTGTGAAAGAGAATTCTGGCAACCTATACTGAGCACACTTTCCTCTCTTCCTGTTAACCCTGGCTGGGTAACTTGAGAAAAATCACCTCCGAAGTACCATCAGGCCTTTTCGACCTGATTGTAAAACACCAAATGACCAAGGGGTAAATTGGAACCATTTGTATAAACCTCTTTTTTTCTTCAAATAAGTTTATGCTTTAGACATTTGTATAAAATATTGATAGAGGCGTATTTGTCTTAGAAACCTTCAGATATCATACATGGGTGTTTTCACGTAGTCATTTGTTAGGCTAAAGAGCTCAGCAAATTCATCTTATTAGGCATGAGAAACATCTGTAGGTAGCTTCTATTGCAATATATGGGCATGACAGACCACCAATCATCTAGGGCAGTGATGGGCTTCAAAGAAATTAAGAACCAGTTCTCTGTCCATCTGGCAGCCACTTTTAAATGGCTATTTTTAAACTTTATATGTACTATCTCTTGTTAAGAACCGGTTCTATAGAGTAGGTGCGAACCTGCTGGTGCCCACCACTGATCTAGGGGATGACAAACATCACTAATCATTAGAGAAGATACACATGTGTAAAGTTGGAGCTGGGTCAAAAGACCCAATGGTACAAGGCAGCAGAATAAGTTACATGGCAGTGCAATTGGGTCTTTTTGACCTGAAAAGTTTGTCAACATGGGAAAAAATTAATAAAAAATAAACAGAAGAACAAAAACAATAATGCCATGTGTTGCAATGTTAGAAATGCTTAATAGAGGAATATGTGAAAGGTCAGGTCTCTAACCATTTGAGTTTCAAAAATACACATATGTGAAGTTGGAGCCAGGTCTAAAAGACCCAAAGGTTCCCAGCAAGGGTTAATTTTGATCTATTTTTTTCCTCTCCTTCCCCTCCCCTCCAAACATTCAGGATGCTGGAAGACTCAGAAGATACCAGGGGCATACCAATGGTGCTCCATGCCGATGGCATGCATTATCATCACATCATGATGTCATCATGCACACAAGCTCTTCACAGCCAGCCAGAGAAACACTCTGGCCAACTGCAAGCTGCACATGCACCACCCAGAAGGTTTCTTCAGCCAGCTACAAAAAGCCCATGCATGAGTTTTGTAAGCACCCTTCCAAACCAACCACATTCCCTGGCTAGTTCGGAAGGACATGTGTGCAGCTCAGCTGGAGCCATGTATATGCCCTTCTGAGCCAGCTGGGGAACATTCACCAGCTGGCATAGAAGGGTGCTAAAGTGGGGAAAGTGCTAGGTGGGTAGGTGCACTTGGGCTGACCAGCACTTATGCGACCATGGTACAAGACACCAAGAGCTACATAGATAGTACATCACTGGAAGGCATGCTGCTATAAGCTTGTATGCATATGGTGACTTGTAAAGCATGAATATTTTCCATCCAGTAAGTCTTTTAAATAACATTAACGTGCGCAGGCAGGGATCAGCATGTAATTCAAACCATGAATACCAGATTCATGGATACCAGCCCCTCCTATAGAATGTTCATTTCATGGAAATATATTAGCTGAGCTCTGTTGCATTACAATTAGATAAAATATTTTCAAGCTTCATACAGTATTAACTATATGTAAACTGAAAGTCCACTAGATTCAAATGTACATTTAATATTCACGGTGAATAACTATTAATGTTCACCATAATAACATTCATGGTGAATAACTATTAAAAAATATTATGGTTCTCCAACATCTCTTCTGCAGCTCACAAATAACTGGGTTGTCATATGTACCTTTTACGTCAAACAAATTTGGCCACCTATAAAATATATCACTAATATATGAAAAGAAATATTCTGGGATTCTTCTCTGCTTTCCAATTTGCTGATCATTTTCTTAGTCTCCCATGTGGCATCAAACATCAAAAGAGAACATCAGAACAATGACTGCCTATAATGATGTAAGGCACCATAGAAAACAAGGACACTCTGTGATACAAAATAATGAAGCAAAAAGGGTATAAATGAATGCAACAATATTCATTTCACACTGCATTTTAAAGCTTTTTTATAGTTATTTTTTCCTGTAAGTCAGTCACAAAGGAAGGAAAACAACAAGAAAGGTAAGATATCTTACTGTCGCTGTTAGATGGAATAGTCAAAACCGTTGATTAGTGTAGGAGGAATGAATTATTAAATCTTCCCACATCCTCTGTTTTAAGTCTCCAGTATTCAATTATGCATCAGCAAATGTTATCATGCAATCACGGGAACAGAACTAATTGGCATTTATGAACTGATGCATTTTATATCTGACCTTTAGATAATTTCTGTTTGTGGAGTGGGTCTTGAAGTAGGCTCAATCTTTTCAAAATAAAAAAACCCAAAACTCTTTTCTTTCCGTTCTGATTTTTGTTTTGGATGGGCTCGTATTAAGGAAACATCTTCATACCATATAGATTCATATCAAAACTTTTCGTTCATCAGTAAAACAGTAAAAATCGCACTGTTTGCACTGTTGCACATTTATTTGACACTAGCAGAGAAAGGTCCCAGTCTGGTCCAGTTATTAATGACATACTGAACAATTTCTGTTCTTACCCTACCATGGTGTTCTGGGCTTTGGTATACAAAATAGGAAATAGCGGAAAAGAGGCAATTCCCATCCCTGTTAATTGGTTCTACAATATAAGATCCCTGCAAACTAACTTTATCCATCTGATCTATTAAGCAGGTTCCGAACTGCCTGTAAAAATGTTAGAGATTTTTATGATTCCCTGCTATGTATTTATTCCCAAGTTCTATAGATATTCTAACAAATCTCCTTTCAGAGCCTAACGTACTATCACCTTCTTCTTGAAACCAAAAAGAAGTTAAAACACAGAGCAGGGAGAGCCTCCCCTTTTTATACTCCTGGGAAAAACAGTCCCTCCTGCATTTTCATCCAATGGCAGAGCTCCTCTCCACTCCCCCCTTCCAGACCAAACTACTCTGAACCAGAATAAACAGGTTCAGCTGCCTGGGTTCAGTTACTTCAGCAGTGTAGCTCTGTATTACAGTGGCGCCTCACGTAACAGAATTAATTTGTTCCGGAGGCAGTTTTTTTACGTGAAACTTTCTTTACGTGAAGCGGATTTTCCCATAGGAAATAATGGGAACGCAGACAATTGGTTCCACAACCCCAAAAATTTTCATATAAAAATATTAACTGGATGTAAAAATAATGACAGAACACTGGGATTGAATTCAAAACATGCATTCAATGTGCATGATCTTATGAAGTCTACTTAGGCTGCAGTCCTAAAAACACTTTCCTGGGAGTAAGACCCATTTAACACAATGGGGCTTACTTCAGGGTAGACATGGTTAGGAGGCTGCAATGCAAGACACCTTCAAAGTGTCTCCCCACTTTCTCCTTCTCTCCATCCTGAGCCTCTCTCTCCCCTGCTCCCTTCTGGCTGGCCCTGAGCTGCTTCCCTCTTCTCCACTGCTGTTCTCTCCCTCTGCCCAGTGGATGCCTACCCACAGGAGGAACAGCATGGAAGTGTTGCTTTCACTATGGGCAGGTGCGCTAGGCAGCTCTGACGCTTTTTTTAAACAGGCTGCCGGCCAGCGCGTCTGCCCCAACTGCCAATGAATGTGTTCTTTACGTGAAGCACTTTCTTTACGTGAAGCAGAATCCTAGAGAAATTTTTGTTTGTTACATGAAACTTACTTTATGTGAGGCATTCTTTACGTGAGGTGCCACTGTATTTTGAACCAACCAATAAAATAACAGTCCCTGCTCTGGTCTTGTCAACCAGTCAAATCACTCGGTTTATATTCAAACTAAAATGGAGATAAAAATGAGAAACAGCTTGGAAAGTGAAGTGGCCAACACATCTCAAAATGGCTGTCACTGTAAAGTCAAAGAACTGGAGGGTGGGAGTGTTGCAGAGAGTTGAAATTGTGGGGTGTTGCACACGTCCAGAAATGGGGCCTGAGGTTATGGGACACTGATTTGGAATTTGGGAATGTTGGACATGTCCAGAAATGGAGCCTGAGTTTATGGGGCAATGACGTGGAAGGGTGGGGGTGTTGCACATGTCCAGAAATGGGGCCTGGGGTTATGGTGCAGTGACGTGGAAGGGTGGGGGTGTTGCACACATCCAGAAATGGGGCCTGAGGTTATGGGGCAGTCACTTCGAAGGGGAGGTGCTACAGACTTCCAGAAAGGGAGCCTATGAAGCAGGCCTTAGGCAGCATGTGGGGTATTGAATTGGAGGGTGTGGCAGGTGCTGCAGACTTCCAGAAAGTGGGCCTGAGGAAGCAGGCCTTTGGCAGTGTGTGGGGCAGTGAATTGGAGGGTGGGGGTATGAATTCGCTGGGCAGTGAATTATTTGGGGGCCTTTGGGTGGATGTTGGTCAGTCTCCCATGTTAAGTATAGGACAAAAACACGTTGCCCCCTTTTCAGCCCCTGAAGGGTTAAATTTCTCCAGATGGTTCTTGGTGGGTGTTCAGGTGACAGAAGGAACTCCCAGAATTCCATGCTTCTAAGCCCAGCAGTTGGGGCGGAATGCTGATGAGTCAGCAATTCTCAATACAAAGTATAGGGAGGAAAACGTGTTGTGCCCATTTTCACCCCCTTCCGGTTGGAATTTCTAAAAACCGGTTCTTAGTGTACCCCTCCGTCACGGAAGGAACCCCCACCCCAAATTTCACACTTCTAGGCCCAGCGGTCTTGGCAGGGTGGTGATGAGTCAGTGAGTCAGTCAGTGAGTCAGTCAGTGAGTGACTTTTCTCTTTTATATATATAGACAAATCCCCCCTTGACTCTAAGAATGAGCAAATGCAACTATCAAGGTTAACCTGTGAACTGAACCCCATTTGTGTCTGCCTCTTCCTGGGTGCATCAGTCTCATGGCAGGGTTCCTAGGACATGGTGCCATCCTTCAGACCTTTGAGGCAGGGGCCCCACGAGTAGATGGTCAGACACCGTCCACTCCCCCCTCCCATGACTCACCACAGGGCCGGTCTCACCTGTGACTTCTGGCCAAGGTAAACATCTGTGATGTGTTGTCAGATGAATGCCCTAGTGGCATCAGTGCTTCCCGTCCTCATACGGGGGGACTGCCAGGGGGTCCTGGATGTCTCTTGCATCTTCCAGCGAGGGGCTCCTTCTCCGTAGGCGCATGTTGTGCAGCACTGCACATGCCATGATGATTCTTGAGTCCTGTCCACAGGGGTCTTTGGTGATGTACCGGGTGACTGCGGGTGGGCCACAGGCCTTAGCAGAGTGCCCCTTCCAAGGGGTCTTGGCCCTGTTGAGTAGAAACCCTGGATCTGCTCTTCTGTCCCTTAGGGGTCTCTCCTGACCGCTGTCCCCCATGCGCATCAAAGCGTACAGGACACCCATGACTGTCTTTTTATAATGATTATTATTCACAATAAACATATATCTACCTTTGCACTCCTGTCTCTGCTGGTGTCTGGGCTTTTCCTAGGCCACCTTGCATGTTTGGAGGGAGGCCCCCTTGCTTCTGGCAGCTTGTTTCCATTTCCACCCCTGACAGCCTTGCCCTGTCCATCATGCTAAGGGAGCCACTTCCCCCTCCCTGACAGCTTGACAGATGATTGCTAAGCACTGCTGGCTTGACCATGTGAACAGGAGGGTGTGGTGGTGCAGGTGTTTGTGGTTCAGGGTGTTGTGAGGGAGGGTCACCTCATCAGCAGCTCCAACCCAGGTACTACTTACTGGGTTTCTACTGAGCATGCCTGGAGGAACAGACTTGTGCTCTGGAGCTGCTCCGGGCAGCCCTAGGATTCCTGACTCTCTGGAAGCAGCATAACTCTGTGCTCTGGATACAGAAAAGTTGGGAAAGCATAGCTAGGACACTCCTCACTGCACTTACTCTGGATTGTGCCCTGTAGATAGAATTCAGATTACTTTTCTGTTTGAACAGACCTCATCAATATCCTTAATGCTGCTTGAATATTTTAATGAAGTTCTTAGCAGAGTGATTTATATTATAGCTTTTAAAATAGACTGACCTGGCTAAAAGAGATTTTCTCTCTTGACCAACAATATGATGGCTGTACAAAACTAACTCCCCAATCTCCTCAACAAAATGAGTAAGGCACTTTGAGTGGCAAAACACTGATTGAAGATTTCTGTAGGTAAATATATGATAATCCATTATATCATCAGAGAAAAATAACTGAACAGTTATGGATTTACCTGATAAAGGTTGTGTCTGAATCCAGGGAATTGCAGTTTGATTTAAAATCTTGAAAGAGCTGCAGCTTCTCAACTTTGGCAACTACAGACAGTCCTTTGCCAAAAACTTGAATTCCCTCTGAAACTGAAATGTGAAACCCTCCCCGAATTTCATGCTTCTAGTCAGGGATTCTTCAATGTTTAGTATAGGGAGGAAAATGTGTTGCACCCCTTTTCACTCCCTTCTAGTTGGAATTTCCCAAAACCGGTTCTTAGTGGGTGCCTCCGTCATGGAAGGAACACCCTCCCCAAATTTCATGCTTCTAGGCATGGCGGCTTTGGCGGGGCATTGATTGATTGATTGAGTGACTTTTCAGTTGACAGACAGACAGACAGACAGACAGACACACACACAGTGGTACCACGCTTAACAAGCGCCTCACTTAACAAGCGTTTCACATAACAAGCAAAAATTTCCAAGAAATCTTGCTTCACACAAGTTCTGCTTCACTTAACAAGCAAGTGCGCTATGGGCACACGTGCTATGCAGCCCTGACGCTCTGCAAGGAGGCTCTTTAAAAGGGCTGCCAGCCAGCACTGCTGCCTCTAACTGCTCCCAACTTGGAGGCAGTTGCCTGGGGGTGCCAGAGGCAGCTGCCCCAACTGCCCCCAAATGCCCCCACCAACCCCCTTGAACCTCCAGCAGCAGCCCAGGTAAGCCTCCCAGGAAAGTGTCTTTTTTGCAGTCTCCTAACCATGTTGACCCAGAAGTTAGATTTATGGAAAAATCTGCTTCACTTAAAGAACGTTTCACTTAAAGAGCAGGCCTCTGGAACGAATTAAGTGCTTTATGTGAGGCACCTCCTATTGAGGAGGCATCATCATGACATCATCACTACAAGGGATACAGCAGACACCTGCATGGGGAGTAATGGAGGATTGGGCTGACAACACACATAAAAGTTGAAGCTATGTACTAATAACACCTGAGAAAAAGAGCATTAATTCAAACAGTTTTAATGTGTTTCAGCTGACTTAACCAAAGTCTGAGTATGTCTGTGTCACAAAGTGAAGCATTGCTTTGTCTATTCTATCCTCCTTTGTTTCGGTTATTCAAATAGCCTTTGCAGTTGTCCATAATGTGTCCGCGATGCTTCCCTGTCTGTCAGCCTCTGCACAGTGCTTGCCTTCATTACATTACGCCCAAGGGCAATCCATCTTCTTCAGATGGACAAAGATAGGATGACTTATTTCATATGTTCTGTATTCCTATTTGGGAGGTGTGTGTGCTGTTGAGTGAAGGAGATTACTTGAATCAAATTTGACCTCTGCAGGAAATGAGCTGTGAAAGTCCTTGAAACTTCCAAGGTCTGAAAACATAAATTTTCCTAATATGGAAACCTTCAGCACTTTTATTTATTTTGTTGTGATGGTGAGGGCAAAAGACCTCTAGTACCAGGACCATTCCATTTTTGCTTTCATTGTTCCTTAATAGCTTAAGGTGAACCAAAGCATATTAGTCACATAACTTCCAGCTTGGTTCTCTCTGTGTTTGATTATAGTGGAAAGAGTTAGACAAAGCAGAAAAAACTTGTTGCTAATGAGTATGTGGGCTACACATAAGAAACCCACAGATGCATTAATTACAGTAAAGCTAATGTTACTGAATCATCAGCTATTATAGTCAAGCAATGCATTGAAGTTTCCTTGGAGTATAACTGTGAAGGCATTCAACTGAAGGTGTTCAACTGTGAAGGCAGGGATGCTAGCACATAAACACACAGGTACACAAACGCCAACAAATATCACCAATCTTACCCAAACTCAAAATTCTCTGAATATGTTTGCTTGAGTTTGGACCCCAAATTCTCCCCACATGTCATTCTCAGTGAAGTTTTAAGAGCCACTGTAGCTCTCAGCTCATTTTTACTCCCATCTTGAACAGGCCATGCAAGTGATCTATTAGAGCAAGAGGTGTAGTGTGAAAGCTGAGCTGCTGTATTACCTGAACAATTGAACAATTTTCTATTACATAAGACATTTGTATTTTGATTTCTGTTTTTTTTTTTTTTGGCCATAATTAGATATAATTAAGACATTTAAAAGAAAAGAAATAAAAACATATACAATTCTGAATTCTTTTATTCTGAAAAGAAATAAAAAATTAAAATTTTTATGGCATGTTATCTAATAAATTATTTGCCCTCATGAGAGAGTTTCTTAAAAGGAGACACCATTTCCTGTAGCTATTTACATATAAATAAAAGCTTTAACTGTTACAATCCAAGCAGGCAAATGCTGAAATATTTAGTCCCTTGCAGAAATTTAAATTGCTAATGGATTATTAGACTTCACTAACAAGCTCCCTAATTTGACTCACCATGATTGAACAAAAGTGTTTTCCGTCTGGGAGATAGTTCCACTAAATAACAGTCTTTGGCAACAAATTATTTATTTGGATTTTTTCCCTTCTTGTGGACATGCTATAATGAAGCCCTACAGGGCAGTCATTAGTAGCTCATTGTTTACTGAAAATACTGACATTTTATCTATTGATTATGTTCCCAAACAATGTGGTGAACATAAATAAAAGGCAGCACAAATGTAGAATATTTATGGATGGTTGAATTGTAGGCAATGTAAAAGTAATATCAAGGATCAAGTAGGCAGGTTTTCTGAGTCATCTCTGATGGACAGAGGCTGGGAATGAAATGCCACATAGGTCTACCTAGGAAAATAGCAGTCTGCATTGAATTTTCCCCATATACTCGTAGTTTAGTCAAGACTCTTTTCCCCATTCCTGATCTACATCACTGAATGCTGTGAGCAGGAACAGAAAAATGGCATAGGTTACTCTAATTAAAGATTTACTTTTTAACAATATTTGTCTCCCCATTCTGATTTAGTTATTTCAAAATGGGGTCAAGGACCCCTTGGGGGCTCACAACTTCATTTCAAGGGGGTTATGGAAATCTGGCTGCAGCCAGCTTGGAATCTGGCACAGGGCACCTTAATGTCATCTCCAGCCATGACATCATTTCTGGAGGGTCTCAGACAGAATGTCATTCTCAGAATGGGGTCACAGGCAGGAATGCTTAAAAACCACTGCCATACAGGGTGGGGCATACCCTATTAATGCCACTGACTAAAGTATTAAAGTGAAATTCTTACTTACGCAATCAGGACTTTATTATGCAATATGTTTCACTGCATTTTTAGCAATAAGAAATGCTTGCAAGCTTAATAGGAAGGCACAATGAGACATTGCTCTTTGATTTTGCAATTTTCCTTTATGTGTTATTTATTTATTTACTTAACTAGCAAAAAGTGTACCCGCGTTGCGGGTGTAACATTTTCCCCTATGCCATCCCCCATGGCGCAGAAACACCCCATGTGCCACTTCCCCCATGTGCATCATCCCCCATGCGCATCATCCTCTCATGTGCAACGTCCCCTCATGTGCAACTTTCCCCCATGTGCAACTTTCCCCATGCGCAACTTTGCACAACTTCCCCCAATGCGCAACTTCCCCTCATGCGCAACTTTCCCCATGTGTATCATCCGACGATGCACAACTTCCCCCATGTGCAACTTTCCCCCATGCGCATCAGCCCCTATGCACAAATTTCCCCCATGCGTAACTTCCCCCATGCACAACTTCCCTCATGAGCATCATCCCCTCATGCGCAACTTTCCCCATGCACATCATCTGCCGATGCGCAACTTTTCCCCATGCGCAACTTTTCCCCATGCGCAACTTCCCCTCATGCGCAACTTTCCCCCATGCGCATCATCCACCGATGCACAACTTCCCCAATACGCAACTTCCCCTCATGCGCAACTTTCCGCCATGCGCATCATCTGCCGATGTGCAACTTCCCCATGCGCAACTTTCCCCCATGCGCAACTTTCCCCCATGCACAACTTCCCCCATGCGCAACTTCCACTCATGCGCAACTTCCCCTATGCGCATCATCCGCTGATGCACAACTTTTCCCCATGCGCAACTTTCCCCACACGCAACTTTCCCCCATGCACGTCATCCCCCATGTGCAACTTCCACCCATGCGCAACTTCCCCATGTGCATCATCCCCTCATGTGCAACTTTCCCCATGTGCAACTTTCCCCATGTGCAACTTCCCCCATGCACATCATCCCCTCATGCGCAACTTCCCCATGCGCATCATCCGCCAATGCGCAACTTTTCCCCATGCACAACTTTTCCCCCATGCACAATTTTTCCCCATGCGCAACTTCCCCTCATGCGCAACTTTCCCCATGCACATCATCCGCTGATGTGCACCTTTACCCCATGCGCAACTTTCCCTGTGCGCAACTTTCCCCCATGCGCAACTTTCCCCCATGCGCAACTTTCCCCCATACGCATCATACCCCCATGTGCAACTTCCACCTATGTGGAACTTCCCCATGCGCATCATCCGCTGATGCGCAACATTCCCCCATGCGCATCATCCCCCCATGCGCAACTTTCCCCCATGTGCAACTTTCCCCCATCTGCATCAACCCCCATGCACAACTTTTCCCCATGTGCAACTTTCCCCATGCACAGCTTTCCCCCATGCGCAACTTTCCCCCATGCGCAACTTCCACCCATGCGCATCATCCCCTGATGCGCATCATCCCCTGATGTGCAACTTTCCCCACGCGCATCATCTGCCGATGCGCCACTTCCCCCCATGCACAACTTCCCCCATGCGCAACTTCCCCCCATGCGCAGCATCCTCGCCAGTGCAACGTCTTCCTCTGAAAAACATCCCCCAGTGCACCAGGGTCTGACCACCAAACTGGCTGATGTTGTTCAGTCTTCCATGTTAAGTATAGGACAAAAACACGTTGCCCCCTTTTCAGTCCCTGAAGGGTTAAATTTCTCCAGATGGTTCCTGGTGGGTGTTCAGGTGTCAGAAGGAACTCCCAGAATTCCATGCTTCAGGCCCAGCAGTTGGGGCGGAATTATGCTGAGTCAGCAATTCTCAATGCAAAGTATAGGGAGGAAAACACGTTGCGCCCCTTTTCACCCCCTTCCGGTTGGAATTTCCGAAAACCGGTTCTTAGTGCACCCCTCCCTCACGGAAGGAACACCCACCCCAAATTTCACACTTCTAGGCCCAGCGGTTTTGGCAGGGCGGTGATGAGTCAGTCAGTCAGTGAGTCAGTCAGTGAGTCAGTGAGTGACTTTTCTCTTTTATATATATAGATTACTTGCTTGCTTACTCACATCTTTCTTCCTAGAAAGGAAAACCAAGGTGGCAGTTGTTATTGTTTAGTTAAGTCATGTCCAACTCTTCCTAACCCCATGAACTGCAGCATGCCAGGCTATCCCTACCCTACACTAGCTTCCAAAGTCTGTCCAAATTCTTCTTCATTGCCTCAGTGACACTATCTAACCATCTCATCCTCTGCCATCCCCAATTCTTGTGTCTTCAGTTTTTCCTTTATACTGCCTTTCAACAAAAAGTAATTCATAAAGTGTTGCTGCCCTTGAACTCCCAAAGGGAGCTAGAGCTTCATTCCCTGGCATGGCTGCTTCCCCACTGACCACACTAAGGGAAGGTATAGTAGAAACAACCTGTTTACTGATGGTACCAAAGCAAGGCAACAAGGAGGAGGACGGGTGCTTCAGATCATGCACAGAGTTCAGTTGTGTGCAGCCAGGCTTTTTTAGCCAAAACTGTACTATTCAATAGGGAAAAGCTTAGTAAATTTCCATTTCCACATCACCTAAGCTCCCCTTCGCCCCTCCTTCAGGATACATTTTGTCACTAGATAAGAGGGTGTTTATGCAGACTGGTTTCAACTGGTCTTTGAGGGCCTGTAGACTAACTCTACAATCCAGAGTAACTACGGGAAGATGTAAGAGGCTCTTACTCTGGATTGCTCTATGCATTTCCCATAGGTGGAACTGTAACTACTTCGGTGTAAAAGGTCCTACTCTGGATTGTAGCTTATGATACTGAAAGTGGGCATGAAGTGGGCACTGAAAGTGGGCACAACTGAGCACTGAAAGTGGGCATGAAGCCACTACTTTGGCTACAAACCTTTTGCACACTGCTGTAACAATGCTGTGTTAACCACTGATGCCATAAGCTACCTGTCAGAAGAGGCTAAATGCTTTAACAGGGATTAACTCTTTAACTATTGCCTTGAGGCACTGAATCACTGTTAAAGCATTTAGCCTCCTCTGACAAGTAGCTTATGGCATCAGTGGTTAACACAGCAAAATAAATAAGGTTAGTGTACTGACTAAGGTGACTTTCCAGGACTTTACTCAGAAAAGAACATGCTAATGGCATATGAGGAGATGTGAAAGACCAAATACAGGACTTCCAATATACAAAATTTATGAGCTACCTCTCAGCTATGACCTCAACCTTATTCTTCCTTCTAGTTTAATGTTCAAATGTGAATTCAGCCATCGGAAAGCTGATACCTGAACACCATCTAATGATTCATCTAAACTTAAAAGGCACTTTATATCTATGTAGGCATGATGATTCCTAAAACATTTGTCGCAGCATCTAATGGTATTGTGGTGAGCTCTCAGACGTCCTGTGGGATGTTCCTGACAGCCTCTTCTTGGCTCTCGTGGGTGCTGCCATCATATGAGATATCATGCAATCCAAAATGGTGGCATCCAGAAGAACTCAGAAGAGGCCACTGTAAAAGAAGGATGCCGTAACCACAGTAAGTGCAATCCTAACCCACTTTCCAGCACCAATGTAAGGGTAATGCAACTTCAAGATAAGGGAACAAGCATTGCGTTACCAGGAGGAGGCCTCCATAACTGTCCCCAAACTGTCAGCCATAACAAGCTGCTTAGTACCAAACAGCTTATCACAAAAACAAGATCCTCCTTTAGGAGAGAGAGAAGGTTTTCCTATTGGATGTGCCACATTGCTTGAGTGTACTGCATATTCTTGCAGTTATGTAAGCAAAGTGAAGTTAGGGAGAAGCAGATGCTTTAGCTACATGAGAAAGGCAAACAATTTCAAATGTCATTAATTCAGGAAAAGAAAGTGAAGGACTAGCACTGTCGAAAATCACCTGAGGCTGGATATGAATAGGATGGCAAGAAATTCTGGAGACTAATCAGTGGGATGGGGAGACGGCAAACAACTGAAACTGTAATTGCTTCCAGTGTGATTTGTGTTTGGCACTTGGGAGCCAAAGAATGCCATTGCCCTTAAGATCCATTAACAATAGCTGGTACTGTTGGAATATGATCAGACTTAAGGAAGCCTGACCTCAAGAGTATTCTGGAGTGAAGCTAAGCTCTTCAGTAGCACAGCACTGTCTTAAGGCTTAACAGGGTCCCTAATGAGCAGCAGCACTAAAATGCTTCAAATAGCATCCGTATCAGGCAGCAGGTGTTTCACTGCATCTCACCTAAAGCTGCAATTATTTATGTAACCAGAAAGCATAAGAGGGAGAGAGACAGAGAAGACAGCCAAGGCTGAATGTGTCTTAGGCTCCATGAAATGCATATCCCATTAGGGAGCAGTCAAGACAGCTCTCTAAGGAAGTGAAAGAATGGATTTCTGGAGGCGTGATCGGTGCAAATCAAAGTATATATATGTTAAAATATGCAAAGGAGCTATGAACCAGAATCTTCTGATTCTTGGTACTGTATACATGACAGCAACCATAGATACTACTATTCTAATAATGCAGAGATGCACTGCTTACAGTTCCTTGGAAATGTCCAATGTAAAAATATTGCTATAATAACAAGAACAACCTATTTGAAGACTGGTGGTGGATACTGTATCAACAGGGCTTAAGTCACAGTGTTTCCCAAACTTATGGGCTGTGGGTGGTGCAAGTGACGCTATGCCTGTTAACCAGCAGGCCAGGGTTTGAGACCTGGGTCAGCCCCACAAGACAGGGTGATCTCCTGTCCTTAGTCCAGCTCTGCGACACCAGCTGAATCCAATAATATTGGCTCTGCCTTTCCATTGGACTAATTCAGTGGCATGGAGAGGGGGGATTTGCTGTTTGGGTAACAGCCTATCCTCCATAACAATCTAACCCAGGCTTTCGTGCTTCTCATGCAGCGTATGGAGCACAGAGCACGATACCATAGTCTTTCAAGACTGATGGAGGCCTGCTTTTTCCCCCCCAAAAATTACCTGGGTCATGATGCACCCGCAGCCTCTTTAATCAGCTCAGCCAGGTGCAACCATCTTGCAAAATCTTGCAAGATCCAATAGTGGCACTCAAATTGTGTGAGCTCCAAGACAGCAGCACTACAGGGAACAAATAGGGAACTCTCCACGATGCCCCAGTGAATGTGCCATGACACACTAAACCTAAGGCTATACAGATCTAAGGCTATTCAGATCTAAATCACTCAGATTTGAACAGTCACACAGATTTCTGCTACAAAACTAAAAAAAATTTCCTCCAGTTCTTCACATGTTCCATCTCATGCTGATGCCTTCCAGATTTGCCTCTTAAAGAAGCCAATTGTCACACTCCAGGCGTCTTACTTATCAATCACCACATTCTGAAAACTAAGCCAAACATAATTTCATCCTTACTTTAATTATTTGGAAATCAATTACCATGGACATGGTACAATTTAGTTTTAGGTGAGTGGATTAGATCAGGCAAAACTAGACTATCACATTATATTGCTTGATAGTTTGGTTTGTACAATAGCTATCATAAATGAGCTGCCATGCATAGAATCTTTGTTATCACTTGCATGACATAATGATAATCAAGCACAGATGAGTGGTATTATTCATATGGTTTGATAAGGCATCACTTGATCGCTTATCAACTACAACTACAAATCTAAAAATCCTGTGTGAGGCATGTAGTGTCTACACCCACAAAGAAACTTTAATAGCTGGTGATGACCTGCAGAAACATGTTTGTGTTACAACCACCCGTACTCCAGGCCCCCTTTTAAAGAATCGAAAATAAGAATAAAAAACCTGTATTTTTATTACTTTGAATGCTTGAAGAGAGACAGGCATTCACTCTCACAATTACATTTTTTTGGAATGGTGTTATGAAAGAGTGATCCCTGGAAGTTCAAAGGGGAAGACTACATTTCAAACTGTTAAAAGGTTTGATGACAAAAGATACAGGACTTCACTTACTCAACCCATAATGGCTAAGGGGTATGACAGTTATTTTATTGTTTGCCTAGTGACAGAAAGTAATTCATTTTATGGCTGGGGTGAAATTTAAACATCACTTTTGATCTACAGAAAGAACTCAATTCCTATTATCAACTAGATGTAAAAAATGTTTTAGGAAGGTCTTAAACTTGTACGGAAAACAAATAAAGGCCATGACTACTATAGGAACCAGGAGCAAAAAATAGGGACTAGATCTGATCAGTTCCCATTCTTTGTTAGCAACTGTATGCCCTTGCTTAGATATATGTAATTTTTTACAAAGCAAAACCATAGCTTATTTTCTGTGGAGATTTTTCTATGGGCAAACTAAAGGGAGATTTCCTAGACTCCCCACCAAGATTTTCTAACCCCCCCTCCCAACAAACACACACTACAATGGCTTCTCTATCTCAGATATAATGATGGACCAAGATTAGATATTCATAAAAAGATGATGAGTTAAAAGGAGGCTTATATTTGCCTGATGGGTTTGATTAGCAGCTTTTAATGGTGATTTTACTAAGAGTCAGACCCATTTGAAAAGACTAATGGTGGTGGTAGGGTGTAAACTGATAGGACCTTTGAGATTATTTCAGTGAAAATAAACTACTGAGCCCTGTTTCAGTCTGAGAGAGAGAACAAATTGTGTCTCCAAACAGGAGGCTGGTGCAGAAATTTGCTATTATGACCTTACCAGCTTGTACTCCACCATTAACCTCTAAGGTACCCCAAAATAATTTGAGCCTTGTAAAGGTTAAAATACATCCCCTGATATTTTTTTTAATTTTACCATCAGAGAAGTGAAGGACACGCTTTGGTTCCCATTGTGAAACACATGTGCAGAAACTGAACAGCAGTATATGTGTGACTGTACAGAACAGCAAAGGTACTTTGTCTTTTGTTGTAGGCATCCTTCCTTGTTCTCCTTCCTAACAAGTTTGAGGCAGAAATAAAAGCATAAGACTGTTTCCACAGGGCTACCAATTTCTAATCTCTAAAAAAAAAACTGAATAAACTCTTCAGCTTGCTGGGAAAAATACAAAAATACAGAAGTCAATAATTGGTTTGTGGTCAAATATCTCCTCTGTGTCCAAAAACCTGTATGCTCTTATATCTCGGTGGAAAGTCTCTACCTCAAAATCTAAGTGACAAAAAGTCTGTCTCTACTACTCCACACATCTCTAGTCTACTTTTCAATGCACTTGTGCATGCACACACACATGCACAGCCCAAATGCCACAGGCACACTCAGCTCAATTACCTCTGTTCAGTGGGTCCTCATTCAAAGACTTGGCATCTGCTGATTTACTCCACCATGAGTTTCAAACCAGTGGCAGGAGGATCTACAGAGGACCTCATATATATGGCCTCCAGTGGCGTAGCTAGGGATGTTCAGGGGGTGCAGTTGCAGTGGGCTACAAGCTTTAGGGGGCTATAAGCTGAGCTTGACACTAGTGATTATGGCTACAATCCAGAGTAACTATGGGAGCACATAAGAGACATTATGTGCACCCATAGTTACTGCACCATCTAGTGAAAACCTATGGGAAATTCATATTGCAATCCAGAATAACTTGTTCCTACTCCGGAGCAAGGACTCCCCATAGTTACTCTGGATTACACCCTAAATTGTGAAAAATAGGGAATGTATGAATAAGAATCATCAAGTTATACATTATTGTAAAGATAATTTTATGCAGAAAGCAATGAAACAAAATGCATTGGAATACCTATATTCTATCAAATGTTATGGCCAATTAACCAGGAAATGAAAACACAAAAGCCTATGAAACAACAGTGGATTTTCTTGACTCAAACTTTCCCATGATACTGACAACTCTGAAAGCCAATGAGATGTAATTCTGATACTGTTTGAAGACTACACTGCTACCCAGTGGTTGCATTCCCCCCTAGCAGTGACACAGTCTTTTCATGCTGCTGGTGCTTCCTGCTTGGCTGGCGCAGTAAACTTGTTTTGTGACGTATTTATGGCAACCAGCACCAACGCTAGGGCTCAGCACTGGCACTGGCCCAGTTCAAGATTGGACCCTAAGTTCAGAATTATGTTGCTCACACAAAATCTATTCCTTCACAAGTTTATCCCATGCTTTTCAATTGGTCCAGTGTGCCAAGGCAGGTTCTTTAAATTTTCAGTTGAAATCTCAAGTCACAGATAGGGAGGGGAAAGGAAAGATTTTGGTAATAATTTCTATCCATATCACTGGTCTTATGGTTCTTTGTACTGGTCCAGAGAAACAAGGTGAGTTCATAAAATGCTCATATGTTATTCAAGTCAATCATGGAGGAGGTGGAAACGGTGCTCCTTGTTCTAACGTGATATTATTTTAGCTGAAAACAGGTCCCAGAACTATTCAATATTTCATTTTAAAAATCAAAAGCTGCTGCTGGCATTGTGGATTGTTTAAAAAGAAGCTAAATTCGTAGCTGGGACCAAGCTGTAAATTATAATTAATATTACTATGTGAAGATTTTTTTAAGAGGGGTGCTGGATGCTTTGTGAGGTTGTAATTTCTGAGAGTGTGAACACTTAAGGAACATATTTCAAAACTTCCATAAACACACAGCAGTGATATATGGGGATAGTAATATATATTACAGACATTATACACAATAAATATACTTCCAGTTAGAATATATTTCTTTAGTGTCTTATAGAATATAATTCTCATAATGCTGTGTTATAAAACATTATTTAATGTGTGCACTAGCCTGATATATTTCTGGCTCTGTTTGGTGATATTTAAATGTCATATAAAAATCTCCATCAGAAACCACAATCAACCAAGAAAATTAAGTGCAGGAGGGCCCTTTGGATTTGACAGATATTAAAATATTCATAACCTATTAGATATCTAAGCAGGAACTATAGGCATGTTTAGGACCCTTGAATTTTTACCATTTTTTGCCACATAAGGCAGCATTTGCAGAGCCACATCATTGCCTTTTGGATAAAAAGGCACCATGAGTTTGAGGTCACTGCCTTTTAGGAAGTATAAATTATCATATTAAATGTAACGTTCACCTTTATCAGTCAAATTTAGTCTCCAAAAAAGGGCATGCATTAGATTTCAGTAAATATGGTATTTGGATTATAATAGCTTAATAGTTTACTATATTGTAAAAAATGTAACATAAACCCATTGTTATATAAAGTAATTAAGTAAAAATCATAACATATACCCATCGTCATATAACTCACTAATGGAATAAACCTGCCATTGTGGGAGTAAATTTCAAGAATATTTGTGGGCCCTGGGCATGGCTGAGCACTGGTGAGCACCAAACAATGGCACTGGGTGGAGGGCACCACCGGGCATTGGCACCACTGGGCAATGACAGGCACCAAGCACCAGAGGGTAATGGAGTGGGCAGTAGCTGACACCATCGGGCATTTCTATCAGGCACCACTGGGCGGCAGCAGATGGCAGCAAACACCGCCAGTCACCACCAGATACCATTGGGCACTGGGCATCACTACCAGGCTCCACCAGACAGCATCTGGCAGTGGGCACCATTGGGCATCCTTAACAGGAACCAGGCACCAGCAGGCACTGGGAACCAGCGCAACACCAGTCAGCAAGCATTACTGGACCCCACCAGGCACCAAATCTGTTCTTAGTGGATGCTGATGTCATGGAATATGCTCTAAAAAATTTCCTGCTTCTAGGTGGAAGGGTTGGTGCTGGGTGTTGATTTGTCAGTCTTCAATGTTAAATATAGGATAAAAACATATTGCTCCCCTTTTCACCCCCTTAAGGGTTAAATTTCCAAAAATTGGTTCTGAGTGGGTGCTTACATCACTGAAGGAATAGCCTCCTAAAATTTTACGCTTCTAGGTCCTGCAGGTTTGGCTGGGCATTGATGAGTGGTTCAGTGAGTTAGTCAGTGACTTTTCAATTTTAGATAGACAGACAGACAGACAGATAGACTGATTGATTGATTGATTGATTGATTGTTGAATGCAGTAAAATTAAATTTTGCACCTGCTTTGCAGCTGTGCATTACAATTGCCAGTATTTTTTTTTAAATTGGGTGTGCATTAGTTTCCAATACACATTAGATTTCCATAAATACAGGCACTTTATTTCTAATGTGGACAGGATTCATCTTCTTTCCCGTTCAACTTTTGCCCAGCTTGGCTGATTAGATTGGCTTGGGGTGGACTGGCCAAGTGGACAGGGAGGGTGGTGAATTCATCTCTGAGGGAGGGGTGCTGCCTCCTGCCTGATGGATTTGAGCTAACTGTCAGCTTAGGATCTAGCCTACTTAGGCTAGCTTAGCTGAACCATTTTTCTGGCCTAAAGTCAGGATTGCATTGCTGGCCTTGGAAATCTACTCCAAAGTAAGTCCTGGTATAATCAGTGGGGCTCATTCTTGTGTAAGGAGGGGGCAGCATGAGAAACCTGAGAGACTAAATTCAGGTTAATTTGTTTTATTTTTCTTTAAATTTTGTATTTTCTTTACTGTTTTATATTACATTTTTATATGAATATTTTTGAGTTGCGGAATGAATCGTCTGCGTTTCTGTTATTTCTTATAGGATAAGCTTTGTTATACAAGCTAGCATTTTGGATTACAAACATGCTTCCAGAACGAATTATGCTCGTAAACCAAGGTACACTATGTTTCAAATAAATTTACACTTGCAGTTTATTCAGTACAGAAAAGCAATTACATTCATAACAGTTAGAAACATGATTGAAAATACTGCTTAAGATACCTGAAGTAATTGACTTATCAGGGGTTTTCATCCCTGAATATGTAAAGAAAAAGTGGAGGGAGAAAAAACCACAATTAATTTGTAATCAGCATGTTATCAATACTTCAAAGTCAGTCTGAAATAAACCTGTTCATTTTTGAAACAGTATTGAACTTGTGATGAAATCTGTCCTGGTTTTTAAGGTACTGAAAAATAAGTGAAAATAAGTTGTAGATTAACTTTACCATCAAAGTTGTTCTGGATTTTAGCCAAGAATGAAGAGCTTCCAAAAAGTTCGAGGATGGAGTGATTATGTTAAAGCAAAAAGGAACGTTGAAAAACTAGCTAAGGGGATGACCGCAGGACTAGACTTCAGGGTTACAGAATGATATGCTGTTTGCACAGTTTACAAGGCTGTACAGTCACCCAGAGGCAATCATTCTTGCTAATGAGAATTTTATCCTAGCAGATGGAAAATAATTGCCAGACACACATACTTAGCCATCCAGATGTTTTACCTGAAATTTCAGCATGTCCACATGAATACAATTGGACTGATGAAAGATTTGTTTGTTTTATTTTTAAAATAGGATTCTTGGAGGGTGCCGTGGCTTTGCAAGTATATCGTGGTTCAAACCAGGTCTCATAAACCATTAGTGTTCAACCCAGGATAATGTGGTTAGGATTGCAGCCCATCCCATTTTTTTCTGCCAACATGGGTCCACTCAGATTTGCACCAGTTATGTAGCTGGTGTGGGTCTGAGTTGAAGGCAGTGGCTTGCCCCAAGGCAATGGAACAGAAACCTACTAACTGCAAGGAGACTTTCTACCCGCTAAATTCCCTTGCTGAGTACAGAGTAGCCCATGGACTGGCAATAGGATTATATTGTCATCCTATATTTATATAGAATTGTGCTGCCACATTGGAGGGGGTGCAGAGGGGCCGATGGCTTGCAGCAGGGTAATAGGGGCAATGTGAGACCTGTCTACAGTGCTTGTTGCAGGGTCATGCACAGTGCTCATTACTGGAAAGTGTGACTGATATAAATAGGGCTCACTTCTCCAAACAGTTCCAAAACAGCTCCAAAATCTCACTGGTGCCAAACAGCTCCAGAATTGAGCCATTTCAGATGTGGGGAGTTGTTTGGCACAGGTGCAACACAATGATGTGGGGGGGTGACATTTATGCATCACAATGTCACCCATCTCTGGGGGCCAGGAGACTCCAGTGTGCAGCTCTCCCTCTCTTCACACTCCAGCATCAGTGGGCTGCAGAGGCTCAGTTGGTTAAGACACTACCCCTGCAATCCAGAGTAACTATGGGAGCACGTAAGAGACATTTATGTCGTCATAATTACAGCACCACCTAGTGAAAACCAATGGGAAATTCATATTGCAATCCAGAGTAAATTATTCTTACATCGGAGCAAGGACTCCTTGTAGTTACTCTTGATTGCGCTCTATGCCTGTCATCCAGCAGGCTGGGGTTTGAGAACTGGGTGCTGCAAGACAGAGTGAGTTCCTGTCCTTGGCCAGTTCCTGCCAACCTGGCGGTTTGAAAGCATGCAAATGTAAGTAGATATATAGGTATCACCTCAGTGGGAAGTCATGCTGTTCCGTGCAGTGTTCTATGCAGTCATGTTGGCTATGTGACCGTGGAGGAGTCTTCGGATAGCGCTGGCACTTGGCTGAATCAGGACACCCAAGAGCTGTAACTGGTGCACCCAACAGATGTACCCAGCTGCTGTAGCTAGTGCCTGTAGAGGCAGCAGGGCAACCTGCAGCCAGTCACAGCTGGCAGGGCAACCTGCCAGGGACCTTTACCTTACCTTACCTTACCTTACCAGCATCAGAAAGCAGCTTAGCATACCTGGGTGTTGTGGGGCTGGGGAGGAGATCAGGACAAAGGAAGGAAACCGTGAGTACAAATTACTCAGCTCACTAATTTCTAACTGCATCATATGATTTGCAATATACATTGATCCAAGCAAGAAAAGTGAATGGGAAATGACTTCATGGTTCCCTCTTCCTCATACCGAGTTAGCTTTATATAAATACAGCCGAAGTGTTTGTAACAGTAGAGAGGACTGGATTCTCCTGCTTTTTGTTTCCTTAGCAACAGGCCATTGACTTTTGCTGTCAACAATGCAATAGGAAGAAAAATCCTTTAAAATGAAATTTTATACTTGCATTAAGAATATGACACTTGACCGACTTAAGTACCCTTCGTTTTACTTAGATAATATATATTATCACTCACAATGTGCTACATAAAATCTATCCTTTTGTGCAAGTGAAAAAAAATTTAATGCAGTACACAAAGAAGTCACTGTACTGGAATTCTTCCTTCCCCCAAGAACAAAATAAAAGCAAATATATTTTCTCCTAACGGTTTTTTTCAAAATACTACATCCCCTAAACCTGGTGTATAAGTGTTGAAATTATTCCAAAGGATGAAAGATGAATTGAAGAAGTGGCAGGTATTAGCTGGAACTCCAAATTCTGAAGACTGTCAGACAAGGAAAAGAAGAAGGCCATCTTTGTAGTTTGTGTGTGTGTGTGTGTGTGTGTGTGTGTGTGTGAGAGAGAGAGAGAGAGAGAGAGAGAGAGAGAGAGAGAGAGAGAGAGAGAAGTAGAAGTAAAATAGCTACTTGGGCTATCCTGCAAACACTTAAGGAAACTGGTGCAATACCACTAAGCCTTAAAGTATGGTTTCCAAAAGCAGTGGTTCCGAAAAGCAGTGATCCATAATGGTTGCCAAAATCAGTCGTGATGCCCTTCTTCTGTGGCAGCCATTTCTTCCTGGTTTTCCTAGGTGCCACCATCCAAGATTGCTTGAGGTCTCATAAAATTCTCACAAGATCCCATATAACTCAAGATGGTAGCATCTCCCCATCCCCAGCCCCTACACTTGCTACACATGCCATGCTGCGGAGAATGTGCAGCTTTCTGATTGCAGCACCAGTGGCAGAAAGCACAGACCAGGCTGAGGCTGCCGTGCTTACAGGGCCTTTGTTGTAGTGATATGCCTGGCAATAAGCCTATGCAGTGGGCCCACTTAAAATATTTGTATCTCAATTTTGCAATTTTGATTAAGGTGGCTCATGATTGATTGATTGATATTCCACCATTCAATCAAACGATAAACTTACAATAACAATAGAGAGCAACCCAGAACCTGCTTAGTCCTCTGGTCAATGCCTCTGCATTCTTCCCCAGTCGTCGGTAACTAGTTTTGAATCACATTGCATCTGACTGTAAATTGAGAGCTTATACCAGTCCAGTGTCTAATTCTTTTTCAGCATAGACCACACTGTCCTTGAATGGATGGGTGGACTGAACATCTTATTAACCATAAGTTATTTAGCATATGGCATATACTAAATAAAATAAAAATTTTGAATCAGAGTCCCTCCCAGGCAGGGAGCAGAAGGTGAATTTTCTGCAACTACTTCATTCTCTGAGAAAGATGAAGACTTAGGTGAAGATGGTGAGGACCAGGATGATTTCTGCATTCACAACTTTTTAGACCCTTTGCTCATGGCATTTTTAGGACCTTTTCTGATGCTAAGGGGCATCTATTGACTGAGTTTCTTTTTTCTCATGCAAAGCTTTAATATGAATGAAGAGAAGGACAAAACTTCCAGGACTGAATTAGCACAGAAAAGATCCATTTTTTTCCTCCCCTCCCAAACCTGGAAGAAATTGGATAATTTCTGGGCTGCTTTGGTTTAATGATTCAGCAGCAATGAGGCAAAGACGAGTAGTAGCATCACACAAAGAAGAGAGAGGGTTTTTCTGTTGTCTCTTCACTCTTGTGCACCATAGAGCTGCATGCTAGGAGAAAAGCAGCATCGCATCTACTACACAAAGAATGAGGAAGCTTTCCTCTTCCTTTGTGGTCCTCTGATGAGCTGCGCTGCTGTACATCAGGGCAGAGGCACAGTAGCCACACATCAGAGCAACATGGGAGGAGGGGGGAAAGTCTCACGAGTCCTTTGCTGTGACAGCCCTACCATTTTTCCTTGTGTACAGCTTGAGAGTGTGGCTGGTTGACAGAAAGGGGAAAAAGTCTCTTTTACTGTCTCCAACCTAACTCCTGTTGCTTCTTCTCCATCAGCCACTACTGAAAGTGGAAAGTAAAGAGTGGCGGCCTGATAAAGAGACTTCAAAATCCAAAGGGAAAAGATTCAATGTTATGAAGAGCAATTTAAAATTCACATACTACAAAATATTAATCCATTCTACCTCATGTCGGATCCTTCTGTCTACAATCCACAACAATTTACGTAAATATATATTTTAAGTAGCTCGTTAATATTTGAGACAGCAATCCTTTATACATGGTGCTCCTATGAGTAAACCTCACTGACGTCAGTGGGATGATGCAACAAGCATATGATTGTGCTCAGACTATGCTTCCGTATTTTTTGTGTTTTTATTATAGGGGTATTTGCTCTTCTTTTATTCACTGATTATATTTTATGGTTATTTGTTTTATACTTTTAATTATTTTGAATTGCTCTCACTGAAGCGTCCTGCTTTGATTACTCTTTTGAAGATAAACTGAATTATACAATATAAAAACATAATATGTACTCATGAATCGCCTGTGTGTTTGGCAGTACAAAAGAGAAACGTTCAGTCTAGGCAGCCATTAAATTATTTTTATTTCTTTATTCCCCACCCTTTTTTAAACATCATTCAAGGAGCTGAGGGTGGTATTCAGTGGATCTCTAACAGATTGGTCCTAACTCACCAGCCTGTCCTTTTCCCTTTAAAGAGTGGAGATGGAGAATGCAGCGATGCAATCCCCAAGACAGCCACAATAAAGAAAGAAGGGCTTTTTACATTTTTATATTTTCCATTACCTACCTGCTGATAGGGTTTGGGGGGAGCACTCTGCAGGGCTCTACTTGGCTTGTAGAATGTTTTTTAAAAAAAGATACAACCCACTTCCAGTTTAGCAAACTGGATTGTGATCATTTTTAAACACTCTACAAGCCATGAGAAGCCTTGAAGACCACTCCATAGTGCTCCTTGCACCACAGCTACAAGAAGTTAACGGAAAAAGCAGTCTCCCTCCCACCCTGACAGCAGCCCAAACCTGGAGATCTCATTGGATTTCTTTGACTCACTGAACAATCCACATTTCTGGTGTAATCAGTGGTGGGCACCAGCAGGTTCGCACCTACTCTATAGAACCGGTTCTTAACAAGAGATAGTACATATAAAGTTTAAAAATAGCCATTTAAAAGTGGCTGCCAGATGGACAGAGAACCGGTTCTTAATTTCTTTGAAGCCCATCACTGGGTGTAAACCTTTGGTTATGACAGATTCTGATACATATTTTGATGAATTGCTGAAATGTATGTCAATAATTGTCCAGAACTTAATCAGGCTGTTAAAAACTTGTTATCTTGTACATCTCATGCAGGTCTTTGTTCTCAGAGAGTGAAAGATATTTCTGAAAAAGAGCATCTTTCCTATTGCTCTAAAGATGGCCATTTTCCCTATTCCTACTAATACTTCGCAAATGCACAGTCACTGCCATTTCGACAACTTGATTCATCAACACACCCAGAGGCAATCGTACACCCAACACAATTAACGCATTTCAGAAATAAGTGGTGCATTAAAAACAAATCAGTAGAACAATGAGTTAGGAAACCATTCACCCTCCGGGTTCCCGTCTCCTTGTAAATATACGACTCCAAATGACATTAATAAGAGCTACAGAAATGAGGAGAAACCAGAAGTGCATTTTCCCCCCTAACAATAATATGTATTTTTAGGAGGAAAGGAATGTAAAAAGTGCTCACCTTATGACCAAATCAGAATCATGAGTGACTACCACTCAAATCCAGATCTGGAAGAGAGATCTGAGGCCAAACTACATGCAATTTCAAATCCATCATGGATTTAAACCATGTCTAAATTGGTACATGTGTACCGACGTAAGCTCTCCCATGTATGCAGGGTATAAAAGATCTCAGACCCTGTAAACAATTGCAAGCTAATAGAACAGTTAATTTATGTTTTGAAAGCATTCATGCTCATTAAAGTTGAAAGCTCTCAGATGACCAGCCATACTATTTCAAAATGAAGAAGCCTTGCAGAACACAAAACTTTTTTGGTGCAGTTGCAATGGCTGAGGGAAGGGGAAGCCTAAATTTGGGCTGTTAGACTGTGATCCTAAATACACTTACTAGAGCACAATCATCCAACCCACTGCAGTTTGCTGTACAAGAATGCAGTACCACCCAACGTAGCATCTGCAGTATCCTTCAGCAGAGTTTTGGCCTCTGGAGGCCTCATCCATTTGTCCTCTAACCCTAGAGAAAGCCGGCTGGTCCGGTAGGTTTACGCAGACCTATGGCAATGATATCACTGTCACAAATGTATTTGGACCCATGTATGTGGATCAAGCATGGAAGGGGATGAGGATTTGGCAGGTGCCAATGCTGCCAGAATCGTCATCCCAGAACCAATCTGCCCTCCACCCTGCCCTGCCACAACCTCCATTCTGGCCATCTCCTGGCTGTGCCAGCCCACATGTTCTGGTGCATCATGTTTTGCAAGAGCGTAAAGCTCATTATGCCACTAAAATGCTTGTAAAAGAAACTGCTTGTTAACTTTTGCAGTAACTGTAAGTTATGCTGCACTGTTGGAACCCAAGTCCTGGTAATGCAGCAGGACCATAAGATAGGGTGCTAATATTAAACTTTGCATGTAATGTAATCAATTGGTTGGCTTTTATTATTTTAAAGGGAATTTTAAAAAAAATTGTGGGGAAAAAAGAAACAATTCCAGTTTTGTATTCTATAGACTCCATCATTTATAAACATCCTATGGGCAGATCAGGGGGGAAAAGTTAAATGAAGATTCTACAGTGACAAAAGTTGGTTCCTCAGAATCAAGGCAGTTGGGTTGAAGAATTGGTTCTTCAACAGCATGTGGCTTTTGGGGGAATTTAATCAGAAACGGTAAGAGGAGAATGGAAAAGTAAAGAGAAGTCATGAAGATTTCATGCTCTAGTTGCACTGGCTGTTTTTACCAGGAAGGTTATTATGAATATGTCATACTGCTCTAAAAATAAAATATCCTCTGCAGTTTTTTTAAAGTGTTATCAAGGTTTAGTTGAAAGGTAAATGGTATTTGTTCTGAAATGTTAAAGGCAATTAAAAACATTTATCTTGGATTTTTGCTGGTTTGTGATCCAGGGTATTTTGTGAAAACAATTTCAGTAGAAAGTAAGCAAATAGATATTAGGATTAAATATTTTTCGGTTGATATAAACCAACAAAATCCAAGGTCAAAAAAGCTTTGAGAATATGGCATGAGAAATAACTATTATGGTTTAATGTACCAGCTAACCTTAATTTTTTCAACAAAATACACACACAGTGAGGCAGTTAAGGCCAGCCCAAGACAAGTTAACTAAAGCTACAATCCTATTTGTTAGGCCAGGTCCCATGCTGGCCTGGGGGTGTCACTAAAGTATCACATGGGGTGTCATGTCTGTGCCATTCCTGGAAAGATAGGCCAGTGCACAGATATGCACTGGCTTTCTCATACCACCATGGGAACTGGGAGTGGGTTAGCTGTGCTGGCTGAAATTGGTTAAGACTGCACTCAAAGACGTCTGCTGCAAGATTACCAACATAATATACTACAGTTATTTTAATATATTTTATTGTGAAACTGAATAAGCCAAACCTAATCGGGTGCCAGTGTCTTTCTCGGAGAGGTGACTCAGATATGTCTCAGTAAAAATCAATGTGCAAGATAATTTTGCAACTCAAAAGAGCTTCAGATACTAAGGGAGCAATCCTAAGAAATATAGTCCAGCCTAACTCACCTGGCCTAACTTTCTGTGATGGTATGGTGAGGTCTGTGTACGGCTGTGCGGTGGCCTAACCCACACCCTCAGGAGTGAGGCAGAAGTGTCTTACTAAAATTGGTGACAGCCCCAGATCAGCACAGGACTTAAATTGGGGCTTAGGCCAGCCCAAATGGAGATTCGGATGGCAGCCTGGGCCAAGGTCCAGGTATCCAAGAAAGGGTGTGATGTCTTTACAGTATTTCTTTGTGTTTATCAACAAAACACTGTTGTTTTATCTAAATGGTATTGGTTGACTTCTGAAGTTCATCAAGGACCTCACAGACCTAAATTTTCTAGTTGAGAAGTATAAATAAAATTTGGAGAGATATAAATTTGAGAAACTTTAGTGCATAAAATGAGAGCAAGAACTGTAAAGAATTGGGAATGTATTAATTGGGTCGTAACTCAGAGATCCTCATGTGCCAATCCTACGTATACCCCTCCCTAATTGTATTTCATTTGCACTGTAACTGTACCTTTAATCAAGTCAATCAATAAAAATTGTAAAACCCTTAAAAAAACTTTCTAGTTGAAAGAGGAGAGGAATTGCTCAGTGGAAGAGAATGCTTTGCAAGCAGAAGGAACCACTTTCAATATCTGGCATCTCTACACAGAACAGAGAAAACATCTGAAACCTTTGAGTCAATACTGGACAAGATGGACCAATGATCTGACCTGTATAAGACATCTTCCTATGAGTAGGTACCTGGGAGGATGGACTGTTTTCTAAGAGAGTAGCAGTCATAGACCTGTGTTTATAGTATCCCTCCTATGCGATCTCTCAAAAAATGTACTCAAGCAGAAATTCTGCCTCCCAGAAAGTCTTCCGACTTCATAACTCTGATTCCAACTCAATAGCCTACTCAGTCTGAGCTGGAGAGGTGGAGTTGAAGTTGGAAGACATTTGGGGCAGAGGCAGAATCAATACTGACAACATCCTGGTTACAACAACTGATCATGGACAATCACAATACATTGCTACAAACACAGATTGCCAGTAAACCATGTTTGGGTGAGTGTTTTTTTCATGCTGCTCATCATGAGCTTGTTGGCAATCTGTGCTTAAATAATCAGACAGATGCTTCACTGTGGATCCAATGAGTATCATGTGTACAGTAACTCATGGTGTGACACACTAGAATGCTCTTACAATGGGGTCTACTGAGTATAGGATTCATCAAAACAGTGACATGCACAAGCCAGAGTAAACTAAAATTTATTTAAGGACTACAACATCAGTCGTATACAACAGATAAAATGTTATTTTATCTATTCATTCCAGTTCCTAATTAAAAAGGACATATGTGCTGTTTAGGTTTTTTGAATTTTTGTATCTGTTTCAGAGAGATCCAAAGCACCATTCCTCTTATGACAGCTGAAAGGTGTAATCTTAACCAACACTGGTATTGCTGTGTCAGAAAGACACATCCTGATGCATCCTGGAGTTGGGGGGCAGTCATGGTGGTCTCCTCAACGTAATGCAATGTTTGTTTCTTTACCTTAGAGCTGCATTCTCCTTACTCTAGAGCTGGAAAATTGGTGAGGATGATGCCCTGTTATGTAAAGATTGAAGGAGTTGTTTACTGTAAACTTGACAAATAATTTTTGATGACAAAGTCCATAATAATTATAGGGACATATCAATCCAAGTCTGGGGTATGCTAGTAAGACTTCTAACATTAATGAGCATCGCAGCTGCAACCAACTTCAGAATAGTATGTGGCCTTTGATCATTACTTTCAACCAGACTCTCTATGATTGACAAAAAGATTTGCTGCCTTAATGAGAACGCCAAACCCAACATATCGGGGAGAAGAAAAATTATCTTATGGATGGGTTTGTCGTATGGATTTTCGATGCTTCCACACAAATTAATGATTCTCCCCTTGCTCTTCACTGAAGGGATGGCAAATAAGTTTTGTTTGCTATCTTACAATTATTTTTTATTCACCCAAAGTAAGTCTGCAGAAAAGCTGCATTGATCCTTCCACCCTTGAGGCTATTTAATCTAAAGAAAACTCTTGTACAGAAGATGCTTAAAAATAACTGTAGCACTAAAGGGCAGCTTGTGGAGCTTTAATGAGATTTTGTGTTCCAAAGAAGTTTAGCATTCTCACAGCACAAGATCAATACTACCTTATTTCACTGAGATCCTTTGAAGAACCACCTGCATTGTGAACTGGCCCTAGAAGATCAACCCTTTAACTTTCCCATTTACTTCTCACACTCTTCTCATAATGGCAGCAGCAGACAATCAGACTGCCAATTGGCTTACACACTGGCAATGCTTCCAGCATGTAATATACCATATAAAGGAGATTCAGTGGAGAGACCACGATTCTGGAGAAACTCTGCAGAGTCTTTTGAGTGTTTGTTCTAGGTGTTTCCCCTTACTCTTGGAAAGCAAAATTTATTACAGAAACCATAGAAAGGTAAGAATTCATTTATTGCCATCTTACTCCAAATTCTATTGCTTTTACAAGAATGAGTATATCCAAACTAGGTATGGAATGCACAACAGATTTACTCTCAAGTGTCAAACTATGCACAATAAGCAAAATGTGTGGATGTCTCTCCTTTGCCTTTAATATTTGGCAAATAGAATCTTCAGGGAACCCCAATTCACTGTGTAATTCCATCCACTCCTAGGTGCAGCAACTACGGTGCCAGCTGAGGGTGTCATAAACATGCCACAAAGTATGTTTGCAACACTTGGAGAGTGAACTGTGCTGGCAGGAGGACTGTAATGTCCCACTGGTGCTGCACACATGCTACACGCCCAATGGAGCATGGTAAGTTTCCACTGAGTGTGCAGGATGGTGGGAAGCAGAAAGGGGCATAATGGAAGGTCATAGAGGGGGTGGATCACATTCAAGACAGTGTGAGATAGACAACACAGGTGAGCACACAGGGCACGATTCTTACCAATTTAGGCTAGCACAACTCACCTGTTTCCACATTCCATGGTGGGAGGCCAGTGCATGTCTGTGCACTGGCCTAAATGGTGCAGAAATATGGTGCACAAGTGGCTTATGGCACTTTTGTGACAGCCCAGGTCAGCATGGGACTTGTGTTGAGACAAGTGCCAGTCTAATTGGGGGATTAGGAATGCAACCTGAATCTTATTCCTGCTCTTAGGCCCAAAAGCCCAATATGGAGCTAGTATCCAAGTAGCCCCATTGCCCCATTGCCCCTTTACCATGAGGAGACCTCTAGCCTATCTCTAGCTAGTAGTAGGATATTTTGTGGAATATGTAGGATTAAATTCACTGGTCCAGATTGCCCTCTCCCTATGACTGCTGTTTGGAAAAAGAATTGAAACAGATGGAGACAGCTCTGCCAAACAGCCCTATGCTGCTATGATTATTTAATATCAACAGTTTGCAAGTATGGTATATACTACTATCCATACGATATACTACTATCCATTTTCTTCAGATGTTGTCTCTCTCTCTCCATGTTAATCTGACTGACTGCTAACGGTTTCAGAAAGATGTTGGTCCAATCTAGCAAGGCTCTTTTCATATTCTTCCCTACCTAAGTCTAGTAGCACATGCAAAAAAAGGATTCCAACTGCCAAAGTCATGATAAATTCTGCTATCAGTTGTGAAAGTCAGCATATGGTATACAGGATAATATCTGGGGGCTGCCAAGCAAACCAAATGACCAGTATGTGCCTGCTTTCAAAATGTCACACAGTCTACTATGTTGGTCCAGCTAATTGATCCAGCTAGTTCACTCATTTACTAAGCTATGGTCTCTCTTTCCTGGCCTATTGAGTATATGGTAAACTTACCCCCACCCCCCATCAGATACCTCTTGCAAATTCAAGGTGTGAGAAGGAGGGAAAAATAGAGTCCAGTTTGCAAACAAGTCTCAAACTGGGTCAAAACCATTGTTTCTTAGAAGCGCTGCTTGTGAAAAATTCATCTCAGGATCTTGAATGTATAAATTATTAATTATTTTCTTGCTGCATTCCAAATGTGTTCAGGCTGCATGCAATTTCCATTTTAAATTGTTCTGATTTCATTTTGTAATTGTTTGTATCACAACTTCTTTGTTAGACATGGACTTCCCCATAGAGAACCCTAAACCGAAACATGTGTTGCTGTAATGAAACCATATAAATTAGAAGGTAAGATGCAGAATAAATTGCATGCAGTTTAAAAAATATATAATTGTTCCATTGGGATTACTAGGATACTAAAATGATTAAGTGCAGTTGCTTATGCACTTTTAAAAAGTGTTATTCCTAAAGCAAAGAACTACATTATATTAAGATCCCATTCTTGCAGAAAATGTACATATTGGCTTTTTACTATATAATTTAAATCTTTAAAATGGTTTCAATACGTATACAGTATATCAACTACACAGGGCCTTCCATATCTATGGATTTGGCATCCTCTGATATGAATATCAATCTGTGCCCATCTGTGGTTATCAAAGCCCATCTATGGATGCAAAATCCACGCATGGAGGACCTCAGAAGACCTTGCAGGCACAACTGGAAGGCACTTAACAGTTTGCTGGAAAAACCCAGAAATGCTTTCAAGTTGCTTCTGGAGCTGTTCAAAGGCCTTTTAGCCACATGTGACTTCTGAAGGTCCAGGCATGGCCTTCAGATAACAATTGCAATGCCACCACCACCATTATCCCCAAGATGTCATTTTATGAGGATTATAGGATCCATTGTGTACAAAGGACCATTGGGTGCTACATTCCCAGAACAGTACTCAGATCTCAAACTGCACAGACAGGCGCAGCGCCTTTAACCACTAAGCCAACTGCAGCTTTAATTCACGCTTAATTTTAGTCAACATAATTAATACAGATAAGGCGGCAATCCTTTTAAGGGAGTTAAATTTCATAGACTACAATGGGACTTGCATAGGATTGGGCTCTCAATCATTACTTGACAATTAAATATACTCACACAAATCTTGAAGTGTAAGTGGTTTTTGGAGAGGAGGAAAATAGTTTTGAGTTAGGGTGATCAAACTGCTAGTGTCAAAATGGAGAAATGGGGGAGTGAGGAGACCTGATTGAAAACAAGTGCCGGATTCAAGTAGGGCGGAAGAACAATGTAGGACTCAAGTAGGGTGGGAGCCTGTCTACTCAATGGGGCTTGTTCCCAGGAAAATGTGAATAGGAGTACAGCTTCAGAGCCCAATCCTGAGCCTTTGTACTCAGCAGTAGCCCATTATAGTCAACAGGACTTTCTCTCAGGAAAGTGTAGATAGGATTGCAGCCACAGCACAGAAAGACTGATGATGCTTTACAATCCAGAATTTTGATCCCTCCACTTGTGCCCTCCTTGAATTGAATTGTCCTCTGAGCTGCATTTGCAACCAGCATAATCCCAAGTTGCTCGAGGTGCTTCGAGGTGCTCGAAGTTGGGCTCTTCTTGTGTTCATATGTAAAATGCAAGTTCTAACTATAAATGTATATATATATATAAATGTATATATAAATGTACTGTGATGAAAACTAAAGCATCGTAGACAGATTATTGCACTTAAAATGGACTGCAATTGCTCCCTGTTAATCGACTGTTTAATACCATTTCTGTTATCCTTTCATTTGTGCACTGCTATTTGGAAAGCAATTAGGTCCAAAGACTGGCCAGCCAGCATTCTGTAGTTAATACAAATTGTGTCAATTTTATGGGACTTACTACTCAAATGCCATATTCTCTCTTTAAATGCAAAGGCACATCATTTAATGCAGCATCCTTCCAACGCAGATCACTCAGTGGGGGTCACAAAGTCGGACCGACTTGCTTGTGTAATGGTTCTTTGGAAGTGAATAACCAGCCATTATAGACAACATGCTACAAATGATTATTGGCTGTCATTTGGTGCCTTGCCTGGGCTTTCTGCATCAGCAACATATGCTGATTCCAGGCTAGGATTGCAATGGGAAACCAAGAGCTTTATTATGCAAGAAGGGAAGGCCATTTGGAGCGGCGCTGTCAGATTGAGAAGCTCTGTGAAATCCTTCTGGCTCCCTTCTAGATAAAACCAGAGAAGCTGAAATGGGAACAAGCTTTGCATCAGCTCAGTAATAACTTATTTTTAGCATCTGTACTTTGCCATATTGCATACTAGCCTTGCCAATGAGAAAAAGAGATATATGTGAACTACTGTATGTACACATATATTTTGAAAGAAAAAAAAAAGAATGGTTCTGGTTTGATTACTCTTTGTTCTGGCAAGATGCCATCTGTTCACCTGACCTAATTACAGAGTGTTGTAGTGTTCTTGCACTATTACGGCAGCCTGCAGTTCTCTGCTTGTCAGGAGCATGTAAACAATGCTGCATTTATGAGCAGTCCACCCTAGTTATGGAGGATAACATAACTTCCCCATTTCATCTGAGCAATGAACTTGCATAGCACCACACCAATCTGTCAGACCTAACTATATTGTGGACATTTCTTACTAGCTACTTTACTACTGTATTTACTCAAATCTAACACTCACCTTTTCCAACCAATTTCTGTCTCAAAAATCAGGGAGTGCATTAGAGTCAATGGTTAATTAGATTTGAGTAAATACACTATTTTGATAAGTTAATGGTGCACATTAGATTTGAGGGCATATTACATTTGAGTGAATACAGTATTTTTGTTAAGGATATATATATCTACCACTTTCTAATCACAAGGTTCACAAAATAATTTACATTGCAAATTTAAAAGTCCTGTGCCCCAGCCTATATGGATTCAGGAGAAATTCCAGCAGATAACCTCTGGAAAGGTGATATGCTAGGGTAAAAAGGGCAGTTGCTCTCCCCCTACTATACATAAGAGGAGCATCACTCTAAATGGTGACACTTTGATCATTTCAGGATTTGGATCAGTAGTTGTTTACATGCATGTATACCTTTTATTGTACATGTGTTGATGAAGGAAAATAAAACCATTTCTTTAGGTACACAGGATAGAGTTAGTGAATATAATATCCCTGGTTAGGCTGACACAAGTTCCAGCATAAGTCCCATGCAGTTCTGAGTGTGTCATAAAAGTGCTGTAGGGTCCTTCAATTGGGGGGGGGGGGAGATTTTGATGATAATTACCAGGTTCTTTTTCTAATTAGGTACAAATTTACAAATTATAAATTGCTAAGTTTCCTCCCATGGAAGGTACTTGCCTCCAACCTGCCATTCAATCAATCAATCAATTCTCTGTAGACAATATACTTTTAAGTGAACACATCAGATCCAATGAGCTGCTCATTAGCTCCATAAGCAACTGGGACTATTTAAGATGATGTCTGTACTGTAGCTCTAGTCCAGGGGTCCTCAACCTTTTTAGCACCAGGAACTGGTTTCTTCCAAAGACTGGCAAGGTGATTGGGATGCTTCAAGCATCTTACATTTATTGCGTGCCTAAGTTTTATTATTATATTGCAATATATAATGAAATAATGATTCAACTCACCATAACAGAGAATCAGTGGAGCCCTGAGCTTGTTTCTCTGCAACTAAATGGTCTCATCTGGGGGTGATGGGAGAAAATTACACCCGATGTGTTTTGCGTATGTCCAGTCTACTCCTTAACCTTGTTTGGATTGCTGTCACTGCAGAAAATCCTGCTTCACAAAGATAGGATGTTGGAAATGGAAGCAGGCTTTTCCGTGCTTTTGTAGCAATCTCAGGCTATTCAACCTTGATTTTAATCCAGAATGTATTGAGATTTGAAATTGTCTCAAACATGCTTTTAAGGCCCATCATGTCTAATCTCAGTCAGTTGATCTTCTTCCAGCACAGTTGATTCTCCTGGCTTATTCACAAAGGGCTTACGGATCCATTCTTTACCAGTTTGAGGATATTTTCTGGTTGGGAAGTAATGCTCAAATTCTTTTGAAAGTTGAGATAAGTGATCATGTACCAGCTGTGAGAAAGAAGGCCCTGACTCAGTCCCTTTCAAAATCTCTGTTAGTGTTTGAAACATGTCAAAAATCCCAATGTTCATCGTCTTCTCCACACTTCCAGTTTGGATTTGAATGTAGCCACTTTATCTGTGGACCTGAACACAGTTGTCATTCTCACCTGGAGTGACACATTGAGTTCACTGAGCAGGTTGAATATGTCACACAAGAAAGCAAGTTTTGTGATCCATTAGATGTCAATAAAATGTGCTGCCGGTGGAGACTTTTTTTTCAGAAAGAAATCTGTGGAGTGGCTCTCATAACTCAAAAACTCTGGCCAGTGATCTGCCTTTAGAAAGCCATCTCACTTCTGTGTATAAGAGAAGATGTGGGTTCTCTGAGTCCGTTTCCTCACAGAGCAGTGCAAACAGATGTGAATTAAGAGCATGTGCTTTAATGTCATTAATAATTTTAATCACATCTTGCAAAATGCTGTTAAGTTCAGGTCACATTTTGCTAGCGAGCATTTCTCTATGGATGACAGAGTGTGTAGACTCACATTCAGGAGCAACCTCCTTAACCCAAGTAGTGAAACCAGAAAGCCGTCTAGTCACGACAGCTGCTCCATCCATGCAAATACCAACACAAAGTGACCAATTCAATTCAATCATTCAAAGACTTGAATAGTTCTGCAGCAGTAGTGTGGGTTGGCAATGAAAGAGCACATCACGTATCTTCATGCACATCCTCCTGAAAAAATATATCTCATAAAAACAAGCATTGTTGCCTTGTTGTCAACATCAGTAGACAACATTGGTAGACAACCTGGATTTCATACCATGGTGACTCATTAATTCTCTCTAACAACTGTGTCTCAATATTCTTTGCTGTTCCATCAATTCATCTAGATACAGTGCTATCTGAAAGGGGAACATGTGCCACTTTTTGAGCACAGCCTCTCCTAAAACTTCACACAAATATCTATAGCAGATATTCTGCACTCAGGCAATAAAAACCAAAGACACAGGTATAAAATGGGAGACACTTGGCTTGGCAGTACAACATGTGAGCGGGATCTTGGAGTCGTCATGGATCACAAGCTGAACATGAGTCAGCAGTGTGATGTGTCTGCAAAGAAGGCAAATGCCATTTTAGGCTGCATTAAGAGGACTGTAGCTTCCAAGTCGCGAGAAGTTCTAGTTCCTCTTTAATCAGCATTGGTCAGACCTCACCTTGAGTACTGTGTTCAGTTCTGGGCACCTCACTTGAAGAAAGATGCAGCCAAACTAGAGCAAGTCCAGAGGAGAGCGACAAGAATGATCAGTGGGATGGAAGGGAAGCCCTACGAGGAGAGGTTGGGGGAAACTTGAGATGTTCAGCCTGGAGAAAAAAAGGCTGAGAGGAGACCTGATCGCACTCTTCAGGATTGCAGCCTCAGATTCTTCTGCTGTTTGATCATTGGTTCTTTCTCCGTTTTCAAAGAAGCTCTTTAGTGAAGCTTATTTTTTCCTCATTTTGGCTAGCTTTACAATTGAAGTGAGAAGGTCACTGGCTATTACACAGCCTGCTACCAGATGCAGCTTGATTGTCACTTGAGTCACTAATAAGGATTGTCACTTGCCACTCACTGATAGCCATTGATAGAGTCTGCAAATAACAGGTTTATTATGGTCAAATATCTTTCCTAATGATAAGCTGTGTTGTGTCTGCTGTGTCTACTGCACTGCCTTTCCTGCTATATGAGGCACCTGAAGCTGCTGGGGTTGGTTTGGACAGAAACTGAACAGCGAATCCTGAAGGAAGGGATTCACGTCAAGCTTTTCCTCAGATGGAAGAAGTGGAAAGTTGGGTCCAGGTTCTCTGATGCCAGCACACCTCACCCCTTCTGTCCTTTCCTTTACTCATCCACTCTTTTTTGAAAAGGCTCAAGTCACTCTGCCTAGGGGCAAAGAAGGGGGCAGCCCCTGGTCTCTGCTCCTGCTGTAAGAACATAGAAACATCAGAAGAGCCTTCACCAGAGCAGCCAAAAGGCCTATCTAATCCAGCTTTCTGCATCTCCCGTAGCCCACCAGATAACTCAGGGAGCCCATAAGGCAACATGACCATAGCTCAGGGAGCCCATAAGGCATCCTGATAACTCAGGGAGCCCATAAGGCATCCAGGTGCCAGTCCCTTGTATCATTTCAGATAACCAACATCTAATAAGGAGGTTGCACATTCCAATCAGACTTATAGCCTGCAATGGATTTTTTTCCTCAAACATTTGACTGATCCCCACTTAAAGGAGTGTAGACACACATCCTGTGGCAAGGAGTTCCACAAGCTGATTAAAGGCTGGGTACAACATCCAGAGTTGGATGCTCCTTAAGCTGAGGACCTTTGCTTCCCTTCTTCCTCCCACTGCCCTATTTCCCCTTTGGCTAGGACAAGGTCCCGTCCTCTCTCATTTCCTCTCTCCCACCATCTCCTCTTTAACCCTCCCCATCTTGCCTAGAATCATCATCCTCTCTCTCACTGTCCTGCCTTCATATCTCTCTCTCTCTCTCTCTCTCTCTCTCTCTCTCTCTCTCTCAGGAAGCTCTGTGGACAAGGAGGGTTTTGAACCTGGATCTTCCAGATCTCAGTAGAACTCCCTAACCACTACACTGTCCTGGTTCTTATATACTCATATCCTGCTGCATATTACCAGAAATCAGTATTAACTACCACGTCCTAAGTATTCAAAAATATTTTCATTAATTTATACGTTATGCTGATGTCTGCTTTTTGTTGTGCCCCACTGTACAGTAGGTAAACTCAGCAGGAAAATAAAATATTTGAATAGAATTATCATATCAAACAAATCTGCCAAAGTTTTAATTCCCTGTCATTTCCTTGAAGATGCTATTCGGGATCATAAAGCATTCATTTACATGAGAATGCTTTCTTTTCCTGTGTTCCAGGCACTTTGAATATTTTTGTGCAGATTAAACTGCTCTGGATTGCATATAAAACCCTTTAAAAGAAAACCTTTAGGAACAAAAAAAATCAGATCACATCAAATATAAATGGCAGGATAAGTACATTTGCATCTGCTGCAGCAGCAAAAGAAAGTGCCATTGGTGAAATTGCAATTCAGATATTCCTGCTATATACATATGTATTATGTCCACTTACAGCATGGTGCAAACATAATAAGTGCTGAGCTACAAAAATTATTATGCCTGGCATGAACAACACCCAGTCAGATTTGTAAAGATCATTACATTACAACCTGAATGATCTTGTAGTGGGCAATAAAAACTGATTTTTTTAAATGCAAAATTCCCACTAGCCAAATAAAACAAAAATGCCAATGAATCTGAAAACAAAAATGCAACTTTTCCAAACCTCACTCACACTTGAATTTTCTTAATGAAGGAAACGTCTCCTGCTGTGTCTCTCATCAGACAATCCAATAACACTTTTATTAAAATGTACAGTAATACAGCAGCTAGTTTTAAAGTAAAGTCTCTGTGCAATTTAATAAGAACTCAACTCATAAAAAACATTTAGGTTTTCATTAGAGAGATCAATGAACCAAATATAAATTTAATCTAATAAAGTATACACACTGGTTTTGTAGAATATAATTTAGCAAGAATGGTAATTTGAAGGTTACAGAATGAGTCACTAATCTTTCATGGAAACAAAGGACCAAGGAAATGCTCAGATTTAAGTTTACACATACGAATGTATGAATTCCACTTAGATTTATTCCCACTATGCATATACATAATTTTATGGGAAGTGGGACTTAATCCTGTAATTAGATTAAAAATAGATAGCTTGTAGTTTTTAATTCTTGCATTTGCACAACAGTTAATGCTAATAATATTAATGGGGAAATTAATACTTACCAACACTAATGTACTTGGGCTGCAATTTTATACATGCTTACCTGAGAGTATGTTCCATTAAAATCAGTGAAGCCTGAGAAGTCAACTTGGCAAGCCAGAGAAATATGGCAAGCCAGAAAGCAGCCAAACCATGGCAAGATCCACCTGGAATATAGCTAGAACGCTCTGCGGTAAAAGGCTCTTTGAAGTGTAGAAAAGCCTGTTCATGTAAACCACAGGAGCTATCCAAGGCCAGAAAGGTGATATATAAATACCTATATTTGTTTTGTTTGAAGAAAAGAAGGGTTCTCCCCCTCTCCTGACAACTATTATTGACTTACTGTTGCTCTGTAGCATGCAAGGCCCCCAGGATCTCCTGGGGAATATGAATTTCTCAAGGAATATTGTCTGGTTGATGTAAGTACAATGATCATTTCTGACATCATCTGATGTTAGCACTAAATGGGATGAGTGCTAAAATGGTCTGACATTCATATTCTGAACAAAAAAAAATACAGACTAGCAGCCAAATCCAGAGTAATTACATGAGCACGTAAGAGACATTATGTGCACCTGTAGTTACTGCACCATCTAGTGAAAACTTATGGGAAATTCATATTGCAATCCAGAGTAAATTGTTCTTACACCGGAGCAAGGACACCCCGTCGTTACTCTGGATTTCACTCTAAGAGTCATTACCACTTAGCACTACACCCATGTGTCATCAAATTCTCCTTCTCCAAGACATAGGCCAACAGCAGAAGGAACCAAAGGCCAGTTGGCTGGTACTGCATCCAAAGCAGGACCAGCCCGGGTTGCAGTGCAACTTGGCATAAAAGGAATTATTTCCCCGTCTTCTGTTTTGCTTGACAGCTGCACCTATGGGACAAACCAGCTCTGCACTACTCAGCTCTGGTGTAAGGCCAGAATGCTTGGGAAAGGATTTTGCCTAAATGCTAGATACTGGCATCACCCCATCCCAGGCCCAGTCCTCCCACATGCCATCATCCCCCCTGGAACACTCCTGAAACAACCTGCTTCTTCTCTTCCCAAGCCCTTGCACGAGCGTTTTCAGGCTGGTACTCATCCAGTCAGGTGGAACTTACCCAGTCCATCGTTCGATCCATCAAGAGCTGGCTAGTGCACATCCTTCTGTGGCTAAATTTTCTAATTACTTTTTGGGGAGTTTTCAGAAATATAATTGGATGTTCATTATTCTTTCCTATGATATATTGTTAATTAGCATTAGCAAACAATATTGGGAATTCTCAAAGTACGGACTTGCAGCCAAACGCAATCCATTTTCTGCACCAGCAGGACACGTGTTTCACACTTGCACACTGTCACAAAATCACCATAAAGTGCTTTGCAATAGACCTTCTAGCCGATACAGCAGCAGGTAGTTCAGAAGGTGTTGGTGGACAGAGTGCCTGTCAATGCAGAGCAAGAGAGGACTACCAAAGTGTGGGGAGAAGGTAAAACAGGGTAGTGGAGAGTAGCAAAGGGATGGGGGTGCAAATTTGGGCCTATGAAGGGAAAGGATCAGCTGCACTGACAGGTGAATGTTGAAATTTGAGCTCAAAAGCTTTCATTCAACTTTTCAGGATTGAATCTTCAAATCAAAATTTCAATTTTGTGTGCTTTGATGAGCCAGATGGATGAATGAAAATACTGTATCTAAATTCTATTTCAAGTTATCAAAATTGAGTGCTACTGTAAGGTATATGTCAACTACTTTGAAGTGTTGTCTATTATATATCAGATTCTGTCAAATACAGATTGCTACTGTATACCAGCTGTCAGTATGTCAAATTTTGACTGCCATATCAAACTTGTAGAGCACCTGCTTTCCATGCAAATTGTTCCCGTTTCAATCACTAGTATCTCCACTTTTAAATGGCTCTTTTGTAATACAACCTGGGAAGACCACTGAATGGGATGCAGGAGAATTTCTGCCAGTCAGAATAGACTGAACTAGGTAAGATGCTGTGATGGTTTGACTATGTACAAGGCAGCTTCATATGCACATATGCAACATGTCAGATACACTTCTTGCATTTCAGATGCTAGATGGAAAAAAAATTCCACAACTATTTGGGAAATATCCATGCACAAAAGAAGATGCGTGACTCAGCGAGGGGGAGAAATCAATATCATTTCTAAGCTATGAGGGTCCAGGCCAATGAGCACACCCATTCTCTTGGTGAGCTGCGCTGTGACTATGTTGGGACACCATCTCTAGAGACATGTTGGGACACCATCTCTAGAGACATGGCAGTGATGTCATGTGATGTGTGTTATATCATTATGTGTAGTGATTTTGGTAGATAGCAACGTCACTGACGAAACCCCACTGTCATCACTTAAGGGTCATATTAATTGTCTGTCCTACAGAGCAGCAGTTTCATGGTAGCACTTAGGAGGCTTAATTGTAGCAAGGAAAGGTAGAAAGTGTCACCTCAGCAAAGGGGACATGCTCCCTCCTGTTGTGCTACTTTTGCACCTAGAGACTTTAGAGATATTCTCTTTTTTGTTCTCATCTTGATTTGGTTCTGCTCAATTGCTAATTATCGAGGATGCAATCCTAACCAATTTAGGCTGAATGTTCCCATTGTAGTGTGTCTGCACATTGACCTAACACGCCCCCCCAGGAGTGGCGCAGAAATGCCTTATGACACTTTTGTGACACCCCTGGCCAACAAGGGATTTGTGCCAGCAACTGTGGCAGCCTAACTGGGGATTAAGATTGCAGCCTCAGTTGCCTATTTATTTTGCCTTTTTACTTTTTATTGACCAGCATGACCAGGCATCATAACCAGAACAGAGGTTAAGACCCCCCCCAACCCCCCAAAAATGTAGGACACCCAAGAAAAATATAGGATATGACAACTGAAAAGCTAAAATCACTTATGTATATTGCTTTCATATGGTTAATTTAAACACTATGGCTACAATCCTAAAGGCACTTTCCTGGGAGTAAGATCCATTGAACACAATGGGGCTGACTTTTCATTAGACATGGTTAGGATTGTGCTATATGTTATTTATTATTAAATTAAAACCATTCCATATAATTTGTTTTATATAATTTATGAATTACAAGAAGGCTACATGCCCTAGACTATCAATGAAATGGAGGACACTGAAGACTTTTCAGGACACATAGCTGAAAAAGATGACATGTCAAGGAATAAGAGGACATATGGTCAACCTGATGTTGACCATAGGAAGAGAGTACTAGATAGCCAACTTACATGCTGATTCAAGCAGATTCCTCATGAAGAAGCCAATGCCATGACCTTCCTCATAAGGAAGGTTCTTGAACCAGCATACAAGGTTCCACCCCCAAACTAGAGCCATTCAGATATAACTAATTCCATTTTTGTACTCAGCACCTCCAAAATAACCAAGTCAAACCTTTAAGACAGCAAAATGTATTATCTGGTTGGAAGAATTGGAAGGACTGTATTCGACTCCCCTTCCCCAAACAGATGATGAGCAATGCTATCCATGATGAACCAACTAGGATGATGCATGTATAGTTAGATTGAATCCATTAGGCGAGTTTCAATTTCCTCCTCCAGAAAACATTGCAGTGGATGTAATCCTGTTGTTCACACGCTGACTTTAAATATATTTATCATGTAGCTCTGCAAATGTTGAGACTGTTATCGTTGCAAAGTGTGTGGAATGAATCGGCTTAGCCAAGCACTTACAAAAGTGTAGAATTAGAGAGAGTTATGGCTTGCAGCAAACATTAAGTGGCAAGAAAGTATGACTTCTGTAAGATCAGCATTGTATTCCCATTCTGAAATGTTAATGAGGTGGAAAATTAAGAGTGATAACATTGCACAGCAGTTGCTGTTTCCAAGCACTCAAGTGTCATATTTTAGAGGTTTGTGTTCCAAGATTCTCTTCGCCAAGGTTCATCATGCACCTGATTTTAGCTGCTTTAAAGTGCAAGATGTGATTATATGAATTATCTGCTTTATATTTTATAGGGATGCTGCTACATCCTGAGGTGCTCAGCCGTGAATATAAGAAGGTGAATATTTTAGTTTCTTAAAATAATTTCAAGAGCAGATTATAGTTAGTTATGAAACTCACAGCCTGATCTTTCCTTTATTGCTTCATGGAGGCAAAGCACCATGGTGGGGGCATATAGATCAGGAGGCTTCAGCATGGAAAGGTTCGTTCCAACAGTGCTGACTGTTGTTGCATAAAGCACTCTGACAGCATGTGAGTTAGTGCACTGCCGCAACTGCTGGCAAGGTCTGTGCCTTCCCACCCCTGTGCCTTACCTCATCAGCGGTAAAAATCAGACAGGGAGAGGGATGTAATTAGGTAGGGAGGCTGCAGGAAGGTGAGGATCCAGCATAGAAGATCCACCCTCAACTTTATCCCTCCAGCAGAAGACTCCCTGCTCCCTTTCTCTCCTTGGACTTAGGCTTGCAAATGTGCTGACACAAGCCCAAGAAGGCCTATTGTGGCTCAGAAGATTCGTGTGGAAGTAATGGGATTTAAGACCCCCTTTCTTTGCTGAAGCCTCCTGGCCCATGTGCCCGAACCATGGATGCAGTCTTCACCAGTTTGATTTTCATGGTGCAATCCTATATAGACCTGAGAATATATCTTGCTGAATATAATGGAACCTTATTTCTGAATTGACATGTTTAGGATTGCATAGTCATAGTATGTAAAATCACAGAACACGACTACATTCTACATTGTCAACAAACTACACCACCTAAAAAGAAGTCATAACAGGGACATGTGGTGATGTGGAATCAGGTGAGGCAGAACTACTCTGCCATTGTCCATGGAAATGTATTGCAGGTGTCCACCTGGTTACACCTGAGGAGATTCCCCTTACACCCAAGAAAGTCTCCTTAACATCTACTTCTAGGGACTGAGGAGAGCTTTCTAAGATATATGCAGGCAGGGTGTCTGCAGCACATTTCCATGGACAACAATGGGGCATTTCTGCCTCACCTGCTGCCCCCACACCACATGTTCCTGAGTCATAACTCCTCCTGGAACAGATTGTAGATTGTTTTTAAGTATCTGCAACAAATTCAGTTACATCTAGGCACAAACTGATAGACCTTTTCAGTACTTTGTTTTTTTCTGCTTTGTACCATATGAAAGGAATGATGGCATGGCTGCTGTCAATTTTCAGCCTTTGCTTTTCCAGTCTGAAACTTTTCATAGATTTTTAAGAACAGAAGGAAATCACTAAGATTATCTGTCTATTCCAAGCTGCTACATAACACAGGCAGCACACGTTCTTCACCAGAATTCTGTCTTTGCATGCAAAACATATTTGACAAATGATTGTATGCTGCTGTATTTCTAGGGATGTCAAGACCAAGCAGTGTGTTATGGAGGAACAATGGAACTCCCTTCTTCTGCAAGCAAAAAAAACTATGACCCTCAAAAAAACTATGGGTCCAACCTTGTTATAAATGGAATTTTTATACACAGATTTGACTAATTTAATTAAAACGTGAAATTTAATTAAAATTTGCCACTGCAAACTAGTTTTAAAAACTGCTTTTCTGCTGATGTAGAGAGGTAGTCATACGAACATTCATTCCATTTTTCATTCCCAGAATCAAAGTAATTCCATTAGGCGCAATGGAGGAGCAAAAAACCCAGGAATTGGGTCTCTAAATTTATTTTTCCATTGTTTTATTTACATATGGAGATTTTTTTTAAGAATTCATGGGAGGTTCTGGAACGAAACCCTAGTGGAAAACAAAGAAAATGTGTTGCTATTTTAATGCTAATGTATACACAGAGTCCTCAGAAATAGCATGTAAATGTATGCATGTTTGGAGACGGAAATAAAAACTATGTTGATGGTGTTGAATGGAAGGAGTATTGGCAATACTATCCTCTGAGGGCTTTCTTCATAATTTCCTGCCGTCAGTTTTCTAAGCGCCAGAGTATGAAAGACTCATAGCAGGTTCCCAGAACACTGGGGACCCAGAGAAATTTGTTTGACATTTGTTGCATGACCAAATTTAAGACCCCAGAGTGATTCTGCAACAATCTTTCTGGGGAATGCAGGGTTTGCATCTTAACTGAGCCAAGGAGAATGCAGGGATTGCAAGGGTACATCATACCTGGGCCCAGGACCTAAAAAGAGGCCTTGATTCCAAAGAAGGTTGCCAAATACCCAGGAAGTCAATTTCCTGGATCTCAGCTGGCCTCTTGAGTAATGAAAAATGAAGGTTGAAGTCACCAGGAGGCCAGTTCTATTTAGTGGGTAGACATGGTCTCCACACTGGGAAGCCCTGATAAAAACCACTTGTAGACTTGGTAGAAACATTGCTAGACTTGGATTTTTGAGACTTTTCTAATCATCACCATCCCTTTATGATTCTCCCTGCTCCCATTCCAGCTACCCTCATTGCTGCCCTCCCCACTCGCCTTCATCCTTCCTATCCCCCTTTGGAAGTGGCCCAAATTAGATTTTGTACCTTCTGATAAAATTCCATTTCAAGGCCCAGGATTATACCAATAATAATCACCTATCTTTTTCTGTGAGGATTTGCAGAGTTTCCTTGCCAAAGGGTTAAGCCAAAAGAGGCTTGGGATTGTTTGTGTAGGAACTGTGCAGGGTTGCCTGCTGTAACCCACGTTGAACTCTCCAACGCTGAAAAAACAACAAGACATGCTTCGCAACATGGTAGCCACGTTTCCCTTATTGGACTCTCAGAAGGGCAGGATTTCCAATAGGAGGACACATGGTGAAAAACGGCTTCTCAGTCCTGCTGTGCAGAGAGAAAGATTGGTGCATCACATTTATCTTCCCAAGTGACAATGCCTTCCTGGTTTTGGTGCGCTTTTGCAATTACGTTAAACGCTGTTATAACAAATGTTTCTGTCTCCCTCTTCTATTTGATGTTGCTTTATAGATTTGAGAAGAAAACAGCTCTTTGAAAAACAATTACCTGAATCTACACTCCTTGCAGCTTTCAACTGCTACTTCGTAGCACCAGGGGCAATGCTGAATAAGAGCAGACAAACAACATATAGATAGTCATTAAGAAAATCTCAACTGTTAAATGAAAAAAGTAAAAAAGAGAGACTTTCAATACCTGTGGTTCAGCCTGCTTCCTTTGTTATTAATCCAGTGTTGTTGGGTAAAAAAGGAGCATTAACTGAAATATGTTCAGGGTTATTTTATGTAGTATTTTACTTCACATACAGTATCTTTTGTTTCTGTTATTGAAAAGCCAACATTCCCTTTAATGCTTGTCCTACATTAGAGCAGCAGCACTCTGGCAGTTCCACGGTGATCATTCTCCAAGCTTTCCAAGACCAAACCACTGAAATCTCAGAAAAGGGGCTGATAATGTAGCTACTTCTCATATCAGTCTTATGCTCCCCGATAGCCGTACAAAGCTGTCCTGTATAGACAGAGTTCATCAAGCTTAGTGTTGTTGACACTAACCAGCAGGGTCTCTCCAGCATATTAGACAAAGAGGAGTCTTTCCCAGCCCTACTTAGTGATGTAAGGGATTAAATATGGGATCTTATAACAGTGTTTCTCAAACTGGGGGTCGGGACCCCTTTGGAGGGTCGCCTGACACTTTCATGGGGGTTGCCTAAAGACCCCTGGTGTAGGGGACCTTGCAAGGTATTTTGCATCTTATTTATTTGTAATTAGAAATAAATATCTCACAATATATAATTAAATATTATTTTGTGATTAATCACTATGTTTTAATTATGTTCAGTTTGTAATAATGAAAATGCATCCTGCATATCAGATATTTACATTATGATTCATAACAGTAGCAAAATTACAGTTATGAATTAGCAACAAAAATAATTTTATGGCTGGGGGTCCCCACAACATGAGGAACTGTATTAAAGCGTCACGGCGTTGGGAAGGTTGAGAACCACTGTCTTATAATGTAAGTGCTGTACTGCTAATCTATGACTTCTCTATGAAGATGAAGTAATGCTGGTGGAATGCCTTCAATGGGAGAATGGTTTAAATGGTATAATGGGAGAATGGTATAAATAGAAGTATGGATGGATGCATGCATGTATGGGATGGATGTGCAGCACTATAGCAACCAGATGGCTGGAAAGTGTGGGCTGCACTGTGTACCAGCTATAAGCAAGTGCTAAGGAGGTGTCAGCATCACTCCAATCCTCAGCAAGAGGATTGATTGTAGCAAAAGAACAGTGGGCAGGACAGCCAGCAGTGCTTGCCATGACCAGAGCTGAGAAGCACCCATAAGCACGTCTTTATCCAGTGTGCCACGGTTGGTTTCTGCTCCCTGTAGGTGTCACTGGGGGTGGAGTCAACCAGAGTTGAACCTGGCATCTGTGTAGACATGTGACATTATTACATCATCATGTCACCATCAAACCTCTACGCTCCATATCCCCACCCCAGCGACACCACTGTGCATGTGTATTTATGTTCTTTGCCTGTTCTGTGTTATCTCTATGTTTTAATGTCAGCATAACCGCATAGAACTGAGCCACAAAAGTATGGCAACCATGCTGCTTCCATGGTATATGAGCTGCCCTTCAGAGAAAAATGAAACTTGCAAACTTTGTAGGAACAGTTCTTCCAGCTAGGGGATGAGGTGAGCTCCAAGCCTGCCCTGCCCTCTACACACTGCTGTGGCCTGTTCTGTACACACCATGCCAGCTAGGGGTAACGCTGATGAAGTGGGCTGTAGACCATGAAGGTTTATATTATAATTTATTTATATTATAATTTATTTTAAGTGACACAAGGCTCTTTGATGTAAAGGTATTGTCATTTACAACTGGCTGACATCCATGCTCCATAATAATATTAATAAAATATGAAAAATAAAAATTTCCTTCATATGAAAAATAGCCTTTAAAATTGTACCATTTGTATTACAATAATAAACTTGGGAGATTAAAATGATTCACATAATGTGCCAAAAAGTGCCATGATATATACAAACTAATGAAAGCTGTCAAATATAGTGCATATACCCTTTATGCATGGCAGGAGAGGAAGCTGAACACCTTCCATATGCGCTGTCTCCGACGTATTCTTGGCATCACCTGGCATGACAAAGTCTCAAATGACACAGTATTGGAACGTGCTGGAATCTCTAGCATGTTCACACTTCTGAAACAGCGGCGTCTACGCTGGCTTGGGCATGTCGTGAGAATGGCTGATGGTCAGATTCCAAAAGATCTCCTATATGGAGAATTAGTGCAGGAGAAAAGCGCCCAAGAAGGAGACCACAGCTGCGATACAAGGACATCTGCAAGAGGGATCTAAAGGCCTTGGGAATGGACATCAACAGCTGGGAAACCTTGACCTCTGACCGTTCAGCGTGGAGGCAAAAGACCCAGCATGGCCTTCTCCAACTGGAAGAGACACTTGTTCGGCAGGCTGAAGCAAAGAGACAGACCCGAAAGCAGCAAAACATGGGGCCTGGGCAGGGGACGGAATTTATTTGTCCTCAGTGTGGAAGGGATTGCCTCCAACTCTCAAATTGGCCTCTTTAGTCACACTAGATGTTGTTTCAGGACCTCCAATCAGAGCACGATACCATAGTCTTTCGAGACTGAAGGATGCCAATACAAATAGTGTATGTATCTGCTTACTGTCATGACAGTGCCACCTATGTGGGTGGCACAAGCGGTTAAGGCACTGTGCCTATTAACCAGCAGGCCAGGATTCGAGACCCGGGTCAGCCCCACAAGACAGGGTGAGCTCTTGTCCTTAGCCTAGCTCTGCGACGCCAGCTGGATCCAATCGTATTGGCTCTGCCTTTCCATTGGACTAATTCAGTGGAGTGGAGAGGGGGGATTTGCTGCTTGGGTAACAGCTTATCCTCCATAACAATCCAACCCAGGCTTTTGTGCTTCGCATGCAGTGTATGCAGCGCTGAGCACAACACCATAGTCTTTCAAAGACATAGCCTTTCAAGCACAATCCAGAGTAAGTGCCTCTTATGTCTTCCTATAGTTATTCTGAAACAGCAACATCTACACTGGCTTAGACATGTCGTGAGAATGGCTGATGGTCAGATTCCAAAAGACCTCATGTATGGAGAATTAGTGCAAGGAAAGCGCCCTAGAGGGAGACCACAGCTGCGATACCAGGACATCTGCAAGAGGGATCTAAAGGCCATGGGAATGGACATCAATAACTGGGAATCCCTGACCTCTGATCGTTCAGCATGGAGGAAAAAGATGCAGCATGGCCTTCTTCAGTTCGAAGAGACACTCACTTGGCAGGCTGAGACAAAGAGGCAGTCCCAGAAATAGCAAAATATGTGGGCTGGGTAGGGGACTGACTGTATCTGCCCTCAGTGTGGAAGGGATTGCCACTCTCGAATTGGCCTGTTGAGTCATAAAAGACGCTGTTTTAGGACCTCTACTTCTGGGTGCGATACCATAGTCTTTTGAGACTGAAGGATGCCAATGAGGGATAAGGAATTGCAATAAGGAAGTAGCAACTAAATAGGTTTATATCACTTTCCAAATAAAATTCTCCAAGTGGATGTATAAAATAAAGACGTAGCTCCAGTCTGCTGCTGCTTCTGTGATTTCAGCCTTTACATTATGTTTGAGCATCAGATTGTGGTCAGCCATCCATCTGGGAGAATAAAATTTTCACCAAAGCAATAGAGAAAATGTCCTCCTAGGACACAGTTTTCTCCCTTTGCTTCACCAAGCACAAATGGACCACCTGCTAAGCTTTTTGACCTCACCTATTCTAGTAGGCTACTTCTAAAGGAAAATATTGCTGTTAAGTAGATCTCAAGGACTGTGGCAAGGCACTACATCAGCTTCCTTGTATGCCAGCCAACCAGTATTAATTTATTTCAGTGTTCAGTGATACTGAGGTGCAGTATTGCACTACTGCAAGTATCCTGGCTTGAGTGAAATCTCCGAATGGCAGCAGACTGATGCACAGCAAGTAATGCAGGTAATGCACATCAAGTCACTTGCTGGAGTTTTCTGATTGCATTTTCACTCAACTATCACTTAGAAGAAGCAAACAATAAATTTGCATTCTGGATATTGTTTGCATTGTTTTGAAAGGACAGCGTCATGTTGTGTTGGTCATATAACTCTTCACAGAACCCTGGCTGTATCTGAAACAAAGAGTCTGACATCTGAGAAAAATATTGGTCTCTGCTCTGTAGCCTCATATGATTCATGTTCTCAGCATTGTGCATTTATTTTGGGTTACTGTGAGATAGATTTTTCTTTCTTGGAGAGCAAAAGACCATTGTGTGAAGAGAAAGTAGCTTATTTGTCAATAGCATTGACAAATGTTGTGATGGCTGTGAACATACATAACCTAAAAGATGGTGGTAGAAAGTTTTGAGATTTTTAAGGGTTATATGAAAACCCTGAGAGAGTTGCAATTTCATTTTTCGGGAATCAGAGGAGAGAGCAGCTCAGTGTCATGACTTAGAACCCGTTTCCAAGGGTCTGGAAAGAATACATTACAACCAATGGTTCCCAAACTGAGAGTTGTGGCTCCCCAGGAAGCTGCGTAACCCAGCCAGGAAGTCAAAATCCAGCTGCCTACAGTATATAGCATTGTAGCCCTAATAGGAAGCACAACAATAAATCACTGTTTCTAACCCTACAGGTAAATGAAACCATCCATAAATGCTCCATCATTCTGGGTATGCCTACAGTGTTCCCTAGCTTTAGCATAGCCTCCCTTGAATGCTATGGGTCATCCAGCAACCCATCTTTGAATAAGAGATAATTAAAAAACTGCAGCTGCCTTGTTCCCAATAAGCCGACTGAGATCTGTGCCAGCTCATGTCTATCAAGGCAGACATGGGTCCTATGTGTTGTGGCATGCCATACTGGTTGCTCAAAAAAGTTCCAGATATCTCAACAAAGATGCAGAATCCTGGACGAGCGGAAAAGGTAGCAAGTAGGAAAGGAAGAATGACAGCTTTTGAGGATTGGGTTCAGTGTGGGACTTTCTATGTGCTGTACCTAAAATCCATCTTCAGCCAGGAAGCTTCCTTGGTAACCTTGGCTAGTCACTTACTCTTAGCCTTACCTACCTCACAGGGTTGTTGCGAGGACAAAAGAGTAAGTTTCCTTAGGCATTTGCTTTACCATGAAAAATGTGGGGTATAAATCTCTTGAATGAACGAATCCTAGGTCCCAAACTGCAATATAGAGATAATGCTTACTCACCTTGCAGAGTGTTTGGAAGGACCACATCGAGAAAGAGATGGAAGAAATCAGCCAGCAGTGGCAGAACAGCATGATCTTGTGGGCAAATGGGTAGGTTACCATATTACTTGATAGGACTATTTGGGCTTAAACCAAAGATTCATGATAACTGGAATACTTCTGAAGGCTTTCCAGGCATCCTATTGCAACCATGAAGAATTTCTTAAAGATATTTTTAGAAGAAATTCAGTGAATGACTTTGTTACGTAACCATTCCACAAAATGAAACAAAATGCAAACAAAAGAAGCTGAGATATTTTCCCAAATATAGGAAAAGCAGAAAGAACAAATTAGCAGTTCTGCTGACTCTCACAGTATTCACAAAGAAATACAACAGAATTGAGGTCATAGAGATTTGGCTTATTTCGGGAAACGGCTTAAACTCTGAATTGCAAAATATATATATTAAAAAACTGGAAAGACACAGACTCAGCAAATTTGGAAGGGGTGCTGCTGCAACTGGGAATGGTGTATCTGCAAAAAGGAACAAGGAAGGATTTACAGAACCTCTGAGTAATGGAGTTGCAAAGGCAAAAGAGCAGGGAATAAGAGGTAGGTAAAAGACTACAGAGACATCTGATTGAACGAGGCTTGATAGTAAATGATGCCTGTGTGCACTGAGCTGCTTTTGATCAAATCAACTAGGCCCTTTCAACATTGCTCAGCTTATTCTTGGTTTTAATTTCAGGGGGATTTTCAGCAAATCTTTTATTCAAAGATAAGAGTTTCCAAATGTAAGCGTGAAGGTGGAGGAAAAATAGCAGAGACACTCAGATGTGTCACAATGAAGTTGAGAGTTACAGAAAAAAAAATTATGAATATGGTTGCCACTATTAGTTCATCTGCCTGCATTGTGTCTGGCAGCTATGTAATTCAGTGACACCATGATTCCAGGTTCATTTTAGGACACCCAAATACTTTTTAGCAAGTATCTCAGATAGTGGATTCATTACCAAACTATAGAATTATGAAATGGGAAAAACAGAGAATGGATCAAAAAACATAATAATAGACATAAGAAGAGAAACCTGGCATGGTTAATGTGGCTAGGTTTTATACTCTATGTTTGCACTGAACTATGAACAACATAGGCCAACTGTCTCCTCTGCTCCCTATCTTGATTTATTCCAATACAGTATCTTCTATCACTTGGCCATGGCTTCTGGGATTATATTATTTGTGCACTGATAGGCAAATAGCTGAAATCAATAAATGTGCTAGGAGAGCAGCTCAGTGTCATGACTTAGAACCCATTTCCAAGGGTCTTGAAAGAATACATTACAAACAATGGTTCCCAAACTGAGAGTTGTGGCTCCCCAGGAAGCTGTGTAACCCAGCCAGGAAGTCAGTGTTTCTAGGCCAGTGTTTCTCAGCCAGTGGCAGGTGGTACTTGAGGTGGTATCCAGTAGTATGTATGGAATTTTTTTTTCCCCAGCCCCTGTCACCTGGCAGTGAGACTAGGGCGAGTCTTCCTTCTGTGATGTAGGCACTCACTAAGAACCAATTTTTGTAAATTCAGAGCAGAAGGGGGTGAAAAGGGTGCAACATGTTTTCGCCCCCATACTTAACATTGAATAATCGCTGACTCATCAACACCCAGCCACAACCCCTTATCCTAGAAGTGTGAAATACACGGAGCATATTCCTTTCATGATGTGAGTATTCACTAAGAAACAATTGTTAGAAATTTAACCCATAAGGGAGTGCAAAGGGTGCAACCTGTTTTTGTCCCTATACTTAATATTGAAGACTGACTGCTCAACACCCAGCCTCAACCCCTAGATTGAGAAGCATGGAATTTGGGGAGTGTATTCCTTATGTGATGTAAGGACCATCTAAGAACTGATTTGGTGCCTGGTGTGCCTGCTGCTTGCTCTCTGGTATTGCCCAGTGCCTGGTGCCCAGCAGGAATGCCCACTGCACACTACTCATTGGTGCCTAGTGGTGCCCACTGGATGGTGGTGCCTACTATCCAATGAATTGGATAGTGGTGCCCAATGTCCATTTTTAGTCCAGTGGTGCCCAATGCCCACTTGTGTCCAGTGGTGCCTGCTGCCTGGTAGTGCCCAGTAGGGGTGCCCAGTGTCCACTGATGCCTACCACTGCCCCCTGGTATCTTCCAGTGCCCATTGGTGCCCAGTAATGCCCAGAGCCCAATGGTGGCTGCTGTCCAGTGCCTGCCACCTAGTAGTGGCAGCTGTGTCCTGAGCCCAAAAATATTCTTTAAATTTTTAACCTTACAATGACAGGTCAGTTCTGCTAATTGTATTTATGTCTTCTGAATAGGTCAGAGAACCCTACAGCTTGGAAATGGCCTAGCAGTCATGGAGCTCAAGCTCATACCCTCCTGCTTCATAAGAACATACCCAGAAGAGCTCACTGGAGCAGGCCAAAGGCCAATCCAGTTCAGATTCCTGTATCTCATAACAGGCCACCAAATGCCTCAAGAGAACACAAGAGAACATAGAACAAGTGCCCTCTCCTGCTTTTGGCATTTTGAGGTTGCCTACATCTAAAAGGTTTGAGGTTGCCTACATAGGTTGCACATACCTATCATGGCTTATAACCAGTGATGGACTTTTCCTCTAGAAATTTGTCCAATCCCTTCTTCAAGGCTTGATGCCATCACCACATCATGTGGCAAGGAGTTCCACAAGGTGTGGATGGAACATAAGAGAGTAAATGGAGAAAGGGAGGAAGGAAACCACACCTAAGAAGGTTTTTTGATGGATCCAATCTGGCAACAATAAATGGGAGGCATTATGACAAACAGGGAAAACTGTACACAAAATAGTATATTGGCATCTATTAACTGAGTTTAGGTCCATTTTCTACATATTTGTGAGGACAGCCAAGGTTCTCTGGAAGCCAGACAGAAAATTTCATTAGAAAGTTACACTTTTGCCAAATCCAATTTCAGTGACACACTCAAAAATCCATTTCAGAGTGTTTTTGGTCCTTTCCTCCAAAGTGAATTAAGAAATGAAGATAATGTTTTGCCAGTTGAGCTCTAATGCGGGTCCACAGCCCTGGTGTATGGTGCAACCCGTGGTCTGTGGTGCATTGCCCATGGAGGTTCTCAGCCCCGGCCTGGTCCAATTGCGCAGGCGCAGCCTTGGCAGCCAGGCTGCACATGCACCGTTAGCTCTGCCTATGGGGCAAACTGCACAGGTACAGCCTATTAGCTGGGCTGCACCTGTGCAGTTTGCCCTGGCTGCAAGGCAAACCTGGTTGTGTTTGCCCGGCTTGCCGAGCCAGGGCGAACTGCACCCTCAGCTGCCAGGTTGTACCTGCGTGGTTCTCCCTGCAGCCAGGGAGAACTGCACAAGTGCAGCCAAGCGCCAGGAGGGAACTGCACATGCACATCCTCCTGGGTCATGGGAAATGAATGTTGAGGACCACTGCTTTAATGAATAACTCATTATCTTGAGCATTAAAATTACCTACAGAAGTTTGGCCAAACCACCATAAAAACAAAGTAGACTCTGTGCTCTAATATGAAACAACATAATATAATCCAGGATTTCCCAAACTGTGGGTCAGGAGCCCATATGTTTAGGGTTTGGCACAATGCACCCAGGAGTGCTATTTTAGGAATCTTCAGAGATGCAGCCCTTGGACTAATCCACCTTCCTCATTCCATCTCCTGATTTCACTTTGGGAAAGTTGCCTCCTTGGCCAACACTTGAGTCAGTCCCCCAAGACTTTCATTACCATCCCACCTGCCAATTGACTGCCTACAGCAGGGCACGTGGTATCAAGAGCCCAACAAACTGGAGGAAGCAAAAGGCATTTTCATGTAGTCATTGTATTCTGAGGAGATGGATTCATTGAAACTCATCAGCGAACAAAATATTGAAAACATAAAGTTTATACTTTTTCTTAGTTGTGGGAAGCTGTTGAACTTTAAATGATGTTCCACATTTTCTCCAAAATGTGATGTGAAAATAGTTTTCATAGGTTACATGGTATCTTAGTAACCCCTGACTTCAAAAGTCTTTATTGAAAGAAAGATCACAAACTATTTGATTTTAAATCGAAGTCAAAGGATAAGTGTCAAGTCTTTAAAGAAACTATAGTGCAAGCTGAGCCATAAAATGCTGAGAATCAACTGTAAATTTTCCTGGCAGTTATGTCTGTAGTCTAAAAACTGAACTACAGAGAACATTGATGCAATAATAATAAAAAGCAATGCAGCATAAGCCCTTGACATGCCAGATTTATCACATTCGCTTTCACAAAAAAGGCATATGAGGCAAAATTGGCTGAGCAATGGATGAACAGAGTGTTGTTGGCATTCTGTATCTGTGAAGTTTGATTTTCATGCTACTTTTGGTGTCCACATGATATACCGTACTCACTTGTGGGATAGCTGCTTACGGGGAGCAAAGAGGGTTAGAATACAATTAATGTTCATGCTTCCTCTTCTTCTTTCTGTTGCCCACATCCCACCCATTCACCTCCCTGTTTTTGTCTCTCTGCCAGCAGATGTGCATGGCATCGAAGTGGCATTCAAGCAATCTTGCACCATATTCTGTGGCACATCCATCGTTGGCAAGCTTCTATCTCAGCGGAGCCACAATTGCTCTGGAATACATAAAATACACCAGTGTATCTCAAGGATAGGATTGTCATCAACTATATTAATAACCTTAGGGTCTGTGGGACAAAAGTAGTCAAGAATGTTTTCAGCTATTTTCCTTCCATGTTGCCTCAGGCTAGTCTATGTGATTCTTTTACGCTGAGCCCAAGTCAAGTGCAGAGATATTTTTATTCCCAGTGCTCAGAGAATACTGGCATAAAGTGCACAAGTATAATAGACAAAGAGCACAATCCTAACAATGCCTACTCATAAGTAAACCCCATTGTGTTCAATGGAACTTGCTCCCAGGAAAGTGTATTTAGGATTGCAATGCAAGTAAAATAAAACTTACAGATTTTTGGGGAGTATGGAGAAGCCAATTTTGGGAGTAGGGAGGTTGTATGGGGGGGCCAGGGTGCTAATGGGCCAAGGTTATCCACCAAAGGATGAGCACTCCCAAAAACAGCTCACACATGGTGATACTAAGGATAGGAGAGATATACCTTCTTCACTAATGGTCATTGCAGGGATAGTATAATCATGGTGAAGGAAGTTGGATCAAGGGCTCAATCCAGAGTAACTACGGGGAGTCCTTGCTCCAGTGTAAGAACAATTTGCTCTGGATTGCAATATGAATTTTCCATAGGTTTTCACTTGGTGGTGCAGTAACTACAGGTACACATAGTGCACAATCCTAACCATGTCTACTCAAAAGTAAGCTCCATTGTATTCAATGGTTCTTACTCCCAGGAAAGTGTCTTTAGGATTGTAGCCATAATGTCTCATCCATGCTCCTGTAGTTACTCTGGATTGTAGGGCTAGTCTTTGTGTGATCTCACAGTGTCCAGATTCTCACTGTGGTGGGCACAAGCCGACCTTGGATTTTAATATGCATTCCTTCCCTAAGACATATTTCAGTGTTGACTTCTGGTGTCAAGGAAGCAAAATCCATAAGTGTGTGAACACAAGTTGACTGGTAGCATGTCATTTTGGTCCAAAGTTGCTTCAAGAGAGATTACATTCATATTTTCACATGTGAAATGTCCACTAGAAAGTGACATCTAAATTGATCTTTACTTCTCACATTTTAAATTACCAGTATTTCTGTAGGCATAAATAAGTGAGAGAAAAGCCACCCAACACTTCAATCACTCTTCTTTTAAAAAATTGTTATTTGATGCTGCATTTTTTTGCTCCACTCCAGGTTCTCCAGAGCCTCTCTGCACTGACAGATACTCTTCAAACGGAGCAGAAAGAGCCCTGACAATTTTCTAAACTATCCCATTGAACATTCATAGCTGAGAGAGCTCCTGCAAGCATGTTCATTTTATCATCTAATTTTTGCAATTCGTGGAGCCTAAGTGTCCAATTCAACATCAAATTCCTGTTCCGTGAATTTAATAGCACTTAGTAAGGTACTTATGGAAATTTCACAGGTAGAAGTAATCTTTGTCATATTCCCCAGGGTAGAAATTACATGAAATGGGAGAGAATATGAAGCCATGGAGTGAGAATTCCCTAGGGACACCTCCCTGCCTCTCTGCAGTGTATTAGCAATCACGTCTCTAGAAGTGTAGGCATTATTGAAGCTTTCCTGACAAATTGCAAGAGAAAAACCTACCATGCTCCAAGTGCCTTCCAATGTCAAGGTTATATTCTCCTGATATTTCTTCAGAGAGTCATGGATTGTGTTTGTCAGGCTGCTCTATGATTATTTCAGTCTACTTATGGGGATGAATCCTAGATTACGATGGGTGGTGGTAGTTGGGCACAACAGTTTTTTTTAATCTCTTTGTTCCAAATATGAGTTATGTGCAAAGAGCATGATTTCTTGGAAACCTAGAAATGTGCAAAAATTTCAGTGGGGATACAGTCAGGCTGGATGCAAGGCAGACTAGAGTTATACAACATACATGATCTTTATTCTTTAACAGTTCCACTGCCAACCCAGACCTTTTATCTTAGAAGGCCTAAGTGTTGTGCCTCAGATTCCTCCCCTCTGCTACATTCCTTAAAGGGATAGTCTTCAGCAGTGTTTTTTCTGGGAGGGAAAGGGGGCGGTATTCACTACAGGTCATCAGCGTATGAATTAGTTGCCGGGGTGTTGGCAAATGGGAAAAGATGCCAGTACTGAGTACCAGTGAGGACCCCCAGAATAAAAGCCCTGGTTCAGACATGGAGCTGAGCACTCCACCATCTCTCCAATATTTCCACCTGCAACTGATGTGCTTGATTTGTCAACCAGTGAGATCTGGAGAGCATCTCCTCACTATCCCATTCATAACACTCTGGGTCCACCACTTCTGCATCTGGTTCTGGAGTCATAGACCTAACCAGCTTCCCCCTCCCATCTCCACTCCTTGACTGATAACATAGACAAGGACCCATCATTTACAGAATGAATATTGCAAGCACAGTCCTTCAGCACATAGAACTAATTATATCTTCAGGCTCTAGCCACAGAATTGACGGTTTCCTTTTTTTAAAAAAAAAGTGAAATCACATCACACCTTTTCAAACAATGCATACCTCTACTTTAAAAAGAGATGGTTGAGGGCCCTCTCTTCACTGGGAGGCCAATTAATGAATGCTTAGCGATTCTATATGATTCTGATGCATTAGCGGTCCTGGCTCCCATGCTGGGGACTGGGAAAGGAATTATGCCTTCTTGCCAGGAAATAATTGTACTGACATCTTCATGTCACCACGATTATTTCCTGAACCATGCTATAGCCATTCTCAGCATGGGTCTATATCTCTCTGGCCCCATCCTTCTCCCCCCCCCTTTTCTTTAAGAAGGAGGGTGGATGGCTGGAAAAGTGGGGTGACCATATAGAATGGAGGACAGAGTGCCTCCTCTACTGTTTAGCAGGGAGAGAATAAACTTCCCTCTTTGCCCCAACACAGTGTCTCTCACCAATAAGGGGCACAATTTTTTATTTACCTGATTAAGGGTGCAATCCTAACCCAGGCTGGCACAACTCATCAGTCTTCCCATTCCTGTGGTGATATAGGGAGGCAAGCTCATGTTTGTACACCAGCGTAACCCTCCCACAGAGTAGTGCAAAAGTGTCTTATGGCATTTTGTGATACATCCAGGTCAGCACTGGACTTATGCTGGGGCTCAGGCCTCCTTAAGTGGGGATTCAGATTGCAGCCCAAATTTGACATTGTTGTGTGTGGAGGGTGCTACAAAATCTTTGATCCGGGATAGCAGATATATGACTTAGCTATGCCACTATCTGGCAGGAAAGATGGGGAGGAGAAAGAGAAAGTGGGTTTTCCCCAAAATTTCTTTTTAGAAAGCCCAGGCATGACATCATTTTCAGTTGTACATCACTACAGGCACCACATTTTGAGCTTTGCAATGGGTTACACAATCATTAGCTGCACCATTGCCTACCACCATAAACACTCGAAGCACCCACACTGCTACTTTACCTTCTCCATAGGGTGATCTATGGCACAAGATTTCCCAGCTGCTGCAATGTTCACAGCAGAATGATAGCAAAGCCAGGGCAATAGCAGATTTCAATATGAGCTGACAGATTGTGAGATCCATCAGCAGATTGCATGAATCAGATGCGCCCATTGGCCTCATTGCAAAGTATACAATCTATGTTATCGTATCTAACTTGTTCCACAGATTTTAAAAGTGCTTAGTCATGACTTTCTTAGGTCACAATCCAATACATATAATGCATGGTTAACAAGCAGATAAAGCTTTAAAATCCAGTTCTCTGAACACGGTAAACTCTCTGAGCATGCAGGAAGCCTGCTTCTTTACAATTGGCACTGAACCTGAAACCTCCTGAAAATGCTGCTCATGTTGCACAAGATATTTCAGATCCGGGGGAAATGATTTCTGTGTTCTGTGTCACTCCCAATGGAAACACAGAAGTTGGCATGAAATGAGCAATTAAATAAAAAATAATGTCCTCCATATGTCTGCAAGGAGAGCTGTGTACAAGGAAAGGATTACTCTGTCGATTCTCCTTCTCTTTCTATTTTGCACTTCACAGGCATGCTGAAAAGTTAAAATGTTTCAACACAATAACCTCGGTGCATTGAAACTCTTCTGACAAATGATCAAAGCACAGGGCGCATAACAGCTCAGTGGAGAATGCTTGAGATGGTGACGCGCTTGCGCTAAAGGCACAAGAACTGACAAGTCAGTTTGTAGTCAGAATAACTTTGACAACTGTCGCATCCATGAAAACAAGGCTCAGGGTCTAGTTCAGAGGCAGATAGCAAAAGGCACAGAAAACGCTTTAGGTGTCGTAGACATATTTAGAAACTGGAGTCAAGTGATTCTCATGAATACCAATATTTCCTCCTCTTTTTAAGAGAACATCTGCTTGCCATTGCAGGATATAAATAATGGGGGAATGAAATTAATTTAATAGATTATAACAGTGACATATGAATAACACACTTTGCTAAACAGAAGGGCTGCGTCACTTTGTAAGCAAGCAGAAAAAAATCTCTTAAAAATGATTGCCATATAAACAAACATGAGGCCCACATAGCCCTGTCCCAAACAGACATCTGTCACTTAACAGATGTCACACTAATAACGCAACCATACAATTCTTCTCTCCAGTAAACAAGGACAATAGATCTGTTTTGATGGATTTGCAGAGTGAAGACTGGATAAAAGACTCTGATGCCTAATCTCAGGCTGTTCTACATAATCACTGCTTAGTTACAGTATGATTTCCTCTAATAGGTTTGTCCTCTAAGGATGTACACATTTATCATCTGAAAAAAAATCAAAAATTTCACCAAATTAACCATTTTCTTCACTTATTACCTTTCCTCTTGAACATCTGCTAGAAAAAAATGTTCTTCCATTGAATTTATTCTCATCAACATTTTGATTTTGGAGCTTGGAATCTTTCATAATGATGGAATGACAATGCCTAAAGTGATGTTTGCATTGAATTATACTGATCCCAAATGCACAGTCATAAAATAACTACCCTTACTGATGACAATGAGGTGGTACGGGTGGGTAGAGGACATAAGGGGAGAAAGAAGAGGGTAAATCTCTTGTATTCCTTAAGCAAAGAATACAAGAGATTTACTCTCTTCTTTCTCCCCTTATGTTCTCTACCCACACACACTACCTTATTGTCATCAGTAAGGCTTGCTGGGCTCAACTGGAGTGTGCCAGAAATCTCCAACCTTCCCTTTTTGGTAGCCACCCCCATACTTTTTGATGGTCACCACCAGTGGAACATGCATTTTAATGAGACACAATAGGATTGGGCCATGGGTCACATTTACTTATAGATGTGATGTAATCTTCCCAACAGCAGAATATAGATGGGTGAATCTATATAGACTACAGCATGCTTGCACACTTGCCTTTGACCTGCACCTCATTCTCCTGCCACTTTTCAATATAGTGCCCCTTATGTTTAATAACAGTTCCTACAAGAAATAGCACTGATAGGAATTGTAGGGATTGTGGGCTGCACTGGTTGCTATAACATTACCAGCTAAAATTTTGAAAATCTTATTAGTTTGAATAAGGTCTTCATGTTATATATCATTTGATACATAATTTCTTACAGAATGCAATGAAATAAACAATATTAAAATATTTATATTCTATCAAACATTATAGTCAGAAAAATATCAGGGGAGGAGTGACAGTGTGTAATTCCATTATTGTCCAAGGTTGCCCCCCTATGCATGGGAGAAGGTCCATTATGGGCATGGCATACTGGCTTTCCATACAGCAGTGGTCTTCAAAATGGGGGTCAGGACTCCCTTGGGGGGTTGCAACTACATTTCAGACAGGTCACAGAAAGCTGGGTGCAGCCATCTTGGTATTTGGCACAGGGCACTTTTAATGTCACTTCCAGCCATGAAATCACTTCTGGGGGTGGTCCCAGACAGATTGATGTTCTCAGATGGGGGTCCCAGGGTGAAATGCTTAAATACCGCTGCTATACAGGGTGATACATACCCCTATAATGCCACTAAATTGATACTAAAGGTATTAATGTGAAATTCTTACTTGCTCAATTAGGATTATATTATGCCATATGCTTCACTGCATTTTTAGCAATAAGAAATGCTTGCAAGCATAATGGGAAGGAACAATCAGGCATTCCTCTTTGATTTTGCCATTTTCCCCCATGTTATTTATTTATTTATTTAGGGTACATAAGTTTTGCAGTGTACATTTTACCTCCAGAATGAGATTTGCAGATTTAATTAATCCTTTTTAAAATAATTGCTTGTCTGGTAATCCCATCCGTTCAGCAGAAGTAACAAAACAAAACAAAACAAAACAAAATAAATGGTTCTTGACAGCAGAACAATTAGGGACATGGTTATGATTAATATTCTGCATCATCATTTGCAGAATTTTATGATATAAACAAAAGGATGGCAAGAAAATCACAGTTTCTATGGATTTTCTCTTTTCTTCTACTGACAACACAGCACAATCCTACCCCTGGTACGGCCAACACAAATCCTGGCACATACCGTGCTGGCCTGGAGATGTCACAAAATTGCCATACAGCATTTCTGCCCCACTTCTGGAGGGTTTAGACCAGTGCACAGATGTGTAACACTTCTCCATGCCACTGCAGGAGAGGGAATATGGGTGATTTGATATGAATCCTAACCTAAACTCAGGATTTTGCCCTGGGACCCACAAATCATGCAAGAGGCTCTCTCGTTTAACAGGCATCTAGGACGCTATGGATCTATGAAGACATATGGATACTGCAACCACAGATGGCAGGAGACCTCTGTAGTCATGTGGTTGTGGATCACGTGTATGCATATCACCAACAGCTGAACTTCTTCCATCAGTGAATTAATCTGATTTCAGAAATCATGATGCTGGTGTGATACTGGTTTTTTCCTGCAGTAAAATTTGTGGTAAAAATATGGAGAAATTTCATATTTTATCATTTAATAAAAAGCCTCTGTCTGGCTTCCCCTACCCCATTTTTTCAAACTCCCCAATCTGACAAGCTGGGAATATTCTAAATGTCTACTATACCCATTATTTTGCCTAAGTCTTCCTTCCTGTTCCACTAAAATGTATTCAAATCCCTTCCCCTCATGTTTCCAACTTCTCAAAAAGGGTACTGAGCATGTTTTGATCAAATTATTGTTCTTGATGTTCCCTCTCTGAAGGCCAGAATCAGAGTTTCTCCAATTAACAATTCTCTTTTCGGGAAGAGAGAGAGCTCCTTGGCAAACACTCTGGCACTCTCTCGAAAGGAAATTCAGAGGCTTGTTTATAAATTAAAATGATGCATTTGCAAAGCTACTGAAATGGAATTTTCCCTTGTGGAAACCAAATAAGAATCCAATCTTTCGAGGAGCAGACGCTCCCCAAGGCCTCACCGTCTTGCAAATCCTTAATTTGCTAAACTGGACAGGCTTCTGTTTGCTATTCATGTGAGCTTATTTTTCTGCACTTGCTATTTATGCATGTATGGGTGCACAAAGGCTGGAAGATAAAAGCTGGAATAGCTAAAGAACACGACAGGTATAAGACTAGAATTCTGTCTTTTTTTAGCCATTTTTTCACCTAGACACCATTATTTCCTTCAAATTACCCTTTTGGCTGCTCCTTCAGATTCTTTCTATTTAACCTTAAAATAATTGGGAAACGAGTGTTGAAAGGTCTTAGAATCCCCTCGTAAGTTCAATTAGAAGCTCACCTTAATGGAAGATGCCACGCAAGAGGGCCAGCCTCTTTTTTGCATTGTTAGACTGATCTTTTTAAAAAGTCACCTTCTTCCTTTTACTTATTCCAGTTTAAACAGTAAGACTTATAACCAGTTCTACTCTCATGTTCACAGGTAAATCCCGTGGTTATATTCCATGCAAAGCAATATGTGCTGTGTTGAGATTGAACACTTTGAAACTGACTTACCCCCCAAATCCAGAGTAACTACAGGAGCACATAAGAGACTTTATGTGCACCCGTAGTTACTGCACCACCTAGTAAAAACCTATGAGAAATTCATATTGCAATCCAGAGTAAGTTATTCTTACACCGGAGCAAGGACTCCCATAGTTACTCTGGATTTTGCCCTATTAAGTAGCCTCAAAGAGGATGTGTTTGGGATCTCTGGATGAAGAAATCCATGGGTCCCTGTCTCACTGATTATGGTGATCACATGTATAAATATCAAACTGAACAAAGCAAAGGCAAAATTGTGCAGCTACATGTATACAACGTATCACAACACCTCTTGTTCCAGTGTAGTATCAAACATTCCACCCAGCATAATATTGCCTTTGAAAACATGCCAGAAATCACCTTGTTGACTAGAACCCTTCATGTGGTCCTTCACAGTAAACAGATTCCCTGTGTTTCTGCCCTGACATTGTGCACATCAGATGTTCCAGAACAGACAAAAATAAATCAGCAGCGCTGTCAAAATTTTCAGAAATTGATTGCCACGTTGTAGTTGAGCCCCTTTTATTTACTCTTGTAAGAAGGACAAAAAGAATCCACAAGGGCTGGCCTCTTGCAGATCTCATCTTGAAGCTTTGATGCGGTCTTCTTTCTTATTAAATGTGGATGTGGGCTCCCTCAGGGTATTTGCAGATTCAGAGCCATATAAGGTTAATTTTTTAAAAGTTATTTGTGTCACCACGTTCTGTCTCAAATAAAGAGCTGCAAACATGCAAATACTTATTACAGCACATTTTAATACATACTGTTCCCTAAGGAGTCAGCACAAGAGAGACTGATGCTTTATTTAGAGGCAAACAGTAGCCTGCATAAAGGTCATGACACCCATCGACAAAATCAAAGCCATATAAGAGTTGACATTGTCAGTACTCCCATACATCACATGGGGATAAGTGGGGAGAAGAAGGGATGAGGGATAAGTTGTTCATAAAGTATCAGTTTTCAGTTTTCACAGCTGACTAGAGAAACTGAATGAGAACCAGTGATGAAGCAAATGGCACAAGTTTACAATGTGGGCAAATATCTTTGGCCTATTCCAGCAAGACAAAAAAAAATATACATACACACACACGTATATATATATATATATACATACACACACACACACACACACACACACACACATACATACATACACAGTGGCACCTACACGTAACAAATGTCTCAAGTAAAGTATGTTCCACGTAGCAAACAAAAATTTCTCTAGGATTCTGCTTCATGTAACAAACTGCGCTTCATGTAACAAACACACTCGTTGGCAGTTGGGGCAGACGCGCTACTGTGCAAAGGAAGGAAGGGGGGAGCTCAGCTGAGGCTGCTGGGGAAGAGAGCAGAGAAGAGGAAGCCTTGCAAGCGGAGCTGCTCTGAAACCTTGCAGTGTGTTTGGCTTTGAGAGAAAGGGGAGGAAGAATTAATTTTTTTAAAGCAGGGTTGCCAACTGACTAGAGAAACCCCAGCCTCCCTGCTCCTATGCCTTTGTAGATGAATCCACCAATATATGCACAAAAAGCATATATTTCACAACAAGAACTTGAGTTGTTCAGGTTTGGGGCCTTTCATCCAGCTGTTGTCAAAGCAGAGGAGCAGGGGCTGGGTTTAAAGTTTAAAGTTGGCTACCTTCTCAGGGTAGGAATGGTGGGATAACTCCTGGCTTCTTAAGTTTTAAGCCTTCAAGCCCAGTTGTGTCCACTCAAAAGCATTATAGTCACTGGAGCTTATATTGTGTAAGGGGGCAAAAGAAAGGAGGCTGACAGGCCAAGCCTCTGCATGACTGCCTGAGAAAGGCTAGCTGCTTGGATCACTTAAACATGGGCCTTTTGGGTTAGTTGCAATGAGATCTGTGCAAAGATTAAGTACAGGAATGCAACACAAGTGTTTTTAGCATATTTTAACATGTCCTACATTTTGGGGGGTGTCCTACAATTTTTAACCAGCTAGGAATTTTGGCTTGAAAGATAGGAATTTTGGGGAATTGGGGGGGGGGTGGAATTTTGAGTTCGGCATCTGGTCACCCTGGCCTAGGGAGAAATTCTTTCTGTGATTTGGAGTTTGGAAAACAATTTTACATTATATATTATAAAATATTGATAGCATTTTTATTAGAACTTCCTAGAAATGATACCTTACCCTCAGAAAATGATTGTTCACAGCATTATTTAGGAGAAACCTTGATGGTTAAACCTGCAGAAAAGTGGACCTATTTGGTAATCCAAATATTCATTCATTAATTTGTTCACACTATTTTTCTATCTCTTTTCCCCTAAAGGACCCAAAGCAGGCACCCAAAAGAGTTCCTTCAGGGGGACCTGAAGTAGGGACCCAAATATACCCAAAATAATAAGAGACGACAGTCCAATGGCCTCGAGCATTCAAGCCTCAGTAGTAAAAGTTTAAATAGGAGTTTAAATTAAATGCTTGGCTTTCCAAGCCTATTGTGTAAATGAATCAGTGACTTATATCACAAACCTGCAAAAAAAAAGCAATTAGATTGAGTTGTAAAACAGAAAACTAGCTGACGGCAATTTCATTTTGGTCCTGCATACTTTCTAAAAAGTCCATACTTTGAAATGTGTGTGTGAGAGTCAGCAATCTCTTCCAAAGCAATACATTGAAATACTAGTTAAACTAGAATTTGTGCTTTCCAGACTATGTTGATAGATATTTCTGTCGGGGTAGTTTAGAATGTGAAAACAATTTATTACCAGTCTGAAAAACACCTTCCAGGCAATAGGGGGACAAAAAATGCACTTCTGAAATTTTGCATCATGCTTCATTCCATTAAATTGGGCTGTGAAGTGTAAAATGTATCAACCTGGTATTACATAGTCCTACTATACCCTCAAGATATGTGGAAAGTTTAACTTAAAATGAAGTTCGGTTAGGTTTTACTTATTTAGGTTTAAAAATATTAAGCTATTTCCTGAAGGCAATTTTTAAAAACAATTTGATGGAGTTGAAAAAGAGACATTTGGGGCTAAAACTACTTAGAAGCAATTAAAAAAAGCAAGCAATTACTCTTATCAAAATTTTGCTTGAGGATCTCTTTTGCCTTTCCTAATAGTTCTGCTTCCTGTAGCATAACAATAGGGAGTGAAGAAAATCATCCAGCTTCTGTTAACGAACTGGAAATGAGAGCTGCTCCTTTGGTCCTATTAATTATTTTATTTACGCTAGAACAGGTGGTCGGAAGATCAATTTGAGTTAATTGACACTGAGGTGCCTGGTCCAGATTGCAAAAAACACATGGTCAGCAATCCAACATACAGTGAATCATATTAAAGTACAGCATGTTTTAATGGGAAATATGCTTAAGCATTCATTTGACACCTAATGGTCTTCCATCTTTTTTTAAAAAAACTACAGGATGTGAAGTATTTAACACACTCCAATTAAAAAAAATTTAAAATGTTACCACACTTCCAAACAGGGCCATAGGTAGGGGTGTTGGCCCCCTCTGAGCCAGCAGCCTTCCCCTCCCAGCATTTTTCACATACCTATCCTAGTTTTTTTTCCAGTCTCTTATTTGTGCCTGTTAACCAGCAGGCCAGGGTTTGAGACTTGGATCAGCCCCACTAGACAGAGTGAGCTCCTGTCCTCAGCCCAGCTCTGCGACGCCAGCTGGATCCAGTCATATTGGCTCTGCCTTTCCATTGGACTAATTCAGTGGAGTGGAGAGGGGGGATTTGCTGCTTGGGTAACAACCTATCCTCCATAACAATCTAACCCAGGCTTTCGTGCTTCGCATGCAGTGTATGCAGTGCCGAGCAGTCTTTCAAGACCAGGGATCCTCAAACTTTTTAAACTGGGGGCCGGTTCACTGTCCCTCAGACACTGTCGGGGGCCGGAGAGTGAGAGGACTTATGTAGGACAAAATGGAGGATGTCCTACATTTTAAAAATGTAGGACATGTTAAAATGAAGCAAAAATGCTTGTATTGCTTTCCTGTACTTAATTTCAACACTTTTGAAATAGAAAAACTTTTAACATGCCTGATTCTCACCCAGACATGCAAGACGCCCTCAAAGCAGTTTCCAGCAACATGTTACTTCAACATATTTAACTTAACATATTTTTCATGTCAGACTTAAGACATATAATTGTAAGACACCCTCAAAGAAATTTGCAGCAACACAAGGAATGTCAGTGACATGCACTGACACACACCATGCTCTCTCTCTCTCTCTCTCTCTCTCTCTTACACACACACACACCCATGTATTCTTACACACACACACAAGCACAAGCTCACCTCAGTTTTGAGCTTGCTGTTCAGGAATTTTGCCCAAGCCTATGCATGTCTACTCAGGAGTAAGGCCCATTAGAGTCAGTGGGGCTTACTCCCAGGAAAGTAAGCCCAGCCCCCTGCATGTCTACTCAGAAGTAAGGCCCATTAGAGTCCATGAGGCTTACTCCCAGGAAAGTGTGGATGGGAAGGTGGCCTTAATAGCCCAGCTCTCTGCTTGTCTACTCAGAAGTAAGCCCCTGGCAGCTGGGGGGCTGTGAGAGAGTGGCAGGAGGCATGCATGCCAGCCTCAAGCCCCTGGTAACTGGGGCAGCCACGCAAGGGTGGTGAGAGGCACACGCGCGCCAGCCTGAAGCCTTGGGACGGTCACGAGAGAGCAGCAGCAGGAGGCGTGCGCGCCAGCCTCAACCCGGGCCCCTGGCAGCTGGGGCGGCTGTGCACTCCAGCCTGAAGCCCCTGCTCCAGCTGCGCGCGCAACATTTAAAAAAAAATTTTAAGGGCCAGCTTGAAGCTGCCCAAATTCCGGAGCCTGGAGGGGCTCTCTCCCTTTGCACAGGGCTGCCACGACTGGCGGATCTTCGCCGCGGCAGCCTTGAACTGCCCCCAAGTGCCCACAAAGCGCCTCCCAAACCCCCCAAAAGACCGGCGGGCCGGATTGAGGCCTCTGGCGGGCCTGATCTGGCCCCCAGGCCATAGTTTGAGGATCCCTGTTCAAGACTGATGGAGGCCTGCTTTTAACTTTCAAATGGATGTACTCAATTTGGTTTAGGTTCCCTGAGTATTCATCCCTCCCTGCAGACAATTTGGTCCAAACAGGTCAGGTCAAGGCCAAGGGGCCATCAGCAATCCTCTTTTGCATTACAAGGAAGAATGCAAAACTGGTCTGGCTGGTCTGTTTTTCCAAGGAGGGACAAGAAAGATCATGCCCAACCCACTACAGGGTCCTAGAGGCTGCTTCTCATCTCTGGTCTTCTGGCATCATTTGGGAGTAAATGAGAAAATATTCTATTCTGGATCATGCAAATAAATTGTTACAAAGCTATTGATGATAGGGGTGGAATGGGGTGAGGAGAAATCTTTGGAAAAAACCCTGGATGGGTTTTTGCTTTGGTGTATATTTTTGCTGCAAGCCCCTTAATGGGCTTGCCCACTTTGCCCCCCCCCCCCGGCGGAATGGTTTGGCCGGAGGGAGATGCTTGCAGCCGATTGGCTGCTTAGGGCAAAGGGGGTGTGGACTGGGGACGAAGCGGGCGCGCTCGCCCGCTTCCCCTCAGTCTTCGCCAGAGCGGCGTCCTGAGCGGAGCTGTTTTGGCTCGCTCCGGACCTCGCTCTTGGGAGTGTCGGCTCCCGCGGCGACGACAGGGGCGGTCGTTGGGGAGGTTCGTCTGCGGACGCCCCCGTGTTTGACGCCCCCGCTCCTTAGGACGCTCGGTCCTTGGCGTCCTCTCGGGGCCGGGTTTTGGGCCCGCTTCGCTGGGCCGCGTGGAGTGCGGCGGCCATTTGCCGGTGGTGGCCATTTTGGGGGCAGCGTCTTCTCGGCAGCCATTTTGAGTGGCGGCCATTTTGGGCTGCCTCGTGTTGGGGGCCATTTTGGTCGGGCCTGTGGGGCCTTCGGCCTAGTGCCTTGCGGGGGTTGGCTTTAGGCCTCCTCCCTCCCCCCCCTCTTTTTGGCTTGTCATTTGGGGGCTGCTGCCAGGGTTGGCTTCAGGCCTCCTCCTTTCCCCCCCCCTTTTTTGGCTCATCATTGGGGGTTGCTGCCAGTGTCTTCGAGGGATCACTCCCATTGGTTCTCCGGGCTTCGTCTGTTGCTGACATCGTTCCTGCTGCTGCTGTTCCTCTTGCTGCTACAGGAGCTCATATCCTTTCTGAGTCAATAAAGTTTACACTCAGGGTGTGGGCTGGTCCTTTTGGGTGACACATGGGGAAGCGGCTTCAGAAACGGGGGGGTAGAGCCCCACGGCCCCCCACTCCTTCTCCTCCACCTCCGGAGCCAACCTCCTCGGATGAGGAGTTGGAGGCTCTTGACCACAGGGCCTTAGTTGAGCGGTGCAAGGCCTTGGAGAGGGAGGCTAAAGAAAGGGAGGCAAACAAAGGTGATGGGGCATCGGTGTCTGCAGCTGCCCCTGCGCCTCGTGTGTTTACTAGGAAGGGACGGGGGGCACTAATGTTCACGGCTCGCCCTTCTAGGTCCGGCAGCCGGAGGCCTTTGGCCCAGGATCCCCCTCAGGTACCAGGTGTGTCCAGTGCCCCTTCCTCCACCTTAGACGGGGCTGCTGCAGGTGAGGATGTTGAGGTAGCTGATGAGCCTGAGGTGGTGGGATGTCGGGATGAGCCATATGAGTATGGACCCCCGCCTGCGAAGCGGGCAGTTTCAGCCGTGCCTTGGTGGGGCTCGGGATGGGGTGGTCCTTATTATGCTTGGCCGTCCGTTGGTATGGTTCCACCTGATGTCCCTTGGTGTGCTTGGGGTTTACCACGCCCCCCTCGCCGATCTGCCTATGATGGGGATCGTCTGAGGGTGGGGGTGCCTTATGGTCCGACTTGGGAGGAGGTTTACCGATTGGCCAGGCACTCTGACTATGAGGATGGTCCTGAGGACCGTCCTTATGGCAGTATTGACTTGCCTTTGGGTGGCCACCTTGCAATGTCGGTGAAGGAGAAGATTTGGAGAGGCGATTACGTTGACCTCTTCAGTCTTCTTCATGTTGAACCTGAGCGGGTTCCTAAGGTGGGGGAACCCGAGCGTGATCTTGAAGCGTCTCGCAGGCGCAAGATAGATCACAATTGGACGAATTGGTTATATGGCTATTGTATATATATGGCCGTGGTCGTCCAACTCAGGCCGAAAAGGGCTCCGGCTATGATTAAATACCTTGATATTATTCACCGGACCTTGAGGGATTTTGGGGGAAATGCCTGGTTGCAGTATGACCAGAATTTCAGGATGCGGGCTGCCAATGACCCGTCCCTGGACTGGTCGGTCCCCAAGTTCGAGCTGTGGATGCAGGTTGCGGCTACTGCCAAGCCTGTACAGGGTGACCGCTCTGATAGTGGTCACCTCATAGCACGTAATGTGCCACAACCCAAGGCGTCTTCGGGCGCCTCGGGTGTTCAAGGGCAACGGCCGTGCTATGAATTCAGCTCGACTGGGGCCTGCTCCAGGGGTGGCTGCCCCTTCAGCCACCAATGTGCGGTGTGCAAGGGGAAGCACTCTGCATTCAGTTGCCCCAAGGGTAAAGGTTATGGCGGCACTGGGGGAAGAGGTGGTAGGAAAGGTGGGGGGAACCAGCCCCCCCCTCCTCCCCCAGCTGCAGGAAAAGGGGCCATCGCCGATTAGGGTTGAAGTTTTGTCTGCCCTCTTAGCTGCTTACCCTAACAGGAGTGCAGCTGATTACTTGTTGAACGGGTTTCGGGATGGGTTTGGCATTCCTTCTCCCCGCCCGGGTTCCCCTTGTTGGGCTCCCAACCTCAGATCAGTCATTGGTATGGAGGAAGTGGTACGTCAGAAGTTGGCTAAAGAGGTTGCTGCCGGTAGGGTCTTGGGCCCGTTTCCTTCCTCCCCCTTGCCTAATTTGAGGGTTTCCCCTTTAGGGGTGGTGCCCAAGAAGGCGCCCGGTCAGTTTCGCCTTATCCATCATTTATCATTTCCCAAAGGGGACTCTGTTAATGATGGGATTCCCCCTCACCTCTGCTCAGTTAGGTACACGTCATTGGATGAAGCTGTTCGCCTTTTGCGGACTTGCGGGCCCGGGGCCTTTATGGCCAAAACGGACGTTGAGTCGGCTTTTCGGCTACTTCCTATTCATCCTCTGGACTTCTGCCTGCTGGGGATGTGGTTTGAGGGGGGGTACTACGTTGACAGGGCTCTGCCGATGGGTTGTTCTGTTTCCTGTTCTGCTTTTGAGTCATTCAGCACTTTTTTGGAATGGGCTCTTCGTCATAGATCTCCCTTTGGAGAAGTTGCTCATTACCTGGATGACTTTTTATTTATGGGTAAGGCCGATTCTGAGGAATGTTCCCGACTTTTGGCTTCTTTTCAGTCGCTCTGTTCAGAGTTGGGGGTTCCGTTGGCACGGGATAAGACCGAGGGCCCCTCTACTGTTTTGACTTTTTTAGGCATTGAGCTGGACACTTCCGCTCAGTGTTCTAGGTTACCTCTGCCCAAGCTGGTTGTTTTGCGGGGTTTGTTAGAACAGGCCATGGTAGCCTCCAGATTGACCCTTAGGGAATTGCAGGTTTTGGTGGGGCATTTAAATTTTGCCTGTCGTGTGGTTGCTCCTGGACGTGCTTTCTTGCGGCGTCTTTGTGACGCCATGGTTGGTCTTAAGGCCCCGCACCATCGGGTGCGGGTCTCTTCAGCCATGAGGGAGGACATGAGGGTTTGGCTTGCCTTTCTGTCCGACTTTAATGGCACGTCTTTTTGGAGGGAGTTACAGCTTCTTCGGGCTGACCTGCAGGTCCATTCGGACGCAGCAGGCGGTCATGGGTTTGGAGTTTACTTCAGGGGGAGATGGTGTGCACATCCTTGGCCTGATTCTTGGAGGACCAGTGATGTGGTACATGATCTTACCTTTTTGGAGTTATTCCCCTTGGTTGTGGCTGTACACATCTGGGCGGATCAATTCCTGAACTCTACTGTTCGGTTTTGGTGCGACAACCAGGCTGTGGTACATGTCATAAGGAAGCAGACCTCTCGGTCGCCAAGGGTGATGCGCTTGGTTCGTGCTTTTGTTTTGCAGTGCCTGCGCATCAACTTGGTTGTTTCAATTAGGCATGTTCCGGGGCTGGAGAATGGGGTTGCCGATGCTCTGTCTCGTTTTCAGGAGGAGCGCTTCCGGCAACTCGCCCCGGCTGCTCGTTCGGAACCGGACCCCATGCCCGAGTGGCTTTGGAGCCTTGGACCGTGAGGGCCCAGAGGTTGATACTGGGTTCGCTGGCTCCTTCAACTAGGAGCAGCTACGAACGTAAGGTGGGAGAATTTGAGGCCTTTTGTCAGGCCAATGCTCTGCCGGTGGCTTGGCCTCTTTCTGAAGAGGCTGTGCTGCGCTTCCTGCTTTTCCTTTTCGAATCAGGTCTTCACCCTCGCTCTATCGCTATCTATCTGTCTGCTTTAGCTTTTGGGGCTGGGTTGCAGGGTGTTTCCGACACCACGCAGAACTTTAGGGTACGGCATATGCTTGAAGGCATGCGCCGGGACCGACCGGTGGAACCTGATAAGAGGAAACCTTTCACCCTGGATATTTTGAGTGGTTTGATGGGGGCCTTTGCCAGGTGCTGCAGCTCGGACTTTGAGAGAGACCTTTTTAGAGCTGTGGCTATGGTCATGTTTTTTGGGGCCTTCCGGATTGGTGAGGTTCTGGTGAGGTCTCGTTCGGCTGACCCAGCTAATGTGTTGTGGTGGTCTGACTTGACTCTTAGTTCCTCTGAGTGTGTTCTCCATCTACGAAGGGCCAAAAATGACCAAAGGTCTCGGGGTGCACTGATCAGGCTTAGGGCTATCCCACGCCACCCATTGTGCCCGGTTGGGGCTCTTACCCAATATAGGAACAGGGTTTTGCATTTCGTAGGCCCCCTATTTCAGCACGCTGATGGGGCGCCTCTCACATTCTTCCAGTTTCGGGCAGTGTTGTCATGGGCATTGACCACTCTTGGTCTTTCCCCTAGCTATTACAGCGTTCATTCCTTTCGGATTGGCGCTGCTACTTTGGCATCGACCATGGGTCTGCCTGAGGAGGTTATCCGGCGCATCGGCCGATGGCGCTCGGGTGCCTTCAGGTATTACATCCGCAAGTGACTCCTTTGAGGGGTGCCTTAGCGGGGTGGGGTGCCTAGTAGATGTAGCTTTGTTTTTGAGTGTTCGCATCATTGTTCAATGACTCTGTTTTTGTTCTCTTTAGAGTCATCTTCGCCCCGACCTCTTCGAGTACTGGTTATTGGCCATTCCATCCTCTTCTGGGCTCGGAGGAGGGCCGAACGTACCGGAGCTGGTTCCTGCCTCGGCTTGGCCCCGGACGTGCAGTTGTTCTGGGTGGTAAAGCGGGGTATGGGGTGGGGGCAGCTGCTGCCCATAGTTAATGGGTTTTTGAGGGACAACCCGCCCCCTGATGTTCTTTTGGTCCACCTAGGAGAGAATGATCTAACCCAAATGAGGACTTCGGATCTCAGGGTTCAGATTAAGCGAGATCTCTCTTTTGTTATGTGGTGGTGCCCAAACATCCGGATTCTTTGGTCATCTTTTCTCCCGAGGAGGGTGTGGAAGGGTGCCAGGAGTATCCGGAAGATTGATTTGGCCCGTAAGAGGGTCAACGCCTATGTGGCGAGTTTTGTGAAGCGTTCGGGCGGGCTTGTCATTGTTCACCCTCATGTTCTTTGGCAGCTGCCCCATGTTTTTAGGGATGACGGGGTTCACCTTACCGATTTGGCCCTAGATGAGTTCATCTGGGATTTAGTCAGGGGACTGCTTGACTGTCTTTAGTGGGGCGGTGGAACCATGTTCTAGACAGGTTCCCCATGTGGCAGGTGTCGTGCTGGAGCAGGCAGGATAGGCCTTGGTGATTGCCTGAGACAGCAAGGGTCAGTGCGATGCAACGGGCTTATTGGGTCCCAGACCGGACGTAAGCCTAGGCGGCTAGCCCTGTACCTGGGATTTAGGCGAGGTCAACTGGGTAACTGGTTGACTGAGCGCCCAGCTGTCTCGACCTTCGGGTTGGTTATGATGGGCACCTTCTGTGTGAGGGTGTGACCTGAGCCAGGCTCTCGCCCGTCCCTATTTTTGTAGTGACCAGCACGACTTTATCAGCAGTCCCCTGTGGGTTATTAAATAGTTGTAGTTATTCAATAAAGTGGCCCTTTAAATCCAGCATCTGTCTCTGGCTCTTCATTCTCGCCGTGGTGGGTAATGTATTTGCTTGGAGGGGCAGGAGAATCTGTTGAGGGACTGCCATGTGGCATCTGGGGCCTTTTCTTGTCTTTTACAGTTCATTGAATCCAGGACATCTATTCTGGGAGAGGGGAGTGAAAAATCCTTATATATAGGGGGCCACATGGGATCACCTCAGAACTTTGCTTTTAGAGTTAATGGAATGGAGGACTTCTATGCTGGGGGGAGGGAGTGGTGGACAGGGATTCTTACATATAGGAGACCCAATGGGATATGGGGCCTTTCCTTTTGTAGGGATGTAAAAGTAGGCCTTTCCTACTTTTGTAGGGATGCAGACCCACGTATTGCATAAGTGTACAAAATGAAAAGATAAGTTGCATGCTATTTCTATGTAAACAAATATGTACTTATATATAGGGATTCATTTATTCCATGCAAATTATTGTTACATTGCATACATATACACCAGTATAGAAACTTGACAGTAGTAGTGTCAAGTACTTGACTAGTACTATAATTGTATGTAGGATTCTTGGTGCACATGTAAAAAGTATGGTTGGTTATGATAAAACCTTGGGTGAGAAAAAAGTTTGATAAAGCAGTGTCATCATGTGTTCTCACCAATAGCTCTCTTGGTTTCAAAACTACCTGGTACACAGGAGGAATAGCTATTAAAGATAGCATATATTAAAGGCTGCAATCCTAAGCCCCAGTCAGGCTGGTCTAAGCCCCAGCACAAGTCTTGTGCTGGCCTGGGATATCTCAAAAGTACTATAAAAGTACAGTGCTGCTCCTGGGTAGGATTAGGCCAGTGCACAGATTTGAGCTTGCCTCCTTATGACACCATGGGAATGCGTAAACAAATTACTTGTGCTGGACTAGGTTAGGTTTGCATCCAAAAACTTATTTATATTTATGGTTAAAATAGAAAATAGAATTGGGCTGACTGCCCATTGCATGAAGAAACCATTGTGCAGACAGCATCTTCTCACAGCAGATAGAAGAACTGTGATGTACTTTGAACTCTGAAAATAAGGGATGATGTGTCATGCAGCAATCTGTTCACAACATCTCTGAAGGTTCACAATCTTGTGATGGGCTAAAAATAAAAAAAATAATAGCATTCCCATCTTGTTTTTAAGTGCTCAAAACACCTCACCGCAATTTACAATCTGATCTCATAAGATGAAGGTATTATTGGGTTTAGAATAATAATACTGGGTTTAGAAGCTTAGAAACAGGAGTTTGCATAGAGCCCCTCAGTGTTTCAGATTTTGTGGTGCACAGCTGAGTTTCATAGCCACTCTGCTATATAGTTACGGCATTTATTTTCATTTTCACGTTTTTATGTGCAGAATTTTTGACCTGCCTTTCAATCAAGTCTTTCCAGGTAGCTAATAATTTTAAAACAATGACAATAAAAAAGGCAAGGCAAAGATATTGGATGATCACAATAAAAACAGAGTAGAAGCAGAATCAGCAGCATCCAACAGGTGCCAATAAAACTCAGTACATTAAAAACAAAGTATCCTCTAGCTTGGCACCAGCTGGAAATTACAGCTCAGCATGGATCCCACAGAGGTCATTGAAAAGGTTTCAAAACCAGTACACATCTACACTGTGCAGAAATTAGTACAAAGATACAATTCACAGAACCACACAGTAGTACTATGTGCTGTACTTATTAATAAGAAAGCTATGTTCACACAATCCAGCAAATTTTCTTCTCTATTCCATTTCCTCCCCATTGTCCAAACACAAAGTTTACATGTTTTAAGCAATATTAAATGGATTTCTTTAATACTGGAGTAACATAATCAACTAACTGCATGACATAGAAGAAAATCAAACATGCCCCAGACAGATATATTTCTATATAAGAAAATGTACAGTTGCTAAAGAAAACACTGATTAATTTGGAGGGGGGAAAAGCCATCCATAGATCAGGACTGCTTCATAAAGGCATATCTTTGTTTCTGTCCAAATTATGGGAATAATTGTGCTTTGTCATTGGGACAAATGCCTTTTTAAATGCTTATTTTTTCTAAATAATCATTGCCTATTAATGTGTAATTATCTTATCATTCTCTATTGTTTACTTGAGTCAAATTTTCATTAGAGAAGACAGAGATGTGCAAATGAGCCCTTTCAGCACATACTGGCCCCTCCTTTGTGCTAATTACTAGAGCTCCTTTCATTATCAGCCTGCTCTTTAATGACAGAGGATGACAAGTCTGGAGCCCGTTTGGCTTGAGCTAATTACCAGCCATTCCCCATTCAATTTAAGCTTGGAGGAGTTCGATAACAGTGACATAGTTTGCAGGGGATGCCTATCTTGCATACTTACCATCCAACAGGACTGAGTTTGATTGTGAATTGTTTAATTTTTTTCTTTACTAGCTAATAGAAACGTTCACAATAGTCAATTAATTAATTAATTAATTAATCCAAAGGGGAGGGCTGCTTGCATACTACTTCAGGCTCCTTGCAAAACGTAATATTTTAAGCTCCTTCTATGAGCATCACTGGCAGCAGAATACCCCTCTATTTCAGCCAGTGTTTTCCTGGACCTGAATCTCCACCAAGTTTTTGCAACATTTCATAACTGCAACTTTCTATTATCTTGGTTTTTTTCACATTGACTACAACTACAGTGGTAACTTGTAAGATAAATATAATTTGTTCCAGAAGCAGGTTTGTCTTACAAAGCGTTCTTTATACAAAGCAGATTTTCCCAGACGATTGGTTCGACAACCCAAAAATATTCATACAAAAATATTAAATGTATGTAAAAATGATGACAAAACACTGTAAATGAATTCAAAACACTGTAATATAATACAGAACACAATTACTGTAATATTAATTTAAAACACTGTAATATACTGTCGAAAAACACAGAAAAGAAAAATTTTTATGGCTAAGGATGACTAATTTTCACTAAAAGAGTCACTGGTATCTTTCTGAGCAACTTTCACAAGGAACCTCTCTAATGATACTTGCTTTTGTCTCCCTTTGAGGATTTCATAAAAATTTGACATTGCATCGTCATTCAACAAATTCCCTGCTCGCATTCCTATAGCATTATTTGGGAGGTGCTTTCCTACAAAATTTGACACAATTTCCAAATGTTTACAAAAATCCTTAATCTTATTTGATGTGAGGGATTCCTCCTCCTTATTTCCTCCTCCTCTGCGCATGAGATCTCCTCCAGAACCTCTTGCTTATAGCTCATGATGCAGATCTATCGATTCATTCATTTTACAACAAATTTTCATTGTAAAACTGTTTGTTTTAAAAGGCACTGTTTGTTTTACAAGGTAGAATTCCTTAGAAATTTTAGTTTGTCTTACAAAGTGTTTCTTACAAGTTATTTGTCTTACGAGCTACCACTGTACTTATTTTGCAGTCCTTTATAAAAATGTCTTTGCAAGTCTGGCCTTCATATGAACTGATATCTCATACTACTACTCATACAATAACATCTATGTCAAAACCACTATCTGACAGTGGTTCTCAAACTGTGGGCCAGTTTTTTAAGGTTCTCAAAACTGAGAAAGGGCAAAATCCAGAGTAACAATGGGTAGTCCTTGCTCCGGTGTAAGAACAACTTACTCTGGATTCCAATATGAATTTCCCATAGGTTTTCACTAGGTGGTGCTGTAACTATGGGTGCACGTAAGTCTCTTACATGCTTCCATAGTTACTCTGGATTTGGGGAAAAGTAGATTAGACTATGTGCAACAGGAATTAAAAACAAATTGCTAGTTGGGGGGAAGAGTGCTGCCCAATCAGCATTACAACCATACACCTTAGTATTTGGGCTGCAGTGGCTCAGTTGGTTAAGACACTGTGCATGTCATCAGGCAGGCCAAGATTTGAGACCCGAGTGCTGCAAGATGGAGTTAGCTCCAGTCCTTAGCCCAGCTCCTGCCAATCTAGCACTTGGAAAGAATGGAAATGCAAGTAGATAAATAGTTACCACCTTGGAGGGAAGGTAAACAATATTCTGGCTGGCCATGCCATGCTGGCCATGTACAGTCATGCTGGGCATGTACAGCTGGTCATGCTGACCATGGAGGAGTCTTTGGACTGCTCTGGCTCTTGGCTTTGAATAAGGGATGAGTGCCACACCCAACCGCTGTGACGGGTGTCTGTATAGGCAGCAGGGCAACCTGCAGCCAGTCACGGCTGGCTGGGTAACCTGCCAGGGACCTTTTACCTTAGTATTTATAAATCGGAAGGGGGGCCCTAGGTTTGAGAACCAAGGCACAATTCACAGCCTCTTTTCCCAGACATTTACATTTGAAAGGATTTGCAGTGTAAATCCTGGGTCAGTCAATTCATGAATCCCACATTGTAAAGCACTGAGACCATTCAAAAATGCAAAGGACAGGCCTGCTGTCATTACCAAAGATGTAATGTATAGACATCATGATGCCTGCTTCATGAAACCACACATTCAGCCATCAAATGTTTGGTTGGCTTGAGCAAATTACCAACTATTCCCCATTCAGTTTATGCTTGGAAGAGTTCAATAATCGTGACATAATTTCTCAATGATTCTTAGGGAAGAACTTCAGTGTGGGCAAAGCCTAAAAGCCAAATGCACTGAAACATAGTTTTCCCATTGAAGGCTGATGATGATTTATTACCTGAAATGAGATAGTTTGCATATAAATTAGATAAAAGTCTCTGCCTTCAGGCTTCAAATCTCTTAGATATAAGAGATGGAAGAGGGAAAAAAGAAAGAAAGGAAGGAATAAGGAGATGAAGGCCAGCATATTCAATGGTTCCCATGACAGCTGATGACTGAACATTTATGAAAAGTGTTGCATGAACAGCATTCATAGGAGAATTTGTCACCAGGATAGAAATTTTTACATTCCAATCCTAACAGACACACCACTGGCATGTACTGTCACAAACGTGCCATAAGGCATGTATTTTACAGTCAGCCCAGTGCTGGGCCAGGGTTAGTTAGAGTCCAGTTCTTCTTCCCTTCTGGGCCATTCTCACGGAGTTGCAGGGCAGTGCAAAAAGTTTAGTATATGTCTGGTGCACCAACTTAACTCCTTGGAGGTGGCATAAGAGTGTCTTATGACACCTTTACCACACCTCCAGTTCAGTGCAAAGGATTTGCGCACCCTAATGAGGAGTTAGGATTGTGCAGTGAAAGGGGCAAAATAAAAAGAGTCACAATGCCTGGCACTCTGGGCATACAAATAGGTGCAAGCTCTGGGTGGTGGAACAGTAAGCCGGGGTGGGGAAGGAGGAATCCTGAGGCAGGGAGAGTGTGGGGGTAGGTGTAATGGCTGGAATAGTGTGGGAGGAGTGAGGAGATGGCCAGAGTCCGGCAATCCTTTTATCAGGCATGGTGAATTGAAACCAAGTCATAAGATACTCAGCATAGTAAGATTTCAGAATATGGGTTCAGAGGAGCATTTGCATGTTATTCATTGGAGTACAGTGGTGACCTCAGCAGCAATTTGTCCTCTCAGCATTTAGTGAAAAGTATCAGGAAGATAATCTGTCCTTTCTTATGAAGGAATTCAGGAAACAGGAGTTTTCCATCCCATTGCCAGCACAAGTGACAGAACTCTGAACTACTCAGAGTTTGCCCATGATTTTTAATTAACATTTCTGTTGTACTTAAATTTGAAAGTTTCTTTAATGGCTTATAACTGAAGAGCTGATTAGCATAGTACAAAATGGACTCACTCATCTGGAAAGAAAGCTTGGTAGTGCTGTTGTCTCTTTGGCCCCCATAGCACTTTTTCCATTTGAATTAATTTGTGAATAGAAACACTCATGTAAGTTGCAATTTGGTAATATTGAAAATTACAGCATCAGCTCTCATGAATTTATAAGATGTTGATCTGCTTTGGCTGCATGAAGAAACCTGGACATGTTCTTTAATTATGTTTGAACAATATGGAAGAACTCAATTAGCTTCAGAGTTGTTCATGATCCAGGCAGCGTAATCCCAACTTGTTCTGGTTCAGGCAGGCTGTTCTAGCCTGTGCTGAATCCAGCGCAAGTATTTGGACTGAGTATACAGTAGGTCTACACATAACTTCCAGATCTGAGCTCCACTTTCCGTCCCCTGCCCTCCCATCTCCAGGCTTGCCCATTGCCTGCCCTCCATCTATCCTGGACTACCACCTCCTTTGTGCCTCCTTTTCGACCCCCACCCCAGTCTCTACACTGAACTGGAAAGGTCAGTGCATCTCCTCCTTTATGCCATTGCCACAGAGTTGTGGGGCAGCACAAAAAGGTTGGTATATTTCTGGTGTGTTGACCTAATTCCATAGAAGAGGGATAAGAGTGCCTTATGACACTTTTTCAACACCCCAGTTCAGTGCAAGGGACTTGCACAACCTAACAAGAAGTTAGGATTGTGCAGTGGAAGTTGCAAGGCAGACAGTGTCACAATCTTTGCACACACCCTGCAAAACATAGATAGGGATGTTTCAGGCCAATTTTCTCTTCATAAATCTCCTTTTGTATATTTTGTCAACTTTTGTTGAAAAGTGGCAAATAAATATTGTTGATTGATCTGGAAAAAATGTTAGTCATCATGTTCAGAAGAACTCAGCAATAGAAAAGCAAATTGTGTCACCAATTTCCCCAGGATCAAGGCAATGGAAGTGATGTCAGGGTATATTTAAGCAATCTCCTCTCAATATCTTACGAATGTGAATGAAACCCTCCAAAGATTGGCAACTGCTTACCAATCATTTACTACCTTATAAATTGAAAAAAACAAAACACAATAGCTGTGGGACTTCTCTGGAACAAGGGAGGTATAGACGGTCTAACAAAGCCCTGTCTTCACCATACCTCTTCTTGTAGCTGTTCTGGCCCTTAGGGTGAGATCATTCTAACAAAGGTACACGTTGCCAACCAATCATGTAATTTTTGTCCTTCAAGTGTTACTGTCAGTTCTGTGCCACCTGAGCATCTACACAACTGTCGCCACCTGAGCTGAACTCTTTGTAACATATTCATACCATGGGCCCAAAGAGTGTAACTGCATGTCAGTCACAACATTGGCCCCAGAGTGCTTTAGTTTCTCACCCCAACTAACAATCACAGGAATGTCAATTTAGTGAAAATCATGGGGTGTGTGTGTTGGAGGAGGGGGAGATTCTAACACATTTGCTTCTGCAGTGGTCCTAATATTAGATCACATCCTTGCCTCTGTTATTATTTTAGAGAAAATAAATCAGCAAACATGCGAAACAGGAGTACTGGTGTTCTGGATATAAAATGTGCTTGGCTGCAAGTCTCACTACCAATACTAAAAATAGCCAGTTTGTTCCAAGATTTGTGTCCTAAACCTACGTAACGCAGTGACAACCGCTCTTTGAAAATACTGACAAGTAGACAGAAAGATCTATGCCATTTACCTGTCTATTGTATCTGATGCTACCTGTGGGTCTCTGGAGTGTTATCACACAATTGACGTATCAATCCATGCTGTCATCAGCTGATTTACAAATGGAAGGCCTTACTGTCAAGTGTGTACATCAGTAACAGAATCCAAATACAGGATGAGGCAGAAATACTGCCCACATTTTAAAGGTTAAAAAAGGAAAAAGAAACAACATTTATTAAAACTTAATTTCACTATTGTTTAAACAAAGGGTTACTGTTTTTATTCATTTGGCCTCTATTCTCTGTAAACTGTTGTAGATTATTATCTGAAATTATTATCTGAAATTTCTTTATTCTATTAAGATGTGTGGCCAAAAACAAACAGAGGTGGGGCAGCAGCACATAACCATGCCCACCACCCATGTTGTTGCCCCTCCCACTGCATGGGGGTGACGTGCTGGCCTCCTGCACTGGGTGACGTGAACCCTAGAGATGCTCCTGGACTTAGCATTCTGAAACTGTGCATTTTGCTTTCCAAATCAGTGTCCCAGCCCTTGCATTTAAAGAGAGAAGTACAGTTTTACACCAAGGAATTCACAGGGTTATGGCCAATGAGGAGAAATTATGACTTGCATCTAGAAGATCTACTTGCATATCATGCAACAACCATAACTTTAAAATGTAGCTTTTCCTGTTTTAGCAATAGCCACCATCCTCATTTTCCCAGAAATGGAAGCAAATTTTCATCATGCCCACATGAGCAGAATGCAACTCACCATAAAGCTTGACAGCTGCATAGCAAACACAGAAAAAAAATAAATGGTCAATCATTTTGCTAGGTCGCAATCCATGGCTAGTCAAGAGTGAATGATTTGATGTGTCACAAGTTGTGTGGTCCTGACTTGCCACAGAGATTTCTTGTAAGGTTGAACGTCTAGTTTGATGCTCAGCAATATTGTGTGCATGAAAGGGTTGTTACAATAAAATGTCTAATCAAAGTGCATATATGCATTTTTTAGCATATGTTACAGGGATTTGGGAGATCTTGAGTGTCTTTCAAAGAAAGAGGAAATAAACAGCAAGTAGTATTCTAGCTAATTGGGTGATCTAATTTAAAATAACTGAAGGCCATATAGCATAGTTTTGACTGGGCATTGATGAGACAGCGAATCAATCAGTGAGTGAGTCAGCCAGTGAATCATTCAGTGACTCTTTGATTTCATATAGACTAGTGGAATTAACCTACCATTGCAGGAATAAAATTTCAAGAATATTTGTGGCACTACTGGGCATTGGTGGGACCACCGAGTACTGGCACTGGGTGGTTGGCACTGGGCAGTGAGCACTAGTAGGCAGTGGGCACCAACAGGCACCATAGCATTCCCAGGGGGCAGTAATGGGCAGCAGCAGGCCCTGGCGGGAATCAGGCATCCCAACCAGGCACCATTGGGCAGCAGGTACCACTATGCAGTGGGCACTAATGGGCACCACCGTGGCAGCAAGCAACACCTGGGACCAGTGGGCACCTGGGCATCCCTACCAGTGGGAAACAGGCACTAGTGGGCAGTAGGCTTATGGGACCTTCAGGTTCCTGAGCTGTGCAACACTTCAAGAAGCAATACGAGGCTCTGATTGGTGAGCAGAGCTCTAAAGCGTACTTTTTGGAAAGTCAGAAAAACCATCCTCTCCATCCTGATCCTCTTAACCATGTTTGTTGCATTGCATCTGGCCTCTCAATCTGTTGATAATTGACTGTGACATCATCACCAGTTATGTTGGGTGGTACTTCCAATAGGTTGACCATGAGAAGTGGTATGGCAAAATGTTGCAAAACAGAAAAGTGCATTCATTGAATGTGTGAAGATGAAGAACAGGCTTTGTTCCACGGTTAAATGAGTATGTGTGCCTGAATGGAAAGCCTGAATGGAGTCTGGACTCTCGTCTGATGGGTGATGAATACACACATGCATGCTCAGTAAATGAGTACAGCAGTTCTTGCTGCAAATATGTTTCTCTCTCAATGCATGTTCCTTCAATACACTTCTTTTATGTTAGAACCACCACCTAATGTAAGAACTCATTACTGCAACAGAAGCTGATACAGTGCTGGATACTTTTCATATTCGTGTTGAATAAAAATGTTATAATCTAAAAAGGACTTTGTGGGAACAATGCTTTTGAAAATTCATTGTATATTTACAACTGCTTCATTCCCCATGCACATCAACCCATGATGACATGAGCATCAACCCCCATGTGCATCATTTCCCCATGCGAAACAACCCCCATGAGCATTAACATCAACCCATGTGCACATCAACCCATGTGCATCATTCCCATACGCATCATTTCCCCATGAGCATCATCTCCCCATGCACATCAATCCCCCATGCACATCATTCCCCCATGTGCATCAACCCCCATGAGCATCATTCCCCCATGCAGATCAACCCCCATGGGCATCAACCCCCATGCACAACCCTCCATGCACAATATCCCCATGCGCATCAACCCCACATGCACATCATCCCCCCATGCGCATCAACTCCCCATGGGCATCACTTTCCCATGTGCAACTCTCCCATGTGCAATGGCCCCCCATGCGCAGCATCCTCCCCAGTGAAATCTGTCCCTCCAAACAACATCCCCCAGTACACCAGGCACCAAGCACCAAATTGGCTGGATGTTGGTCAGTCTTCCACATTAAATACAGGACAAAAACACGTTGCACCCTTTTTCAGCCCCTTAAGGGTTAAATTTCTCCACATCGGTTCTTGGTCAGTGTTCATGTGACAGAAGGAACACCCTCCCTAAATTTCAAGCTTCTAGGTCCGGGGGTTGAGGCAGAGCATCCCTCGGTCACCGATTCTTCAATGCAAAGTATAAGGAGGAAAAAGCATTGCACCCCATTTCACCCCCATCCAGTTGGAATTTTCAAAAACCGGTTCTTACTGACTCCCTCCATCATGAAAGGAACTTTAAAGCAGGCCTCTGTCAGTCTTGAAAGTCTATGGTATCGTGCTTGGCGCTGTATACGCTGCATGCAAAGCACGAAAGCCTGGGTTGGATTGTAATGGATGATAGGCTGTTACCCAAGCAGCAAATCCCCCCTCTCCATGCCACTGAATTAGTCCAATGGAAAGGCAGAGCCGATACGATTGGATCCAGACTGGCGTCGCAGAGCTGGGCTAAGGACAGGAGTTCACCCTGTTTTGTGGGGCCAACCCGAGTCTCGAACCCTGGCCTGCTGGTTAAAAGGCACAGTGTCTTAGCCACTTGTGCCATGCACAGCCCATATGGAAGGAACATGCTCCCCAAATTTAATGCTTCTGGACCCAGCTGTTTGGCAGGGCATTGATGAGTCAGTGAGTCAGTGACTTTTCTCTTTTATATATATAGATGATGGTATTATTCTTTATACATATCCCATTTTTCAAAATTTTAGCCACTAGTGTAAAGCTCAGTGTAAAACTCCTTGTATAGCTTGCTACCCTATACAACTGCTACCCTTTGCACCTCCTTAGCCATGCCACTGCCTGCAGCAGGGGAGGTTTTTAGGTCACAATTGCTAGAGGCTGGATGGACTAAAAGGACACAACAGTTAATTTACTGTGCCTGCTGATAACACAATGCCTTTGTAAGTACTAAACAACCAATAATAACTTCCTTTCTCAGATGTGATAAAGAGATGGTTTCCCCCTTTATTATTCTTTTGAAAAATTCATTGTGAACTGAGCTGTTGCTTAGCAGGTGGCCGATCCTAACTCATTTGTAACAGCTGGCATCATTGACATGTTCATTAATTTGTAACATAAACACAAAGACAAGAGAAACCACTAATTGCTATGGATCTTGCCAGGTATGGCAAACAGGTAGCATTTCCATACTGTATAAAAAATTATACGTTTTAATACCTTAGATATAATACTTGGGTATTAAGGAGACTGTGCCTTTTTTTTGTTGGAGCTCAGGTACAGCTCAGTAGGAGAGAGATAGGATAACAAATGAATCTTTCCATGTCTTTGGAGCACTGAGAGCTCCCATTTCCCTATTTACATTTCAAAGGCATATAGTTTCTGCAGTCAAAAAACTAAGTGATAATTGGGAAAGGGGAACATATAACTGCACTCTTCTTCCCCCCACCCCTCCAAAGAATTGTTGATTTTTCCAATTTTGCAACATATGGAAAAAAATTTTTAAAATGCAAGCAATATGGTAGCAAAAGAAAATAGCATGGATGTTTGGAGGCTTTCGCTCAATGACGCTTAAAGCAGAATGCACAATTTTATCCTTGTAGCAACCCTGTGACACGTTCGGGACAGAGTGTCTTTCCCAAAACTGCCCAGTGAGGTCTATAGCTGAGTGGTGATTTGAACTAGTGCTGATATTAATTTAAATCACCCTTGAATTGAAATATCAGTTTGAGGGCAAAGGGATTTTCTCCAAGCATATGACTTTTCTTTAATATAAACTGTTTCTAGGGACTATGGTCAAATCACGGAGGTGTTTTTCTGGGCCAGGTGTACTGTGAGACATAAGGCGCAATCCAGAATAACTACGGGGAGTCCTTGCTCCAGTGTAAGAACAATTTGCTCTGGATTGCAGTATGAATTTCCCATAGGTTTTCACTAGGTGGTGCAATAACTACGGGTGCACATAATGTCTCTTATGTGCTCCTGTAGTTATTCTGGATTGTAGGGTAAGGCTCCTGGAGACTAAGGATCCTAAAGACACTTTCCTGGGAGTAAGACCCATTAAATACAATGGGGCTTACTTTTGAGTAGACATGGTTAGGATTGTGTTCAAAGCCCACCTACTGAGACAATGGTACACATGAGTTTTAAACCTGGGACTTCTTGGTACTCTTCTCAGTTTTGGTACAATACTCTTAACTATCTTAGAGACATAGGCTGCAATCCTAAGGACACTTTCCTGGGAGTAAGACCCATTGGACAAAATGGGACTTACCCTACAATCCAGAGTAACTATGGGAGCCCGTAAGAGACTTTATGTGTACCCATAGTTGCTGCACTACTTAGTGAAAACCTATGGGAAATTCATATTGCAATCCAGAGCAATTTGTTCTTAAACCGGAGCAAGGACTCCACGTAGTTACTCTGGATTGCACCCTTATGTCTGAGTAGACATGGTTAAGATTGTGCTCTTAGAGCACAATCCTAACCATATCTACTCAAAAGTAAGCCTCATTATGTTCAATGGATCTTACTCCCAGGAAAGTGTCTTTAGGATTGCAGCCTTGCACTTCAGATGTGTTTGAATCACCTGCCCACCCCAAGAGCCTTTGCTTCATCTTTTGACATTAGTCCAGGAAAAAAATGGAATAACTCATAACAGTACATTTTCTTTATTTGTAACATATCCTGTTATTTCCTCAAAGGCGACTGCAAAACATGAATTCATTCCAGGGCAATAATGATTGCAAGGATAAAAATGGAAAGTGGTGAAACAAGGACTGTCCCAGTTTTCGGGGATTGTGTTCATATACTGGCAACTTTGAAAGGGGTCCTGTCCCAGTTTTGTGGAAGAGAATTATGGCAACCCCAGGTGCACCACTTTTGCAGTGGTCACTGCCAGTGTGCTCTGCTGATAATGAAATCCAGTAGGATTGGGCCATAAACTTCAAGTTTTATCTGTTTATTCATGAAGGGTTGCAGAAAACTCAGCTGAAACCAGCACTATCTTAAATGTCAATAACAACAACAAAGACACTCAGGAGGCAGGGTTTTCTTTGTATTCTAGACAGCTTCTTGATGTCTTTCCTCTTTTGATTCAAGCTCTTGGACCCAAAGTGCTATTTGCAGAGGGAGCCATACATCGTCACAAGAAACCCTCAAACATTTGGATGCGGAGCTTTGCAAAGATACTCTCTAGATAGCTGCGTTCCCTCCTGCACTCCCTCTGCAAGTTCCAGAACCTGAGGATTCTGAGATGACAGGAGGCCATGTGGTGTTTTGAGTTCAACTACATTCTGAATCCGGTTACCTGGTGTCAGCAACAGTCTGTAATTACCTCACAAATACATGCTCAGAAATAATGAAGCAATTATGTCCATCACTTACTGACTATAATTGAAGTAGCCAAGTAATGCAGAGATTAATTACCCAGTAATTTACAGGTTTTTAGATCTCGGTGTCCTGAGAACTCTAGAAATGTACCATGTGACCATATGGTCACTGGATGATAAAAACAACACTCAAACAAATCAGTGTATTTTTAAACATATTTATAATATTTGATGACCATTGAAAAACCATTTCTCCATCTCAAAAGGCTATTGCGATCACTTAACTCTTGCTTTAAATTAAAGCAGCTTTTTTATTTTTGCAGTGTTTTTAATCAACCAAGTGTCACATCTGCAGATTTGTTGCCTGGATGAATAATGCAAGCAATTCCCCAACTCACCAATGGATTATCAGAATAATTGATGTACTGTATCAAAATAGGGCAAAGCCACATCAGCCACCACTCGAGCCTCCAAAGGATAACTATTAATTCAGGAGGACTCACAGGCTGTGAATCAGCTCCTTAAGAGGCAGTCTAACCCATCCAGACCATTTCATGTTCTTATACTACCCTCCCTCTAAGGATCTCAGACTGGTGCTCATGGGTCCCACCTTTTTGTCCTCACAACCACCTGGTGAAGTAGGTGAAGCTGAGAAAGAGAGAGAGAGAGACTGGCTGACGGTCACTTGGGAATATGAAACTGGATCTTCCCCATCTAAAGCCAACCCCACAACCACTATACCAGTGGTACTCAAACTTATAGATTGAAAATGTTTTACATTTTAAATGTGAATAAACCTGCATATAAGAGAGACAGATCCAGAGGATGACAAGGTTTGCCCAGGGGCCAGATGGAGGGGTCTTGCTATGGGCCACATTGAGGCATGCCGTGGGCTGATCTGGCCCTTGGGCCAGGGTTTGGACACCTCTGCTTTAGGTCTACACTTCACTTGGGGACAATCCTATTAAACTTTCCAATGCTGATGCAGCCAAAATGCAGCCCTGAGATAATAGTGCAAGGTTATCAATGTTGAGGAGGTTTCTGTGACCCCCACCCCCACCCCCACCACACCCCACTGCAGGACAGTGTATGCCATGTTGGCATGGCTTTGTGTTGGAAAGTTGGATAGCAATAGACCCTCAGTCATAAATTAGGGAACAGCTTGGCCTTGTGATTCATATTATGCCACTGAGTGCAGGAAACAAAGGAATTCCAGCATCAGAAGTAAAGAAAGCTGCTTTCTGGACTTGTAGAAATAGGTCAGAAAAACTCTAATAGAACCAAAGCCAGGATTTCATAGACAGGAAAGCTCATTCGATAATGCTCGCACGTCAGCATGACAATGGGCACTCCTGTGGAGATGACTGGAGCTATAAGATCACAACACACAAAGAAACAACAATCTGGATAATCTGACCTCACAGGCCCAAGACAGGTTGCAGAAAGTCATTCCGTTACATTAGCAGCCACTTCAAAGACAATATGGAGGTCAAAGCCAGAAGCTCAAGCTGGCAGGATTTACAGCTTTATTTCAAAAGGATTCGTGAAAGTGGGGGCTAAGAGACTCTATCAGTCCTCACGTCCTTGAAGTTCCACTAGTAAAGGCAACTCATCCAGATATAACAGGAGGTGGCTGAAATTCTCATCCACATTTCTTTCCCAGGTTCTGGACTTCCAAAATAACCCATATTGTTTCCGAAATGGAACCAGTTCATTAAAAATCCTTTATAAATTTTCAAATTTTGTACACTCACACCCAGTGGCATGGTCAAAGCACATTTTGCAGAGAGTCTCACTGTGGCATGCAAGCAACTCTTCCCTTCTCCTTCGGAGCCATACCAGGCTGGGGAAGGAAAACTGAGGCATTTGCCTCTGGTCATTCCCCATGTCAACACTGTGCAAATGCATGCTCTACATGAATACTCAACATGAATATAATTTGTGCCTTCTTTTCCACTATGGCTGCAATTCTATCCACACCTTCCTGGGTGTAAGGTCAATTGATTATAATGGGACTTACTTCTCTGTAGACAAGCAAGGATTGGGCTCTCAGTTACTAAGTTTCTCATTGTGTCAAGGCAAATTTAGGCACTCCATGCAAATCCACTTAACCCACGTGGAGTTACATTTCACACTTGTTCATTTCTGTGTAATTTCTCTGTCAGCATTATACGAGTATAATTGTGTATTCCAGGCAGAATTATTCTAAAGTACACAAATTATCCAAGGTAGGCAAACTCCACACTAGTAAGGTGGGAAGCCATTAAATAAATTGAATTATGGGTTTATAGGGTGGGTGACTGCTGGGCAGATTTGGGAGGTATAGACAATGCAGTCTTCACACCACTGTGTTGTCCACTGTTGGTTAACTGTTAATAGACCAGAGGTTCTCAAAGTGGGGATTGAGACCACCTTGGAGATTGCAACTTCATTTCAGGAGGATCACATAAAGCTGGACCCTGAAATCCTGGAATCTGGCACTGGATGTTGCCATCTTAGAATGGGGCACTTACGTTGCAATCCATTATTTTCCTGGAGTAGACATGGAGTAACTCTGGTATCACAGTGATGTCTGATGTCCCTGTTTGATGTCACTTATAGCCATGACACCACTGCCAGAGGGAGGTGTGTCCTGGACAGATTGTCATTCTCAGAAGACGTTCCTGGTTTCTGGTTCCAAGTATATCAATGACCAAAGAGATATTAAAAGGCTACCAAAGGCAGAAAAGAGGGTGCAATAAATTACATATAGAAGAAATCAAAATGGGATACATTGGCAGGTCAGCTAATCTTATCTTTATTGGGTGTTTTATTATTCTTTTAATTGCTGTTAGCTGCCTTGAGCTCCCTTTTGTTAGGGAGGAAAGGTGGGATATAAATCCAATAAATAAATAAATAAATAAAAATAAATTGTCTTATAAATCCCTGAAAAGCCTGTTAAGCAGGAATGTCTAAAATACTAGACCAGCCTGTTTCATTTAGCTGAACCTAATTTGCCACCCAGGGGCACATAATCAAACCTCCACTAGATTAATTAGATTAGTAAGGTGGCAACATGAATATAGAATGAGTCAAACTGGGAAGGAATTCCTAATTAAAAAAGCTCATGTGGCATTTGAATATGATAGGCCAACCATCCTGGGAGCCATTTCAGATCTCTGTCTACCTACTAACCCATTTTTTCTGCTTTCCAAAGCCAAATTTCAAGGGGATATGGTCATGCTGCAAATCCAAAATACCTTCCTCTGAAACATCACTGAAGTTGAGAGAAGCAACATTATGTAAGAATCCCACTCCAAAATTTGGCAAGAATGAGAATATTCAAAAATGTCACAGAAATTCAAAAATCCCATGTCACCCATCCATCCATTGCTTTGAGAAGTGAGGTAGGTTTGTATTATATTTCTCATTATTAGGATTCTGTGCATCTGCAAATTTGCACATTCCAGCAATGCATTTTTTAATCCTCATCATACTGCAGGTTCAGACTCAATTTGTAATTCACTAGGGACCTGATCCTACCCAGCCCTTGAGCGATCATATGTCCTTACCACTTATGGCTGCTGCCAACTCTTGCATACTGACCTAATTGAGTTTGCAAATTTACAATGGTGGAGTACACACCCCTCTTGTATCAACCTTCAATAGGACAAGGTGATCAGTCTTCCAGGATGTTAGCTATCCTCCTCTCCATTTTGTATCATCTGCAAATCTGGCAACCATCTCATCATCATTATTTTTTTTTAAATTTATAAAAATATTCAACAGCATAGGCCCCACAGAGCCCTCTGGCACTCCATGATACCTTCCTCCAAGCTATGTTTAAAGCACTCTCTAGGAATAATTTTCAAACAGGTTGGAATTCACCTGACAGTACCATCTAGCCCTCATCTTACAATTTTATCCACAAGGATATCATGGGAGACTTTGAGCACAATCCTAACCATGTCTACTCAGATGTAAGCCCCATTGTGGCCAATGGGTCTTACTCCCAGGAAAGTGTCTTTAGGATTGCAGCTTTGTCAAATGCTTTTCTGAAATTTTAGTGCACAGTGTTCATAGTGTTCCCACCGTCTATCAGATGAGACACTTTGTCAAAGAAGGAGGTGGAGTTTTGTCTGGCACAACTTGTCCTTGACAAATCTATGATGGTTCCTAGAAAATCACCCGTTATTTTCTAAGTACTCACTTCAACTTTCCATCTAAAAGGTTGTTCTAGGATTCTTCCAGAAATTGATGACAAATCTGTAGTATACTGGATCTTCCTTTTTAAAGATAAAGACAACATTTGCTCATCTTTGATCCTCAGGTCCCTTTGTCACTCTCCATGAGTTCTCAAATATTACAGATAGTGGCTCTGAGATCACATCCACCAGCTTTTTCAATTCATTTACACATGTTCATTGTCCTGAATCCTGATAGCTCATTTTTCATTACTACTACTATTAGGTTGGGCCAGCTTCCCCTAGTAGGAAGAAAAGATCCAAAATAAGAATTGAGTAGCTTTGTCTTCTCTGTCACCTGTAACTGTTTTCCCACATTTCTGTGTAACAGACCTACCATTTCCTCAAACTTCCTCTTCTTTCAAATAAAAAGAAAATCTGCCAAAAAATCCTTCTAGATGTAGTTGGAATTCCTTGCCATCCTCAACTTATTCTGTGCTATAAACTTCCTGATGTCATCCGTGCAGGTTTGGCTTCTTTGTTTCAGGGTTGGCTTTTCAGTCTGTGCAAGTTATCAATATGAATTGCTGCTCGGACAGCATTACTCCTGCCCTGCTCCACTCCATCCCTATTGCCGTTTTATCTTATTACTCCCACTCTGACCACTTTCCTTTCTTAGGTTCTTTATTTCCTTGCCTTTTTGGAAACTACTTGTCTGGATACAATTAGATACTTGCCTTGAGGCAGAAATGCTCATTGTTTTTGATCCCCATCTGATTTGAACACCACATATGTTTCCAGAGCTCTTGTTGTTTATTTACTGTTTTGCACATGACCTGGCCTGCTCCTGGACTTTCCAACTTGCCATTTGTATACAGGTTCAACCTTGTTATAGACTGAGTCTTTATACATGGATTTGACTCAACATGAATTGTAAATGCAAATGAAAAGGTGATCAGCTAACACTGATCTTTAGAGAAGGGGGAAAGTATCTTTGAAATCACAGGTTAAGAAAAACAGCTTTTCTTGCTGTTGTAAAGAAGCAGTCATGCAAACAATCTTTCCATTCTTCAGCTGAGCCAGGCAAAAGACAAGGGGTCCTTTTCCATTTCTAATTGCTCACTGCCTCTCTACAACAGTAAGCAAACAACAACTGCTTTTAAACAACTGTAGTGGGACACCCTTTTAAATTTTTAAACTGCTTTTATTTAACACATTTTTTGTATCTGTGGTGAGTCCAAGAGTCAAACCCTGTGGATAAAAGGCATGAACTTATTCCATTAGGAACAAAGGAGGAGGAAGAAAGTGGAAGTGGGCCTTTAAATCTATTATTCTATTTTTTTATCCACATTTTTAAGCAATGGGAGGTTCTGGAATAAAAGCCTATTGGATAACAAGAGAAATCTGTACTTGATTTTATAATCCTGAAACATATTTATTAAAAGTATATTCAGCTTTGTAAGATTCCCATAATGCTTTGCTTGTAACATAGAGATTAAAGTCCTCATAATCATACAGTTAGGCAAGTACTGTATCACATGAAATACATTCAGGAATTCAATATAAAAAAGACACAGACTTCCTGTCTATTCAGTGTTGATGTTTCTACAAATGGGAATTCAGGATCCGAATGAGATGGAAACAAACATTTTGTTTTTTGTTTGGCATTGCTCTCCTCATCAGTGGCAGCAGTAGCTGAATAAATTAATCCATGGATAAGTGTATAAATCACACTGTGCTCTCTAGTTTAAGCCCATGTTATAGTCCCGAAAGAATTGATGGTTCTAATGAATAATGTCAATTCAATTTGAAGTTGCAATGGAACAAAATGTTTTGTTAATGGAATTTTGCAGTTTGCCTTTGTTTTGTATTGCTTTAAGTCCACAAAGAAGTATTTTTAGGCTATGAGCCTAGGGATTTGGCCTCTTTGGCTGGAAATCTAATTAAAATGGGCTTTTTTCCCTCTCCACTTAGTTGCAGTAGAAATCTGAAATGCAAAGCTGCTAAAATTAGTTAGAACTAGTATAATTTAGACAGTCCTAAAAAAGAAGTTCAGTTTTACCTTGTTAATGTTGTTTATATTGCTGCCCTGAAAACAAACCATGCTGCTAAAACGTAGTGTTAAGATTTCCTTTTTTCCCCCTATTTTTCCTGCCCAGCATCTAAAGATGTTCATAGAAATGCTAATGAACTTTTGGGATTCTAACTTTAAGCTCTTCTTTGTACTGAAATTGACAGTTCATAAGACAATTTCCTTATCTTCACAAAGAGACAAGCATTGTTTTAACAAGGTAAAGCAGCTCTAATCAGAAAAATCAGAAAGTAATGCCATCTTCTGCCAAGCTATGATGATTTATAAGAGAACAAGTAACTACAGTTAAATTGGGCAACAAAATTGTTCTGATCAACAAGATGAATAAACTGAAGAATCAGAGATAAGTAATCAACTACATTATTTTCTGCTACTTATGAATTTTCAGATCTTTGTCTCCCAGAAGGCAAATTGAATTACATTGCTGACTGCTCTGACAAAAATGCAAGGAAAGAGTTCATTAACAATAGTGGCAAAAAATACAGAAAAAATTGGTATGCACAGAAAAGAAGACATAGAAAAGAAAGCATACAGAAAATGGATTAGGTCATGCCAAGCTCAAGTTGAAGATCTGTAGTGATGGGAAAGTGGGTTGCAAAAATTCCTGTAGCAGATGGAGCTGGCTGAACAACAGTGAGATAAGAGCTCATTGTTCAACAATTAAACCTATTTTGAAGCCACACTTCCATATATAATCCCCTCATTTAATGGACATCTCACATCTATACATTTTTAGATGTAGGGCAGGTCCAATGATGTGATCGAATGAGGCAATAGTTTGAAATGGGCAACCACATGGTCTGCTCATGCACCTGCTTTCAACTTCAGTTCAGAAAAGGAAGAAGGGAATGGGGGCAGAATTGTAGACAAGAGAACAGGTAGACCTAGATTATTGGAGACACTAACCCACAACACTCTTCTCCTGTTCCTTCTTCTTTGTTCCCCTTTCCCCTTTCCAGTCTGGTGAGTGGGAAAAACACAGGCTGACACATAAGCAGGTAAGGGGATGGTAAAAATAGGCAAGCATAAGGCCGAAAATCTTGGGCCAGCACGCAGTAGATGAATAAATGGGGAACTCTGTGCATGTTTGTAGCCTGAAGCTGTTAAAGTGTATGCAATCTTGCAAACTCTGAATTCGAAAAAAGAGCAATTTCATAGATCCTGAACAATTACTTTCTGTAGCAGAACCACAACATACTACATTGTAGTAATGACACTTCTACAGTACGCTAATCATCCAAGACAGAGTAAAAAACTGAGCCTGCATATATTCTAATTTTGAAAACTGTTTGCCCACTGTTAATGATCCTTCCAAGCCTTAACCTGGCAGGCAGATCAGCAGGCAGATCCTCAGAATACTCCACCTGCAGAAGTCCCATTAAAGCAAGCTGGCTCAAGTACTTTACAGAGTGCTGTAAAGTTAATTCTATAACAGTTGAGTAGTCCAAAAATAGCAGTCGTAAAAAAGAATAGCTTCTCAGCACCTCTTTCTCATGAGGAACAAACACATTATGGTTATTAAAAGTGTGGTTAACACAAGAGACCCTTCCTGCATTTTACTGCCATAGAACAACTATGTCAGCCTCTTTACCATCAATAAAACCAGTAGTAGAAAAAGTCCCTGCAGTGTTTTGGTGACATGGTCCATTCATTTGCTATAGATCCCTTTTATTTATGGTGAATAATGCAGTGTTAATGAGCACAAGTTAATGTACAACAGGAAAATAGCAGGACAATGTGTACACTGATGCTCTTAGAGCAGTCCATAGTAATTTGGAGGAGAAATTCCCACTAGTCCCATATAAAGCAATGGTACTGAATTTGATTGGACTGGATTGCAAGAGGCTTCTGGTTCTGTCAATTTCACTCTTCTCTTTTTAAAAAATAATAATAATCACAGTGCTCAGGGAACAGTGGATAAGGAATTACTGATTTTCACCAATGATTTCTCAAAGCACGTATGCAATTTTCTACAAACTTCCTATTTTAACAGTACAATCATATGCAAGTTTGAGTCCTGTATATTTAGAAGTGATCCCATTGAGTTCTATGGGAATTACTTGCAGGTAAGTAAGTATAAATACGTAAAAGCAAATTTTTTACACTTTTTCAGCTAAGGAACTTCTTTAAATCTTACGCACAAAGCACAGTTAATGGATTTCATTGTAATTCTTTTCCCCATCTAATTGCCTGCAATCATTACCATCAAAGGTGTTTCTCACTCAAGATTTCTCACTGTATAATTTCTGTAACCATAAATAGGTCTACAGATGGTTACAATTGTTCAGTGTTCGCACCTTGACAGGTGTTGGTTCTTTTTAATTAAGTCAAAGACAGTTTCATTGTCAGAAGGGGCTTTATACTCTCTGCTGCCAAGTTTTCTCATGCGGCAGCAGTGGCAGACTAAAATGGAGATTACCCTCAAAAGTTTGACGATGTTTGCTATTACCATATCCACCTACATTTTACTTTACACAATGTTTCCTGGGAGCAGATGGGAGAGACAAAAAGCAGGATTTGGGGAAGAATGACAGGGTTTGAATGAGAAGAAAATGGTGGGATGAAAATTCAGTTTACTGGAGCATCCATTCATCTCTGCAAGTAAAACAGATTGAGTGACTGGCATCCTCCCTAAGTCTGCAATCCTAAAGAGACTTTCCTGGGAGTAAGATCCATTGAACTCAATGGGGCTTATTTTTGAGTGGACATGGTTAGGATTGTGCTCTAAATCACGTTGTTAATTTTACATGCAGTAGAGGACTACTATTCAAGGCCTGCACTTTTATAAATGCATCTGATCATAACATATCAGTATTGTTCCTAGAGGGGGAATACAGCAATTTTTCAGGTGCCTCAATGAGCAGTGAAATAAGAAGTGCCCCACTGGATCAAGTCCAAGGCCCATCTAGTTCAGCTTTCTATCCCTACAATCCAGAGTAACTATGGGAGCACGTAAGAGACATTACATGTACCCGAAGTTACTGCACCACCTAGTGAAAACCTATGGGAAATTCATACTGCAATCCAGAGCAAATTGTTCTTACACCGGAGCAAGGACTGCCCGTACTTACTCTGGATTGTGCCCTCAGTCTCACAATGACCCACCAAATGCTTCAGGGAGGACACAAGCAACAAGACACCTGCACTTGGGGCCCTCCCCTGCATCTGGCATTCTGAGGTTGCCTACATTTCAAATAAGGAGGTTACACATACTCATCATGGTTTGTAATCCAAGATGGACTTTTCCTCCAGAAATTTGCCCAATCCCTTCTTAAAGGTATCTAGGCTAGATGCCATCACTACTTAACATCTTATCACAAGGGGTCCCACAGACTAAGTACATCCTAGGTAAAGAAATATTTTATTTGGTCCACCCTAAGAGTCACTTTCTCCTCAGTTGTGAAAGTAAAATGGAGAAATGTGACTTGGCAAGTGGTGACCAATTATGTCATTGACCATCACTCTATGATCTAGGTGACTTGTGGTGCCTCCCTCCCGTTTACAGCAGACTGACATGTGCAGCTAGTGATCACACCCAGACCCAGATGCAGCAATATTGAATTCTGTAAGGACTTTACTACCACAGGAAACCAGCAAGCACTGTTACACAGCATGAACAAAAGAACAGACAACCAATAAGCTGAAAATGAGATTTAATCAGAGAAATGAGAGGCAGCCCACATAAGCTATGTCTTATTAAGAACAAGTTACACCTCCCCTTACTATCGGAGACAACAATTTACACCCTCTTGTGACAATATACGGGTGCAGCTCTATTCACATTTGCCTTACCAACACAGGGATCTCCTGAGGATTATTCATCTATTTGGTAGCAATCTGTCAGGGTTGGTGGCCTGGAAGGAGACAGATGGTTCAGCAGACAGAACAGTAGGCAGATCAGTAAGAAAATCAAGCAGGGAGGCACTCCATTAACAGCTCTCATAGGAAAGCCAAGTCAGAGTCAACGGATGTGTATGGTCTGGTGGGACCTCAAAGGCTCCTCATGTCACCTGATGCCCTTGGGTCTGAAAGCTATGCTGTATCTTCCAGCCACCAGCTACAGCAGAGCAGAGATCAGCCAGCAATTGTCATTGCTTGCAGCCTGTCACAGAGAATAAGACACAGGATCTACACACCAGAGTTCTCAAATCAAGATCACTGATGCTTCAGACCAGTGAGTTTCAACCTTTTCCATCTCACAACAACTGACAGGAAGCCAAAATTGCTATGTTGATGTTGTGACATCAGTGTTTTGACAATTGGCAAGGCACACAACACTGCATATAGGGTGCTCACATTCCCCAATAGCTCTCCTAAGAAATGATTTTCTCCCAAACTCCAACAGCACCCATGTGGATCATTTGCAGCACCTCAACCTACAGTACACTCGCAGAAAACTTTGCTGCTGCGGCAGCTTCAGTGCTTCTCTTCCAATGTACTTTCACTTCTTTTTTTCTTTGATCTTATAAATATTCTCAATGATCCTTAAAACCTGTGGAGTGTATGTTTTTCTGAGAACACAACCAATGAGTTTCATCCAGCATCTATTCATGCTCTATTATACCTTTGGTAAAAAGAAAGTGGTGGAAATGCTTTGAATGTGTTCAGCTACTAAAGGAGCCCTTCATAGTCATCACATCATCAGAGGAGATAAATATTGTGATTAGTTCCCTGACCACATGATTTCAATTCAGAACAAATAATAGTAATTAGAATAAACAAGTAATTTACAATCCACTGCAATTGCAAACAGAGATTTGTATTAAGTGTAAGAAACCAAGAAAATAAGGAATGCTGTTGGCCATCATGATTAGGCATAAACAGTTTCCTTATTCCTTTCAGATGAAAAGATCCCCCGTGTCATGCTAGCAAAAACTTTTCTCTACAGTGCTTTAATGTAGTGCTAATAAAACCAAAAGCATACCATGTTTAAGAAAAATCTGGACAACATCTTCACTTCCGTTACACATTTGAAGCAAAATGGCATGATTAAGAATTACAAACAAGAGAACACAAGATTTGCCATCCTGACCATGTAAAATACTTTGGCTTTGTAACAGAATATTTCATTGAAAGCTACTTGATAATTAGTTTTAGAGCAGACAAAAAGTATAATTGCTTTTACATAATTAGTCTGTTCATAGTGCAGTGATGCAGTGATATGTCAATCTACATATAATACGATCTAAATAAATCTACATATAATACGATTGACATATAATACGATCTAAATAGATTTTAGTTCTTCCCTCTTCAACCGCCCTTGGGTGTTTCTGTCTGTCTTCACACCTATTAATGCTACGACCACATTCTGAGGCCAAAGCTCAAACAAAACATATTTTGAGAGAAGCATGATTTTAGCAAGTTTAGTGACATTCTGAAATATTGATGAGAAGCCTCAAGGTGAATGTAGAGATTTGGAAATTGCCCTCCTGAAATCAGGGCATACTTCACAACCATGCATTTTCCCATCTCCAAAGAGCTTGTGATTTTGCATTCATTGAGCTTTACATGCACATTGGAGACTTGTGGAAATTTGAAATATTAAGATGATATGTATTTATTGGCCAAGTGCACACAGAAACAATTCATTTCAAATCCCTGTTTATTCTCACAGTTGCTGCATCATTTGTTCAGGCCTCTCACACTCTGTTTCATAATCCATTCAGTGGGTCCCATTTTGTTTTCATACCTTTGTTAATATTCAGGGGATTTCAAGCAGAAAAAATTATTTTATTTGTTATGCGCATGAGGTTTTCCATCAGCAAGTGATTGTGCATTCACATATTTTCACCTGAAGTCAACTACAATAACAAACATCCATCCTATTGTACCAATATGTTGATCATGACACACTGATGTCCCAGCCAGGTTGGTTGCAAGCTGGGCCCTTCCATCGATACTTGCCTCTCCTTTGCTCCAAATCATAACTGTTCCAAAGGCATGGGAAGTCCAAAGAGGCCTCTTCTGAGTTGTGCTTCCAGTTTCCAGAAGGTGACTTCAAATTTGCATTCAAAAATCAAAAATCAATGTTGAAATGCAGTCACAAGTATTAAAGGAATAATTCTGGGCTTATTTACTATATGTTAAATTCAAGAGATGTTTACTACCAAGCATGGACATCAACTCCACCCAGCTATGTAAATTAATTCTCTGCCCAGTCGACTCTACAGTAACTTTTTGTTTTCCATCACTAGATGGCAACAACGTTGAGGATTACCATTCCTAAAGGTTTACAAAAATTTTAATGTACACACAAGTATTTCTTTTAACAATTTATATCCTTCCCTAGCAGGTTTTTCATAGAATCACAACTTCCAGAAGCTTTTTAAAAAAAATTCTGACAGGTGGTTAAGTACAAGAACCAACATTTTCTTTAGCAACATTTTGAGCACCTAAAGCATTTTCTGTTACATTTCATTTCTGTTAAAATATTTTAAACCATCAGGAACCTATATAATTTGGCACACATTTTCCTATGTGTGTTGGTTGTTCTGTAACACAATACCCAGGGCAATACTTTCTGATAAAGCAGACATCACTATAATAATCATTTCATCAATACTGAAACAACTGAAACTTATAACTTCCTTAATACTTGAAACTTCAAGCATACTTGAAACTTCCTAAATATTATCACTGCTATATTTGTGAATAACCTACTTTGGCAGGATTAGATTCATTGACCTAGGTCTCTTCCAACTCTTTAATACTACCATCATTCTTGGATTCACAAATAGAAACCTGTAATTCTAAAATCCCATCGAAATTAGCAGGACATATTTATGAGTAAATATGTTGTAATTTATTATCCAGGAAAATAATATACACATACAGTATAAAACACATCTAAATTCCAAAGGTCTGTGGGGCTCTTCTGACCACATAGAATTGGGAAGCATGAATAAATATTAGTAGCAGCTTTAACATCAATAGCAGCTTTAAACATAACTCCACTGTCCTTAACATGGACTTTATGCGCAAGAATACTAAGTGGCTCTAGGCTGAATCAGATAAACCTAGTCTATTACAGTCTACACCAGCAGGCTGTAGCTGTCAACCTTCTTCATCTTCCACCTTGGATCAATTTAAATGAAGTTCCCTAGAATTTAACCAGAGATATGTTAAATACAAAGCACAAAATTCACTGATGAGCCAAGACAACTCCCCTCAGAGACTAGAAATAACTGGAAAGTTAGAGGGATAGTGCCAGGAATCAGGTTGATGCTGACAGGTTGCACTGGGATCTGTGATTATGCCTGAGGCTGCAATCCTATATGTAAGTTGTGTAAGTTCATTCAGCTCAGTGACTTCTGAGTTAAAATACATGGGATTGTAAGGGAGTGCCTCTGTGGATATGCAAAGTTCACCACAAGAGTCTCCTAAACACATGTTTTCCCCCGCTTTGAAAAACATCTGGTCCCCAGATTACTGGGCTGGTGCCATATTAATCCAGTAGATCTATGATAGAGTTAACAGACTGCAGGTGCTTCATAGAACTTTGTTAAGATATACAGGTTATATAACTCCTACAAATTCTTCACTGGAAAGCATGCTACTATTGGGTTTTGTCAAAAGATATGGTTAATCTCACCATCTAACACTGCTAAAATATTGCTTCTGTGAATTAAACATGTGCTGTTATTTTTCCAGCTATGGATTTCTAAGATTTACATGGCATTTCTTATTTGCATTATATGGGTTTCCAAAGATCACTTTTAGAATCATAGAATCCTAGAGTTGAAAGGGACCTAGTAGGTCATCTAGTCCAACCCCCTGCCTGCAGTAGGAAATCCTCCTGGATCATCCCCGACAGGTGCTTGTCAAGCCTCTGCTTGAAGACCCCCAGTGAAGGGCGTCCACCACCTCCCTTGGCAATCTGTTCCACTGCCGAAAAAGGCATGCAAATGTAATCACAGAAAAGACTGTGGCCTAGTTATTGGAACTATTGGGGAAATAACAAGAACTAAAAATAGAGCTTAAGGGCTTATTTTAGAAGCTCATCTGTCCTTCCTCCTTCCCATGGATTTTCATGTACCAAAATGAGTTAGATTTTTCTTGTAAGATAGCAAGGGTCAGCTTCATGGCAATGCTACAGATGTCATCTCATTTCTTTTGGTACTTATCTCCAACAAAAACATGCAATTTCACAAAATTAAAATTGAGGTTTTGCTGAGCCAGTGGAAGCATGTTTGTCCTCCAAGAACAGAAAGCTCTTCAAACATAAAAGAGCGTTCATGCAGCCTTACTGTCCATGGACACCCTGAAATGTTTGATTTCTGAAGAAACCAATGGGCAGAATCTACTGGAAACTTCTGCATAAGCCGGCATCATTGAGCTCTTCCCTTCAACATAATAGGACTTGCAATTGCAAAGTTTTCACTGATTGTGTCTAGGATCTTGGCAGGTCTGAATAATAATAATAATAATAACAACCACCACCACCAACAACAACAACAACAACAACCACAACTTTATTTATACCCCACCTTTCTCTGGGAGGGACTCAAGGTAGCTTACAAAAACAATCCATAAAAAATCAACAATAAAATCCAAATCATTGAAACAGTTAACAACAGGCATAAGTTTCCTGCCCTATATCAGGTCTTCTAGAACCTGTGCTTTTTAGTTGTGCAAGTCTGAAAGACAAGGAGGATAGGAGAGGCTGTTAACAAAAGAAACAGAATCCGGTAAGTGCCATTGCCGTAGATTCACTCTGTCCTATATTCTCCCTCCCTCCATTCCTCTCCCTTCCCTCCCCTGTTTCACACCCTCTCTACCCCCTCCCTGTTTACCCTTTGCCCCCCGACTGCCATTCCAGGTTTGTCAAGTGTAATTGGAACCAGTGACCAATGGGGAGCACAACCTCGAGTGGTAGCACTCCCAAAATATCCACTGACAATCCTCTCGCACTTCTTCAGCAGCCATTCCTCTGTCATAAAAGGCTCCACAATACACCCCAGATTAGGCTGCCTGTCTGCCAACTTACCTTCAAGTCCATCTGCCTATTTCCATAGTTTTAATGTTGCAACTGTTATTCTGTGCAGCATAGCTATGTATGTAACACAGCAACTAGGGGGAAGCTGTAGGCATTGTTCTTGAGCCACATACCACCTCCGATTGCTGGGCACTAATGGTTACTGCAGTCATTTGATCAAATATTTTCTTTGTGCCCATCCAGCTGAACTCAAGCTGTTTCTGTCCACTATTTTGCCATTTTTCTCCCCACATTCCCCCCGTTTTGTTTAATTCCTTTTCTTTTGGGATTTTAATGAACTAATTCAATTTTTACACTTTTCTGTCTAGTACATCTCATGGGGAATCCAGTGGATCAACCACATCTCTTCACCCTATCAATGCTCTTCTGGGTTTGATTTTTAAGAACTCCTGGAGTTCAACACTCTCCTGGAAAGGGTGGTGGGTTTCCCAGATGGCCCTACTGTCTATTCTGAAATGATGGCAACAAATGGCAACCATCAGATTTTTCTTCATTCAGCTGCTGACACAAGAAACAAGGAAAACAGGCATACATGCTGACCAACAGAAACCATTCCCCTTTGGTTAGCCTGCCTTCTTCATAAGTGTCTCTTTATAAATTCATAAATGCCATTTTATTTAATCAGACTCCCTATTTATACTTTCCCTTTAGTCCTGTACTAAAAATCTAAAGCATTTCTGAGGTCCAGAGAAGTTGAGTTGGAAAATACGAACTCACTTATAAATTTATATTCCGTCAGCAGTTTTGGGAAAAGCTTTCACTTTGCGGTTTATATAACTTTGGCAGTGTCACACAATAAATGCATATTTAGTAGTCTCAAACACTATGTATTTTCTTCAAAACGTTAGGACAAAATTTTAAAAGATCCTATTTTACTTATTTGAGGGTAGCCTTTCCATAAATCTATTAAGGCACAACAGGTCAATGGCATACAGTAGCTAGATTATATTTCCTTTGCTGCTGTGGAAAGCTGTTTCAGAGGTAATGCTCTCCATGCTTAGTGACCACAAAAAGCTTCAATAGTAGCATTGCAGGGTGCTCATTTCACTAAACAAAGCCAAATCCATGCAATTTTCTCTTGGTTTGGAACATTTTGGTAGATCATTTTTTTAGAGCAAAAAGAAAGCAACATTTTAATGTACTGAGTACAGAAGTTTTTTGAGATATTTGTAGGCCTGCTTCACAGATATGCATTTGTCATGGATGTATGCAGTGGGAAAGAATGCCTTTCCCATAAGAAGAGGCCTCCTGAAGGCTGCTCATGTGCTGCCATGAAACCCAGAAGTCCAGGACTTTTATTTCATTATTAGGAAAAGGGCAAGAGATTACATTGAAACAGGAAGCCCCATGTTTCCAAGTAGCGCACGAGGAGCACAGTAAGGGTATGGATGTTATATTTTGTGGGGGTTTTATTGGAGTGCAGAGATGGCAAATCCAAGATAGTATCTGGCAGTGTGCCGGATTGCACAATTCCTGCTTGGATTAGACCAAATATCCATCTATTCCAGCCCCTTGCTTCCAACAATCATATACCAGATGCTCATGGAAACACACAAGAAATGAAACCAATAAACCTGCCTGGAGTTGAGGAGTTAGGAAACAGAGAGTTGCTTTGTTCCATTTATCCATCCATCTATCCATCAGTCATCAGTAAAACTACAGATTTGTTAAATTCCCTTTTAAAGTCATCTGGTGGTTATCTTTAAGTAGTGAATTTCAGAATTCCATTGAACAGAAATACTTCCTTATTATTTGACATCAAACAAAAACTTTCCAATCCTATCCTATCTTGTATTAGAACAGGCAAGTGGATGGACCTGTGCTGTATCTGGCACAAATCTGGGGCTGGCTGAAGCAGTTTAGGATTCTTTCAACTTAAATAGTCTCTCTGGATGGTCTGGGGAACCTGCAAGCCTCTCTGCAGCCTTCCTGGCATCCTCAAATTTCTACGTAAAAGGAAAAACCACTTCTGGTTTTGCATCTAAACAGGAAGACTGCAATACTGCTGGGTTGCAGCAGGCTTCCCAACCCCCAGATTGTCTTAGCAATCTTCAGACAGGGTGACCATGTAGAATGGAGAACATATGGTCACCCTGCTTTCAAATAAGTGGAAAACCCTCTACTTCTTCATCAACAGCACAATCCACCTGATCATCTTGCTTCCTGCTCCCTTCCCCTTTCCTTCAATTGCAAATACGTGCTTACCAGATTACAAAAGTCCCAAGTAGGATTTGGAAACCACCACTATATGGATCAAATAGTCTAGTAAGGTCAGAAACTGAGATTTGACACAATGATCATTTAACTGTCCTCATGTGTGTTTGTTGACACAATGATCATTCAGTCGTCCTCATGCGATGATCATGTGAAAAATGCCACTGAATTACAGTTCTGTGGGTCAAAGACTGTAATGACCCAATCCTATTGGGGAACACCATAGCAGTTTGAAAATGGCCACATCACATGAACCCCCTTATAACCATTTTCAAAAGCAGAATCTCTGTTCTGCTGCAATCAATGTTAGTTGAGATAGGGCTGCTACAAACAGCTGCTTTATTCTGTCTTATTTTTGTATTGGTTAACAGCGGAGCCATGATATTCCTTTGATGTATAATTGATATATAGATGTGAAGACAAGCTTTGAGCTTTCTTGGTTTCCTTACATTTAGGCAAGCAACCAAATCTGTTTTCCTATAATATTCTTTATCATGCATATAGTGGAGCTGCAACCTGAAGCCTATAAAGGGAAGCAGGATGATCTTACAGACTTCTCAAACTAATTTGCAAACTTCATCAAAGAACTGCCCTCAGGTGCTAATCATTTTCTGAGTCACAGAGTGAGTAATGATGAATATGTTTACAAAAGAAGTCATGTGAGAATTAAAGTCCATTCTTTTCCCAAGTACAAAGTAATACTCAATGACCACAACCATCATCTAGCTTTCTCTTTCATCTCAGTCTGTTCACTCACATACATCTATACACAGTATAAAGTTGGGGAACAGATCCAGAGGCCAGTGATATGTCAGGCATAGAATCATAGAGCTGGAAGAGACAAGCCCTACAATCCTGAGTAACTACGGGTGCACGTAAGAGACTTTACGTGCACCCGTAGTTACTGCATCACCTAGTGAAAACCTATGGGAAATTCATATTGCAATCCAGAGCAAATTGTTCTTACACCGGAGCAAGGACTCCCCGTAGTTACTCAGGATTGCACCCAAGGTTATCTAGTTCAACCCCCTACCTGGAGTGGGAAATTCTCCAAGATCATCTCCAGCAGATGCCTGAAGGAGAGAGGGAATGGATAGTTCACTGGAGTACTTCCCATAAGACCACAGAAATACCACAGGATTTTAATGTTCCAAATACAACCTTATGTAATTCTTTGCAGTGTTTACCTAAAAAATGAAACAAAACACATTAGTAGAAAGAAGAAAAGCCACAGAGGGGCAGTTGGGGATTTTACTGAAAGTTTTTCCAAAAGAAAACTGCCCTGGAAATGATTCAGTTCTTTCCCTGATCAGTAATATAAGGACACCGGAGACTGAAACCAGCACAGCCTTTACCTGTAATTCTAAGCAATTCCACAATAGGGCTGGGGCATTGGGGAAATATAATTACTTGCACATTTCACTCATGAGGCTGCCAAGATGTAAAATGAGCTTTGCGGGGGGAGAATGCAATGGCTGCTGCATTCTACACTGTGTGAACAAGAACTTCCCTGCTTATTGATACATTGAAACTAAGTACATTGAAATGTACTGAGAAAATCATACAGTTTCTGCAAATCTTCACACTTCCAGGTTGCTGTTCTGGGCTTATTTATTTATTTATTTATTCATTCATTCATTCATTCATTCATTTAATTTTTAAAATTTATATCCTGCCTTTCTCGGGCCTTAGGCTGACTCAAGGCAGCCACAGCAAAACATAATTAAAAACATTAAATAAGACAATTCAATTAAAAGCAAATTAAAACATACAAGCTAAAAACAATAAAAACAATAACAGTTTAATAAAACAACATTCATCAGTTTAAAAAAATCATCCCCCTTTCCAGCATTTCATTTTCTCATACAGAAACCTTAGTAAATAATCTCATACAGAAATAATCCAACCTTATTATTCACAGACTTTTTAATACACAGATTTGACTCAACACGAATGGCCACTGCAAATCACAGTTTAAAAAACTGCTTTTCTCCTGTGGTAGAGAGGTAGTCATGCAAGCAGTCTTTCCATTTATCATGTCCAAGAATCAAACCCCTGCAGATATTGAGGCACTATCTTATTCCATTAGGTGCAACAGAGGAGCAAGAAACCTGGAAGTGGGTCTTTAAACTTTGTTTTCCATTATTTTCTTTATGCTTTTTAAAAAATCCACGGGAGGTTCCAAAATAGAAGCCGAGTGGATAATGCAGAACAATTGTATTTTGAGTGGTAGCTAGAATATTTACAGTTACAGTTGGGATGAATAGAACCCTCAGTTGTCTCTGCCCAAAGGGCAGAGAATTGATCCTTTATCATTCTCCGCCCAAGGGGCACAGGGGAATAGAACCCTCAGCTTGCTTTGATTGATAGGGAACATGCGAATGCCTTGTACACAAGACATTTATGTAGACTGTGCAACAAAAAACTAATGTTAGAACTAATTTTGGGTATATTGGGCATGCTGATTCCAAATATGTAAACAGTTTTTCTCTATTAGCTATACTTTTTGAGATACAGCGCTAATGAGTGTCTATGCATCTGTCAATCAAAAGTCTAATTTGCCAAAGGGTGCCATGATTTTTATATCTCAAAAACTAGAGCTAATAGGCGAAAATTACTGTTATATTTGAAATCAGCACACCAAATATACATAGAATCAGCTCACAAAACTTCAGAAACAAAACCACTGTTGGGCAATGTTATCTGAGATCCTTCAGTCCATGTTTATTTTTATTTTTTATTTGTCCAGTTGAGGAATATCAGTACAGCCCAAACTCTTTCTTAACCACTGTTAAACAATGTAGAGCTCAGCTCTACCAGATCCAGAGTCTCCATATCAGGCCTTATGGCCAAACACAGAATCTCTTAATTCTATGACAACTCAAGGGTTGCTGTAGAATTGAGTAGTCCCATTATGGTGCTACTTCCCTTACCCTGGAGAAGGAGATGAAAGTGTCCTTCACCAGAGGAGCTGAATGCATGGTAGCATACAGAGTACTGCGGCAGCCATTTGGGGGCCAGGTCAGTCCTGGCACTCTGAGTAGCTTAGGATTGTGTTGCCCATTAGACACACACACACACACACACACACACACACACACACACACGCAGAGAGAGAGAGAGAGAGAGAGAGAGAGAGAGAGAGATCATATGTTAAACAGTCAGTCAAAATGGTATAAATGCAAAAAAAATTATTTTCTCATCACTACATATTTCTGGACATATTATACATAGAGTGCCTGTCATCCTGTGAACAAGCAACAAAATGAAGGGTGGCAGGAGTGAGGAAATGAACAAAGAAAGGGCATTTGGGGGACATGGAAAAATAAATGAGGGGAAAATAAAAGGCAAGTAAATGGAGGATGGAAGTCTGCTTGGTGAAACTAAAGATTTTGAGTCTAAAGAAGCTGTCACTGAGGATTAGCATTAGCAGCTATCTGCAATACCAGCCAATTTCTAATGATGAGTAAGAGGTGTGAAATGCAGCCCCTTCGAAGATAAAAGCGCTATGTTCTTCCCTTATTGCATGGACAGTTTTAGGACTCATCATTGGGAAGTAGGCCAGTGGTTAGTAGAGAGGGAAAAATGTGCAGACTACGATATATACATTCAGCAAGCTTCATGGTTGATTATAAAAGCAGCATAATATCAAAGTATGCTCCTTTTGAAAAGTTTTGATTGAAGTACCCTCCAGTCTGAACTAGGTCCCTATTAACTACAGTGGAAGAATGAGGTTAGGCAATTATTGATATCATTGTTGGTTAAAGCATGGAGATCAGGGGGTTGCTTGCTGCTTTTAAAATGCTTTTAAAGTTTTCCCTCATTTGACAAATGCAAAGGAAGCAGTTGCATTCATTTTTGGACTTTGTTTTGGATTAACTTGAGGTTTTCTGTGACGAAAAAGATTTTTCCCCTTAGCCGTGCTGGCTTACTGTGCTGGTTTAAGTCACATTGAAACACAATTTAAAGTATCAGCATATATCTAGAGGATACATTTTCAAAATAGGCTCAGCAGATTAATAGGTAAAAACAATGTTTTATACACAGCTTCAGAATAAGTATTAAAACTCCCTAAGTTTCATCGAAAGACCTCAATGTAAGCTTTTCAACACCCCTTTTTCCTGTTTGCTCCTATTAACACAAATAGATAAGAACAAATTATTCCCATAATATAGTAATTTTCAATATATTTCTATACTAGCAAAAAGTACACCCACATTGCGGGAGTAACATTCTCCTGTGCGCCATCCCCCCACGGCATGGGCCATCAACAACCCATGTGCAACATCCTGGCATGTGCATCAGTCCTCCCATGTGCAATATCCCCCCATGTGCAACAACCCCCACAAGCGCATCTATCCCCATGCGTATCAACTCACCATGCGCATCAATTCCCCATGCACAACCCCATGCGCATCTTCTCCCCATGTGCAACACCCCCCATGCACAACCCCCCTTATGCAACTCCCCATGCACAGCATCCCCCCAGTGCAACCTGTCCCTCCAAACAACATCTCCCCAGTGCACCAGGCACCGAGCACCAACTTGGCTGGAGGTTGGTCAGTCTTCCATGTTAAGTATAGAACAAAAACACGTTGTACCCTTTTCAGCCCCTTAAGGTTTAAATTTCTCCACATGGGTTCTTGGTGGGTGTTCATGTGACAGAAGAAACACCCTCCGTGAATTTCATGCTTCTAGGTCTGGGGGTTGGAACGAATTGTCTTTCTTCTGCCAGTTCAAGGATGGACAATCCATTACTACGCAGACAGTTGTACTAAAAACAGAGCTAGAGAACCTGAAAGCCATTTTTTCAGCCATTTTTAACTGCTGTGTTCCAAACTCTCATGGCACACCTGGGGACCTTTCACAACTCACCAATGTGCTGAAGCATATATGTTGACAATTACTGTCCAGCGATAGTTATAAATATAACTTCAAGGTCAGTTCGGTAGATTCAAGACTTGGAGATTACTGATATGGGGATGGCTAGATGAAGTTACCTATGTGCCAACCTTTCAAAAATGCAGCAGTTCAGTGTTGTTCTAGGTTGGAACCCAGTGACAAAATGGTGGGCCCAGTGGTAGCGACACATAGTCTGTTAATGACAAATGAGCCATTGGTACTTGTGTGAATGTTTTAATGATGAATAGCACTCCCAATCCGAAATTGAGATGATGTCATGATGAGAGGCCCATAACTTTTGCCCTTCCACACACCCACAGATTGCCTCCCCCCAAACTATTTTGCTCAGGAAATTTCCAAAAGGACCATTTTTACCCCAGAGAAACCACAGCTATAGGGGAAACCCATCACCATGGACCATGGTGGAGGGATGAAGGGAAAAAAGTAAAGCCTCCAATCCTTGTACTTTAGGCCCAGTCTAGACTTAGGAGCTCTGTGCCTATAAAAAAGAATACCCACTCAGTACAAGCTTGTCTTAATACGTCGGTTAGGATTGAATTCTGAATCTTCCAAGTGCACTGATTTAACCTTTACCTAAAGAAATGAATTCAATGACACACTGCTTGTTTGATCCAGCATGGGAAAGGAAAGCCATAGGCAAGATTATCTTTGTATGTATCATAAAGAACGGTGATAATTTGGGTGATAATTTGCTAAAATTATATTTGATAAAAGGATAATTTGCAGACTTGCCATGTATACTACTGAAAAGGTGGTTTCCCTTTTCTTATCTTTATCACTTTTTACACGCAAGAGTTTTCAGTATTTGTGACCCACACACTTTCCTCTGCAAATTACAGAGTTGTGCAATAGAAGACAGAAGGCTCCCTAGATGAAGTAAAGCCCTATTAACTGAAACAGCTTTCAGTGACCTAATCCAAAGAGGATGCTCTGTCAGATGATCAGATCACCCAGCCTTTCCTCCCTCCCCTTGTCAAGGCATTTTTTGCTACCAGTCCACGCAGTAATTAAGGGGTAAAATTGGACCAAGGCACAACTACATCCTTGTTCCTCATGTAGGATTCTGGGAGATTAGAATTCCCAATATAGTCATTTGGTACAAATGTGATCTTAAGCTGCTACTTTCTTGGGTTTATGTCTGCTTGCTACTAATAAAATTAACAGTGATGGCTGCAGTAAGCTGTTTATAGAGATGGCAAACCCTATCCACATAAGTTTCTGTTACAGCTTATGGCACTGAATAATGTTAAGCACATAAACACTCTACGGCCAGAAAATCTGTGACTTATTATGCTCTCTAAGGCTGCAGTCCTAAAGACACCTTCCTGGGAGTAAGACCCATTGAACACAATGGGACTTACTTTTGAGTAGAGATGGTTAGGATTGTGCCCTGAGTCTCCCGATTAGAGAGCAGCTGAGAATGAATGGTATTCTCTAAAAACAAAAGGAGGCATCATTACTTTTTTCCCAAAAGTCCAAATCCCACGTTTGGTAAATCACCTTCATCAAAACTCAGGTATAAAAAGCCATGTTGATAAATGCTTCAGAGAGAGGAGTCAGTTGAGAAACATGTCTTCACGCCAGTGCAAGAGACCTTGTCTGAATCAGACCTTGGAAATCCAAATTCACAGAGCAGTTGAAATGATTTCTTTGCATATCTTTTGGTAATAGATATATTACCAAATAAGGGATAGGGAAACCCAGGATGGCTTGACTTAAGTTGAGTCTAGAGTCACTGCCTCCCTAGAACTTGTCTAAAAACAATTCATAATCCGGGCACCTCCAGAGTCATCAGATTCAGTTCCCTTTTAAAAAGTCTGTTGTGGCTTTGCGGGGGAGAAAACAACGGGGTTGCTTCCAGTGCATGTAACTGTGTGTCAGAATTCACTTTAAACACTCCCCTAGTATCCCATCCATCTGTAAACAAGTCAGCTCAATCCTTGACAGTTCTCAGAACTCTCCATTACAGCCTTATAGAGCCATGCCATGAATTTCTCCAGGATGACTAGGACAGACAGACAATGAAATTCAGATGCACCATCATGATATGGACTTCATATATCTTTATATATCTTTATATATCTTTATATAGAATAAATAAATAAATAAAAATTCATACTACAATCACACATCAGTACTCAGACCCTTTCAACACTCAATCCTTCACCACACATTCAATATGTACTAACATACAGGTATACCTTTGAAATGTATTTGAAATGATCTGCTTCCCCCTGATTTCTCCCACATTTACAATACAATATTCATATAATGTACATATAATGAATAAATGTATTATGTTTTAGTATAATTATGATTATAATTAGTATGATGATTTTTAGTATAATTTTAGCTAGCAAAATATTGAATAAACAGTAAAAGGCAACATGAGTCCAATAGGACCCTGTACTATAGTTAGGTACATATAATGTACATATGATGTACATATAATGAATAAATGTTGTGTCAAGTTTTAGTATAATTATTTTTATTGTGAAATAATGATTTTTAGTACAATTTAACTAGGAAAATATTGAATAACCATGAAATAGAAATGCAAAGAGAAATACAAATACATATTTTGAGCACCAATTTTTGAGCACATATTTTGAGCAACATATTTTGAGCACCAATCAGCCAGCCATAAAATACCACAAGAGCAAAATCAAATCAGCCAGCCATCAAATACCAAATCAGTCAAATACCAAATACCAAATACCTCCCTGCCAACAGAGAGGATCTCTACTGAGGCTGCTCTCCTAGCCACACTTTCCTGGGAGTAAAGGCCCATACATCTGGGCCTACTCCCAAAACACTGTGCCTAGGATGATCAGCCAGCCATCAAATACCACAAGAGCAAAAATATTCCCACACTTCCCACAGTCACATTATATATATATAACAGCAAACTTACATCTTTCAAATCCAACAGGAGAAGACAAATGGAGTGGTCTGTAGTGTTGAAGCAGAAATAAAAATCTGGCTGGTCAGGTTTCCCTCAACAAACAAAGTATATGTAGATGTTGTTTTTCCCAAGGATATGTAGATGCAGATGTTGTAAATGTCGGTAGATGAAGGTTACCAACAACAAAGATATGCAGATGGTCTCAGCAGGGGATTGCCCTTATGTTTCCCATAAGAAATGAAGATATTTTCTGGCTAGCCATGATATAGAGAATCCTGGAGTTGGAAGGGACCCTGCGGGTCATCTAGTCCAATGTCCAGCCTGTAACAGAAAATCCACTGGACACTGCACTATAGTTTTAGCATAATTATTTTATACTAAATATTGTGAAATTATGAATTTTAAGTATAATTTTAGCTAGCAAAATATTGAATAACCAGTGAAAGGCAACATTGGTCAAATTTGACCTGATTTGTATCCTATGTATAAATTGGAATTTGCAGAAAAATTTTAAATTCAAAAGTTTCATGCTTTTGGAATTGTAACTGTCTAAATAACAGGAAAAAAGTCAGAAAGACTTGTCAAGTAATAATAATAAATTCCAGTAAAAAACACAGCACAAACTTCCTGGCGGGTGACTAGTTGACTATTCCAAGGGCTAGGATGCAATTAACCCTACCAGCTTGAACCTCCCTGTTGCTCACTGGTCTGACTGATGATCCCACAAGGCTTTTTATGCTGCAAAAACAATAAGAAATCACATCCAAACACAGGCAAACTCAGGTTAACACACACAAGGAATGGCTGCTAAGTCAGGACCCTTGACTCAAGAGTTTTTCTGAATCTTTCATGCATGCATCCCACAAGTGCATGAGTCAGCAGAAAAACACACATTTTCGTGACATGAGTCCATGTCACCAGAATCAAGTTCCCATCCATTACACTAATCATTATTATCAATAACAAATAATTGTACCCAGCATTAATTTGATGAAATTGCACAGTGTAATCTATCTATCTATCTACAGTATTTATATACTGCTTTTCAACTAACAAGTTCACAAAGCGGTTTACAAGAAAATGGAAAAATAATAGCTGATTAATAGCTAATGGGTCCCTGTCCCAAAAGGGCTCACAATCTAAAATGCAAAAAAAGAACACCAGCAGAAGCCACTTGAACAGACATTGCTGGGGTGTGTAGGGCCAGTTACTCTCCCCCTGCCATTAATGCCATAATGATATACAATGCCATTTACATTGCGTTCTTGACCTTGAGGTTCTACACACTTGACCTGGGAGTAAATCTCACTGAATTTAGTAGGACTTCTGAATGGATATGCCCAGAAATTTTCCTTTCAAATAACCCTATCCTTTTTCAGGATTAGACTGGCAGACGGAACGCATCTGTTGATTGACTGATTGATTGATTGATTGATTGATTGATTGATTGATTGATTGATTGATTGATTGACTGATTACAACAGTGGAAGAGACTCTGTCCCATTGTTGGCCATTCTGTGTGCACTTCAGCAATAAGCAGCAGTGCAGCAACACCATCCCAGGCTTTTCCACCATCCACTGGAGCAGGTAAGGCAGTGTGCATGTGGGAAGGTGTTGGGGAATATGAGAATCTGGGTGGAAGGAAGTAGATCCAGCCAGTGATGGGCTTCAAATAAATTAACAACCGGTTCTCTGCCCATCTGGCAGCCACCTTTAAATGGCTATTTTTAAACTTTATATGTACTATCTCTCATTAACAACCGGTTCTATAGAGTAGGTGCGAACCTGCTGGAGCCCACCACTGGATCCAGCTGAAAAGCGCATACTTAGCCTCTCCTTTCTGATCTTCCCTGCCTCTTTGTTCTCCTCAGACCCTTGCCAGATACAGAGAATTAGCACAAGTGTGAGGAGATCCATACAGAGCATGAGGACTATGGAGGAGTAAGGGAAAAATAATTCCCCTTTCCTGTTCAAAGCCACTCAGTCCTTATGTCCCCCACCAATACCACATATATTTGGGGTATGTGTGTGCAGAGTTGAGACTTGTGGATAGGACTGGGCTTTAATTCCTATAAAGTGCAATTTCTATTTCTCACAATTAACTGTGCAATGGATTTTGGCCTAAACATCTGCTTTGCAAAAAGTTCTGCTGAGATCAGTCCTCCTTGTGACATTTTTTGCAGCAAGGTTAGGGACAAAGCAGTTTTATTCAAGAAGTATCTCAAAGCTAAAATCAACAAACTACCCTTTTGAGTAATGCAAATAAAATAGAGTACCTAGATTAGCAGTGTTCTCAAGCAATGTTTTTTGCTGTTGCTTTAGAAATGTAATGGAGACCTTTTTTGTTTTCATAATAAAAAGAAAATTCCTTGGACCAAATTATATTGCTGAATCTTCTTTCCAGTTAACCCTTAGAATACTGTGATTTATTTTTCCACATCAGACCGCACTGGTCAATTTGACCCAGTTGGAAGTTTGTGTTGTGTTTTTTACTGGAGTTTATTATTATTACTTGACAAGACTTTCTGACTTTGTTACTGCTTATTAGACAGTTACAAATCCAGAAGCGTGAAAGTTTTGAATTTACAGTTCTTCTGTAAATTCCAATTTATACATATTATACCGGCACGGGTCAATTTGACCCATGTTGCTGGGATTAACCAGATTAACCTACCAGATTAACCAAGGGTTATGACTGTGCTGGCATTCTGACTCTAAGGAAAGGTAAAGTTGTCCCCCACAGGCTATACTGCTAGTCATGACCAACTGTAGGGTGTGGTGCTCATCCCTGTATACAGAGCCATAGAATCAGTGTTGTCCGACATGTGGCTCGCATGCACACAGAAGGCTGTTACCTTCCCATCGAAGTGGTACCTATTTATCTACTTGCATTTACGTACTTTTGAACTGCACAGTTGGCAGGAGCTGGGCTAAGGATAGGAGCTCACCCTGTCTTGTAAGATCTGGGTTTCAAACCCTGGCCTGCTGATTAACAGGCAGAGTGTCTTAACCACTTGAGCTACCACAGCCCACAGGAAAGGTACATGAGAATAATTTCAATAGAACTCGGAGAATTTCTTTACGTTGGACTAGCCTGTAATTATTCAACTATTTCCACGTGATCCATCCATTGAAGCTACAATATTATACAAAATTACTTGGGAGGAAGCCCACTGAATATAGTGGAACATACTTCTGAGTAATACATATAAGCTTCTCTCTGAATGCCACTGATACAGTAAAGTGCTTATTTTATTCAGTTATAAAAGACACAAGAGAAAGTTCAACAACAATAACATACAACCCTTTCATTCATGGGATAACTTCATTCAAGGCCATCAGCATATCATTTGTTCAGAGGTGATAGCTCTGGAGATTTCTTTAGGAGACGATTTCAGAGAACGTTTACATCAAATGAGGTAGCAGTGCATATGCTGTGGGAGGCAGCATGATCCTGTCCTATTTAAAACAGTTTGATCTGAAAGAGAAGTCAACAGGTGAAGCTTAATTCTTCAAAGAAAGGTGTATTGTTGCCTGCTAAAACATAATAATATAAGCTTCCTCAGAATTTCTTTGATGCCTCAGCCGAAGAGAAATTCCAAATTCCTTTTGCATTTTGCCTGAAAGTTAACATTTTAGTCAACCTATATAGTATACCCCTAGGCATTTCTGCTAAGAAGTACATCTCATTTAATTCAGTAGGACTTACTCCCAGGTAAGTGCATACTGTAAAGGATTGTAGCCCTAGAAAGGAGTTCAACCCGCCCAGTGATGGGCCCAGCCTCCCCTAACAACCGGTTCTCCGGAAGTGGTCAGGGCCAGGCTGGGTCAGGGGGCGGGGCCGAGGTTAGGGAGCGGGGCCGAGGTCAGGGGGTGGGGCCGGGGATAATTTAAAGGGGAATTTTTTTTAATTTAAAAAATTCAAAAAATTAAGCATGTGGCTTACTTTTGAGTAGACCTGCACAGGATGGTGCTCTGAGGCTGCAGTCTTTCCACTCTGCCTTGGGAGTAAGCCCCATTGACTGGCATGCGGCTTACTTCTGAGTAGACCTGCATAGGATGGTACTCTGAGGCTGCAGTCCTTTCCATGCTGCCCTGGGAGTAAGCCTCATTGACTGGCATGCGGCTTACTTCTGAGTAGACCTGCACAGGATCGTGCTCTGAGGCTGCAGTCGTTTCCACTCCACCTTGGGAGTAAGACCCATTGACTGGAATGCGGCTTACTTCTGAGTAGACCTGCATAGGATGGTGCTCTGAGGCTCAGAGGGTGCGTGCGCCTGGGGGAAGCCCCCTGCACCATCCCAGTGGTGCACACACCTGGGGGAAGCCCCCCTGCACCATCCCAGCAGCACACGTGCCAGGAGGAAGCCCCACTGTGCCATCCTAGCAGCACGCACGCCTGGGGGAAGCCCCTCTGTGCTGTGGGTGGGCGGTGCGTGCCAGCCAGAAGTCTCTGTGCGCCATACCTGCGAACCGGTTCAGCAGGTTTGGGGGCCCCCCGCTGCTACCGGTTTGGTAGTGGCGGGGAAAAGGGAACTACCGGTTCCCAAGAACTGGACAGAACCGGTCTGGGCCCACCAGTGAATCCGCCCTTTGAAAACATGTGTCTCACTGCAGAATTTTTCAGAACTTTGCCTCTATATGTTATGTATGCTCCCAATTCAAGGTTAATTTCACTAGAGGCAAAATTCTGGCACAACATCACAGCCTATGGGGAGATTAAAATCCAAGAGTAACATCAGAATAATATCTAGATAACTTGAGCTGCAGAGCTCTAAAGTTCATCTTAGGATATGGATTGATCAAGAGCCTATGTGAAATCTGATTAAAAAATAATGTCTGAAAAAGTCCTGGTTTCCATATTTACTGTACCTTCTGTGAATAATATCATTAACATCAGCAGGAGATATGTGATGTTAAATCATCCTTAAATTCTTCCAGTCTTGTGTGCATTGAAATAGCACTGTATAATATTTACAGCACCAAATCCTAGGTGGTTATAAATCAGCAAAACTGCCATGATTTCAGCAGTTTTATCCTAGCTGAGCTGAAGATCTTCAATATTCAAGAAATACAAATGCAAATATAGCAAATTGTGCCAATATAACGAGCCCTAAAAAGAGAAATACTGATTCTCAAATGGGAAATTTGAAACAACACTGAACCTTTGCTTTGCTTTCTGAAGCAATTCAAAAATTATATGATGTAAAACAAAACCTTTTGAGGTCTCACATCATTGAATTCCCATTATGCAACTGCTATGAATACACAACTACTACATAAAACCCTTATGACTCAATCCTATCAGGGCCTTATACTTACTGATCCTTTGATCCATAAGTGTAAGGCCAGATGTGCCATCATATGAGCCACCCAGACAGCAGGAAGCTCATGACAAATGGTGCTAGAAAGTAGGGATACCAGAGCTCTCAGGTGGAGATGAAGGCCTACATCAGGTTGGGATGAAGTCTTACATCAGTGCACCCATAGTACCACCATCCCAAGATGGTTTAATGAGCGCTACCAATGGCACAGGTATCAGGAGTTTAGGAATTGACCCAGTGGAATTGGCCCTCACATAGGCAAGTTTGACATGGTCAACCCCTGAGGCCTACAGTAAGCAGAATGAAGCATGATGGTTGACAAGGTGGCTGTGCACTTGCTCATTTCATTATGTAAAATCTTCTATTTGCTTGCAAATGGCTGCACTGGCCCAGAGGTTAATATTCTGCTTGTCAACCTGAAGCTCGGCCGGTCAGCAGTTCAAGACCCAGGTACCGCAAGATGGGGTGATCTCCTTTCCCTAGCCCAGTTCCTGCCAACCTAGCAGTTGGAAAGCACCATACCCTGCAGTCAGTCATGATTAGCATTTTGCATTAACTCCAATTTTTTTGGACCTCTCATTACTGCATTTTCATAAATCAGTCTTCTTAAAAATCCAGTGATTACACATTGTTTATGCTCAGAAGAAGCAATTGTAGCACTGATTCAAGAATGAAAAGGGTGAAGATGTGGTTTGAGTTTCAAGTTTGCATTTCAACAATACAGATGAGCCACTGTTAGCCAGCTGGGTAATATGGAAGCAGGAAATCACATGTGTTTTGACAACCTCTTGTCAAAGTCAATCCATATAACACCCTATTTGCAATATATTTATTGTAGCATCACATTATGTGATGTGGCACTCACATACAGCATTCCCTCTCCGCTCCTGCACCCCAAAAAGAAGCCCAGTTTGAAAGGCGGGTACTACTGTTAATTGCAATGACTCACTAAAGGCAATGAGCCAGAGAAGGATTTTCCTTCTTTTTGTGTCCCGAAACTTCAAACACAACCTTGGCTAAATAGACTGTTTGATCTTCTAGCTACCAGCACTGTTTCCAAGCTACTTGTATAATCTGGAGCTCTGTTGAAATCCTTGGCTGTTCCCCATTTAAATATTCTCTCATCTTATCTCAGGTTTCAGGGCAGCAATGATGTGGGGTTGCTATGGCCCTAAGCAGGAACATGAGAGAAAAAGGAAAACTGCATTCCACAGTTGTCGTTTAACAAACAAGGCAAATCAACTTGTGGCCATGTCCCAAATTCTCTTCAGTGTGTTTCGAATTTGGCCCTCTCCTTGCCCATCATAATCTGGTGAATGGAACTTTTGGGTGTCTCTTCTACCTTCATTTCTCCCTTCTTTTCTTCCAGGCCTATGAAAGCACTCAGCAGCGATGCATCATGCATACCACTGGACCCCTCCAAACTGGTTTCTGCAGCTTTCCAAGTTGGTCTGGCAGAGAGTTGGATAACGTCATTCAGAACATTTCCAAAGGCAGTGTTGAATGGACTCTTCTGCATTTCAAAATGGTGGATTCTGCCATACCTGGAAGAACTGGACTGAAGAACTAACACACTGCCTGTGGGATTTGGGGAAGGCTGTGCCTAGTGGATTGGGCCAAGTATTGGACATTTTCCTCGCTCTATCACTCAAAGAGCAATCCTAATTCCTGGTTAGGCAGGGGATAGTCCCATGCTAGCCTGGAGGTGTCTCAAAAAGTCCTGTAAAGCACATCTGGAGAAGTTAGGCCAGTTCACAGCCATGCACCAGCCTTCCCACACCATTGAAGGACTGGGGTGATGCTGAGTTGTGCTGGCCTAAATTGATTTGGATTGCACCCTTGGAGTCATACATCCCAGAACGCTGCTTCTTTTAGGGCTGATTCATTACAGTGCACTTTGTTCTTGCATGTTGGAAAGTGAAAATGCATTCTGAAAAGCACATGGTCAATCAGCAACAGCTTCATGTTTTATCTCTAATACTTTCCCCTATGGTGCTGTTTTCAGATAGCACTCAACTTTCCAACATACTCAGCATTATGAGGACTGGTGTATTCATTCGTTTTAGAATTTCTCAAATTAATTAGTTCAGGAAAAAAATTATCTGAGACTTCCACTTTTTAAAGGAAAACTTATATAAATTCCAACCCAATTAAAGATGATGATAAGAGAGCTCTCCCATCTTTATTAATAATTTATGTCATCAGAATACCTCCATACCATCAGAATACCTCCATAACTGCATACTAAATTATTTTATCTTGTTATGAGTCTATGGCTGCAATCCTCAAGACACTTTCCTGGGAGTAAGACCCACTGAACATAATGGAGCTTACTTTTGAGTAGATATGGTTAGGATTGTGCTCTTATTTTACTACAGATTCACTGAGTTTGATGACACAGTTTGTCCCAGGGTGACCAGATGCCCAAACCTCAAAAGGAGGACAAGGTCTTGCGTTCCTCTCAGCCTGGCCTTTCTGGTGGACAAGGGCATGTTTGCCTACTCATGAGTAAAGCCATGATATTGGGCACTTTCACTTTCCCATAGAGCTCTATGCATATTTTTGATTTTTAGTTTGTTGGTCATAACGTTTGATAGGAAGGAGATATTTCAAAACTGATTTTTGCATTGGATTCTGCTCTTGATGGGACATAGGACAAATATGAAAAAATCCAGTCATATGGTCACCCTGGTTAGTCTGGAAGAAAAGCAGATCTCAATCACACATGTGATCAAGATACACACATGAATATCTTTAGATACACACATGAAGATACACACATGAAGATCACTAGATACACAGCAATTTTCATCATTTTTTTCTTTTTACAGTGCACTAATCTCTGTGGTCTTCTCTATGGTTGCTTCTTGTGATGCCACTTCCAGTTTCTGAAAAACTTTTTTGGGTTGTGGCTCCATTTCTAGGGCATCTGCATGTTGATTACTACATTTTCCTAGAAATATAACTGCAGTACCTAAAAGAGTTTGCTATGTTCCAAACTTTGGTGCATATCTGTGGATCTTTTTTGCAGGATAGTGTGCCATATCACACCAGTAGAAAATCACAGACTTAGGATGAGAGACAACGCATGGAATGAAAGTCTTTCCTAAATTTTTTCAGGAATATTTCATGATATCAGTAGAATGAATGTTGTAGTGGTTGGAAGCCAAGAAAATGAAAGGGAAAGCAGAAATTAAGAAAGGGAAAGAAGAAATATTAGAACAAATCATAAAATACACAATTTATGCACATCTAGACAAGTACTCGGTGATCAAAACAACCCAGCATGGATTTACCAAGAATAAATCTTGCCAGACAAGTCTGATCTCCTTTTTTGATCAGGTTACGAGCTTACTGGACAGTGGCAATGCTGTGGATGTCATTTATCTTGACTTCAGCAAAGCATTTGACAAGGTCCCACATGTCATTTTAATTGGGAAGTTGGAAAAATATGGGCTAGACGGGACAATTGTAAGGTGGATCTGCAACTGCTCAGTGACCGCACACAAAGGGTTTTAGTAAATGGTTCTGTGTCAACCTGGAGGTCGGTTTCAAGTGGTACCCCAAGGCTCTGTCTTGGAACCAGTTCTCTTTAACATTTTGATTAATGACTTAGAGGAAGGGATACAAGGAAGCCTGATCAAATTTGCGGATGACACCAAGTTGGGAGGAGTAGCAAACACAACAGGAGAAATCTCCAGGAGGATCTGGATAAACTACAATACTGGGTTGTAACAAATAGAATGAATTTCAACAGGGAGAAGTGCAAGGTTCTGCACTTAGGCAATAAAAACCAAAAATACAGGTATAAAATGGGGGATACTTGGCTTAGTAGCACAACATGTGAGCGGGATCTTGGAGTCTGAACATGAGTCATGTTCAGTGTGATGTGTCTGCAAAGAAGGCAAATGCCATTTTAGGCTGCATTAAGAGGACTGTAGCTTCCAAGTCACGAGAAGTTCTAGTTCCTCTTTATTCAGCATTGCTCAGACCTCACCTTGAGTACTGTGTTCAGTTCTGGGCACCTCACTTGAAGAAAGATGCAGCCAAGCTGGAGCAAGTCCAGAGGAGAGCGACAAGAATAATGGGATGGAAGGGAAGCCCTACGAGGAAAGGTTGGGGGAACTTGGGATGTTCAGCCTGGAGAAGTGGATGCTGAGGGGAGACCCTCTTCAGATACCTGAAGGGCTGTCATAGGGAGGAAGGGGCTCATTTGTTCATAGCTGCTTCTGAAAGCAGAACTAGAACCAATGGGTACAAACTGCAAGAAAGGAGATTCCGGTTGGATATCCGGAAAAAATTCCTGACAGTTCGGGCAGTTCGGCAGTGGAACAGATTGCCAAGGGAGGTGGTGGACTCTCCCTCACTGGGGATCCTCAAGCAGAGGCTCGACGAGCACCTGTCAGGGATGCTCTAAGGGGATTTTCTGCTGTAGGCAGGGGGTTGGACTAGATGACCCACTAGTTCCCTTCCAACTCTATGATTCTATGATTCTATGAAGAAAAAGAAAAGGAACCTTTATGAATTAATTAAGTAAAAGCAGTCGAGAAAATAGAGCACTCTATTGTATTATCAGAGTGCAAATATTTGGCTGAGTTACTGCATTCTGTCTATAAAAAATTAGCTTAGCAAACAGTTATATAATTAGCTTATTTGCATCAGACACAACTGCTAAAAATATACAGCACTAACAAGCCAGGAATTTTGCTTGGAATCTATAAAAACAAACATTTTCAGCCAAACTAATTTCAATCCTATGCATATTTTTCCCCCCAGAAATAAGTTGTACTGTGTTCAGTTGGCTTATTCCTGCCTACTCAGTGTGTTTATGGTCACAGTCTCATATCCCAGTCCTCACTAGGATTCAAGCCAGTGCATTTTGGATTCCACAGCTGGAAAGTGGTTGCTGGTGATGGGCACATTGCACTGCTGGTACCTATTTTGTGAGCAATGCCACAAGAATCAGTAGAGGTGTCACAACCTTGACCCCGAGCTGATATGCCTACAGTGGGACATGGGGACACAAGAGTGGAGAGGCATGAGGATGTGTCTGAGAGAGGGGCAGAAAGGGGGTCAAATGGGATGGATATTGACAGCAGGAACTTGAGCCAATATCCTCATCCCATACCCCCCATAATTTCTCATAAGAACATGGTAAGCTCTGCTGTATCAGGCCAAAGGCCCATCCGGTCCAGCTTCCTATGTCTCACAATGGTTCACCAAATGCTTCAGGGAGTGCAATGCTCTAATCTCCCTGCAAAGTAGCTAGCGATGTTAATGGCGATGTAAACCATTGAGCTAAGGGAGGTAAAGGAATGAATGTCCCTTTACCTGGAGGAGACCTCTGTGATTGTCCCGTTATATGCAGTGCACACTTCAGTGATGAGGTACACTGGTGGGAAGTTTTAATTGGGGTTAGGTTGTTCATCATACTGTACACTCATAAATATAGGGTGATTCAAAATGAATGGGACAAAAAGGCAAGCAATGTTTTCTTTTTGTCCCATTCACTTTGAATCATCTTGCATAAGGCCAAATTAAAAATGTTTGGCATCCAAGTTGGATTTTTAAAAAATCTCTTTCTGTTCCCCTCTTTTTTCTTAGTCATTCACGTTTACAAGAACCAGAGAGGAAACTGGAAATAGGAATGTAGTTTTTCTGCCTACTTGCAGATATGATGGCTTGTAACAATCCCTCATTATCCACCCCATGGTTTTGTCCTCCACAGAATCAGAAGTATCTGAGTCCAAAGTTCCATCTGGGGACTCTCCCCCTTTTCTTCATTTCTCCTCATCTGTTACTGATCATGCGGTTTTCTTCCCGCACTGTCTGTGGCTGCCATGTGGCGCTCCTGGCAACACTGTGAGCCAAACCAAGCCCCATAACCTCCTGCAGGCATACAGAAGCAAGGGTGGGCACATGGCTCACCACAGCAGTGACCAGAGATGACAGACATCCAGCTTTCTGTCATGTTGGAACAGTGGCCACATGAAATTTCATTTTATTTCAACTGTCAACCTCACTCTTCCCTTTAATCATTTATGTCTCCAAGAAAATGCTGGTAGCATTTTCACAAACAGCAAAAGTACATGCCTCCTTTCTTTCAGTCAACATACAGGACAATCCAAAGAACAGAAGTGATTAGTCTGAACTGTGGAATTGCCTGCACTGCCCCTTTAATATTTCTGGAATGCCTTCTTACTTAAAATCTGCTAGATCAGCGTTTCTCAAAGTGGGGGTCGGGAGCCCTTTGGGGGGTCGCCTAGAGGTTTCCTGAGGGTCGCCTAAAGACCCCTGGTGCAGGGGGCCAGGCATCCTGGCTTGCCAGATCTCCGGCTGTCAGTCAGTGCGCACTGTCAGACAGCCTCAGGGCCCAATCCTATGCATGCCTACTCTGAAATAAATCCCATTATAGTCAGGGGGGCCTTTACTCCCATGTAAATGTGGATAGGATTGCAGCCTCAGGGCCCAATCCTATGCATGCCTACTCTGAAATAAATCCCATTGTGTTCAATGTGTGCATAGAACACACATTTCATTTGTAACAATGAAAATACATCCTGCATCTCTGATATTTACATTACGATTCATAACAGTAGCAAAATTACAGTTATAAAGTAGCAAAGAAAATTTTATGGTTGGAGTCCCCACAACATGAGGAACTAATAAAGGGGTCATGGCATTAGGAAGATTGACAACCACTGTGCTAGATCTTCCAGCAGAAACTGCAAAATCTTTGACTGTCAAACTAGACCCCAGAACCTACCGTACTTTGGATCCAGAGCTAACAGACTATAACATACAAGATACACAATCCAATCCTAAAGGCTCTGCATTCCATTGTAAAAGCATGTTTGCCTGACATCATACACTGTGCAATGCTGACAGCTATTTTAGAACCATCACTGCAAATGGCAATGGGGACATGCTGCTTCAGCTAGTGATCTGCTCCGCTGCAAATAAGCCAGCAAGGGAGGTGAGCAATGATCAAAGGGGTGGCTGAAGGGCAGAATGGGAGATGGTGGGAGACAGATCGGATAAAAAAGGTGTGGTCACCATTGTCACTGGTTTCTGTAGGATCCTATCCCTTTCTTTGATACACTTCACTTATGCCCCATAATTATCTGGGGTATATCTGGTGAAACCTCCTAGGGAAGTGGAGGCTTATTCCAAGGTAACATAATGAATGTTCCGTTATCTTAAGAAGACTTCCATGACTGTCCACCAGCAAAACAAAAAACAAAAACAAGGGCAGCTTCTACTGTAACCTCTTGAAACCTCCACTACTCCCATTCTCAAGAGTGAATTCCAACCTATTTTTGTCTCACTACAACTCTGGCAAGGTGCTAAAAAGCACACTATCAGTTTTTTGTGTTTGTTTTTACAATTGACAAGGGACACAATGATGGGAGGCTCACATCCCTCAATGGCCCAACCATTTGTTGACCATTTGTGTCATACATATCAATGTGCAGTGGAACAGTGGTTAAAAATGTCTGCTCGAGGGTTATCTGGGCCACATCCAAATATTACTTTGTGTTGCATTTAGGGCTGATTTCAGAGGTTGATATCATTTTTAACACACTAAAAAAATTGCAATAAAGAAGATGCAGTGATAGGAAGATACAAAATATTTGACCAGTGTTTGTTCTTTTACATATATGTCATCTCATGATTGGAGAATCAATCTCAGGCATGTTTACTTGGAAACATAAGAACGTAAGAAGAGCCTCCACTGGATCAGGCCAAATGCCCATCTAGTCCAGCTTCCTGCATCTCACAGTGGCCCATCTCATAGTATGTGCTTCAGGGAGCACATACATATGATACCTGCATCAAGATGTCCTCCCCCTGCAGGGGGAGGTTGTCCACTTCTATACACACCCCTCATGGCTGTTCCACTGTATTCAATGTGGATTAGTCCAAGATAAGTGAGCCAAGGTTTGCAGGCCAAGTGATGTCTATTTATTATTATTATTTTATTTATTAGATTTGTACTCTGCCTTTCTCCCCGAAGGGCACTCATGTTTGCCTGGTATCATACACAGTGCATATACATACATTAAATCCTCTTGAATCTTCTAAAAAGATTCTACCTGCCTGATTTCTCCTTTTACAAATTACACACCGGCTGACAAGCATGCCTACAAAAGTTCACCAAATATGTACAAAAAAATCTATACCACACCACATGGGAGGCCATGTTCTACACGAACTTTAGAGGCAGCACAGCGACTGCTGTTGTGTCAAAAGTAAAGGATACTCTTTCCAGCAGAGTTAAAGCCCAGAAAACATGGTGTCTGGCAGAATTTCAAAGTAAGCATACTTGATCAGTCAAAATCTTTCCGTCAGTGGAGAAAAAAATGATGGGGGAGAAACGACATATGGAGGAGATTTGAAAAGGATGCTACTTCTGTTCATGAAATACTTTGCTTTGTCATCATGGACAAGCACATTTGGCTCCTTCCAATGTGTTAGCAGCCATTGAGCCATAAATTGTGGCACCTGTTCTGTTTTACAAAGCCTAAAACACCCCTCTTGTATGAAAGTGACAGCAGTTCCCAGATATTTAACGGATGGCAGATTTTTCTACCGTGAAACTGGGAATTATGTATCAAAACCTGTGTTTGTCTATCATAACTTTTTTCCAGATTGCATATTGTTCCTATTGTTAAAGTGAAACAGATCACGATAGCTGAAGTTTATTAACCAAGCTGCAATAAACAGAATGAAGAGGAACCGTATTAAATAAAGTTGACCCAATCCAGGAAGTCCAGAAGCTTCTGAGTATGAAGATGAAGTGGATCCAGGTATGCACCTGCATCTCTATCATATAATAACATCTGGACACCATTGAACTGAGTGGATGTGCTTTTGGATGTGCATGGGAATAATTTATCTCTTTAGGAACACTGACTGAACACACAACTAGTTAGAGCTGGTCTGGGGCCTGTGTTATTTCCTAGGTTTTCTGAAACCCACTCACTGTATCGTCCACGTCAGTCATATTATATGGGCAGCCCAATCCTGTCTTGTACTTGTAAAAACAAGAAACAGGCAGGACAAGTGACCTGCACAGTACAAGTTAGGCAGTGGCTAGAGTGCAACTTACTCATTGGAGTAAGGGGATATTTCTCTCCTTATACCATCTTATGAACCTGCAAAATCATTGGCACATGTTCAAGCAGCCTGCTATAACAATCCTTTTCTTCCAAATTAAACTTTTCACAGGGTTGCTGTTGATAAAATGAACAATCCACCACCCTGCACAATCTGGAGGAAAAGAAAGAAATCACAATGTAAATATTAACACAGTTTTTGAAATACGGAATATCCTATTCACAGATCTTCAGCACTATCTCCTGTTTTGGCTCCCAGTAGAGACTGCTATATCCTGGGCTGTCAGTTCCATACTCGTCTGTGGAGTAGAACTTCTTTTTTAAAATCTGTCCTGAAAAAGCTCCCCATCAATTCCACTGAGTGACCCCCCAAACCATCACATAGTTGTAATGACATCCCATTATTTTCAAGATTATTTTATGCTCCTTATTGTGTTTCCACTCACCTTTTCCCCTAGCCTCTCAAACCTCACTTTCACACAGGGTTAATTCATTATCTGAAATTAGAATATTTGTTAGAAAGAAAAAGCCTGCTGAGTACCATACCAATTACATTATCATGCAATGCTCTCATAAATAATTCCTGAGAGCAGTTGGACATGGTCGGTTGTCGAGTTGATTACTTGCCTGTATTCCCTCCCCGAGCTATCTAGTAAGTTTTTCAATTTGCTAAATTGTATATAGGCTCCTATTCAAGCTGACTGTCTAGGAAACAGCTCCATCCCAGAGGCAGATTAATTATCTCGATGGCCAAAGATCTCAAAATCCAAAAGCAGGAGGGCAAGATCAGGAAATGAAAGACTCCCATCCCTGCTTATTCAAAACCTGCCATTTCTGTTCTCCATCTATGAAGAATGTTTGATGAAGTGGGTTAAATACCTTGAAACGAAAGGGTTTGATTGTCACAATGGGTTGATGTAGTTAGCAAATCATTTATAGAGGTTTTATATCACAGATGCATTTTATATCCGTAAGAATAAAATTCTTTTTTTCCATGACACGGTATCATTGAGTTAAATCCCTTTGAGGATACCAAAGACGGTACATGATCATTGTTACATCAATTGTGAAAATCCTTTGATGCAACAAAATGGTATGATTATATAGTGGCCTGAAATAGTATAGTAGGTTTCAAAAGAAGGTTTCCCATTTGGTTGCAGAGTTAAAGGAAGGAAAAAGGAAGAATTTCTGCATGTAGCCCAAATCTAACCTGTAGAATTCACTGCCACCCACTAAATTCACTGATGCCCACTAAATTTAGATTGCTTTTAAAAAAATCAAGAAAGGCCTGCCACATCATGCCAAATACCCATCTAGTCCAATAGCTTGTCACCAACTGTAGCCCAACAGCTGGCTCTGGGGCAGGAAAGAAAAGGCCACAAGAATAGCAGCCATTGATAGTTCTGCCTTCCATGAATGTATCCAGTCTCCTTTTAAAGACATTCAGCCTAAACAAGAATTCATAGACAAGGAGGATATGCCTAAGAAATGCTGCATTATCCATGACAGCCAAGTAGAATCTTTATTTTCATTTTTCTAAATACCAAATTAAGAGGACAACCACAAAAGGCAGTTAATGCCTTCATGCCATGCTTGGAAGCTTCTCAGAACCATCCCACTTCCACCATGTTAAGCAGAAAACTGGTCAAGCAGCCAAATTCTAGGGTTTCCAGTGCCTGCTGGAGTAGCAACACCAAATTGTCTATTGCTGTATTTAGTGGGCACCATAATGCGGTTTCTCAAGTCCGTGCCAGCCATTTTGCTGGTGCAGACATGAGAGACTCGGGCTGCAATCCTAACCTGCAGATAGGCTGGCCTAAGTCCTGTGCTAACCTGGGGATGTCACAAAGTGCTATAATATAGTTCTGTCCCACCCATGGGGGGTTAGGCCAGTGCACAGGCATATGTCAATCTTCCCACACCAATATGGGAAAATATGCCATGTGAGTTAGGTCAGCCTAAAAAGGTTAGGTTTGTGTCCTATGAGTCATGCCTTCTGGTCTGGAGTTTAGGATACTGCAAAGCAGAGCTCTCTTTGGTTTTTTCTCACCTACCTGCTTTCCTCCTCACCCTTGTTCTTCCCTTCTCCATAATTCAGTGGCCTCATCACTGCCTGGTGGTCACACTTCCTTCTGCATATTCTTTCTGCTAGCACCAACACTTTATTGGCACACGACCACATCCCTCCTCTATTTTATGGCATCTGGCAAAGGCTGGTTTAAAGCCCAATCCTAAACTAGCCCATGCCTGCACCAGCCTGATTTAGGATTACCTTACCTTACCTTATTTGACCCTTACCTTATTTGTTCAAACCATAAATCTTCTAAACATATTGCAATTAAAAGCCCACCTCCCACACCCTCAAAACAAGCAAGAGAGAGAAACAGGAAGGTTTTGCCCAAAAGTCTAAATTATTCATGAATCCTTTTTTTTCCTCTCTCCAAATCCACTGAGTATTTTGTAAACAGATAATAAGCATAACTCAACTACAGGGTTTGCAAAGATACCCTCAAGTGTCATTAGTGATTCTTGATGGCGTTAATTAAGACATGCCACGCATTAAACTAGGCGATAATCAGTTTTCACACTAAATAGTTGCTGAAGTCTGTTTTATGTGAGCCTAAGTTATTCATGAGTTCATAATGAGGCTGGAATTTAATGAAATGTTAACCTCCTCTAATTCTCTCTAAAAACCCGGTGTTTCTGTGTTGCCTCTGAAAATGTTTAACTCTCGCAAACCAATAAAAACTCTAAATATGAATGATTATGCTCCATGTCCAGGGAGAAAGAAGAATTTTCCCTTGCTAAGTTTTTGACCTTGACTCCCTTACTTTATAGAGGAAAATGTTAGCATTGCATAGCACTGATGGGGCAGACAGATTTGTTGATTAGATTGCTACATTTATACATTCCCCATGCACATAGGCTAGTTTACAGTTTATTATGATGACATACAATCTGTGAGACATGTCACAAAAAAAGTAATGGGAACAGATATGGTGTCATTTGGGTGAACAACTGCGGCGGACTGCCCCAGGTTCCACACTCAGGGGTTGGGGAAGTGACAAGTATATCCCCCAAGTCTTCACCAAACTGAGTTCTGTGCCTAGAGTGGCCATGGAAGGGCCTCTCGTCCATCCCTGTGTCCAACTGGATGCAAGCTATGTCCTCCAAGAATCAATCAATCAATCTATCAATTTATCTATCTATCTATCTATCTATCTATCTATCTATCTATCTATCTATCATCTATCTATCTATCTATCTACAGTATTTATCGCTTTTCAACTAAAAAGTTCACAAAGCAAATTACAGAGAAAATAAAATATCAGATTTGTTCTCATAACCACCTCAATTATTACAAGTGAATTATGTGTGCAATGTACAATTTGTAGCCTTACCCAGAGAACAATTTTCAAATAAAAGATTGTTTCAATCACTTTATTCAAGCTTATTGCAACATGTCCCCATGTCCTCTTTACTAATATATATTTTCCTCCTATGAATTAATCAGAACAAAGAAAATACATTAAATTGAGGATTCTCTCATTTTCGCTTCTCTGCAAAATAGCTGCAACAAATGATGTGTCACTGTACAATAGTGATGACTGAAAAAGAACCATTAAAATGCACAATAATCATGTTTAGGGTAGGGAGCAAATAAAAGCTATTAGATATCATTGAGAAGAAAGGAGAATAGGAGTTGTGAGTTTATTTGGATGTTTATAAAATCCTAAGAAAAAGTAAAATGGAAGGCAGGCACAGTCAATTTCAGAAGTAAGTGAAGGTTTATGATAGCAGTTCAGAGAATGGATTCTGTCACTAAGGTTTTGTGTTGTATTGAGGGGCATGAAATTGTGGCAGAAGTTAATAAATGAGTTCCTTCTGCACATTTAAGAAGGAAATGTTAAGAAGCAATTCTTTTAGGGACTGAGCTTTTTTGCCACTGGGTACAAGAATTGATATGAACATGTTCAAATGGCATGGAGCTATAAATTTGGCATTTGTCTATAGAAATACTTTTTTTCAAAACCACGTGTTCCTACAGGCTGTAAAGGCAAAATCATGTAATATAACATGAAATTCATGTCAAAAAATGAAATAAACTGTTTTTCCTCATAAAATGAAATAAACCCCAATTTTACCCTTCCAATACTGCCTTGTGATCTCATTTTCTTCTCAAATAGAGGACTCTCCAGGCCAGAAAGTTTCAGCAAGACATCTTGGATTTATTTTATTGTTGCAATACCAGTTTCCACAGCTAGATGTCTTCACCTTTCATCCAGCAGTATCCACTTTAAGCAAGGAAAACAGATGGTAAGTTCATCATGATAAAGTGTAACTAGCCTATGTGCCTGGGAAATGAAGTCTACCATTCCTCCATTAGGGACTTATTCTCATAACAACATTATCCAGCTACAAGAAGGTGAAGGGTTGCAGGGGATTTTGCAAAAATCTCCAGATCTTTGTTGCCTTGTCCCAAGGAAAGTCCAAGCAGTCACAATGGGAAAACTCAAAACTGTTCCTGCTATAAATAACTGGCAGAAGTTGATATTGCCCTTTACTGGAGGATCAGGAAGGGAGATAGGATATGGCATGCACTGTGGCCATCAATAATAATAACAACACTCCTCCCTGCATTTCCCCATCCAGAGCTTCCTTGTTGTGGAACTTACCATGTCCAGACCCCAGCACCATTAATTGCTAATTAATGAAAACTGTTTTACAGCGATTTTGCAATGGAGAAGCAAGGGCTCCACTGGCACAAAGGGGGATAGGACTGTGCCATTGAAGATCATCATCTTACATATGATATATGATAGGTTTAAGATAGGTTTAATATATGATAGGTTTCCAAACCAAGTCCATGATACTGGATTTGGATATTTTCCTGTGCATGATTTGGGTAAGATAAATTGTATATCTATCTATCTATCTATCTGTCTGTCTGTCTGTCTGTCTACAGTATTTATATACCGCTTTTCAACTAACAAGTTCACAAAGCGGTTTACAAAGAAAATGGAAAAATAATAATAGCTAATTAATAACTAATGGGTCCCTGTCCCAAAAGGGCTCACAATCTAAAATGCAAAAAAAGAACACCAGCAGAAGCCACTAGAGCAGACATTGCTGGGGTGTGTAGGGCCAGTTACTCTCCCCCTGCTAAATAAAAGAGGAACACCCACTTGAAAGAGTGCCTCTTGCTCGGTATATAAATAATAAGTAGTGGTGTTTGTTTCAGTGTGAAATAGATGAATACAGCTGGCTTGCCCTATAACCTGCAGAGGGCTGGAGTTGGCTTTGGCGCAACCCACAGCAAAAACAACCCAGGGTAAGTGTCCCAAACTGGGGCCACCTAAAGACGTGGGCCTCCAAGGGGAGGGTGGTTTGGATCTGATCTAAGTGCTAGATCCTGGCATCACCCTCCTCCAAGTTAGTTAGAATTGTACCCTGATTCACTTGGACAGGTTTTGGACAAGTGAGTTACAAAGATAATAAAAAATGCCATTCATCATCAGAGATCACACAAAAAGTCTCATCTCCAGCTGGATTTTATATGTTAAATTCCATCTCTTCACAGAAACACCCCATGAAAACTGCTAGGTTTTCATTTATGCTACAGGCTTGCTGGAAGGAAGATGCATTCTGACAGCCAGGTTTTACAAGCTGAAATGTTACTATCAGCTGTTTTTTTCCTTGTAGACAGAAATAAAAATCACTGAAGAAGAGCCATGCCATATATTAATTAAGCTCCAGAAGTTGGCTATCACTCAGTATTCAAAGCTGTGTCACTTTCCCCAACTCAACAATTCAGTAAATCACATTATAGAAATAGGATGCTGCACAATTCATGTTTTAACCAGCCGATGAGTTCACTCAAGAGGATTAGTAAAAGATAGATTGTTGTGCAGGACAAGACTATATTTTTCCTATTTTAACTAAGTGTTCCAAACGGGGTTAGCTCAGATGGGCAGAAGAAAGGCAGTGAGAGATGGAAACATAATTTTCAAACACCTTTGCTGATTAGGTGAGCTCTAATTGTTAGGAGAACTAATAAGAATCTCCAGCGCACCTAAGAAAGGCTTGTCTGTCAGCACACCTTTCAGTCATTGCTTGTTTTTGTGTTTCGTTTGTTTTGCCTTCTGGCATAATTGCTGTGAAGTGAATGGATTTATTTATTTATTTATAATCCAGTTCCATAAATGGCAAATTATCCATACGGAACATGAACGTCTGGAGAAAATGTAGAGAGTATACTTCTGGGTGGTGCTTTCTAAACTATAAGTACACAGAATATGATATATGGAAAAATATGTGTACATACACATTTCGTGCCATATCCGTCAAAAGGCTATTTTTTAAGAATTACTAAAAAAAAGCAGGCCTCCGTCAGTCTTGAAAGACAATGGTATTGTGCTTGGCGCTGCATATGCTGCATGCAAAGCACGAAAGCCTGGGTTGGATTGTTATGGAGGATAGGCTGTTACCCAAGCAGCAAATCCCCCCTCTCCACACCACTGAATTAGTCCAATGGAAAGGCAGAGCCAATACGATTGGATCCAGCTGGCGTTGCAGAGCTGGGCTAAGGACAGGAGCTCACCCTGTCTTGTGGGGCTGACTTGGGTTTCGAACCCTGGCCTGCTTACTAACTTACTAAGAATTACTAACTTACCGTTATTTCCCCCAAGGTTTTACTGACTTCTAAATCAATCCAATCTAGGCCTTACAGTGGCAGAATTAATGATTCATGATGGCCATGAACATCAGCTTAAATGCCCAGAAGGTCTTGGGCATGTGACAGTGCCTTCTGAACCTCTGTTGTTGCCATTAAGGGGAGAAACTGTGTGGGGAGCAGGTCATGTTGGGGTAGGAAGGAGCAGGAGAGGCAGGATCTCCTTGGCAGCTTCACAGAACACAGACTTTAGCCCCCTTGAGGAAGCTCCTCAAGGAGTCTCCTCAAATTTATGCCCACAAAAGATTTGGCATAGGTCCAAGGAGACCTATTGTCCAAGACTAGAGTTTTCACAAGCCAGATGGCAGGGGGTGGGTGATGTTCCAATATGCCAAAGTCTGGTTGTGAAGTAATGGATAAAACTCCTGTTAGCCTATTTGCCCTAGCAGTAGGATTGTAATCCTACTCCAATCAGCAGTAGGATCATAATCTTGCCGAACCAATTGATCCGGTGAAATAGCCATCAACCAGGACTTTGAGAGGCTGGTTTGAAATGGCCAACTGTATATAACTAGAAAGAACCATGGGGTACAAAAATGGCTGTTGATCGTAAGGATTCTTAGTTCTGTTCTGCTTGTTCCTATGCTTCAATATGAAGTTGAGCTGTCTTCTCCTACTGGCATCAAACCCACTATATATCACTAACCCTTATTCCAACAATCTGTGATATTATTCCAACAATCTATGGCAGTGATATTTTCCTACCATAAGCCCATATAAAAGACCACTAAATGGCCTTGGCCATGCTTACCTGGGAATCCCCAGTATCATGTACATGTTTGTATAAATATGTTAGGTGATAGCCACAATGGGAAACTTTCAAAACTGGACTGGTTCAGAAGACTGAGCTTTATCCATTTTTTAGAATACAGTAGTTTAGCTTATTTTCCAAGCTTCTCCAATACTCAAGCCTCAGGAAATAATTATGTATTCACATGGGCAGGATAACAAATATGTGTATTTTCTACAGCAGCAGCAGTTCTCCTAGAAAGCATTGGTTTTGGCCATAGGATTATTTGTTCATGTGTAACTTGGGCATGAAAGCATTAACTGCTGGCATCAATTGGGTAAAATATAGTAAGAGAAAGTAATAACATCACCAACAACTCATGAAGGGGGAAAGAAAAGGAACACAGGAAGAAACCAGTAAGGCTTATTTGATTTTTTTTCACTTAAAAGAAACAAATCTTAAAGTTGGTAGAGCAGATGGAAATGAAAACTTATTTCTGACTTCTGGTGACAAGGTTGCATGCAATGTAGCTGTATCCTGATAACATCAATTTACATCTGTGCTTCCAGTCCTGTGAAATTCACATATTCACATATGCAGTGAGAGTTTGAACAAAGGTGTGACTGCATTTGCAACATGGATGAAAACTCAGTTCAGAAATCATAGCGTGGCTCCCTGACTCAGTGAAAATGCCTTTGGGTCAGTTTTCTCAACCCCATTACGATATGTGCATTGTGTAATGATCTGGAACAAAATGTGTCCATAACCACTCTTCATTACGTGCAAAGCTTCTTCTCACTCGTTTCTTTGGTCTCAGTGCCTCTTCATCCCTTTGGTACTAGCTTGCACAAAAGGGAACAGGCTGGTGAAACATCTGTGTTTTAATAACTTCCATCTCATTTGGAGAGACTCTAAAATTGCCTGCCTTTTAACTCAAAGAGGATTTCATGAGTCATCAATAAACCCTACTGTCAAGCATGCCAAAAGAGAGCTGAAAATAAATCTATGTGCCATAACAACAAAAATAAAAACCTTATTTCTTGAAGTCTAAACTTCAGCTCTCCACAGTCCTACTTGAACCCTTCATGTTCAATCCTGTTTCTACAGGACCATGTGGACATTCAAATTCAATGCCGGTTGGGGAATCATAAAATTTCCACTGACTTACATGGTGCCTGATCATGCTTGCAATGAAGCATGGTGCCTGATCATTCTTGCAATGGAGCATAGGGATACATATAGATGGACACACATAAACACATTTGTGTTACATGTATGTTGGAAAATCAAGGTGTACGGATTACACAAATGGGGAAGGCTCATATTGGTCTCTGAAAGAAGCTCCTATGCAAATATGAACTTCAACATGTGGCACACAAGGTCGAGCTGGGAGAGGCACACCAACATGGTCAGATGAGCCTGATCCCTACTTTCATATCACCAAAAGGCTTTGAACATGAGCAAAGAGCTTCCAACAATAAACAGAGGCCAAAGGGTATTAAAATGGATGTACCAAAAGTACCAAATGTTACTGTCTCATAACAAGAGAAATGTTATTCAAAGGTCTCATGGAATTTAAAGAAAGATCAAAAGAAGTAATTTCCAAAGCTTATAAAATCTCATTCAGGGGGTTCCTGGCACCAAGTCTATCCAATCATTTATTTCCTCCATATAATGGTGACTTTTTACCAACTCATATTATGGCAAAAAAGACAGTATTGTTCCAGAACAAGAAAGAAAGGTTAAAAGCTTTCACTGGGTTACACATAAAGAGCAGGAAGACAATTGTTGTTGAGAATGATATATTGTCTAATCTATATATTGTTTGTTGAGAATCTTATATTGTCATATATATATATATATATATATATATATAAGAGAAAAGTCACTGACTGACTGACTGACTGACTGACTCACTCACTCACTCACTCACTCATCACCGTCCTGCCAAAACCGCCAGCCCTAGAAGCGTGAAATTTGGGGTGGGTGTTCCTTCTGTGATGGAGGGGTGCACTATGAACTGGTTTTCGGAAATTCGAACCGGAAGGGGGTGAAAAGGGGCGCAACACGTTTTCCTCCCTATACTTTGCATTGAGAATTGCTGACTCATCAACATTCCGCCCCAACTGCTGGGCCTGAAGCATGGAATTCTGGGAGTTCCTTCTGTCACCTGAACACCCACCAAGAACCCAAGTGGAGAAATTTAATCCTTCAGGGGCTGAAAAGGGGGCAACGTGTTTTTATCCTATACTTAACATGGGAGACTGGATAACATCCAGCCAATTTGGTGCTCAGTGCTTGGTGCACTGGGGGGACATTGTTAGAAGGAATAGGTTGCACTGTGGAGGATGCTGTGCCTCGAGAGTTGGAGTGCATGAGGGGTTGGTGCGCATGAGGGAAGTTGCACATGGGGATTGATGCGCATGGGGGAAGTTACACATGGGGAAGTTGTGCATGGGGGTTGATGCGCATTGGGGAAGTTGTGCATGGGGGTTGATGCACATGTGGGGAAGTTGCGCATGGGGGGTTGATGCGCATGGGGGATGTTGCGCATGGGGAAGTTCTGCAATAGGGGTTTGATGCATATGGGGGTTGATGCACATGTGGGGAAGTTGCGCATGAGGGTTGATGCGCATGGGGGGTTGATGCGCATGGGGATGATGTGCATGAAGGAAGTTGCACATGGGGGTTGATGGGCATGGGGGAAGTTGTGCATGGAGGTTGATGCGCATGGGGAAGTTGTGCATGGGGAGAAGTTGCACATGGGGTGTTGATGCACATGGGAGAAGTTGCACATGGATTAAGTTGCACATGGGTTAAGTTGTGCATGGGGGGTTGATGTGCATGGGGAAGTTGCACATGAGGAAATTGCGCATGGGGGGTTGATGCGCATGGGGGTTGATGTGCATGGGGGGTTGATGCGCATGGGGAAGTTGCACATGTGGGGAAGTTGCGCATGTGGGGTTGATGCACATGGGGGAAGTTGTGCATGTGGGGAAGTTGTGCATGGGGGTTGATGCGCTTTGGGGGTGGTTGCACATGGGGGTGGTTGCGCATGGGGGTTGTTGCGCATGGGAGGTTGATGCGCACGGAGGAAGTTGCCCATGGGGGGAAGTTGTGCATGGGGGAAGTTGCACATTGGGGTTGATGCGCATGGGGGGAAGTTGTGCGTGGTGGGGTCGAAGTGCATGGGGAAAGTTGCGCATGGGGGTTGATGCTCATGGGGGCTGATGCACATGGGGGAAGTTGCGCATGGGGCGTTGATGCGCATGGGGGGTTGATGCGCATGGGGAAGTTGCACATGGGGGTTGATGCTCATGGGGGAAGTTGCACATGGGGAAGTTGCGCATGGGTGTTGATGTGCATGGGGAAGTTGTGCATGGGGGAAGTTGCGCATGGGGAGTTGATGTGCATGGGGGGTTGATGTGCATGGGGGGTTCATGCACATGGGGGTTCATGCGCATGGGGGTTCATGCGCATGGGGGTTCATGCGCATGGGGAAGTTGCGCATGGGGGGACGTTGCGCATGGGTGGAAGTTGCGCGTGGGGTTGATGCATATGGGGGATGGCATACAGGGGAATTTTACTCCCGCTTTTACACGGGAGTTTTACACGGGTACGCTTTTCGCTAGTATCAAAATAAATGGAAAATATTGTGGCTGTAGACCAAGGGTGGGCAACAGGGGCTGCTTTAGGAATCCTGGACCTTTATCATTTGTATAGAAGAGGGCATTTCAGTATGTGCTGCTTGTAATCTCTTCTTTCTTGCTCTTAACAAGTAAGAATTGGATGAGGGAAGAATGGAGGCACAAGAAAGTGACCAAATCGGTACAGGCTGGTGGTAGTGGTTCGCATGTGCAGTGGTATAGAGGTATGCACTGCATAACAATGTGTCAGTTAACAATTGATGGCATATATGATGGTGGTTTCATAATGGAGATGCAGTACCCAAATTGTGGGTTACAGTCCATGAATGTGTATTATAGGTTTTGTAGGTTATGTGACACCCCAAGGCATTCTGGCTTGGTTACCTGGCTGACAAAAATATGCTTGCACAACAATACAACTATCCCCTTCATTAAGTGATGCATATCTGTATAATATAATTGCAATATAAGAAATTCCAACAAACTACTAAGAGATATTCTTACAGAATTGTTTTTAGTTTCACTGATGTAAGGTGCTTTCCTGTACCCAATTGTCCTGTAAGGTGCTTTCCTGTACCCAGTTTCCTGTACCCAGTTGTCCCATCCCTGCAAAAAGCTACCCTATTCCTCTGCAACCCCTAATCTTCAGAAGTGGTTTGTTTGGGGAGGGGGTGAAAGGACTACAGTTGAGATTAGAGCTGGAAAGTCTCCTTCCATTTAGCATCCTTTTGCTTGCTATTAGGACACAATTTTCTGTGTAGCTAAATAATACTTCTTGCTTGCTTCTTGTAAACTTTAATTTTTGTTATGATGAAATACAAATGAAAAGAAGTGCCCTGCAATTTGTCTCTACCATTATCTAGCTACACTGGATGTCTCTTGTTTGCTTTCCCTCGTTATGTGGTATAGCAGGAGGAACTCTGGTCTGACACAACATGAAATTGATGCTTTTGCTAAATATGCTGTTAAAACTTAACCTTGACTTTATGGATTCTGGCTGTATACATTAGGAAAAGACTTATCTCTAAGAACACATTCGGAATAAACCCTAATGGTAAACCTACGGGCTACAGCCACTAATCTTTTGGAGTTTAAGAGCAAGGAGTGTGTGTGTGTGTGTGTGTGTGTGTGTGTGTGTGTGTGTGTGTGTGTGTGTGTGTGTGTGTGTGTGTAAGACCAAATAATTCCCCAATAAGGTAGCACAACATTAACAACAGAGCACATGCTCTCTGAAAAATCATGTTGCTGTCTTTATATTTTTTAAGTACCTTTAAAAGATATAGCCAACTATAATTTTTCATGGTTAAAACATTAATATCACTGCTATTCCATGACCTCTCGTGTGTTACAACTCCCTGGGCAGTACTCATAAATATTTCAATTTACTTCAAACTTATAACATCGAGTTTGCATATAATTACTTTGGCTAGTTTCTCAGACACTAGCTTGGTGTCTAAACAGTTAGATCCAACTGTTTTTGAAGTTGTGCTGTAGCAAATTCATGTAACTTTTAGCACAATCCTAATCATGACTACTCAAAAGTAAGCCCCATTGTGTTCAGTGGGTCTTACTCCCAGGAAAGTGTCTTTAGGATTGCAGTTAATCATACTGACTATTTTCCCAGAACTAACCTCATGTCCATTCTTCTGTTCTGCAGTAAGCCCAGGGTTGTAATCGGAGGTGGGGGTCAAGAATAGAGATCTGGTACTTCTGGAGTAGGTACTTCTGACATCTTCAGCAGGAAGACTAGGTACTGCCCCTTTTTCAAAGGACCAGTGGAGAGAGGAAACTTCATGTTCAGTGATAGTTTAATTGTGAACTTCCCCTATGGGTATATGTTAATATCTAGTCTTTCCCAAGGGCTTCATGAAAGACTGTTTGTAACTACAGTAATAATACAATCAAGGCAAATTTACTTAGTTATAAGTCCTACTGAACACATGGTTCTGGGAGATGTGGCTATGACAAGCTCCTGCATATCAGAATTTTCCATTACACCACTGAACAAATCCTGACAAAGAACATGAGGCTGTTACTCAGAACAGCAACTGCACATCATGTTACCTTTCCTCTCTGTCTTGTTCAGTAACAATAAAGAAAACATTCAATGTGGTATTAGGAAACCATGCTGTTCTCCACGTTCACTCTGCATCTTTTCCTGCTACTAGTTAGAGCAGTGATTTTCAACCAATGTATCATGGCACACTGATGTGCCGTTGCTAGTCCTCAGCTGTGCCGCGGGAATTTGGAGAATGACATTCATTAATAGGAAAATTGGAGGATTTGAACAATCTGATGGGCCTTGTCAATGGTAAAAACAATTGATGGTCTGCCTTCCCAATTTCAGTGCTTTGTTAAGTGTGCCATGTAGTGAAAAAGGTTGAAAATCAATGAGTTAGAGCAAAGAAGGCCAAAACATGATGTGTTGGGCCATAGCCCTGTATTCTTCAGAAACCTGCTGAATAACTTTGTTGTAGTGATGATTCTGGATTAACATTCTATTAGATCCAAATAAACCAAACAGTTTCTGTGTCTCTACCATAATAACTGATCTCTGAAAGAAGACCTCCAAAAGTGACTCCACTTTTATCTGCCTTTGCATCATACATAAAATATTCACACTGCAACTGTGAACCAATTTTTTCCCCTAGGAACCACTACTTAGTACAACTGGGAAATCATTACCCTAAAAAACAGAATATTTTGAGATAGAATTATCATGGTCTTAATGTCATCTATTACTTTATAGTAGGAATGTGTACTGACACTTGTTACCCCAATCCAAAGATCTATAAGGTACAATGATATCACAGTGTACTGTGCAAGATTGTCCCTTTTGAGTGGTGCATGGATATAGTTATTATATCGTAAAAGGCAGTGCCAATATTGCACAGACTGAAGTATATTGTGCTCACACAAATGAATAAAAATTCAAGTATTAGCACTGATGCATGGAAATGAGGGTTGACACATACTAACACTTTATTGGTTCCTTACTGTGCCCTTATATTGAATTGGTTCTCCGAATAATTAGTATCATTGGTCAGTTTTTAGTTAAAGAAATCCTCTTTTTGTTACATAATGCAGTTGTGTTGTCCTTTTTCAGGTTATTCGTCCATAGCTTTTTACAGAAAACAAATATTTTTGTTTCATTGCTCCAAATTCCACATCATATCATATACGTGGGAGGTAGTATTTAAAAATGCTAAGATCTCAAAATTTGGCTAGAAGAGAAGTCACCACCACACAAGAGTGTCACCCAGTGTGGGCCACACTCCATGTACTCCCATAGCAACGTCACTGACCTTGAGCCCAGTGTGAAATGCCAGAACATGTGGGTTGGTGAGATAGTATGAGAATGCTGCAAGCCCCTTCGTGGGCTTGCCCACTTTGCCCCCCCTCCCGGTGGAATGGTCCGGCCGGAGGGAGATGCAGGCAGCCCATTGGCTGCTTTGGGCCTGGGGGGCGGGACTGAGGGCTCCAGCGGGCGCGCTTTCCCGCTGGCCTCTCAGTCGTTGCCGGAGCGGCATCCCCCACCCTCCCTCCCCTTTTTACAGTTTAAGCTTAGCTGGTCGCATTATGGGCCGGGTAGGAATTTTTGGGGTCCCTGCTGATTGGCCTTTGCCGGGACCTTATTTCGCCTACCCTAAACTGTACTATTGGGGGGAGTTAAATAGGTCACTTTATGGCAGGTGTCATGCTGGAGTAGGCAGGATAAGTAGGCCTTGGTGATTGCCTGAGACAGCAAGGGTCAGTGCGATGCATAGCGGGCTTACTGGGTCCCAGGCCGGACGTAAGCCTAGGCGGCTAGCCCTGCACCCAGGATTTAGGCGAAGTCAACTGGGCAACTGGTTGACCGAGCGCCCAGCTGTCTCGACCTCCGGGTTGGTGATGATGGGCACCTTCTGTGTGAGGGTGTGACCTGAGCCAGGCTTTCGCCCGTCCCTATTTTTTGTAGCTACCAGCACGACTTTGCTAGCAGTTCCCTGTGGTTTAAATAGTTGTAAGTTATTAATAAAGTGGCCCTTAAATCCAGCATCTGTCTCTGGCTCTTCATTCTCGCCATGGGGGGTAATGAAGTCAGACTTGTGTCTGAGGAAAAAAACTTGACAGCCTTTAAAAACCAGTCCACACTCCAACTGACATTAAAATTACACCACTGTGATCTTTGCTAATATTTAGGACTTTTAATTATACAATTCCCTCATTCACTGTAATTTATTGAAAAATTAAGCAAAGTTCCTGCCTTTGGTTTGTTTCAGCATTTTTAAAGTGCACTTTCAGAAGAATATTTTACAGTAAAATAAATAAATACTTTTACAATACCCACAATAATTGATGTGAGCAATGCATAACTCTCTTAATAACAATTCCCTCCACCTCTCTAAATAAAGTTTATTGATGGCCACGAAGGAGCAATATAAAATGTAGTGCTTATGCCACAAACATCAAAAACTGATTAAATAAAATGACATTTCATTTGCATGTGAAGGTAATAAAGAAGTTTGTGTTTGTTAAATTCATATGAGCTTTATGGCCCCATCTGATCTCCTGTGCAACTGTGCTGCTGAAGCATGTGCGCATGCTGTGTTGGACAGTGTGACAATGTCCTGTTTTTTTCCAGGACATGACCAATTTTTAAGCCTTGTGTCCTGGAAAAAAATCTTCATTGTCCTCCTGTTCCTTGTGAGCAGACAAACTGGAGTCTTCTTCAAATTCAGTGGTACTTGGGCATTCCAGTCTGGGACCCCTTTCAAACTTAAAAATGTGTCTGGTACCCACTGTCAAACATACCATTTTAAATGGTATTTTAATGATGTTTTAAATTTGTATTTTTTAGCATTTTAATGGTGTTTTATTCTTTAATGTTAGCCGCCTTGGGCTCCCCTTATGGGGGAAGAAAGGCGGGGTACAAAATAAATAAATAAATAAATAAATAAATAAATAAATAAATAAATAAATAAATAAATAAATATCGGGATGTGACATCACTGTGATGACAGAGTTTTTCCATGTCTACTCAGAAGTAGCTTTTTCATGTCTACTCAGAAGCCCATTGTGTGGAATGAAATGTACTCCCAGGAAAGCCAGGTGCCAGATTCCAAGATGGCAGATCTCAACCCCTCATGACCCCCCCCCCAACCCAATGCCGCAACTCCCCAAGGGGGTTTGAGTACCAATGTTGTAATTCATAAATTATATGTATTAATTTTAAATTTAATAATAAGCAATATAGTGCTTAAATTAACTACATAAAAGCAATATATGAGCATTTTTAGCTTTTATTTTGTCATGTCCTTCCTTTTTCTTGGATGTCCTACATTTTCCATGGCCTTGTCCTCTTTTTTGGTTATGATATATCATCACACTGATGGTGGGGTGATGAGACAGCTTGGGAGAGGTAAGTAATTTTCTTTACCTCATTTCATTTCATATGGTTTTACGTAATTGCGACATATGGCTGTGAGACACGGTCATTGACAAAAGGTGACAGGAGGAAAGTTGACACCTTTGAACTGAGGTGTTGGAGAAGGCTTTTAAGAATCCCATGGTCAGCGAGAATCACCAATAAGGAAGCCCTGGACCACATTAGCATACAGACGTCTTTGGAAGGCAAACAGAAATCACTTGACCTATTTTGAACACGTGATGAGGACAAACTCATTGGAAAAGGTGATGCTACTTGGAATGGTTAGTGGCAAAAGAAAACAGGGCAGACCAAAGACCTGCTAGCTGGACACCATTACTAAGGACACTGGCATGAACATCTCCAAACTGAAAGAAGCCATGAAAGACAGGGAAGCGTGGAGGGACCTGTAGAGTATCCAATAGTTGGAAGCAACTGAATGGATGGGAGGAGGAGGAGAAGAAGGCTTAATAGGCCACGACAGTCAGTGGGTCTCTTCAGAATTAGGCTGCAATCCTAACCCACACTTAAACCATTCTAAGCACCAGCACAAGTCCTGGGCTGTTCTGGGGGTGTCACAAAAGTGCTGTAAGCCACTTCTACGCCACCCCTGGAGAAGGGTTAGGGCCAATGCACTGACATGTGCTTGCCCCCCTGCATCACCACAGGAACAGAAAGATCAATAAGTTGTGCCAGCCTACAACTTATTCAGCCTTATAAGTTGGTTCAGCCTACAAGATCTGAACCATTACCTTGAAGAGACCTCTGTGACACCCTGCTTCAGGATGCACTGAAATAGCTGGGCTAGGTTTAGGCCCCCACAATCCTTGAACAATGCAGAACATCCTCAGCAAATAGCCTGTGGAAAATACACCATGACTAAGGGCACAATCCAGAGTAAGTAGGGGGAGTCCTTGCTCTGGTGTAAGAACAATTTACTCTGGATTGCAATATGAATTTCCCATAGATTTTCACTAGGTGGTGCCATAACTACGGGTATACCTAATGTCTCTTATATGCTCCCGTAGTTACTCCGGATTGTAGGGTCTGTCTCAGACCACAATTCCATCCCTGCACACTCACTACATCCCCAACATTTCTTTACCAGGTGGCCTTCCTTTCAGCAGCAATTTGTGCCAGATCCTCAAGCTGTTTGTTCCTCCCCCCATTTAATAAGCAATGTGATGCTATGTAAGATTTCTAACAGCTGTTTAAGAACTGGAGCCTGAATTCCCCTCATGGTTAACATAGCTGGGAGCTCTGAGCTGCCTGGTGACATGATGCTCATTCAGCCTCCAGGTTTTTTCCCCCAATTACATTTAGGCACTATAATTACCCATAATGTTTTCTTAGAGTTACTTTGCAGTGATTATTAAAGGAGACTTATAGGCTCACCAGTAGAGGGGGAGAAAGAGGCACAGACTTTTGTGCAAGAAAAGGTTGATGCATGGCGACCTAATTTTAACTGATGCTTCGAGCGACTGAGAGTAGATCATCTCCCAATTACTATAGTTGGAACAGCTACAAATCCCATATCTAGATGCAGACTTATATCTAACCAAAGCTTCCCTGACCTTGGGCTGAAGCATTTCTGCAAAGTTGCAGGCAGCCTGTTTGCAAATAGAGGTGGTGATATTCAGACCCAGCAGTTATGGTTGCCCCCATCTATTTGGATCTGTGCCATCTCCAGAGGTGGTGCAGATCTGAGTAGACCCATTGGGTTTGCTCTCTATATAGTTGGGGGAAGGGAAAAATTTTCCCTTGCCCTGTGGTAGAAGCCCAAATGGAGAGCTAGAAGCAGTACAGACATGCTGCTTGCCTGCACTGGTGCTGTTTAGGATTGCGCTGTCCCTTGTGGAAGCAGTGCCCCTTCCAATGTCTGCAAACTGGCAACTGCCATTTCTGATTTCTCAGAATGTCTCCATGATGCAAATAAAAATAAAAAGAGATTTTGAGATTATAACTTCTACAGAATCTGTGAAAAGAAACCACAAGGGGGTCTATTACATAATAAGGACCCAAAACCACTGCTCTGGAACAATACTTGACTCTACATGGTTCCACTTTGCCATTGTTACTCCTTAAGATTTATCTCCTTTTCTTCCTAGCTACTTCTTATTGCATCAGAAGTTACTCACATCAAAGCTCTTATATTTGCTCACAGTTAAATTCACATGAGCAATGAATAGTTTCATGTCAGGTCACTGTAGCCACAACAATTGATTTGGGCCAATTCCCTCCGTATTACATAAAGACATTCTGGCTCAGCTATAAAAGCTCTTAATGAGCTTTTAGGCGCTGTGTTTCTTACTGCACAGGCAAACAGACAGAAGCTTCCAGCTGTGATTTCCCCCCTTTCCCCCCATTGCTGTCTCATTCACTGTGTTTCTTGAACACATTTCAAAGATAGGGCATTATCAACTTCTCTGGTGGTCATTATGTAGTTTGGGAGCAACTAGCATTAAATTTCAGTACATTCAGAGCCATTTAATTCCAATGATGTTATTGTAGAGTACTTCACAAAGCAATACAAAGTCACGCTTGATGGTACACCGAATTCAGAAAACCTACAATTCGCAAACTAGATTGTCGGTTGGTGCCAATAAAAATGCCCTGATTTTTTTCCTCCAGCTTGGAAGTTTTCAGCTCTGTAAAAAAAGCTTTCCTGATTCTAAGTGAAGGTAATTAATGAAAATGCCATTGTGCCATTTATAACCATTGTTTATGAATGACCTGTTTGCCCTTAAGAGCTCTTTGCATTCTTATTTCTTGAAGAGTGTGACAAGTATAATGGTGTTTTCATTTTAATCCTTTAATATATAGCTAGCACCTAATAATTTCGAGGCTTTTGTTTTCTGAAATCACCCCAAAAGATATGTGCCTTGAATCCTAAGCAATCCCCGATAGGATTCAGTTGAGAATTATAACAATTTATGCTCCATGACCAGATCCATGTAGAATTTCAACTAAATCACATACCAATTAGCAACATGTTAATGAACTAAACTGGAAGATTAATGGAAGATGAAAAGAGCTTCCAGCCATCATTACGACCACTCCTCCTCCCGCCACCTGCATCAAGATCTAAATAAACCTCAACAATATATTTCAGGTTTTGACAGCCATTAGCAAATCCTAATTATAAGTTTTGCAAGAGGCAAAAAAGAACTAACATGCTTTTAAATGAAAGGAATTGGGTGGAAGGCAATTGTGAAAAGAAAATTATGGCTAACAGGAAAGCAAGATCATGTGGCGTGCGCACACACATACTCAAACTGAGGAGAAGGCAGGCTGAAAGAAGGGAACAAAGCATGAGAGTGGCCTGAAGGAAACAACACAAACTGTTTAGGACAGCAATGTCCAAACGTTTTGGGAGGAGAGCCACATCACCTTTCTGACACTGTCAGGAACCAGAACACCATTGGGCAGTGGGGCACCAGCAGGCACCACTGTGCAGTGGGCAGCGGGCAGCAGCAGGCACAAGTGGACACTTGGCATCCCTAGTGCACCTTGGGCACCACCAGACTACACGCACCAATGTGCAGTGGTCAGCAGGTATCAGTGGGCACCACCAAGCAACAGGCACTAGTGGTGACTGGGCAATCATGATGGGCACCACATGGCAGTGGGCACCACGAGGCACCAGTGGTACTGGGCATCCCTAGCAGACACCATGCACCATTGGGCAATGGTCACCATTTTGCAGTGGGCACCGGTTGGCACCACCAAGCAGCAGGCACCAGCAGACACTCACAGGCACCAGGCACCCCTAAAGGTCACCACCAAGAGCCACTGGGCACCAGTGGGCAGCAGTCACCAGCAGACAATGGATACCACCAAGCACCAATGTCATCCTTACCAGGCAGCACTGGGCATAGGGCACCACTGGTCACCACCAGCCAGTGGTCACCAGGCATCCCTAGTGGGCACTGTGCACCATTGGGCAGCAGGCACAACTGTGCAATGGGCACCAGTGGGCAGTAGGCACCAGCGGACAGTGAGTACCATCAGGCATCAGTGGGCTCCTTACGAGGCAGCACTGGGTATTGGATACCTCTGAGCATCAACACTTAGTGGGCAGTCGGCACCACTGGGCGTCAGGCATCCCTACCAGGCATCAGCAGGCAGTGAGCGATACAAGGCACCACAGGCCACCACCTGGCACTCCTACTGAGAATGTGGAACCACTAGCAGTGATGGGCTTCAGGGGGTTCTCACAGGTTCTATAGAACCCTTTGCTAATGAGCGCCTGGTTCTGAGAACCAGTTACTAATGGGACAGAGAACATGTTGTTAATTTAGGTTATTAGAACATAGAACCTGTTAATGTATTTGAATCCCACCACTGGGCACCAGACACCGAGCACCACTGGGCACTTGTCATGAGTGGGCACCAAATTGGTTATTAGTGGGGCCTTACATCACAGAAGGAATATGCTCCCCAAATTTCATAGTGAGGGCCATATCTGGTCTCCAGGCTGGGATTTGGACACTCCTGATTTAGGGTTTTAGCTTCCATTTCACAATGTATGACATACTAGCAAAAAATTGAGAAGGCTGCAAATTAGGCAACACTCTGCCATCTAAATTTGGAATGGTAAAGAGGCCACAGAGGGGAAGCTTATGTTGGTTGCTGCTAATGGAGGCTCACACTGTGACTTCCATGAAAAAGCTGCAAAGTTAATGTGTGGCATAAAGAAAATCAGAGCTCAGCAGTTCTTTGGGAGGGGCTTATTATGTGGTCAAAGTCTGAATCCATGACAAAACAAGAAGAAAGAAGCCCCACTAGGCCAGGCTAAGAGCCGATCTGAAATCATGTTCTGTTAACACATGGTGATGGTCCAGATGACTCTGGGAAACACACACACGACACAAAAGCAGGGTCGGTTAAACAGGTGGAGTTGTGGATGGCCCAGTTGTGGATAGCCCAGTGGGAGTGGGAGCCTATGGAGGTGGGAGAGGCAATGGCAAGAAACAGGACTTTCTCAGTACTGACACCAACCATATGGAACTACTTCCCTCTTAGAACACAATCCTAACCATGGCTACTCCAAAGTAAACCCCATTGTGTTCAATGGGTCTTACTCCAAGGAAAGTATCTTTAGAATTGTAATCTTAGTTTATGTACCTCTCCTTCCTCAAGAGACTTTCTGGCAGGGCCAGGAGACATTTCTCTTTAGCTACTCTTCTGAATTTCAACTTTGTATGTTCAGATGTCTGTGAGTTTTCTATTGGGATATTAAATGTATTAGATGTTATATATTGCCCTTTCTTAAGAGGTGGCTGTTACTGCTGGTCTGTTCATTATAATTTAAGGTTGTTTTAATGTTTATATTTGTAATATTCTAAGGGCTTTTTAATGTTTAGACTATAAAATGAAATTTTACTTGTGATTTTTTTTATGGGTCTGCAATCTGCTTGGTGTGCACTCTGAAGAAAAGCGGGGTGCAAAAGGAAATAAAGTAAATATATAAATAAATACAGTAAATAAAGTAGAGTGACAAGAATGATCAGTGGGATGGAAGGGAAGCCCTACGAGGAAAGGTTGGGGGAACTTGGGATGTTCAGCCTGGAGAAGTGGATGCTGAGGGGAGACCCTCTTCAGATACCTGAAGGGCTGTCATAGGGAGGAAGGGGCTCATTTGTTCATAGCTGCTTCTGAAAGCAGAACTAGAACCAATGGGTACAAACTGCAAGAGAGGAGATTCCGGTTGGACATCCGGAAAAAATTCCTGATGGTGAGGGTGGTTCAGCAGTGGAACAGATTGCAAAGGGAGGTGGTGGACTCTCCCGCACTGGGGATCTTCAAGGAGAGGCTCAACAAGCATTGTCAGGGATGCTCTAGGACAGCGTTTCTCAAAGTGGGGGTCGGAACTCCTTTTAGGGTCACCTAGAGCTTTCCTGGGGGTCACCTAAAGACCTCTGGTGCAGGGGGCCAGGTCAGGCTTGCCAGACCTCCAGCTGTAGCTGCGCGTGCACTGGGGCTGACTGACAGCCTCAGGGTCCAATCCTATGAATGCCTACTCTGAAATAAATCCCATTACAGTCAGGGGGCCTTTACTCCCATGTAAATGTGGTTAGGATTGCAGCCTCAGGGCCCAATCCTATGCATGCTTACTCTGAAATAAATCCCATTGTGTTCAATGTGTGCATAGAACACACATTTCATTTGTAACCATGAAAATACATCCTGCGTATTGGATATTTCCATTACGATTCATAACAGTATCAAAATTACAGTTATAAAATAGCATCAAAAATTATTTTATGGTTGGCGTTCCCCACAACATTAGGGGTCACGGCGTTAGGAAGATTGAGAACCACTGCTCTAGGAGGATTTCCTGCTTCAGGCAGGGGGTTGGACTAGATGACCTACTAGGTCCCTTCCAACGCTAGGATTCTAGGATTCTATGATGCTAACTAGGTTAGCTGATGAAAATGTTTCTTTTTTAAAAAAAAATGTCACTTCAACCATCATTGAAGATTCAAGGGCAGATGGGGTGATATGTGAGCGCATGCTCTCATACACACATGTGCCTGTTTTCCTTCCTTCTTTGCATGCTGGTAATAACCGTGACATGATCAAAATAAGAAAAGCTGTTTCACTGCCCGAGTCAAGCAAAACAAATGTTCCTGCATGGTGTAAGCCACAAGCATCGGTAACTCAGTTGCCAAAGGGACTTGATATCCATCGCTTTGCCTGGCTTTTTGTGACTTTGCAGTGACTCAAAACAATAAGGCTGCTCCATTAATCATGAATTTTTAACATGCTCCAGGAAGGTTTAATTAATTCACATGAATGCTAACAAGGCATGAATAGTGGTGAGGAATCTTCAAACATCCCAGACTCCTTTTGACAGGAGTGTTTTGAGTCTGAGCCCCGTTTAGTACAATACTCTGTTTGTTCAGTGCAGGCAATACTTTGTGGACACTGCTACGTTCCAATGTTCTTGAAAGTCTTTGCAAACATCACTGAATGAAACCTCCCCAGCACACGATGTGTAAGTAAACAGATGATGGAATGAAAGACAACCAGCTTTTTGTATTTCTTCTCATTTTTTAAATGCTGCTTTCAGTGTTGAATGTTTGCAATGGATTTCCATACTTGGATTGGAAAGGTAGATTGGTGCTTTGTTCTCCATACAGTAAAACAATCTGCAACCTCTGCCATCTCAAGGCACTAAATAGATCAATTCACACACCATCAGTTTCTTGACTGACAGTGACAAGACACACCAAGATGCCAGTGGTGGAGACACATCCCGCAATGGCCCTGCTAATAAATGGCCGCAAACTCCCATGACATACCCTGTTTACTTGAATCTAATGTTAATCTTTTTCACCCTAATTTAGTCTCCAAAATTGATGTGTGTATTAGATTCGATGGCACATTACATTTGAGTAAATGCAGCTGTTTTTATTACAACTATAGCCCTACAATCCAGAGTAACTACGGGAGCACGTAAGAGACATTCACGTCGACATAGTTACAGCACCACCTAGTGAAATCCTATGGGAAATTTATTTTGCAATCCAGAGTAAATTGTTCTTACATTGAAGCAAGGACTCCACGTAGTTATTCTGGATTGTGCCTTGGGTCAGCATTTACTATATTGTGATTAAAACGTAACATAAACCCATTGTTGTATAGAGTAGTGCAATTAGGTAAAAACCATAACAGAAATCCATTGCCATTTTATTATCATCATAAAACTCATTATTATATGCGGTAAAATTAAATTTTGTACCTGTTTTATAGCTGCGCATTGCCATCACCAGTAAACATTTTAAAATCTCCATCCTTTAAAGCTAGGGGTGTGCATTAGATTCAATGGCACATCAGATTTGAGTTAATGCAGGTATATGCATTTGTGACAGTCCAATGTACCAGGACACAATGGTTGAAAATCACTGCATTAGACCAGGCACAAGTCACCCCTACCAGAATCCAACATCTCCCTCTTGCAAACTATCCCATTCACCTGCCCCGAAACTCACTAAACCAGAAATGTTTTTCAGAGGGCCGGGGCAGACCTTCAGAAGCTCAGGGAGGGCATGAGTGATCTCCATGCACTTCAGAAGTCCAATCAGAGTTTTCTCAATGGCTTTTGCAGCACCCCACATGATTTTGCAGCTAGGTGCCCAGGGCTCGCTGGGTAATAACTTGCATTGTCACTGGGGAGTAATAATGCAAAGGGCATCCTGCAATTTAGGAGCCATGGCTATAAACAATCCAATTCTCTGGGCCATCTGCTGCTTTGTTTTCTTGCAATGACAGTTTTCATGCCACTGTTGCACACTAGTTGCACACAACTTCCAGGTTCAAAAACACAATTCTTCCAAATGAAAAACTGCAACAGTGGAACAGGTAAGGAGAAATATATCTTCATATCCTGGTTGAGGTTGTCTCACATCCATTTGGCCAGGGTGGGAAATAGTGGCCTTTGGTTTGCCCCAGCTGAACTCTTCTATGCTGTTTTTTATGTAATGCAGCCATGATTTTGTTGCCATTAATGAAAAATGTTTTCTTTAATGGCTACATTGGCAGAGATTTTGGCACCATTTATACAAATCCTTTCTGTTCAGTCATAATCAAGCTATTTGGGTACAAGACTTTTATGCAAAAAGGATTTTTAATGTTTCCAAAGTCATAATTATCCAGGAATTTTGGACAACCATAGATTAATGTGAATAATTATAATACAATACAAAAAGACATGGGATTCAATCCTAAAGACACTTTCCTGGAAGTGTCTCAATGAGACCTATTTTTGTGTAGACATGGTTAGGATTGTGCTCATATTCTTTTCACAGGTTCACTGTCCATATTCATAGTACAGTGGTACCTTGTAAGACAAATAACTTGTAAGGAGTACGCTTTGTAAGACAAAAAGTGCCTTGTAAGACAAACAGTTTTGGCAGAGTTTGGCAAACAGTTTTACAAGGAAAATTTGTTGTAAAATGAATAAATTAATGGCTCTGCATCGTGAGCAACAGCAAGAGGTTCTGGAGGAGATCTCATCTGAAGAGGAGGAGGAGAATAAAGAGGAGGAATCCCTCATATCAAATGAGATTAAGGACATCTGTAAACATTGGGAAATTGTGCAAAATTTTGTAGAAAAGCACCACCCAAATAAGGCTGTAGCAGTGTGAGAGATGAATCTGTTTAATCACAGACAGTGTCACATTTCCGTGAAGTCCTCAAAAGGAGACAAAAGCAAGTGTCATTAGAAGGTTCCTTGTGAAAGTTGCTCAAAAAGACACCAGTGACCCTTTCAGTGAAAAATAGTCATCCTTGGCCATAAAGGTTTTTCTTTTCTGTTTTACTGTACAGTATAAGTGTTTTTATTAATATTACAGTAATTGTGTTCTGTATTATATTACAGTGTTTTGAGTTTGTTTACAGTGTTTTGTCATCATTTTTACCTAAATTTAATATTTTTATATGAATATTTTCGGATTGTGGAACCAATTGTTTGAGTTTCCATTATTTCCTATGGGAAAATCTGCTTTGTAAGAAGAATGCTTTGTAAGACAAACATGCTTCTGGAACAAATTATGTTTGTTTTACAAGGCACCACTGTACCTATATTTGTACAGTGCAGTTGGCCTATGACATTACTAGCTAACTTCTGTAGCTAACTAACTTCTGTAAACAGAAGACAAGAGCATCCCAAATATTTCACAGTGGTTGTGCAAACACTTTTAGCATAGCAGCAGATTTGCCTAATTACTCATTACATTTTTGCTTTTAGCAAACATAAATATTGCTCACATGAAAGTCTGCTTTGTAGAAATATCTGCAGATGTGTTAAGAATGCGTGACTAAGGGACTATCTATTTTAAGAGAATGCGATTCAGTATCATCGTTCAGTATCATCATCAGAAATGCTCAATGCTCTAAATGCTAAGAAAAAAATAAATGCTTAATGCTAAGAAAATGGATGATACCCCGTTTTCCCAGCAGAGGAGGGATCTGAGCAAGGCTAGTGAGAGCCAACACTGGGCCAAAGGCAAGACACCTGATTGCTCTCCCTTCTTAAATAGGCATATTTAAAGGTTATCCTTAAATAGGGATAACAACAAACCACACCATGGACGTGTAGGTGAGATCAAGCATTGAACAAAGTTTTGTTATATTTTTTAGCATAGGCTAAAAACTGAAGAGGTATTTAGAGAGAAACTCATGTAATGAATGCATTGCAAGGGAAAAGTTTTCAAGGTAAAGAACCAGGGAAATGTTTGTGCTGAAAACACAATGATAATGCATTCAAAGTCACTGAGACACCTTCCCAATTTAATGAGTTATCAGCTGATGGCCAGAGTACAGAAACTATCAAAACACTTATTGGTGTCAGCATAATGAGTAGAAAAATCAATATTTCTTGTCCAAGAGAATATTTTTTATTATTATTAAACCTGTTCCCTTACATGAATAGTTGAGTTGTGCTATAAAACATGTCATTTAGGGGGCACTGAATCAATCAGCCATTTACATTTATATGATCCTCTCTCTGGAAGGCAGAAACCAAATTAAAGCAGCATAAAGCCTCATACACAAACTGAAAATGGCACAAATAGTTGAAGTTTGCTCTTCAAGGCTGTGGTTTCTCCGAATACTTTCCAAAGCAATATACGGTAAGAAATAGCACGAATGTTGTCCATGAAACTGAAAGACAATATTATCTGGCTAGGCTGAGAACAGCAAGTCAGCTTCTTTGGGTCAAAGATCACTTTGGTTTGTTTGGAGGTTGCTGTTTTTCATGGTAAAAGACAGCCATATGGCAGGTGAGCCTGCAGGAGGATTGTGAAGAGGGTCAAGAAATAGTGCTTCACTTTCTCCATGTTGCAGATCCAGGCTCTGGCACCTGTGTTTGATATTTACAAGGAAAAACCAAGGAGATCTGCATCTGAACCCATCATAGAATTACAGAATTGGAAGGGATCCAAATGGTAATCCTAGTCCACCCCTTGCTTTCTGCATAAAATCATCCTAAACTAGTAATTCCCAAATTTCTGGATTTCACAACCCCAAAATTGGCAGCGACATGGTTCGGAAAATTGTGAGGCTGGGCAGGGAGGTCACTGTGAGCCTGAAACTTCTTCCCCATTCCTCCCAGTACATCAAAGTGTGAAAAAAGAAAGAAAAGCCACTTTTGATTTCACATTCCCCCACCCCCCATTTTTTTTTCAACACTTGGAAATCGCAGGGAGAATTATAGCAGGGATCATAGGCTCTTCAGAATCTCCAAATAGCCATAGTGATCCCCAGGTAAGTGAAATTAAGGAGTTCCTACCCCTTTCATTCCCCTTAAATGGACAGCTTTCCAGATCTGCTTTCCATGTCTTTAAAAATGTGCAAGTGTTCATGTGCCTCTTGTGTGACAAATGTTTGGCCCTCGGCAGGTGGCAAGTTGATCGAGCTCTAAGCCTGCATCGATGCTGAAAAACAAAATTAGAATTCAAAGAAAACATTCCGGGGCAACCTTGTCAGGAACAAGAGCGTGCATAATAAGTTATTGGACAAAAGACATTTGGTACCTTCGTGTCAGAATGTATTATGGATAAGAATGCTACGTGTTTCCTATTAAAACACACTACTTTTCGACTTAAAGGTCACCCAGAGCAAAGGCATTATGCTGCTACAATATCTACAGTTAAGTTCATGACATGTTTATAACTATTTATACCATTTAAGTGCTACAGGAAACAGCAGAGCTACGCATCTGCAATCCTAATCTCCACTTAGGCTGGACTAAACCCCGGTATAAGTCCTGTGCTAATCTAGGGGTGTCACAAAAGTGTTGTAAGCAGTGGTGGGATTCAAATAAATTAACAACAGGTTATATGTCCCATTAGTAACCGGTTCTCAGAAAGCAAAGGGTTCTATTCAAGCTGTGCGATCCCCCTGAAGCCCACCACTGGTTGTAAGGCACTTTTGCCCCACTCCTGGGGTGAGGGTTAGGCCAGTACACAGGCCCACCCCATTGGAAGATATGCCAGGTGAGTTAGTCCAGCCTAAATTGATTAGAATTGTGCCCTTGTGTTGTGATCCCATCCACACTTTCCTGAGAGTAAGCCTCATTGACTATAATGAGTCTTAGGTAAACATGCTTAGGATTGCATTGTTAGTTACTCTATTGCACAGAGTAAATATGGGAGGGGGTGAAGAGGCTGTCACACCCATTGAATATATCAGGCCAAATGCTGGACCGACAAGCCTATTTCCTCTCTATGCATTCACCTTCTTGCTTCTTCTGAAAATAAACTCTCTTGATGAGATTTTTCCAAATAGTCATCCATGATCTTTGTTGAACGAAGGTATAAAAATTATACCTCCCTCTCTCTTTCTTTCTCTCTCTCTCTCTCACACACACACACAGAGAGAGAGAGAGAGAGAGAGAGAGAGAGAGAGAGAGAGAGAGAGACATGCACGTGCACACACAGACCCCACATACACAATTTGATCAAAACACACAGTCATGGACAGGTTTATCTCAGCAATATTACCTTCCACCCTGAAAGCATGAACACAATGTTCATTTGTTTCTATGATCATTCTTTTTAGTTATTTATGCCCATGAGAGTGGAACTTCGAAAACCACATATAATCCCAGCACCACATTCAAAAATACACTTCTGAGATCTTAAAAAATAATATCCTCCCTAAAAGCCCGGGTGCAGCCAATTAATTTAAGCACATCAGTAAATATTGGGGATTGGGAGGCATTTAATGTTAAATTATTCAGCAAGCATAAAAGGTTTGCAACTTACTCAGAGCCAAAGAAACTAAGTGGCAAAATTACTCTGGCCTAATGGACCTTTCCAAAAATAGTTGTAAAAACAAAATTCTGCCACCCCCATCCCCCCAGAAGCTGAATCAAAATTATTCTCAGTACAAGCTTTCCTTTTCTGTAAAAGTTTTCTAATAAACCTCTCTGTAGCCAGTAAGTCATTCAAGCAGCAAGAGGTACAGTGCATGTGGCAGTAGCTCCAGGAGGCTCTGAGTGTGCCAATACATTGGTGGAGTGGGAAGACAGGTTTGGGGCATTTTAGGGAACAGAATGGTTCAGAGGAAGGAGATCTCAGTGGTAAATAAGACCAATCTCCATTTTTTTGGCTTGTCCACCCTATTTTTCTCCACAGATTTGAACTAGTTATATAGCTGGTGTGGGCCTGAGAAAACCCTGAGAAAATACCAAGATGCCTATCCAGGAGTAGGAAAATTATTAAAAATTATAAATTATCTCTGGTTTGCCTATAGTGCACTCCCGTCATCACTACTGAAAACAGCATATACTCAATCAATACCAATGTTTGGGAACACAAGCTGACCATTGGTTCATGTAGTTTCCTACAGTTACAATGATTCACCAGGATTTGAGATGAATCCCATAAATAAATTTGAGGTTGGGCTTCCTCACCTGAAAATCTCAAAGACTTTCTACATGCAAAGCAAATGCAAATTGAGCCATAAATCCTCTGCTGTTCACCCTCTAGATCTTCACCATCAAGAAATCAAAGGGGATCAAGCACAAAAGCCTCTGCCTGTCAGCCCAACTGGCAGAGTTATCATCTCACACTCACATTATAGAGACAAATATTTGTAAGCATTTGAATACTTTCCACATGTCACTCTGTATGAGAGCAAAAGTCTATGTGTAACTACTCAGATGTAAATCCCATGGTATTCAACAGGACTTAAACCCAGGAAAGTGTCTATATAAGATTGCAGCCTGTGTGTACTCCATAGAGTTCTGAAATCAACTGAATTGTTTTTGTCCAGGTTTTTAAATATGTCTCTGAGCATTTCATGATATGTTTTTAACATTTATAATACCCATAACATAGAAAGTGTCCCTCACTGGTGCATTGCAGTGATGTGCCAGGAGCATAGAGCATTTACCAATGGGACTTTAAAATTCCTAATGCATTTTTAACTGCCAAGTAATTTATGAACAAATAAGAAATGTGTTGCTTTCCATCTTCACAGATCTTTAAGAGAATGGAACAAAAGGTACCTGAGTGGTTATAAACAAGCAAACTGTTTTCTTTACTAGTTTTTGAAGCACGCATTTATCAACTTACAAACGTCATATTTTGGTACACGTTTAATATTTCATGCCTTGTTGCTGCTTCGCAGCATGGCTTAAACTTTGGTTTTCTTAGCACAGTTTTCTTCCAGATCTGAAACATCACTTGCAAAGAATTTTCTTTTTTTATTTAAATATTAATGTACCCTGAACTGCTGCAAAGTTGGTGGGAAAGTCAACAACCCCAACAGGGGTGGCGGAAAGAAAGACTATAAAAGTCACAAGCAGCAAGTAAACAAATGGCATGAATATTTGATCATCCCAAACCATTCCACTGCAAGACAAGGAACATTAGTTTATTATTGACGAGTGCACAGAGCCAACATGAATCAGCCAAGTAAAAATCCAGCACAGTGGCAGCATCAGTTTTCTCCCATCAAGTTGGCAAAATAAATTTTGGTTAATGTGTACAAATATATAATGTTCCACACTTCACAGAAGTGAAGGGAAATTTTGCTATATTGTTTATAGGAATATGCATTGCTCTTTAAAGGGCAAAAGCCAAACTCCGAGGACTATGCATGCAGCAAAACACTCAGATGCGTGGCCCATGATCAGAGGTCTTCCTAGAGAGAGAACAAATTCTTCAGGTGCTGGGATGCACATGTAAGGTAGTCCCTACACCTCCTGAGCCATTCAGGAAGGCAAGAGCAAAACAAGAGATGCCTCCACTTTTCACTTTGCTTTCATAGCTGCAACTTGTTCAGAAATGGATAGGGAAGGACCCCTTTACACCAGCTTCCCATTGCCTGAAAAAAACATACTGTTCCGCACCTCTCTGGGAACATTCCACCCCATGACCAGGAGTGACCAGATGCCCAAACCTCAAAAGGTTTTTGGACCAGATGCCCAAACCTCAAAATCATATTGTCACCCTGCCCATGACATGAGCCCCCTTTCCCTCCTACATCAGCCTTCTGACAGACACGACATGCCACAGCACACCTTTCATTCCTTGAAACAGGAGGCTTCTGTGCACTTTCTAAATATACATTCAACCAAATATATATCCTGCAGGTTTCTGGCAGAGCTACCCATGACTGTAAAAGAGTAAAAGTTCCAGTCAGATTTACATTTTCAATATGATGGGAACAGTGATGGGCTTCAAAAAATTTAAGAACCGGTTCTCTGCCCATCTGGCAGCCACTTTTAAATGGCTATTTTTAAACTTTATATGTCCTATCTCTTGTTAAGAACCGGTTCTATAGAGTAGGTGCGTACCTGCTAGAGCCCACCACTGGGTGGGAACTTTCATTTCTAGCTGCAGCGAGCTCCTCAGGATTGTGTCACTGACAAAGACTTAGGGAGAGAGCAGAGCTCTCCTAAAGTTTGATTACCACCATTGTACACAATTCTTCCCCTATAAGATGGCTTCTCAAGTTACCAAAACACCACTGCAGGACACTCAGCCTTGCATCTTCTCACTCCCTTACCTGGACAGACTGAAAATAATGCTTTACAGCTCAATACTAAGCATGTCTCAGAAATAAGTCACATTATAATCAATGGGGTTTACTCCCAGGAAGGGGGGATAGGAATGCAGCCTTATACTGACACACGCACGCAATCACATCCCAGAATCAATGGCCTTGACTCTCATGTCTGAAGTCTCTACAGGAATGATATTTTCCTGCATGGCTATTTGACTCAGTTACTCTTTTCACAATACTCTGTCTCCCAAAATGGGAGAAATGGGGGCAGTGATGTGAACCTAGATCTCAGGAACAATTACCTAGATCAGCGGTCTCCAAAACATGGGCCAGCCCTGGTGGGCCTCCATCCAGCACTCAGCAAGCCCCCTCCATCTGGTCCCCGAGTAAGACCTGTAGCTGGGGAGGCTTCTTCACTGCTTTTTAGGTGCTCACTTATAAAGCCTGGCTTTGGACTTAATAAACCCTGCAGATATGTCAAAACTGAAACCAGAATTTTGTGTGGAGTTAAAATTTAGCTGTGTGGAATTTTAATTTAAAATGCCAATGGATTACCCTTTAGGAATGTCCACAGTAGGCATTCAAGCAATCATTTCTGCAATTTATTTGTGGACTTCTGCCCCTTCATCAGAAGCATGAAGTCATGTAATCTGAGGACTACAGAAGATCTTGGAAAGGGGGCCTATTTTGAGTGTCTCTATATAAAGGGACAGAAAATGTTGATAAGGGACAGAAAATGGTATCTGACATGTATGACTCAGAATGTGACTCAACATTCACTCTCCATAGCTATCAACTTGACACTACATCTGTTTCTGGATAAAGCAGGCCTCCGTCAGTCTTGAGAGACTACGATATCATGCTCAGCGCTGCATACGCTGCATGCGAAGCACGAAAGCCTGGGTTGGATTGTTATGGAGGATAGGCTGTTACCCAAGCAGCAGATTCCCCCCTCTCCATGCCACTGATTTAGTCCAATGGAAAGGCAGAGCCAATACGATTGGATCCAGCTGGCGTCGCAAAGCTAGGCTAAGGACAGGAGCTCATCCTGTCATGGGGCCGACCTGGGTCTTGAACCCTGGCCTGCTGGTTAACAGGCACAGTGTCTTAACCACTTGCGCCACCCACAGCCCACATCTGTTTCTACTTCAATGTTATTTCAGCAGTTTTGAAAACATCTTTCTTCAGAGGGTGAGGCCTCAGAGGCATTCTGGTATGTGCAGAGTCCAGAAGTGGGTGGACCATGGGTGCAGCATCACCCAAAATGGCCTCTGCAGCCTCCCAATATTGTGGCACCACAGGAACCATTGTGGCATCATGACCCATCACGGGTGTCAAAATGGGAAATGTCACTTTATTTCAAGGCTTGAAGGAGACACAAATCTAAGCATGTATACTTGGTGCTGGTGCGTGCCTAGAAAGGAAAGGAGCAGACTTGTAATGTGTTCCTCTTCCAGAAATGTTGGCAAGAGACCACTAGGCCAGAAAGACTATATTTTTCATTTGAAACATGAACGAGACCCCCTTCTCCAATTAATCAGAGACTAATGTTCTAATTTTGAATGAAGGCATGTTAACTCTTGTAAATGGAGGCTTTTAAATGGAATTTCGTACCTGCCTCCATTTCACTCCCCCACCCAAAATGGCTCCAGAGGAGGGGAAGGGACCCTTGCATACTGCAGTGGAGCTTCCTGCAAAATGTAGTGTTTTCCACCCCCCCTATGCCACTGCTGCACTTTTGAACACTTTAGCTAAAAGTTTTTTTTAATGCTGATAAAAATAATATTTTATCTTTCTGTCCTATTGTCCTATTCATGTGCATCCATTGCCACTGATATCTTCTCCCTCCAATGAGGACATGAATTCCACGAGCGGTGCATTATTTTGGGAGGTATTCCAAGAGATTTCTTCAGCCGTATGCATATTGCACATACGTACTCAGTCTTGCCCGTAATTTGCTAAGCGCTCTTCTTACAGACACTGGCAACGATTCCACCTTGGAACGATATGCACAACTGAACAGCAGAGAGAGTAAAAAGGCCTGTCAGTTTCAGGTTTTTATAGGGAACAGTTGCCCTTGGCAATACTCGAGCTGACACACCAAACAGAGAATTTGGAAGTCTAGAACACGCAACATGCTTGAAGTTTGCTGGATAAACATTAAATGAAAAGCATCTTTGTTGCCGATGGAAAATGCATTATTTATTATTTAGTTTATCAGCAAAACAAGAAAAGAACTGTTACTGGGGTCCACTGACATTTGCCAGAGAGGAGCTTGAACAGATCTACAGAGCTAAAGTTTATCCATAACGAGCTGTCAAAAGCCTCCGCTGGAGAGAGGCAGCAAGGAAGGAAGCTTAAATACATATCCAGGTGGCAGTTGTCAATGCTCCTGGCCTTTCTCTCTTGACACTAACAGGGAATTCAAGTGACGTCCTTGGGGAACATAGGCAGAAGCATCACAAGGGTTTGTGTCACCAGGTTGAAGACCACTGCATCATCCCCATGATCAACTTCTCCCATATCATCTTCTCCCATATCATTACAAAAATAAATTATAATATCATATGCACAACCTAAATGCAGTCACCAGGGTTAGTGTAACCACCCAATAAATAAATTATTTCTTTATTTATTTCAGTATATAACAGTATGAGTTTTCAATCCTCATACCAATTTAGGCCAGCTCAACTCACCAACTCTTTGTACCAGGGAGGACAGTTTATGTCTGTGCACTGCTCTAAACCCACAGGAGTGGCTCAGAAGTGCCTTATAGCACTTTTGCGACACCTCCAGGCCAGCACAGGACTTGGGTAAGGCCTTATGCCAGCCTAACTGGAGATTAGGATTGCAATCTGAGATACCAACCTATCTGCACATGCATACCAGTAACCCAACATACAAGTAACCAACAAAAAAAAGTGGCCAACCTGATGACATTCACAAAGAGTTCTAGTATTAGCTCTGATGCATGGAAATAAGAACTGAACTTGCACTCAGAACTTATTGATTCCCGCTATGTCATAATAATATCTCATTGGGCAAAATCCAGAGTAACTATGGGGAGTCCTTGCTCCGGTGTAAGAACAATTTACTCTGGATTCCAATATGAATTTCCCATAGGTTTTCACTAGGAGGTGCAGTAACTACAGGTGCACGTAATGTCTCTTACATGCTCCCGTAGTTACTCTGGATTTGGGGGATTAGCTCTCAGAACAATCTGACTCACTGGTCAGTTTTAAGTTACAGAAAATCACTTTTTGTTGTGGAAGTTGTTGTTTTTTCTGGTTAATTGGCCATAACACTTGATAGAATATCAGTAATTCAACATGATTTGTGTCATTCCATTCTGCATGAAATTACAGAAATTATATAGATATATATCTTGATGGTATTATTCAGAAATTTTCCAAAAGGTTTCAAAAATTTTGGCAGTCACCTCAGCCCCCCTCCCTGTCTCCTACAAGGGTGTCAACTGATGTGGTCTGCACACTTCTAGTGAGACCAGTGAACATAAGTACTTTTCCTTCACAAATCTCCACATTCACATTCCTATGAAGTACACAATTCACCTCCATTGGCCTGTAGATGGAGCGGACAGCAATTTGTCTGTCTGTATTTTCAGCTAGTTGCCTCAGCAGAAGAAGTGAGACATCAAAACCCCTTCCTCAGCCTGGCTATGCCAAACAGGTATGGACTCTCACCCACCAGAGCTGCCACATGAATGTCCCCTGGCACCCAACAGCACAAGCATGTTGGCACTAGGCATGTCTATTTGAAGTAAGACTCACTGGGACATACTCCCAGGTGTGTACAAATCTATAGAATTCTAAAACTTTTTTTACCAGTTTTGCTGCCAACTACCATAACAAATAGTGCTGGTGTACTATTCAGCTGAAATCTCAAATTTTTTTCATGCAAACTCTTTTTTTAATTACTCCCTCTGGCTAACCTCTTCAACAATAGACATGGAGCAAATTTTGGAAGATGGGGGAAACTTAATTTTTATTCTAGGATGGTTGGGAAAGTGGTTTCATTGTTGTTAACAATAAGCAGGCCTCCATCAGTCTTGAAAGACTATGGTATCATGCTCAGCGCTGCATACGCTGCATGCGAAGCACGAAAACCTGGGTTAGATTGTTATGGAGGATAGGCTGTTACCCAAGCAGAAAATCCCCCTCTCCACGCCACTGAATTAGTCCAATGGAAAGGCAGAGCCAATACGATTGGATCCAGCTGGCATTGCACAGCTGGGCTAAGGACAGGAGCTCACCCTGTCTTGTGGGGCTGACCCGGGAATCGAACCCTGGCCTGCTGGTTAACAGGCACAGCGCCTTAACCGCTTGCGCCACCCACAGCCCGCCAATAACAATAGCATGGTGAGATTTTGAAGTGCAGGATCTCTAGATTATTTCTCAAAAGCCGGACCACGTCAGAGGTCGGGTTAATATAATCTAATTTCTGGAAGACTAGCCATACAGTATTGATCTTAGGAACAAGACCACTTCAGACTCATATTATTCTCTGCTCAGCAAGGGGCAGCCATGTTTACTAAGGTCAAAGCAAAGGTCTACAGATTGTCAACAATCCCAAACAGACACATGCTGAGATAAATGCCAGAGCAATCGGCCACTAGAAAACTACATGCATTTCAAGGCTAATAACTAAAAAAGTACTTGACAGATTTTCTTCAAAAGAACAAAAGAAAATCTTTTGAAGCCAATTTGAATCTTTGAGAACAATTTCAGGAACATCAGGCCCAAGGAAAGTAAGTTATCAGTGGTGGAAAGAAATAAGTCTCAAATATTACTGAGGAGAGAGTACTGTGAGATTTTAAACTCATTTATCAATGGATCTGCAGCACATTTGAAGGATTGGTGGAGGCTGAGAGTTAATTACTACATGCTGGAATTCAGGAGGGTGAGATGGGTTCAGGAGGGTTCAGATTTTATGACTGATGGCTAGATAATGACTTATAGGCTGAAATCCTAAGAAGGCTTTCCTGGGAGTAAGCCCCATTGAACTCAATGGAGCTTTCTCCAGAGTAGCTTCCTCGTATAGGATTGCAGCCATAATGATTAAAATGCTGTCTATCTGCTTCTCCATAATAATACAGGTACTTCTGTGGCTCTGTAAAACCTGTTATATTTTTCATGGTATCATCCCACACCATTTGAACTCCATTTTATGAGCATTTTAATCTATTGTCTCTTGTCACATAAATGATCATCCTTTACCTTGAACCCTGAACAATTTTGAGTGTTTGGGTCAATGTATACTTGCAGTAAACAAGTGCCAAATCAAACATCACTTTAAATATGTCATCACTCACTCTCGTATGTTTGTGGGATTTTGTGGTCAATAGCAGCCAAGCCCTACTACAATGGCATTTGAAGAGGAGGGGTGGAAAACATTGTCAATGTCAATGTCATAATCCCAATCTGATTGTAATCAAACATTTGGACATTCATCACATTGAAACTGGAGGGAGAGCTGATCCAGGTTGCAGTCATGTTGGGGACAAAGGGTTAAGTTCTCCCTTCCTTACACTTCTTAATCTTTAGCTGGCAACTGGGGAGGGGGTCATCCTCTCAACCAATATGCTGCTGTAGGGGCTGCTGAATTTTTTGCATCATTCACAATGCACTTCCACTGTTGGCAATCAAAGGCAATGGTTTTAGTCTTGTCAGTGGTCAGTTGCTGGTTCTTTAGGTCTTGCTCAACCAGTTTGAGCCTCATCTTCTTTGGTGCTGCTCATTTAACTCTCCAGTGCATAAGACACTCTTGCCAGAGGAGCTTATGTGGCAGCCAATTGGCATTTATTCTGCAGATGTGGGCAAACCATTTCAGTCTTCTTTTTGGGTTAGAGGGTTGATGGTCACATTTCCATATTGTCTTATTATCAGAAAGAGGAACACCCAGAATCTGCCTCAGGCATCACATTTGGAAGGTCTCAAGCATGTTCATATCTGATTTGAGCAGAGTCCATGTTTCTGATCCACACAGGAGAATTGGCAGGACTAGTGTTTGGAAGAGTCAAATTTTGATGTTGGTGGAGATATTTGCCTTCTTCCAAAGGCACCATTTGAGTGAGGTGAATGCTGCTGTTGCCTGGCCAATCCTGCTGTGAACTTCAGCAGTAGATGCCACTTTTATCTCCTGCACCAGTGACCCAGATACCTGAATTTGTGGAGATGTAGATGCCATCTAGGTGAACACTGGCCTGTGATCCATCTGTTGTTATAACTTTGGTCTTGTCTGCATTGATTCTTAGCCCATAGGATTGGGCAATGCTGGCAACGTGGTAAAGAATGTTGGTGGCCTCTGTATCTGTGCCTCTGAAACCACACAGGGCCTTTGAGGGTCCCGGGGGTACATTGCACCTGAGCCTAGGGTCAGAGGTGCCAAAGAATGGAAGTCATAAACTTCCTGGGATTTCAACAGGCTTTGTGGAGACCAAAAGACGGGGGCTGGGCTGACTAGAAGGCCAGAACTTCCAGACTGATAGAGCCTGGTACTGCGCCAGGTAGCTGGGTAGAGCAAGGCTCCAGACACTTTTTAATGTTTCACCACCCTCCTACTGCCCAATTTTACCCGTTCCATACCCCTTGATCCCATCACTGCACCCATCACTGCCCTCCCCCATCCTGCAGGAGGTTTTTCCTGTTTCCCTGTTTTACCCTTCTCCTTTGTAATGGAGTCCAAACATACTTTGTACCAACTGATAAAATTCATCTCAGAGTCTCTGGTCCCACAAATAAACAACAACAAAAGAATCCAGATGTTTCTTGTTGTAGACTGTCTGTAGCCTTTATAGAAGTATATATCTTAGGAAATAAGACACTCCAACGTTCTCAGGGTGTTCCAACAGTGCCTGTAACCACCGTCCTCAGAAGCCTCATGACCCAGTATTAAAAGTCATTAATTCACTGAGGGCAAAATCCAGAGTAACTACAGTGAGTCCTTGTTCCGGTGTAGGAACAATTTACTCTGGATTCCAATATGAATATGAATTTGAAATTTTCACTAGGAGTTTCAGTAACTTTGGGTGCACATAATGTCTCTAATGTGCTTCCATAGTTACTCTGGATTTGGGGGAATGTCACTAAAAGTATTAATTCACCTAGCATATCTTTCCATGGTGGCAATGGGAGGCCAGCATTTGCCTGTGCACTGGCCTAAACCTAGGGTTGCCATATGCCCCAGAAAACCAGGACTGTCTGGGTTTTTGGGAAATGCATTCACATACTGGAAATTTTGATGGATTTTGTGGAAAAGAATTATGGCAACCCAAGGAGTGGGGCAGAAGTGATATACGACACTTTTGTGACACCACCAGGTCTGCACAGGATTTATGCCAACTTATGCTGGGGCTCAGGCTGGCCTAAATGAAAGTTAGGATTGCAGCCTCAATGAGCTAAACCCACAGAGGTTTTTTTTTCACAACGGTATCTTCCGAGTTATTTGAAAAAGTTGCTAATGAGTGTTCGACAGGGAGACATTGATTAGAGGAATGAGAAATAGAATGAGCTGAAGCACTCAGGTATGTCTGGAATTCTAATGACTGTGTGCCTTGCATTAACAGTATGACCCAATTAAATTCATAGAAAAAATAAACATCTCATTTAAATGCAGATGGATATGCTTCAGCACTGATAGAATATGATGCATAGACACAGATCACTGTGAAGGATAGTTTTATTGGGCCTATTATTTTTAAAGATATAGATGTTTTAATAATAATAATAGTCCTTCTGCAGGTTAGTATAAGCTAAAGGTGGACAAAGATGGATGTTTCAGAAGAATTTGGATTTACCCTACAATCCTTTACGTGCACTTTACGTGAGTGCATGTAAACTTTACGTGCAAAGAGACTTTACGTGCACCCGTAGTTACTGCACCATCTAGTGAAAACCTATGGGAAATTCATATTGCAATCCAGAGTAATTTGTTCTTACACTGGAGGAAGGACTCCCCGTAGTTACTCTGGATTGCGCCCTTAGAGCCCAATCCTATGCTTGTCTACTCAGAAGTACATTCCATTATAGTCCATGGAGAGTTTACACCCAGTAAAGTGTGGATAGGACTGCAGCCTTACTTTGCTAAAATGCTATCAATTTTGCTTTGAATTTTACTGACAGATACAAGTGTAAAATACTTTGTCTTAAAAACTACCCCTCTACATCATGAACAATTTATCAGAAATCTCATGGCACCTCCTAACTTTTGACAATGGTAGTGAAACGTGGCCTGAGGTTTAACAGCAAAAATAAAAGCATTAGAGACCCAATGTAAATTATGTGCTTGAAATCTTCTATGCTATTGACTGAGCTGCACAGTTCTTCAGTAATTGAAATTGTAGCGCTCCAATGCCACAATAATGCATTAACAACTCTAGATGCCATTTTAGGAGGAAGATACAAGTTGTTCTAGTCAGCCAGAAATGTAAATATACAATACTGTTTACAGAGTTTAAACAAACTAGATGTCTGCAGGCAGAGATTTGACTGATGGCTGTAAATCAAACATATATTTCAGCTTTCCTCACCTGTATCATTTGAACAGGTATTTTTACTCTCTGCAATTTCTGATGGTATTGCTAGAGGTAGACTGAGCAGTCAGTCTTGGAGGGAACATCACCATAGTGTGCAAGGGCCTCTTCCATGTGCAAGATCCATTCCATGGAGAGCAAAACAGAACCATATGGATCCATTTCTTAATCTGGCTGCCTATGGATCTCCTTAGACTTTTACTGGCTATGTAGCTAAAGCAAATCTGAGGAGGGAAAGTGAGTGAGGTGGGTTGGAAAATAAGATCTGACATTTACTTTTGTTGTCACATTCCACCCTCTCTATCTTGCTCCCCATGCATCCTTTTCCCATCCACACCTCACTCCAAACCTCCTCTCCAACCATAACCTGCCCCCTTCTAAAACTTTCTAGAGGCAGTAATGTGTTTGGGCAATTTTGGACCACATGTGGAACCATTTTAGAGACATATCTGTAAGCAGCTCCACCATGTATGATGACAATGCAACATTTCCACAATCATTGGGCCTTTTGTGCCAGCAGATTGGAAATCCATAAACCCATAAGTCCCATCAGATTAGACATGTGCATTAGTTCACAGGGACTATCATGACCTGACAGCTCCTGGACCATGAATCAGATGGAATGCCTTCAGACTCCTTCCAACAGACTCCACCACATGCTGGAACAGAAGGAGTCGGCTATCCATAGTAGAGTATATGAACTTCCCTTCCTTAGACCCAACTGAATCCAGTGGCTCCGATGTATAACCCTTATCATATGGGTGGGCTCCCTCCATTCCACAGGACACTCACAATCATACTCAGGCCTACAAAACAAAATTGCAGTGAATCTGGACAAAAACTATGCTTGCAAGATAGAATAGTCATCTGGCAGGAAGAGGTCTCCCATCACCAAGCACAGCTTTTGAGCAACACCATGTCTTAAGTCATTGCAGGGTGGTTTCCAAAGCCATGTACAGAAACCCTCAGTTGTTGACTGTCTAGCATAGGGGTCTCCAAACTTTCATTTTCAGGGCTCCAGGACCTTTAACAATTGTTTAGAGGAGAGAATTTCAGCAGGTGTAGCTTGTGATCTTTGAGATGAAAAGCTTCACCTGCTGAAATTTGGTCCTCTACACCATTGTTAAAGGTCCAGGAGCCCTGAAGTGGAAAGTTTGGAGACCTATGGTCTAGTGCAAAGCCCTCCTGTTCAACATCTCATCTATGAATAAGGCAGCTACTAAAGGGACAACTCCCCTGCTGTTTTGGCAATTCTATACCAAAATAGGGTTCCAAGATAATACTCCCTTGTAGCTGGACAGCTTCCTAATCTTACTTTCACAGTCATGGTTTGATGTCAGGCTCACCAGCTTCATCACTGGGGCCAATAGGACAGATATTGGCATTTTTAATTATATCAAGAAATGGTTGCTCAGGGACAGGGAGGAGGAAGAGTGTTAAATAAGTTCCAGAAAATCATTTTTGTTATAGTATTAACTCCTGCTAGACATTTAATGGATAAATAAAGCTGAAATAGATTAATATACAACACAGTCCCACATCAATATGCCTCCAAACACTTTTAGCGATCTTAAAACCACACAAGAACGAAAACCCACAAAGAATGGAAATAAATGTATCCCAGAACTCCCATAACTAATTCAACAAATAAATGTCTTTAGGCAAGTATGTGAGATGGTATCTTTTATTTATGCTGCAGTAATGTGGAAGAAAGCTGCACTTTGTTATAGAATTGTAAATGTTAACAATAAAAAACATATTAAAAGCTGCAGGAAGACCACCCCAATTCCTAAGATCCATCATGATGAGAGAGACCTTATTTGTTTGCTAACTACATGCTTTTGTGCATGGAGTTTAAATATTTACTGGTCGATCTCTAATAGAATATGGAAACAAAGAGCTTTCTAAAAAATGTTTTATTTGGATTTTTAGTTTTAAAATTGTTGTGCTGTCAAGACCAGGACATAGTGGAACACCCTGGCACTTCTGATGATGTGAAACAATGATGGTTGTTGTACAAAGACTCTGTGGTTCTATGTGACACTCTGTGTTCATCGCGTCTTGTTGTTTTTTTTCCTTTTGAACTGATGTTGCTTTTTCGTACAGCAGAAAACATAAGAAACATCTCTGTGTTTTTTTAACCATTTATTGTCATGCTGAATTTGCATAAAGGGATCATTTGCTAACCTCAAGTATTGTACCATATATTATCTCCACTTTTTAAAGTAACAGCACTTGCAAAAAACCTCTCCCCTACACTTTAAAGAGTTGCTGACATCGCAGGGCTCAAGAGACTAATCATTTGACTCAAGTGATGTTTCACACATTGCCACATCCAAAAGAAAATATCTGGAATTCAGAAGAAAGATAATAGGAAATGTTTCATAAATACTTTGTGGACTAGTAGAACAAACTGTTATCATTAATGTGCATAAAGAACATTGCAATCCTCACCCTGTGTAGTCAGGTGTTAACCCCATTATAGCCAATGGGGCTTACTCTCATGTTAAGTGAGATTAAGATTGCAATCTAAAGGACTGAAATATTATTTGCTGGTTAGTGATATAGAGCACAATCCTAACCATGTCTACTCAAAAGTAAGCCCCACTGTGTCCCATGAGTCTTACTCCCAGGAAAGTGTCTTTAGGATTGCAGCCATAGTCTCAGTTCAATATGCATGAATAAAAATAGCATCAAAATGAAAGCCAGCAAGCAATTCAACTGAAAAGGGAGTTCTTACAGAGAATGCAGAATATATCAGGGATTGAACAGATTTTATTTAGTTAGAATCCAAAATTGGTCAACATTTGGCCAGTAACTTTGTACTAAGATGGGACTCCATTATTGGAGTAGAGTCAAAGGATTATATAAGCTAAAATAAATGCCTAAAGTGACAACACTTGAGAGTTAACAAATAGTAATCTTCCCTCTCTTTCTTTTGCCTGCTCTGTATGAAGCAGTCTGTGTTCATATACCTGTGTGTTCATATATCTGGACTTTCTGTATCAAGCCAGAGGGAATAGGTTTGTATAAAAATCATACAGTTGTCTGTGCAACTGTCTGGATACGACCAAAATAGACTAGAGGCTGAGCGAATGTCCATTTTGCCAAAGTTGCTAATCACAATGCAAAAGTTAAGCTGGACAAGAAACAAAACTTATCGCTTCTGTTCAAAATAAGAAACTTGGTGAGATATTTCAGGAATCAAAAGTTATAGCCCTCAACAAGAAAATGTAAGCTTTGAATGATGTATTCCATGTATAACCAATCATATGATGCCAGACATGAATATTAATGCTTCTGATTTCTAAGGTATAAAACTTGATTGTCTTTTCCTGATTTGGGCTTCTATGTCCTGGGAATTGACCCAACTGCACAGCTGAAATAAATCCTACCTGCTTTTAACCACTACCTAGCCTGAGTCATGTTTTACTTTACCTGGATACACTGCAGCATGTATAACAAATTTGAGTAACATTTCCCCATACGACATCCCCCCATGGCGCAACTTCCCCCCATGGCGCAACTGCCCCCCATGCGCAACTTCCCCCCATGCGCAACTTCCAACTTCCCCCATGTGCAACTACCCCCCATGTGACTGAACTCCTCATATGCAACATCACCCATCTGCATCAGTACCCCATGTGCAACTTTCCCCATGCGCATCATCCCCCCATGCGCATCATCCCCCCATGCGCATCATCTCCCATGCGCAACTTCCCCATGTGCAACTTCCCCCATGCACAACATCTCCCATGTGCAACTTTCCCCCATGCGCAACTTTCCCCATGCACAACTTCCCCCATGCGCAACTTTCCCCATGCGCATCATCCCCCATGTGCAAGTTCCCCCATGTGCATCATCCCCTATGCACAACTTCCCCCCATACGCAACGTCCCCCATGTGCATCATCCCCCATGTGCCTGAACTCCTCATCTGCATCAGTACCCCATGTGAAACTTCCCCCATGGGGGAAGTTGCACATTGGGGGAAGTTGCACATGGAGAAGTTGCACATGGGGAAAGTTGCGCATGGGGAAGTTGCGCATGGGGGGTTGATGAGCATGGGGGAAGTTGTGCATGGGGGAAGTTGCACATGGGGTAACTTGTGCATGCGGGGTTGATGCGCATGGGTGAAGTTGCGCATGGGGGTTGTTGTGTATGGGGGAAGTTGCACATGGGGGGTTGTTATGCCTGGGGGAAAGTTATCCATGGGGGGTTGATGCATATGGGGGGATGGCATTCAGGGGAATTTTACTCCCACAACGTGGGTACGCCTTTCGCTAGTAGATTTATAATTTAATAAGTGCATAATAATTTAATAATAACAGAGCTTTGGATTGTGTCCTTCGGTATATTTGGTCTGAAGCCAGAGAACAAATAATTAGATAGATTTTTCACCCTGAACCACAATATTACATTAGGTATGGGGTCCTCTTCTGGTTTCATATGAACAAAGTTAAGTACTCACATATCAGTGTTGGAAAAGCCATGTACAGTTTTCTCCCACTGCACGTGCATTTCATGTACATTTGAATTCACACTATCAATCCCCCATTGTCACAAAAATGAATGTGAATTACACATTCTTGAACATGGAAAATGCATCCAATTTTCTCAAATATAACTTCATGTGTATGAGAGGCTGAAGAGCACATGTTCACTCCACACCTCACTGAACCTGTCCCAGATACCAATGCAGAGGATTTCAGGTGGAGCTTAGATTCTGTTCCTCTTCTGTGAAAGTAAAAGGTTCTATCTAGTTTTCTTTTATAGCTCACCTTGATTTCCTGGGGAAGACTTCTGTGAAAGGAATGAGAACATGTTCCTATGTACAAAGATTTCCGTTCTTAACACCTACTGACGTCAGTGCAACATTGATAAGAGTCTTTTCTTATTATTTCATGCACATTTGACATTCTATAATGCATTGTACAATTTTCACGGGAAAATTCCCAGAGTTGTTCAAGCCAAACTATGTGGGTAACAGTCTCATCCAGCAGGTAATGGCCCATGAATATAAGCAATGGTCCATCTTCTGAAGTGCTCAATAAAGGTAATACATGGCAGGAAAAATAGAAGCATTTTCTTGCCTAACTAGCAATGATTGTTTATATTAACAATGATGCATTGACATAATGCCTCAAGCCCCTGGTTTGCCAGATTTTGCATCTGTTTTACCATCCACTATTCACAATGTTGAAGGTCAGTCTACCTATAAAGTACAAACAGGTTAAAAAGGTGAGATTCAATGGAGCTTCACAGATGCGTTGGGGGAGCTGCCTGGCAGACCTTGAGTGATTATGACATTACCTTACTGACATTTCATTCTGGGTTTAATTAAATGGGCAAAAGCACAGAACTGGTGCTATAGTATACCCCCCAGGAACAGGCTTACAGAAGGCACACTTATGATTTATTTATTTATTCAGTTAAGATTACTGCTCACTGAGGTAGCCACAAGGGAGGTACCTCATGAGTTATGGATGATCTGGAGCTACAGCTGCCAGATAGTGACATCCCAGCAATACCATGATACAAAAGTAACCTCCTTTTGCCAGGTCGGATCTTTATGTTGTCCAGGCTAAAATGCTTATTTAATATCTTAATATTCATATAGTCCTTTATTCAGAAGTTGAACAACTTTCTCTTCCAAAATCTACTCAATATGTCTTCCTAGCGGCAATGTCATGGGACCTAATGGTACCCAAGGTGGGACAATATGGTGACGTCATTCCTGTGCGTCACCACAGTGCCCCCTGCATCACCACCCCAAATTATCCATCTTCCAAAATAGATTTGTTTTGGAGCCAGATAGACATGTTGGATGGCCCAACTTTGCTCTTACCTCTGCCACTGCTGCTTGTTGCCACAGTCTATGAATCCAAGTCCAACACCCCACTTGAACTGGTGAATGGGGCAAATATCCCCCTGCCATATCCAAGATAGACCTCTGCCCCAATGTCTACAAAGGGCCTCAGTTAGTCTATGCAGTGCCATTATGGAAATTACATTGATGTTAGGATCTGGCCCAAGTTCCAGATCCTGCCCTTGTTTCCTACTCCCTGTCCACAGTTCCACCTGCCCTCCCCACCCCAAAATGTCTCCCTCCTCCTTCTCCTTGCCCTCCCCATTCTCCCAGGTCCACTGCCAGCCAATCTTGGCCAAGAAAAAAAAACTAGCCAAAAACGTGGCCAAAACTGGAGCTGAATTCGGCACAGGGAGTTCAGCACAACTCTCAAGGCAGCACAAACATGCTTTACACCGTGTTTGCAACAGTACTGGGCCAGCACAAGGGAATTGCACCAGCCCAAGTGCTGCTTAGGATAGTACCCAAGGATGATCAGAAGCCTGGAGAACAAGCCCTATGAGAAAAGGTTGAGGGAACTTGGTATGCTTAGCCTAGTGAAAAGAAAACTGAGAGGAGATATTATAGCTCACTTCAAATATGAATTTTAACACAAGTGTTGCTTATTGTAAATGCATACTTTTTATTTGCCTACTTTTCTGTCTCCTTTCCCCATGAAAATTGTTGTGGAACAGGTCCAAGAAGATTTAGAATTCATTCTGACACTAGTCTGTTGCCATAGGCAAGTATCTAAAAGGTAAATCTATGTTAACTGCTGATGCAATTAGACCCCCAATGTCTACCCAAGGGTTGAAGTGATGTTGTTACAGATTGTATCTGCACACACTGTGCTTTCTTCCCAGCCACCCACTGATCCACACCCACAAACACATGCTACCATGTCAAAAAAAGAGATTAGGTCTGCCAGACTAGGGTGGAAAAAAAAGCAAAGGCAGAGTACTTTCACAAAAGCTTTCATCAGCAGATCCTTCACAACAATTTTTCAGGGAACGCTGCAAAACAGAACAAAAGATTTTGCTTATTCACAGCAAAGTCCATTCAGTGCCCTCATTCTGAATTCATGATCTCATTATATATGCATGTTTGATTGGCTATATACCAATGTCATGACATCATACTGGCAACACAGGAAACAGGAATCAAATCAACTCGGGACACATCCTATAAAGAGAAGTATATGTACGTAAAACTTATTTATTAATGCTTGTATGCATGTAAACACCTATGCTACTACTTATTGCAACCCAGACCTTCTAAAAAGCTTTATTGTTTTTTAAATGGTAAAAGCACTATGGACTTATGATCAGCCCACTTAATGGTTAAAAAATTAATTTTCTTATTTCTTTTTTTTAAAAAAGGATGCTTAATATTATGACTGCCTTCAGATTTTCTTTATTTCCACGGATTTTCATTTCCCTTGAATCTTTTGCCAAAGAGACAGTGAGGCCAACACAGTCTTGTGTAAAACTATGGATTCATTTTGGTTAAAGAGGAGTAATGGTGCAGTATGTCAGCACACATTCTTTAGTAAAATACATAATGGGCAACAGGCATCATTTATTTAACTCAAGACAGATGATCAAAAAACAACTCGAGCATGATTACTTTATTCTTCAGTGACTTTTTTCTCAAAAAAGGAAAGGTGAAAATATGTTTTACAGCTGAGATGTGTTTTCTGGCCAGTGAAAAAAGAACAAACAAGATTAAAAAGGAGCCACGGCTTTCAAAGCTTCAATGTCTTCACCCGCTAAAGCTCTTAGAGAAAATTATAGAAAATGGGTCCTATTAATTCAGAGGACTGGTCTCAAAGCTCAAGCAAACTTTTTTTTTGCAGGAATTTACTCACTTTTGTCTGTTGCTGAATAAAATAACTTCTTACATACTACATCCTGTGGTCAGGATGAAATGTACGGCTATGTATATATGGGCACTATTATGGGCACTATCCATTGCATATGGTTCAATCTTGTTTGACTTGTCACTGCCTGTAACTGTATTGAATATTCACTAAAATCAGTTTTCACACTGAAAATACACTTCTGGGAGAGAATAGCATCAGTGTTAGCACATGACACACGGGTCAAGAAGAGAGTTTGTACCACCACGTTTCATTGAAAGTATTAGGAGTGCTACAAAAATGGCTGAATGCTGATGAAATTTTTGCTTTGACTGCCAAACAAAACATCCAATGCGTTCCAATTTTGGGCACTACTGAAAACACTTGGGTGGGTTTCCTTGGCCAAAACCTAAATTTGAACCATTCTGCATAGGAATAGTAGTCTTGAGCTGTGGCGTCACAAGATCATCTGGCACCCCGGGTCACCCCGCCTAGCCCTCCTGCCTACCTGCTCCCTCCAACCTACCCAGTTTCTTAGATGAAGCAGGCAGGAGGGGGTAGCTGAAGCCTCACTTTGGGCTCCACTTGAGAGAAGAGTCAGATGGTGCATGCTCTGGCTGCAGGTCCTGTGAGTGCACCTCCTCTGCACCCTCTTCTGGGTGGGTAGAAGAAAGAAAGAGGTGAGAGGATGCTCCCCTCAGCACCTCTTCCTCCCCCACCTGGAAAGTTGGGATGGAGGAGGGGTGCTCACAAGAGCTGTGACCAGATCATGTGTTACCTGGCTCTGCTCTCAAGCAGAACCCAAAAGGGTGGCTTTAGCTCCTTCCCATGCCCACTCCATACAGAAGCTGGGTGGGCGAGCAGGGGAGCCTCCATGGTTCCTGCTCAGGCCAGGAAGTGGGGGGCTTGTTCTCCAGTCTGCCTCCCACCTTGCTGGCCTAGCAGGCACTGCAAAACTCGCCTGTTCACTTGTCCAGCTCCTGCACAGAGTGGGTGGGGGATGGAGTCTGGGCAGGTTGGCAGGAGGACCCAGGTTGCCTTCTGCAGCCACTCTGGGCTTGCCCAACCACCTGCACATGGAAGGTTCCAGGGTAGTATATCATGGGAAGGGATGACTCTTTAGAAAAGAATCTGATGCTGGGGAAAAACTGAAGACAAAAGGAGAAGGGGATGGCCAAGGATGAGGTGGTTAGATAGTGTCACCAAGGCTATGAACATTAATTTGGATGGACTTCATAAGCTGGTGGAGGATAGGGAGGCCTGGCGTACTGCAGTCCATCGGGTCACAAACAATCAGACACAACTGAATGACTAAACAACAAAAGTAGTGGTGTCGCACAGAGGGTCTGGGGGGCATGAGGAAGCATTTTGGCACCCTTAAGCTGTGGCTCCCAGGTCCGCTGCCCCCTGCCCCCATGAGACAGTACCGCTGCCCCGCTGCCCCCATGATGGCTTTGAGCCATCAAAGACAGTAAGAATATAGGCTCTCTCGGGAAAATCTCAGCACCTTTCTCCTCTTATAGAGATTTCCTCCAATTTCTGGCAATGTTTCACTGCCAAGACCACAATATTTCCAAAATCTGCCTCAGTTCTAGGCATTCCACTCTTGCCTCCAAACCTATCCCAGAATTGTATCAGCTTTGCCAGAGCCAACACTTCAGGAAGAGAGAACGAAAGGTCCCTTTGTTTGAAAACTCTCAACAACAAAATAGGGCCTAGGTATTTAGCCTTCTGCCCAGAACTGGACTAATATTCCAGGTTATCTTCCTTCTGTTCTCAGAGTGGGGCTAGCCCCAGCATCTGCCAAAGCCTCCTTTTCTCTTCCCCTGCTGCCATACTTCCTGTCCCCACCTCCTTCACAGATTGACTCAGTGGTAGAGTTGCCAGTTCTTGACAGAAAGCATTCCTGGAGTTTTTCCTTCCTCTTAAAAGTCTCCCCCCCCCCCCCCAAATCAGCAAAAAGGTTGGATTATTATCATTCATTGCAGCTTTAATCAGGTCCATATTAACAGTAGAACAATAGAACAATTATCACTGACTCTGGAAAAGTGCACCAAATACATGCATAGCCTACAGTTTATAATTTAGACCTACTTATGTTTAAGGCTTCAAGAAATTTGGTTCATCTGTTTGAAAAACAGAATTAATTCCAAATGACTTGGGAAACTTTTCAGCTGACAAAGCAGTATGTATCTACTCTTCATATCTACCTAGAACAAGGTGGGATGCTTAACCTTTTATCCCCCTGATCCTCATCCCACACAGCATTAATGTAACTGAAATATCCACGTAAGCTGAATTCAGACAATTCCTATGGCTTCTCACACCAATTCTCAAGCCACCATATTTCACTTCAATGGTAGTCCTGTAATTACTGCACAGGGAAACCTTTCCATAAAGCTCCCTTTTGGAATGCAGAGCTTCTCCAGTTATGGCATAATATGTCTTACAGTTACGGAATTTGTAAAGGGATTTCATGTGCAGAACAGACAAGGTGTCAAGATGATAAATTCATAATGAGGAGCCATCAGAGAGGAGTTTGCATATTCCTCCTTGGCTGTGTCGACCTGAAATATGTTGAAGGGAGCCAAAGAACACAGCCTGAGCTATCAAATTTGTACATTTATGAGCAGTCCATTGGATATTAATAGCAATCTCAGAGCTCCTGACAGCCTTGGCTATTCACACTGATCAGCAATTATTTCAGAAAGACAGCCCCTCAAGGTACTCTTCTTTTGACAAATGATGGGGCTGAACCAAGTGTTCTATATTTGGCTCTTGCTCTAAGTGAGTATTCAAGGGCAGGACACTTGCAACCTCATCAGACCTTCAGGCACTTTCCACTTTACACTGATCCTTGAGGGAATTCAACAGCAGTCACACCGTATGCCCACCTTTAGGCTCTATCCATATATTGCAAGGACAATGTAGCTGACTACCCAAACGTTTTCACATGCTTAGGGTTACCCAGATGGTGTGGTTACTTCTCCAACCAGCACAATATCTCCATTTGTGACTATGGAAATCTCAATGCATATTTTGGTTGACTTGAGTGTAGTATCCCCATTAAGTCTTGACCATCCAAAAAAACTGTGAGTGCACCTTGGCTGCAATCCTAACCTCCAGTTAGGCTGGATTAAGCCCCACATAAATCATGTGCTGGCCTGGGGTGGCATAAAAGTGCCATAAGATTCTTCTGTGCCACTCTCCCTACATCACCACAGGAACAGGAAGACCAATGAGTTAGGCCTACATAGGTTAGGATTGCACCATATAGTACATATTTACATCTCTCCCTTGCAAACCAACTTTGATCCTCCTCCCTCATGAACACTTTGAACCCATCTGATTTGATGGTATTCAAATCTCATTTTCCCCACTCTCTAGAAAAATGGGCAAATGTTTTGGGAGGAGGGCCACATCATCTCTCTGACATTAAATCAGGGGCCAGGAAAAGAAAATAATTTACATTTCAAATTTGAATAAGTTTACATGAATGGATACATTAGAGAAGAACTTACATGAATGAATAAATTTTTCTAAGTTTTTTTATAATACACATGAGAAGTATAATACAGACAGGTAGAACCAACTGAGAACTATGAACTGTTCACCACACACTTCTTGCACAGGGATATTTTATGGCTGACTGCATCCTATTTTATATTAATTATATTGATATTTTAATTGCAAGGTTTTAATTGTATGTAATGATTGTTAGCTGCTTTGCATGTTCTTCAGGGAGAAAGGCAGAGTACAAATCAGATGGATGGATTGATGGATGGATGGGCAGACAGACAAATAAAACATACAGATTAAGCCAGAAACACATGGGGCTGTTAATGCCAGGGGGAAGCGAAAAACACCCAGAAACATGAATTGATATACGTACATGGGACAATTATGGATGTCATGACCATCAGTCATAGGCCACCTTAGGCTCAAATAGTTTCAAAGGGCCAGAGGCTCATTGGAGACTGGGTGCTCCCTGATGACCAAAATGCCCAAAGCATCTATTGCAGTGATGCTCCTAGCAATGACGCTTTTCCCAATGATGCTCCCAGCAGTTGACGCTGTGTCAACCCACCCTCCACATGTGTGCAACCCTGACCACAGAAATACAGTAGCTCCCTTTGAAGCTGTAAAGGAAAGGCAGCTGAGGGAGTGCTAAGTTGCAGTGCTTGAAAAAGTGGGCATCCCCCCTCAGTGAAGATGGAGGAAAAACTGCAGGGGGAAAGTATCCTCTTGGCCTGGCTTAGCTGCTGTTGCTTGAAGAGGGTGAGATGGGGAGGGAGTAAGACTTCTCATGAATGAATCAGGATTATACTGTGAGAGCACTGGCAGAAGTTCAAGCCTGTGAAGGCATCACAGCTATATTATCTCCTTTTTGCAATTTCAGAAAACAAACTGTCTGCTTAGTGCTAACCCTTCAGATAAGAGAGTATAAGCTTCCTTTGGACATCAGATAAAAAGTAAGGGCCTTGCAAGGAATTTAAATAGAATGCGTACAGAAAGAGATCTCATTACTGCAGCTATACGTTTAGCTGAAAGCAAAATATAAAAAAAAATGTTCAATCAGGAGGCTAAGATGATAAGGGACTTCCATTTGGCCTAGAAAGTTGGTCTGTAATGCAGTTTTGTAACATGCTGTATATCTGTTTGAACTCTGAAATGTCTCCACTTTTGGGGCACTTCTATCTAGTTGGCTACCATTTAGTTACCCCTTTTCCCTCAACCAAATTTTAAAAACAATTTCAAGATACTGGATGTTCTGAAACAGCTGCATTGCCCTCGGGAATGAAAAGCAACTCAGTCAGTCTTTACTGGAACAAGGGACAGGGTTAGTTCTTGCCTAAGCAACATGTTCAATAGTGTGACCCTTTCTATTACCTTGCATAATATCCTAAAGATGCCTGGCTTTTCCTAACAGGGCATAGTTTGTCAGTTTGAATATCAGACACTGACAGCTGCGGCATAGATAATGATCACGAAGCTCAGAAGTGATGTCATGCCCGTGTATTTTTCCTCTTCTTCCTCAACAGCCATTTGATCTGCTAGTGGTATAGCTAAAGCACCTATTTGCTATCTAGAGTCAAAGAAGGTTTTGTTTCCCACCCCTCAACAACAAAATCAAATTTAATTCAGTAAAAAAAAATGAAAATTGTGTCCCTTATTGGTTAGGGAAACCCTGCTAGGGGAAAGAGGAATTGTTCTTCTTTCGCTGCTAAATATAAGAGGCACTTAGAAGTGCCTGTATACCCAGTTATCATGGGTAACTGTATTATGATATATGCAGGGTTCTTTTGAGGGGGTACACACTCATAAGGAGTACCGGCATCTCTGTGGGTAAGTACCAGCACAAACACACAGAGGTGAGTACCTGTGAGTTCCAACAGGTGAGTACCAGAACCTATTTTTCCAGAAAAACAGCACAGTTCATATTAACATATTAACAACATATTGACAATATATAATATTAACATATTAACAAGTTCATATTAACATGTTAACATCTTATTATTTCCATACAGTATCTGAATTATATCTCATTGGCTTTCAGACCAATCCGTCTCATGGGAAAGTTTTGAGTAGAGTTAAGAAAATCAACTTTTTGTTCCAGATGCTTTTATGTTTTCATTTTCTGGTTAATTGGCCATAACTTTTGATCGAATATAGGGACTCCAGTGCAGTTTGTTTCATTACCTTTCCAACAATATATAGCATGCTGATATTATTGTTTATACATACCCCATTTTCACAAAACAAATAGCTATATATTCACATTGGCACAGAAAAGCTGGATAACCTTTCTGAACATTTCTAAAACCAGCAACAGTATGAAGGTTATTGACTTAAAGTCAGGAGCCAACTGAAAATCTACAAAACTGGTGACATTTCATCATCTTTAGCAAACTGAGAGAAACGGGTTCACTACTGTATGTCCAGCTCTCTGGAAAGGAATTACTGCATCAGCAGGGCTGGGTGCATTATGCAATTCAGCACTGATGCTGGAAAGCTACAGTCTGGGCCTCGGCCCCTGTTCTCAGCAGTATGAGATTCTCCTCTCCTCTCTGCTTTTTGGGACCCTTTCCTAAGAAAGATTTGGAGCACTGTGTTCTTCTACCTGAGGTGGCGAAGCTGATCAGGACCTTCTCTCAGAACTGTTATTAAATTTAGATGAGAGGCCAAATCCATCAGTGGAAAGGCAGCTGAGAAGATCAATTTCACCTTCCCCTTTCCATCCTCAAGAGGGGAGTCCAGAGGAAGTCGCAAGGCAGTGGTCACTTTCACAGCCACTTCTGAGGAGAGTTTCTCCATGTTCCTGAAACTTCAGAGAGACCTACTTTAGGGGGAAAAATACTTTATTAATCTCACTTCTAATGTCATTTTTCAGATTAATCTCTCATTAATCTCATTTCCACTCATCTGTCTGTGTTTATTTACTATGCTCTGGTGGTCCCTTTGGAAATGGAAAGACAGAATAAATACGTATATCTACATATAGCTTTGAGGAATCAACTTGTAAAGAGAAGTCTAGAATCCATCTTTGGTCATAAAAAGCATTCTAATTCTCCTAGTGATCTTTTACAGCCTAATTTTAGCATCCTTGCAGTGAAACAGTAGCTCAGATTCCACTGGATCCAGAAGGGTGTTTTAGTTGCTATAGGTCTCTTCAGGATAAGGGAACTTTTGTTTGGTGTAAGCTCTGGCAACCACTATGAGTCAAGTTGGACCAATGCCAGCGATCTTGCTGGTGCAAGTTTGTAGTGATATGTGAAGGAGGAGCAGACCTGGAAAGAGGGTTAGGATTTGGTGGATGCTGCTGCTGCACACTTACTCCAGTCCCATTCTGCCCTTTACTCTGCTCCGTTCTGCCCCAGACCCCTTCCTCGGCCTGATACACCTTCACAGATTAACATGGACCCACACCAGCAATACTGCTGGCACAGATCCAATTTCCATAAATTATTGGGTCTTGACAAATTATGATCTGTTTGGCTTGCATACTAGTGATCACATTTCCTTTCAAACAGAAGAAAATTTATTTTATTCTCTTTTCTCTGTATCCCTATAAGTTGTGACTGCACAAAGGTTTCTTCTGAAACCATGCTGATACATATAGATGGATTGCTCAAAAGACCACCCTTTCAGATATTGCTTTTTCCTGGCTAAAAGCCATAAATCCACCAGTAACAAGTACTGCTGGATTATTTTATAGTCTTTTAACAGAGCAGCCCTACTCAATAAACTCCAATGTTCCCTCTAATTAGGAGCACTTAAAGCCTGAAACCATGTGTTCCGCTGCTTTTCAGAATATCAGTATTTTAAGGGCTCCCACCTATAATTAGTCTGGTAGGTTTAATATAAGGAAGCTAATGATATTCAGGAGTGCTTTCCATGGTGGCAGGTTAAAGACGGTCGTCCACTTTCATCCAAGTCTGGCTGCAGGAAATACCTACAGAATAATTGATTTCTTTATAACTTTACACTGCTACACAGTCGGCTCACTCATTTTAATCTGTTAAAAGTCTCTTAGACAGTGTCAATATCTTAAGAACAACTTCATCGGCTTATCTGGCCTGGAGAGAAGGAATACAGCTCAAGAGATCATTGCTGGAAAACTGAGCATTATACACACCACAAGAAAATATATCAGCCTATATCTGTTGAACAATGAATAATGAGATGGAAGGCTGTTCTCCCTGGTGCTAACAGTATGCTGCTACCTCCAGCTCTGGCTGTTGCAAACATGCTGCAAAGCGCTAGCACTGGGTGAACACCAGTTGGCACTGGGCTTTTCAGCTGACATTGTCATGGGAACACCAGGTAGTAAATGGCACTGTTGGGTGGCTTTTTCAGGAAAGAGCTAAAAAGGGGAGGATCAGGCACAGAATGGGGGCAGAGCCAGAGCCCCCATATCGGGGGATCCCTCCTTGTGGGCACAGATCCAAGGAAACCAGTGGTGCTGCAGCAGTATAACCCAGTTTAAGGAAGCAAACAGAGACTCCGGGTGTTAACCCAGGCTCACTGGATGAAGCAGTGGCTATTTCTGTGCCACTGCCTCCTTAGGTACCGGGAAGCATAGGATTATTGTCATTTAGAACTTGTGGCTTTCTAAAATAACTAAAGATTAGTTAATGTGCTGCTCAATAAAAAAACCAGTATGAAAAAAATATTTATCATACAGTCAACAGCTACAACTTCTTTATGTCTTTCATCCAATGAACATAACATTGGGGAAATCTATCTTGAGAATATACAATCAACTCCTGCATAAATTGCTACTTGAATGACAACAGTCAAAAATCAGGATCAAATCCCAGAGAGTCTTACCTGGAACTTTTACTTCCACTCCTTGAAAATAGTTTGCATATCTCCCTTCTTGCATAAGTTCTCCCTCCTACACACATACACAGATATATTGCAGCCCCTGTTGTTTTTATGGGTGCTAGGGGCTTCAGCAGTACGTAGTCAAGCAAATTTGACCCACCCGCCTCAACTTGCACTCCACTAGATTCTCCCACCCCCTCTAAAGGTCTAAAACCAGTGGTGGGCCCAGCCTGCCCCAACAACCGGTTCTCCGGAAGTGGGCAGGGCCAGGGTGGGTCAGGGGCGGGGCTAGGGTCAGGGGGCGGGGCGGGGTGGGGGAGGGTACACCACCTTAACCCTTAGTTTACAAAAAAATGTATCACTTGTGATGGCATCAATCAGTATTAAGCCCCTGAGTTCAGTGTAATTTATTCCTATGCATTACACTTTGTTATGCTCTCAGGGGGAATATGTGCCACAAATAAGAACATAAAAGCATAAGAAAAGCCTCCACTGGATCACACCAAAGACCCATCTAGTCCAGCTTCTTGAATCACACAGCAGCCCACCAGCTGCCTCAGGGAGCACATATGACACTTGCATCCAGGTGCCTAAGTACCAGCAGACACTACCACAAGTTCCACAGGTGGTGCTCATACCACTGGTTGAGAAACACTGATCTACAGTTTAGGACCAGAGTCTGTGGTGTCCCCTCTGCAGGCTGAGGTTTTCCTCTAAGCCACTACTTAAGGCTACAATCCTGTCCACACTTTCCTGTAAGTAAGCTCCATTAACTGTGATGGGACTTACCAGTACTTCTGAATGGTCATACATAAGATTTGGGCTCTCAGAATCCCAGCCTCTTGCTGCAATATAACACTTGCATCCAGGTGCCTCAGTACCAGCAGACACACCACAAGTTCCACTGGTGGTGCTCATAACACTGGTTGAGAAACACTGATCTACAGTTTAGGACCAGAGTCTGTGGTGTTCCCTCTGCGGGTTGAGGTTTGGCTCTAAGCCACCACTTAAGGCTACAATCCTGTCCACACTTTCCTGTAAGTAAGCTCCATTGAATATAATAGGACTTCTGAGTAGTTAAGCAAAGGACTGAGCTCTCAGTAACCATCCTTTGGCTGCAATCCTATTCACTTTTCTGAGAGTAAGCTCCACACACTCTAATGGGACTTACTTCTGAGTGCCAAGAATAGGATTGGGCTCTAATGCTGCACTCCTCTGCACTCTTTCCTGGGAGTAAGCTTCATAGATTGAAATGGGATTAACTTTTGAGTAGTCAGGCATAGGAAGCTCTTAGAAACCAGCTTCTTTCCAGGGAGTAAGCTTCACTATTATAATGGAACTTACTTCTGAGTAGACAATGATTGGGCTTTGAGGCTACACTCCTATCCTCACAGGGGAGTAAAACCTACTGACTTTAATAGGATTTACTTCAGAGTAGGCAGTAGACTGGGCTCCTGGGGGGGGGGGGCAGGATAGGAACTGCATGCTGCCTGCTTATAAGGAAAAGGAGGACAATGAAGATTTTTTCCCAGGCCGAAGAGTGAAAAGAGGACCTGTCCTGGGAAAAAATAAAATTTATGAGAAGGCTGCATGCTGCGTGCTTATAAGGAAAAGGGGGACAATGAAGATTTATTGTGGTCCTGGAAAAAAGTATGGATAATAAGAAGACTCCATGTTGCCTGCTCATAAGGAAAAGGAGGAGTAAAAAGAGGACCTGTCCTGGGAAAGGAGGACATATGGTCACTCAGTACTTGCTTCTGAGCAGGCATGCAGAGTATTGGGGTCTGATGCTCAAATCCTATCCACACCTACCAGGGAGTAAACTCCATTGACTAGGATGGGACTTGCTTCTGAGGAGGCATGCATGGATGCCTCCAGTGAATGGAGAGAGAAGAGCAGCCACTCAAAGGTCCTCCCTCTTTCCCTCTCACCTCAAGAATTTTTAGTAATGCAGACACAATTGGAGGAATAAGAGGGCTCATTTGCATGGACTACCTTTGCAAAAACAAGAAAATACCTCTTCAAAACTTGCTGGAAATAAGGTTTTTAAGCAAAATAAGATGTTTAGCAGAGAGGGGCTTCCTTCCAAGCCATCAAAGCAGAAATTGTTTCTCACACTCAATGTAAAGAATGCAGCTGTTTTAGACAACCACTTAGGCATGGGAGAATTTAAGCTCATAATGGGAGCCTGTTTGAATGATGTCTTTTGCATGTGGTTAGCAAAGTAATTAGGGGGGGAGTTGTGCTTGCCAAGGAACTCCTGGCTGCTTGACTTGCATGTAAGGTGTTTGTATTTTTAAAAATACCCTTAGGGAGGGAAAGGGGGGCAGAGAGAGCCCCCTCAGAAGGGGAGGGAGTTGAGCTTCCTCTGGCAAGACAGACCCAAAGGCCCTTTAAGAGAAATTCAAACACACTTCCATGCAATTCAAAGATGATGGGCCCCCAATTAACAACCGGTTTGCTAACGTCAGCCCCTAATTAACAACAGGTTCCACAGAACTGGTGCGAACATGCCTCAGCCCACCTGTGTCTAAAACATAACAGTACTGCCACAGTTCTTACATGCCAGCACTATACAGTACCTTGGGTAACGAATGCCCTGGGTAAAGTATGTTCCAGGTAATGAATCTACCACCAGGTGGCACCTCTGCCTTGGGTAACAAACCTGCTGCCGGTAACAAATGCCAGCTGGCAGCTCTTTAAAGTTTAAAGAGCTGCTAGCCTGCGCTTGTTACCTGAATTGAATGGGTCAGGCAACAGCAGGTCTGTCAATCTGGGGGGTGGAGGGTGCTTGGGGAATCTGGGGGGCCCTTTGGGGGGGTGTGAGGGTGTTTGGGGACAATCGGGGGGAGATACAGGCCACCAATATTCACTTTAAAAGCCTGGCTTTTGAACACAAGGCTTCCTGCAGAGCTTTTGAAGAGTCTGGAGAGGGGAGAGGGGATGCTCCTTCCTCCAGCCCACTCTGCAGGAAGCCTCCTGTTCGAAAGCCTGGCTGCCTGTATCTCCCCCCACTGTCCCCAAACACCCTCCCACCCATCCCCAGAAGACCCCCCAGACCTCCCAATAGGACTTACTCCCAGGAAAGTGTCTAGGATTACAGATTTCTAACCATGCCTACTCTGAAGCAAGCCCCCTTGTGTTCAATTGATATTACTCCCAGGAAAGTGTCTTTAGGATTGCATCCTTCTAAGTGTCTTGAGGATTTTGTCTTTAGGATTGCAGCCTCCTAAGTGACTTTAGGATTCAATGCCTTTAGGATTGTAGCCTCCTGTCTTTAGGATTACAGCCTCCTATGTGTCTTTAGGATTGTGTCTTTAGGATTGCAGCCTAAGTAGACCTCATAGGATCATGCACATTGAATGCATATTCTGAATTCAGTTCCAGTGTTTTGTATTCATTTTTACATACAGTTAATATTTTATATGAATATTTTTGGGTTGTGGAACCAATTATCTGAGTTTCCATTATTTTCTATGGGAAAATCCGCTTCATGTAAAGAACATTTCATGTAACAAACATGCCTCCGGAACGAATTAAATTTGTTACATGAGGCGCCACTGCAGTTTCAGGGCCAGATGCATTTCAACCATCCCTATAAAATCCCTAATTATCAGTTTGTCCATATTGGATGCCACGACCACAGCAGTCCAAAGACTGAGCAGAAAAGAAGGAAAAAAGAGGTAATGAATAATTTTGCTCAGTTAACAGTACTGACTTTCCAAATTTGGGTGGGTTGGAAAGGTAGACGATAGTAAATCAGTCACAAATAGATCATCACAGCTTAACTCTTGATAAGGCCAAATTAAACATTTAACAACCACCATCATGTTTAGTGGAGGCAAGCACAGAAATTAACCATGTACATATACCTGTCAGCAACCAAGGTATGGTTCTGCCCTGTCTCCTGTTCCTATCCTATTCCACTTCTCCCCACCTTCTTGCCCTATGTGTTGACTTACAAGCAATGGGGGACACAGAGGATCCACTAACAGGCCATCACTACTGTGGCCCAACTGCTCTGGAAGGCACTCATAATGCTGGAATATTCATTCTGGCAGTGTGGACGAGAATGTTTTACAATTAAATCACTCAACTGAATGCAAAATACAGTATTTATTTTAATTCTTGCCCTTACAAACAAGAGTAAATGAAAAGACAAAGCATTTACAACTGCATACTTTGCACTGCTTGGCATCAGTACCTGAAATAGAATTCATAGGTGTTAGATCATATCAGAATATAAAATGGAATGTTCTTCTGGCTTGTTCATTGAATCCTTCATTTTGGCTATGCAAAGTATCGTTGCACAGAATGATGAGCTTTAGATTTTGTCCCTGATAAGCTGTGGAAAAATAACAAACCCACTATTCAATAGTGTTGTGCAAATTCTAGGAAGCAGCCTGGCATCAATATCAGCGATTGTGAACTATACTTTCAGGGCAATGGTTGACCTTCATTTTTCTTTCTCAAGAAAAATTTATTTACATAAATGCCTTCAGCTACAATCTTAAACACACTTTCCTGGGAGTAAAGCCCATTGAATATAATGGGGCTTACTTCTGAATAGACATATTTACGATTGTGCTCTTCGTGTCCTCAGGGTGTCTTCTGGCCAATATTTCATGTGAATCAAGAAGGCCAAGGAGAGGGAACTGTCAACATTCCAACAGTCAACATTCCACCTACCAAAGATGAGGTGCTGCAAAGGGGGGAGGGTTTTAAGGATGAGTTCTGTTACATCAAATCTCCACAAGTGACTGCTGCAGGATGCACTACTTTCATTCTTGGAGTCTTCAGCAGGGTAGCATCATATGTCCATCACAATCATATGGTTAACCAATGCCTCCTTGAGAAGAATTCTTGATCCAACTGAACTCTTAATATAATAAAAAAGAGAAAACCTTGTGCCAGTTCACACTGGCAGTGGCTCATACAAGATAGTATACCTCTGAATGTAGAGTTGCCATATGTCCTGAAAAACAGGGACAGTCCCAATTATTGGGGATTGATTTCACATACTGGCAACTGGGATGGAGTGTCCTGCCCCTGTTTTGTGGAAGAGAATTATATATATGTGAGGACCGTAAGGCAGGACTCTTAAACAGCGCCATGCATTAGAAAGAGAGCAACCTAGAGAATGAAGCTTATCACAAAGAAACAGAATTTATTGTTATAAGGCCTAAAGCAAAATTACATTCATTCAACAAACCATAAGATGAAGTGTACCCATTCCTAGAATAGTGTATTTGTACCAAATGCAAAGGGAGGGGGTAGCTGGAGGCAAAGGAGAAGAAGGAGAGGAGAATAGCTGGGAAGGAAAGGGGGGAGGAAGGTGGAGGAACAGCTCTCTGATCTTCTATAGGCCGGAGGAAGAAGGGGTGAACAGATTGTACGAACTTTTATAACCTAGGTTACATGTGGCTGTGACCTCACAAAAGGGGGACAAACTGGAGCCAATTGAATGGTCAAGGCTTGGAAGGGAAGGTCTGGGAAAAGCAGCCAGGTATGCTCTAGTACAGTATCCTATCAGAAGTTATAGCCAGTTAACCAGAAAATGAAAACACAACTGGCTCATGGAGTAAAAAGTGGATTTCTTTTAACTTAAAACAGCAGAACTGATTTTTCTGAGAATCAGTGAGATGTTATTTTGACACAACATGGAACCAATGAATCAACTCCCATTTCCATGTATCATAACACACTTACCCCTGCTAACTGGGTAGAGGCACTTTTTCAAGTAGTGATCATCTCGTATTTAGCAAGGGATGGGAATAATCAACCCTCCCATGTCAGTGTCTCTAACCAATAAGGGACACACTTTTTATTTATTTACTTTAATTAAATTAGATTTTTTTTCTTTTTACTGAGGTGGACTACAAAATCTTCTTTGACCCCAGAAAGCAAATGGATGACTTAGGTATGCCACTGGCTGGGTAGAGATGGCACAGCAAATGAATTGAGCTGGCCTAAAGTGGTTAGGATTGTGTCCCCTTATGACTACATGACTGCCTCATACAAAACAATCCCACTGTTCCATATGGCTAAATGTGGTCTGTTTAACCAAAAGCAGCTCTAAAACCCATTTTCTATCCACCCTTCAGCTGAAGTTGCCAGGTACTGATGCTGGAACTATCTGTATTCAGTCTTATTTGTGATATCCTCTCTGCATCCAACTGGTACAACATTCCTGTCTCCAACAGTAGTGAGAAAAATGCCCCAAGAAAGTCCACAAACTGAGCACGAAGATAATGCTTTCCCCATGTTTCCAATTGTCATCCACACTATCTTTGACTGTGGAGATGATGGAAGAAGAACCTTTGAAAGGTTCAAACCCGAAGATGATTTCAGTGCCTTGACAAAGTGGTTTCTCCTATGGTCACCCTGCCAATCTTTCACAGTGGCCTTTCTTCTTCCCAGCTCTCCTTGGATCACAAGAGATATCATGCAATCCAAAACGGCAGTCTTCTGAAGAGCCAGGGAAAAGAGGCTGCTGGATACAGGCACTGTTGTGAGTTCATGCAGTGCTGTCATGCAGTTTTGGAACCATTGCCCTAGCAGGTTGATGTGGGAGTTGACTACCTTTAGGACTTTAAAACCAAATAGGTTTTAAGAAACAGACCAGTGGAGCTTCTAGAGCCGCTAGATATTCTCCAAGTTAGTAAATAAGCAGCTGCCTTTTGGACAAACTGTAGATTTGGAAGAGACTTCAAAGTCACCCCCATTTGCAATGCGTTGCAGGTTGGTTACCAGAGCAAGGACCAGCATCTTCAGTTTATCTGTGCTGACATAGAACATGGTATGACTTCTACATTCCAGAGTTGCATAGATTTGGAACACAGTGTGGCAGTGAAGATTATCTTATGTTTTTAAACCTGATCCTGATGCTAGCCTGGAATACTATGGAGCTTTAACATAAAGTACAACTCAGGAATGGGTCTGCAAAGGACGAAGGAGAGATGTGGGGGTGGGGGAACAAAGGAAAAAAAATAGTTCCTCTCAAACCAAGATGCATGCAAGATATATCAGTGAATCCCCTAATCCCTCATCATTCTTATAACTGTATCCCTGATACTGACTGACATCAGGATACAAAGAGGGGCAAAAGCCAAGGCTGTTAAGATCCAAAGATAAACTTTACCTTTGGGCATAAATCTCTTTCCATTAGGCCTAAAGTAGTTTAAAAAGCCCAAGCTGGCAGCATCAGTTGTGCCCTGAAAAGAAGGTCAAATAACTGCATGTGGACCTCCATCATCCCTGATTGCATGACACCATCATGCAAGTTTTCTTCCTACTTTCTTCAACATGGGCTTGGAATTAACCAAAGGAACATGAAAGTAGGGCACGTTATTTTATTCTGATTCCCTCTTAAAGTCCAGAAATGTATGTTTTCAAAAGTAGCTCTGCCTTAATATATATGCTTTTCCTTGCCTTGTCAGATTTATTGTCTCCATACAACAATTCCCGGAGCAGATTAAGAAGCCTCAGAGGCTCTTGCCTCAGCTAAGCAGTGACTCTTACTCTAAGCTTCTTATTCTCAGTGTTTCTGTCTTCCGTACTGTCCCCATGATTAGAAAATAAGTATCTTCTATCTTTCAGTACATCTGTCACTTTAAGTCACTCAGAATATTTCAAACAGTGCCCACCATCTCTGCGTATATCAATTCCAGGATCCTCCGAAGGGTTTTATGTCTAGATCACAAAGGTTAGCTATAAAAGAACAGCATTGGCTTTTGGGTGGGGTTTTTTTTTTTTTTGTGAATACTGTGTAAACAACAACAACAACGAAACCCTGCAGATGTATTTGCTTTTTCTACAGTCTTTCCAAATGTAGGCCTTCAATAAAGGTGCCAGGCAATACCTTAATTGGAATTACATGTGGTATTGTATCCAGGCAAGCAAAATATACTACTTTAAAGAAAGCTTCGTATCAGTCTTCATTTGGTAGCTCCATGTGGCCATTACTGATAGGACTCTGTTGAAACTGAACTGGGTCTCATCGCCCACAAGAATAAGGCTCAGGAGAAGCTGATTAGAAAGGAATATAACTAGTATCAAGTGGGCGTTTTAACTCACTGTCATCTTTGGTCAAAAAAGCTTGCAGTAATCGAAACACTATTATTAAAATAATGAAGCCTCTTTACCATAGACAACAGTAGACTTATATACAAAGCAGACAAAAATCACAAGGTAAGCAAGGATATGCTTTTCCATATCTATCAACACAAGGAAAAATAAAACTAAAATTGTACTATTCTGCTGTTACTACCTGATTCTGCCCAACTCCCTCCACTTAGAATACATGGTTAAACAAATAATATTATAGAGCATATCTTAGTTCGTTTTTGGTAGTGATACAGGTCAGGACAAAGCGACAAAAAATTCAAATTGTAATTCCTCCACTTACCCCCCTTCCTATGCACACACACACAGAACTGTGTGGCTAAACTGAGGTTCTGAAGTTGAGACCATATAAGGAAATGCTTAGTTTTATTCAAGCCAAAATAATAAATATATTAAATATATTATTCAGTTAACCAAAAGCCATGAATATCGTATGTGTAGTTCAATGTATAAGTTTTAGACTTAATTGAATGTTAGATTTGCTTTGCAACCAAGTATGTTTATGCATATATTGATAAGGCCAGAAGAAAGAACAAAGAAATATATAAGAAGTATGGTTTTTCCTGTGTCTGAACAAAAGCAAGGTCAGGCACGTACGTTGGCCAACTATCCAGATGGGATATGCCTTATCTAACTTGGACTGTATAAAGGATCATGGTGACCGGAGTTGAGCCACATGGCCGGACCATGATGACTAAACTTAGGCCTCATGTATCTCACATGCAGTAGACATGTGTGCAGCTATCATGTATACCTAGCCAGTTTTGTCTTTCATATAAGGTAACAGGAAACTGGGATCTAACAGGTACTGGACACGTAGACTGGCTAAATAGTTACATAGTTTAAAGGTATTGGTTAAAAAGTATATGCATTTTGCCAGCTTTGTTTGTGTACCTTGCCAGCTTTGTTTGTTAAGCCACACCTTGTATTAAAAGTCTATATAAGCCTCCTTCACCTTGTGATCAGGGCCATACCTTTGGAATAGCTCTCTTTGCTATGTATGGCCCTTCAGCGCTGAAGTGAAGTAAAAGAATATCTTGAACCAACTCCAGTTATTCGACTCATTCTTTAACAAGGCTTCCAGGTAACAGTAGGACAAATCATAAATATTTTCTAGACTTGCAAATGCTGGGAGAGCTGCATTTGGCTTAGTGGGCCAAAAGTTATATAGGCATCTGACCACCTGTGACATCCCACATATGTACAGTCAGTTCAGATAAACATAACCACAATTTTTTCTCAATTTTCTATAAATCCTTTGCAGCAAATCCTATAACACTGAGAGGGTTTGTGGGTGTTTATTAAAAATTATTCTGCTCAGATTGCCCCAAAGGTTAAGTTGTTGTATCATTCATAGAATCAGAGGACTGGAAGAAACTGAAAGTATATCAAGGTCAACTCCCAAAACTGACCCAAAGCAGCCAATTATTCACACATCAACAATAGACAGATCATTCCAGTCAGATCATAATCTTTATAATGATCATTGCCAAGGAAGAGAATGGATCTCTTCAGCCACAATTCCTAGATTCTCATGCCCCTTACAAAGGCAATATGGAAGAAAACAACATTTACAGATCACATCAATATTAGTTCATTGTTTCCTTGAAGAGGTAGTTACACAAGAGAGTAAACTTAAGAATGGTTAGTCTCAGTGTTGACCCTGATTAAGTAATTCAGCAACAGACTATAGCAAATCTATGGACTATAGCATAGATTTTTTTATACATGGATTTGACTCACTATGAATCGCCACTGTAAATCAGTTTAAAAAACTGCTTTTCTATGGTTGTAGAGAGGTAGTTGTGGAAGAATTCATTACATTTCATCATGACTGGCTTATTGACATCACTTCCAGCCCTCATGATGAATGTTATTTGGCCTGCTGTAATAAATGAGTTCGACACCTCTGTTAGGACATTCCTTGGGCAAAACAAAGTTACCCCATCCAAATAGTGATGGCAATTCACTCCCCAATTAAAAACCATAAAAACGTCATCTTCAGGTTGAGACTTTTCCTGGATGAAAATAGTCTATATTAGCTTGGGTTTCTTCTTCTGGTCAGTAAGTCCTGGCTCCTGCTTGATGATCCTACATGGAAACCACCACCACCACCACCACCTGGCTTCATGTTCTCACAAGTGGCAATTGGTTTATAGAACCTATCATGCTTCTTGGCCAAAATCCTCACAGAGATTTTAAAATGACAACTATACAGAAATTAATTTGTCAATTAAGGACACAGCCTCAAGCTGTACAAGATTCACAAAAATGGATAGTTGTCATAAAGTGATGCAAGATGAAAATTCATGGGAAAATATCCTTTCCTTTAAAATGGCCACAACATCTTCCTAAAACATTGTTAAGCTTTGTTTTCAATGCTTTCAAAAACTTTGTTTTCAAAGTTCAAGTGAAAAAATACAACAGTGAGATTTAATGAAGATAACACTGAGAGTTGCCAAGTAGGAAAACAGATATGCAACACAATTCAATTTGTGTTTACTTGGATGTAAGTCCCAATGAGTTCAATGGAGATTACTCCTAATTAAATCCTATTGAATTTAGTGGAAGGAATGTAAGGAAATGCTTGATTCTCCCATTGAATCAGTGGTATTTACAAGGGCTTACATTTGACAGGGCTGCTTTCCACCAGTTTAATCCAGATGATATTATATACAATTGAGATCAGTCTTGCACATTAGGTCTGTTTTAACTGATGCACATTTTCAGACAGCTACTGTGTTAAGCATCCCTTTCCTTAACATGCATTGGTTCTTATCAGGTGATCAGCAGAACAGTGGTTTATTGCTCAGCCATCCAGGCGATTTCTGGCAAGCAAGGCCCTATTCTGCCTCTTTGGAATGCAGTCTAGCAGGAATTCAAGATCCATCTGGGGAGAGGTAGTGACAGAATAATGCTACACTAGCCACAGCCAACTGTTTTTGCTTGAGGCAGGATGAATTAATTTCTTCTGTCTAGCACATGCATTTTGCAAGAACTCAAAAGCAGGTGCAAGTGAACAAAGATTAACGTCGAAAGAGCTGGAAGATTAGAGACAAGATCCACTCTTTCTCTTAAGCCCTTTGGTCCAAACTTTTATTTTGGACCCACTTTTATTTTTGACCAACTTTTATTTGGACCAAACTTTTATTTGGACCAAAGAACAACCTTAATCTTCACCGTTGTCAGTAAGCAACATTCCCAGGCAGTGCATCATTAGTATTTCTGTCATCTTGTGCAGGAGATCAGTATGTCTCCCCCGATGGTATACTTCCCATTCAGTGTCCTGGGCAATGCCCTTAATGGTGGTTGTGTGGTGTATCATCACCCCAGTCTTATGGTTTTGGCTATAACTTTTGAAAGAGTTATTTCAACTTGATTTGTTTTTATTGAATTTGGCATGATATTATGTTTTGAATATATAACATGATATTATTCAAAAATATTCAAATTTTTGTATTTTTGAATACCATGTTTTTAAAAATTTTGGCCAGTGGTGGTGTTGCACAAGCCCCCATGCACATCACACGATGCAACCTGCACCTTCCTAGCAACACCACTATCTCTAAACATCTGTGAATATTTGGACCTGTAAGTCAGTTCACTAGAATTCACCTGCTGCATTTGTGTTTCTGTCCCCCAGAATTAGGCCATCAAATACGGTAGTTGGTTTCAGGCATTAGCCAGTCTGGGAAGCTTCCACAGGTCCTCTCCCAGCACTAAATATTTAATGATGAAATGTTCCTGAAACTGTTGGTTAGACTTGTGTTCCTATGACAAACTTTGGTGTAGGCTCCATTTTCATGTGCAGATTTACCAGTTCCATGAAAGCTTAGATTTCCTGCTGGTTTAAGATAAATTTCTGCAAGCCAACCTGTATATCACAACCTTGCCACTATACAGTATACATGAGCTACACCATAGGGGGAGACATACTTCAGGCATAGGCACACAGCAGACACAGATAGAACTTCTTGCCACTATACAGTATACATGAGCTGCTGAGGCTACCATTGCAGCACCACTCTTGGTTGGTTGGCATAGAAGAGTGGAAGCAGTACAGCTACAACAGTTTATTTTTCACTGTTATATCACCCTTCCTCAAAAGTTCAAGGTGGTGTACATAGATCCTTCCCTCCTTTTGTCCTCACTACAATCCAGTGAGGTAGATAAGGCTGAGTAAACAAGGTCATCCAGTAAACTGGATCTTTCAGATCTAAGTCCAGATGCCATCCCACTACACATTTTGGCTCTCTTAAAATATTTAAATGGCTAGAAAACCCATGAACGAATAAATAGCAGTGGATTATAGTTGGCCAGAAAAACCTTAGCTCTAACATCAAATGAGGAGATATTTTTAAAGGACTCATTTGGGGCTCTTCAGTCTAGTCTTGAGGGGAGGCATGCTTGGGATGTACAAAATTATGCAAGGGAAGGATGGAGTGGATAGAGAGATTCTCTTTTCCCTTTCACATAATACCAGAACTAGGGGACATCCACTAAAACTGAATGTTGGGAGGGTTAGGACAGGCAAAAGAAAATATTTCTTTACTCAGTGTGTAATTGGTCTGTGGAACTGCCTGCCATAGGTTGTGGTGATGGCATCTAGCCATAATGCCTTTAAGAAGGGATTATACAAACTCCTAGAGGAAAGGACCATCACAGGGTACAAGTCATGAGCTGTGTGTGTAGAGGTGGACAACCTCAAAATGCCAGATGTGGAGAAGGGGGCACCTGGATGGCGGTGTCGTATGTGCTCCCTGAAGCATTGGTGGGCTGCTGTGTGATACAGGATGCTGGACTAGATGAGCTTTGGGCCTGGTCCAGTAGGGGCTCTTCTTATGACTCTGGAAGGTAGATCCCATGTTGCAGGTTTAGGTGGTAATAGATCAGAGTAGGTTGAAGTCCATTAATTTGAAACACTTACTTTGGATTCTGTTCAAATGAGCATATTGACGCAGAAATCATTTTTGCAAAAGCATTTTGTACTCATTTCCAAGGCTCTCGCCTTGCACCCACTCTGCTGCTGGATTATTTGATTAATTATTACATTTTCATTTTTCATCTCAGATTGCTCATGCAGTTGCAAGAGCCAGAAAGCAAAACCAGTTTAGCTGTCAGACTCTGTGCCGCATTCACAATTAGGGAAGTTAAAAGTCAGCAGTAAATAACAGCATAACATGGATAGCTTTAGTATGAAAATAAACAATGCACAGTCAGCACGAGCAGATCCTGCTTTCATAACAGCTGTCAGATGGATTGGCATTGATGAAACAACATAATTCAATTTTACAGTCAGTCCTCCATTGCAAAGTACGACTTGTATAGTTGGGTACAACTTACACAGGGGATGATATCACAAAAGTTCCTCATGTTCCCTGGGTGGGACTTTGGATTTAGCCTAAAAACCCAGATGTACAGATTGAAAAGACTGACATTAAAATGAGGGTCATCACTGTAAGGCTGCAATCCTAAGAGCACATTCCTAGGAGTAAGCCCCATTGAACTCAATGTAACTTACTTCTATGTAGATATAAACAGGATTGCATTGTATGTTCTCATTGTCATGTAAATGCAAGAGCTGAAGCATGCCAACAGATTACCATATATTTTGATGTATGCCTCAAGACACTGGATGATTGAACACCATTGCTATCTCCTTCTCTTAACCATGCCCCTCCAGTTCCTGCCTAGAACTTGGTTGTTATGCTCTGCCACGTCTATCCCAGGTACCCATTGGCAGAGAGTTTTCTTCTCCTTTACCTGTCCCCTGTGACGACTGTCCTTTTCAGCACAACTGCTTCTCCTCTTCTTAATGAGAAAGAAAGTACTGATCAAATTATGGTAGAAAACAAAGATGGACCATCACTGAAATTGGCAGAGACCACTGCTTGACTCAAAAAATTGACTTTAGTTAGTGTCCCCATTTATAACCTTTTAAGAATAGTAACTAAGGTCTCTCGCCAAAATTAAAAAGAAAAACCAGTGGGGCTGACTGTCTTTCCCTGCCTCGAACCTTGATAACTGAAAGTGCCCTATAGATGGGTGCCTGAAAGAGGTGGCCTTTCTTGGGCAAAAGACTGATATGATTGACAAGAGAAGGAGTGGAGAAAAATGCTGCTGGGAGCTACAAAGTGGCCAGTTAGAAGCTGTTCAATATGAAACATTTGATTGACAGACTCGCAACAGCCACTCTATAATACTTCTGTATTATAATAATGTTTCTGTAATACTACAGAAACATTAAGAACATGAATGAAGCAAAGAAAAAGGAAATAATAGAATTCAGTAATGGAAGGGAAATATACAGTAGTTGGGGGATAACTGTTAACAAACCATAGAGAATAGATACGTCAACTAAATATGAATTATTATTTAAGATGGAGAGAGTTGGAGGGAGTCCATCTGGGTTGCAAAACATCAAACACTCAAAGACTAACCCTACAATCCAGAGCACATAAGAGACTTTTATGTCGACATAGTTACAGCACCACTTAGTGAAAACCTAAGGGAAATTCATATTGCAATATAGTAAATTGTTCTTACGTCGTAACAAGGACTCCCCGTAGTTACTCTGGATTGCGCCCTTAGAAAACTAGCCATGTGAGGAAAGGTATATTTATGGCACAATCCTAACCATGTCTACTCAAAAGTAAGCCCCATTGTGTTCAATGGGTCTTAGGGCAAAATCCTGAACAGTTATGGGTCCACGCAGTTACATCACCCTCTAGTGTTATTTTATGGAAAGTCATCTTAACAGCTCCAGAGCAAGGGGCTTAATTTCACTTTAGGATATAGGCCTTACTCTAAGGAAAGTGCTCTTAGGATTGCAGCCTTAGTTTCATATGTCAAGTTTGAGAAGGTATGGGGACATGGCTCAAACAATGCTTTGGAAAATTATAAAACAGCAGGGTTTTCAAACAAGCGGTTTGGGCAAAGGGTCTATTTCCCTGATGCTAGATGTTCACCATGTTAGGATTAAAACATGCCCTTAGGTCTCTGACAGGATGAATTCGCTCAAGAGCATCAGTATTCATGTTTGACTCTCCATGTCTCTTGTAGTTAGAGATAATCCTTATTTAGGAAATATTGAAATTAGAAGAGAAAGACAACTCTGCAGATTTGGAAATCTAGGTTAATCTTATTAAGCAAAGGAATTACCAAGGAAGCTGCATGTTCAGAAAACTCTGGTCTTTCATTTAGTCCACAGTATACAGTAGCGCCTCATGTAACAAACGCTTCACATAAAGTATGTTCCACATGACAAACAAAAAATTCTCTAGGATTCTGCTTCACATAACAAACTGTGCTTCATGTAACAAACAAACTCAGCAGTCGGGACAGACGAGCTGGCCGGCAGCCCTATGCATAGCGCACCTGCCCATAGCGAAAGCAACACATCTGCGTTGTTCCTCCTGTAGCCGGGCATCTACTGGGCAGAGGGAGAGAACAGCAGAGGAGAAGAGGGAAGCAGCTCAGGGCTAGCCAGAAGGGAGCCATGGGGGAGAGAGGCTCAGGATGAAGAGAAGAAGAAAGTGGGGAGACACTTTGAAAGAGTCTTGGATTGCAGCCATGTCTACCCAGAAGTAAGCCCCATTGTGTTAAATGGGGCTTACTCCCAGGAAAGTGTCTTTAGGATTACAGCCTAAGTAGACTTCATAGGATCATTCACATTGAATGCATGTTTTGAATTCAATTCCAGTGTTTTGTCATCATTTTTACATCCAGTTAATATTTTTACATGAATATTTTTTGGGTTCTGGAACCAATCGTCTGAGTTTCCATTATTTCCTATGTGAAAATTCACTTCATGTAAAGAAAGTTTCATGTAACAAACATGGCTCCGGAACAAATTAAATTTATTATGTGAGGTGCCACTGTACTTTGAAACAGTTGTACAATGTTTCATTTTCAGGAAACTCATTAATTTTTCATACCAGGCATGCTTATTTTTACATAACATTGTAGTAACCAACCCCAGTAGCAGAAAAGCAAAACACCTGCTCTTCTAGTCTTAGCAAATTAACAAGTAAACCTAAAAATAGATGCATTGCAAGATTTTATTATTAGGTGTATATTGAAGTGACGCAGCGAGAGGTCTATGTTTTTATATCCCAGCAGACCAAATCTGACAATTCCATGACACCACATTAACAAGCAACTCCCTCTCAGTTCATCTGAGAACCTGAAGATTTCCACCATTCACACTGCTGGCTGAAAATGGCATCCAGTAACACCAAAATTTTAACCATAGTGCAGGAGTCAGGAGTCCAGTCTTGCATAATTTGTTTTAATCTGCAATGTCCATCATCCATTAATATTTCAATTTTTACTTGTTTTTAAATATACAAATTTGTATATGAAACTCCTTAACAATAGCACTAATGTACTTGGTGGCCCTGAGCATCTCGTTTGCAGGTAAGGGTGCAATCCTAACCAATTTAGTATGGTAGTATGGGGATGTTGGCATATGCCTGTGCACTGGCCTAACACCGCCAGGGATGGGGCAAAACTGTTTTATGGCACTTTTGTGACAGCCCAGGTCAGCACTCATGCCAGGGCTCAGGCAAGTCTAACTGGAGGATAGGATTGCATCCTTACTGGATCATATATCAGAAAGTTCCACCTGCTCCAATATTCTTTACAAGAATCTCAACCACTAGCAGAGGCTAAATAGTACACCAGAAACTTGCAAAAAGTCCAATAATAGTCCAGTCTTTCTTTTAAACACCCATTCTTTTATACACCATGGGTCCTGCAGAGGCCTGGCCCCACTCCATTTCCAAAGCTCTAGCTTTCTGTACTTTAAAAGATAAATCTCCATTCCTTTTTATTTGCAGATATATATATATATATATATATATATATATATATATATATATATATATATATATATATAAAAAGCAGGCCTCCGTCAGTCTTGAGAGACTATGGTATCGTGCTCGGTGCTGCATATGCTGCATGCGAAGCATGAAAGCCTGAGTTAGGTTGTTATGGAGGATAGGCTGTTACCCAAGCAGCAAATCCCCCCTCTCCATGCCTCTGAATTAGTCCAATGGAAAGGCAGAGCCAATACGATTGGATCCAGCTGGCGTTGCAGAGCTGGGCTAAGGACAGGAGTTCACCCTGTCTTGTGGGGCTGACCCGGGTCTCGAACCCTGGCCTGCTGGTTAACAGGCACAGCATCTTAACCGCTTGTGCCACCCACAGCCCACACACACACACACACACACACACACACACACATATATATATATATATATATATATATATATATATATATATATATATATATATATATATATATATATATATATATATGGTTAGGAATGCATTGCTAGGAATAGCTAAGATACTGCGCAGAACCCTCAAACTCCCAGGCCTCTGGTAGAGGACCCGAGATTGAGGATAACATACATACACCACCCATGGAGGGTGAGAAAACAATTTTTTTATATATATATAAAATATTTTTTCAATTATATTTATATTTAATTGAAAAGTCACTGACTCAGTCTTTGAGTCACTGACTCAGTCTTTGACCCATCAACGCCCTGCCAAAACTGCCAGGCCTAGAAGTGTGAAACTTAGGGAAGGTGTTCCTTCCATGATGGAGGCACCCACTAAGAACCAGTTTTTGGAAATTCCAACTGTATGGGGGTGAAAAAGGGTGCAATGCGTCTTCCCTCCCTTTACATTGAAGAATCCATGACTGATCCAAGCCCTCCCTGAACCCCTGGATCTACAAGCATGAAATTTGGGGAGGGTGTTCCTACTGTGACATGAACACCAACCAAGAACTGATGTTGAGTAATTTAACCCTTACGGGACTGAAAAGGGGTGCAATGTGTTTTTGTTCTATACTTAACATGGAAGTATAGTATACCCAGCCAATTTGGTGACATCTCCTGATGCACTGGGAAGGATGATGCACATGGAGGGTTGATGCGCATGGGAGAGGATATGCATGGGGGACGATACACATGGGGGACGATACACATTAGGGATGTTGTGCATGGGATATTGATGTGCATGGGGGATGTTGTGCATGGGGATGTTGATGCACATGGGGAGTTGTTGCTCATGGTGGACGATGAGCATGGAGAGATGATGCACATGGGGAGTTGATGTGCATTGGGGAATGATGCACATGGTGGGATGTTGCCCATGGGGGGTTGATGCACATAGGGTGATGAGCATGGAGGGTTGATGCGCATGAGGGGTTGATGTGCATGGGGGTTGATGCTCTTGGGGGGATGTTATGCATGAGGGACAATGCGCATGGGGGACGATGTGCATGTGGGGTTGATGCATATGGGGGATATTATGCACAGGAGTTGATGAGCATGGAGGCATGCAAATGGGGGGCATGGTGCTCATGGGACGTTGATGCACATGGGGGGTTGATACATGTAGGGTTTTTGCGCAGTGGTGGGATGGCATACAGGGGGAAGTTTACTCCCGCAACGCGGGTACATTTTCACCAGAATCTATATATATACTTCAAGGAACCATGTAGGCCATATTCTAGCTCTGCTAGAGAAAGGTTCTGAAATGCAGGATACACAAGGTCTCAAAATCCTGTTGCAATTCTATGGGGAGTGTCCACTTAGACAAACTGCCCAGAAAAAGCATGCAGGCAGGTGGCAAGGCTTATTGGTATGCTCAATAAGCCTGACCTCATGTTGCCTCTACATGCGGGAGGGAACACATTAATAGGGATATAAACACAGTAAACCTTGGAGAGCCTTTCTGAAAAAATGTCCAGCTCCAATTCTATATTTACTCCTCTCACAGTTGGAACAGCTGTCTTGTATACAATTATACACATTTAAGTCTCATTAAAATCATTAAAACAAATGGTTTAGCCATAGGGGCTTTTCCCCCCATGCTCAATTTGTACCTTAGAACATAACCATGCAGTGGGACCAGGTCTTAAAGTCTGAACTGAAATCTCAGAAATCCCTGAGATTTTTTGTCAGTTTCCCGGAGCCTAAATATAAGGTTGAGTGACCAGAATGGAGGAACACTATTTTCTACATGGTTTGATGAGAGCTTTTGGAAAATTAGCTCCATCCTGATGTTCATTGGATTCTCACCCTGAACAGATGTTCAGGCAGCACAGGCAGTTTCTACCCTTTTCCCAGCGGGTGTCATCCATGACTGCCAGACCATCACCCCGTGGAACGTGGTGTTATCCATTTAACTAGTCAAAACCTTCTCTGTAAGTTGGTAAAATGTGTGTATACATGCTCCTAGACCCATACTCATATTTGTTAGATGTTGCCTATACTTGCTTGGAAGTCCATTTTTGAAGTACTTTATGCTACATAAACTTAACATAATGTCAACAATGTCACATATAATTGAGGGGGAAATTGTTAGATACAGAATGCCAAGGCTGCCAATCCTCAAATAAAAAACAACTATGAAGAAGCTTAATCAGAAATTAGGAACTGTTCGTCATAATGATGAGAAGGTTCAGAAGTGCTGGAGGGTCGGGGTGAGGAGAGACCAATGGCAAAGTATGGAGTGATGCAGAAAAAGGTATGCTGAAGAGCAGAAACCAAAAGGGAAGAACAGGAAGAACATAAGTCCTCAAGGATAGCAATGCAAGGGGAAAAAATGGAAAAAGAAGAATTTTAGGGAGGCTCATGTGAGACTGTAAACTCTCATTCATGTGCTATGAACAGTAGTTCTGAAGGCTGGAGCAGTGATGGGCTCCAGCAGGTTCGCACCTACTCTATAGAACCGGTTCTTAATAAGAGATAGGACATATAAAGTTTAAAAATAGCCATTTAAAAGTGGCTGCCAGATGGGCAGAGAACCGGTTCTTAAATTTTTTGAAGCCCATCACTGGGCTGAAGGACTTCAGGCCGCAAAGAGGGAATGAAAATCAAAGAGGTCACAGAAAAAGAGCTGATTTCCACATTGGGATTGAGCTTCAGTGCAAAAGAAAATGCTGTATTAAGAATCACAAGAATCTGTATTATGAAAGAGTCAAGTTTTAATTAGTTTTTGGGAATGAAGTTTTAATTTGAATAAACTTTCCAACCTGTAGTTAATTGCCTATTTTCAAAGTACAGATGAGAAAGAAACAGAGTGAATGAAGGCTTTTTTGTCAAACAATAGCCTGAGGATTTGGGGCTTTCAAATATTAATAGAGGATGAAACAATTTCAGCATCTCTGAACTTGCTGGAGTGTTGCAAGCTCAGGAAGGTGCACTTACAAAGGCAGTCACAACCTTCAATGTCTTCAGCTGTGATTAAAATATGAATGGATATTATGAACAAACTAATTTTCTTAAGCACTAACCAGCAGTTCAGTGTTCACCAGCCAAACCTTCCATGGGTTGGATCGCTTGGGTGATCAGGAAGGGTCACAGAAGACAGACCAAATTACTGTACTTAGATTCTTCTAAGCAATGCTGCAGGCTCAGCATCTAATTGAGACAGAGTGGAGTGGCTGCGAAACACCACTCCGCTACCGAAACACAAGTAGGAGAGGACCTGTAGCACACTGGTGCTGCTGCTTCTTCCACCACCAGCATCTTGGCTGGGTCTCCTGAGGCACCCTCTTCCATTGTGACACCTAGGTGCACTGTTCTCTACTTGCTATACCACTGGCTCTTGGAGACTGCCAAGCTACTGCAACCCATGACCCATGAAAGTGAGAGCACTCATAACAGTCCTTCTGTTATGGGACAAACCTGTGCATGTCTGTGCGTATTAAGTCCCATTGTGATCAGTGGGGCTCACTCCCAAGAAAGTGTGCATAGAATTACAGCCTCAAGGTATGAGATGGAATATATGAAAGAAGTGCTTCTTCCAATAATCAGAGCCCAGATCATTAAAAAAATTTTTTTTTAATCTAATACAGTACTTTGAACTGTTCCTGGAACTCATGAGTAACCAGTACAGTTGTTTGGTTACAGGGATTTGATGCCAGAATACAGCTGTCAGTCCACAACAATCTGGACCACTTTCACTTTCCACTTGCACTTTCAGTGGTAAGCCTATGCACTGCCACCTCAACTATTGTCATAATTTTCTCATTTGCATAATTACAAAAAAACAATCTTTTTGAGAAATAGATTCACAAATTAAATGCACAAGTATTTCAGCTACAAGGAATGTTACCATCAGGACTGGAAGAACATATCAAAGCTCTGGAAAGCTTTACCAGAGAAATAAATTACCATTTAGTAAATGTTTTGTTCAGACAGTAGCATTGTCAACTCCCTGTAATGATGTGCAGGACAATTTTAAAAAGAGAACAACAAAAAAGCCTCCTTTTAAAGACTCCTTTTGCCCTATAAACAGCACAAATGATCACAAGATCCATGTGCTGATATGTCACGTCTGATCTGCCTGACAATGAAGTTATCCATTTGCCAGATCCAAATAGGATTTTAGCACTATCCCAACATATTTTTCATTGTCATTTGATATCTGCTATATGAATATATATCGGGGCTCAGTTTTAATGGGACTCAAACTCACTACTCATATTTAGACATCAGAATTGAATTTTAGAACTGTTAAAAGTACAATAATAATCAAAAGATGTCCTAGGTATGGGCAGAATATACTATGCCTGTCCCTAAAAGCCTACACAGACCAATCAGATCCCTGCTCCCTTGCCATTACATACATAATGTGCTTTTAAATAGCCTGCACCTTTGCCCTTTTTACTTTCTGATAATTTCTGCACTGGAGTATTTATTTTATGTGTTTTATTTATTTCAAATAATTATATAACCCTTTTTGTCCAATTTAAGATCCATTACAATGGATCTTAAATTGGACCAAAACAGCTCTTTAAACAGAGAACTAAATTTTGAAAGTGTTTAAAAAAGATATTATTTACTTTACTCAAGTGAAACAGTATTTATTTATTACTTTTCAACAAAAATTTTACAAAGCAGTTTACAGAGAAAATGAAACTCAATTACAGAGTAATGAAAATTAGAAGAAGCCCTGTTCATTCAGTAAGACTTAGGCGGCAATCCTAAAGACACTTTCCTGGGAGTAAGATCCATTGAACAGAATGGGGCTTACTGTTGAGTAGATATGGTTAGGATTGAACACTTTGGGTCCAATCCCAACCAACTTTTCAGTGCCAATACAGCTGCCTCAATGGGGCATGTGCTGCCTCACAAGTTATGGGCCGGGAGGCCTTCTCAAGGTAAAGGAATATTTGTTCCCTTACCTGAGGGCTGCATTATAGCTGTATCAGTGCTGGGATATTGAACAGGATTGGGCTCTTGGGCCGTAATCCTATCTTATTTACCGGAAAGAAACACATTACACAAATAGACAACAATTGAACAAAAACTAGGGGAAAATGTGAGATCAGATAAAATTATACTCTTTGGAGATAAAGCAAAATTAACACAAAGCATGCTGGAACAGCCAAGTTGTAATATCTTTAGCATCACCTATTTTACACCACAGTCAGGGCTGGTTCATCTAAAAGGCAGGGTGAAGTAGCTTAAATCTGATAATTCCATGACACAACCTTAACTTTCCGTCCGCTAAACAGCAAACTTGAAAATTTCTGACAGATTATGTTCACATCTCTAAATGGAAAAACTTGGGGAAATAGCTTCCAATATACCTTTGGGCTTTTAATATCTGACAGAGATGTGCTGACTGGTTTTGCATAGTTTTTTTTCGCACCATATGACTGGAAATTTCTGGATTTGACCTCTTTTTTAATCTCCTGTCCAGGTGTCCTCCTAAAGGACTTCATTGTCCTCCATTTTGGCTTTATTTTGGAACTTTGCAATGATGTGCAGTACCCCATCATGTGTCATTGGATTTGTATTGAAGAGCAGAATCCAATGCAGAAATCGGTTTTGAAATATCTCCTTCCTATCAAAAGTTATGGCCAAAAACTAAAAATAAAAAATATGCATAGAGCTCTGTGGGAAAGTGAAAGTGACCAATATCATGGTTTTACTTGTGATCAGGCAAACATGCCATTGTTCTCTGGAAAGGCCAGGCTGAGAGGAATCCAAGACCATTTCCTCCTTTTGAAGTTTGGCCATCTGGTCACCCTGTTTTGCATGTATATAGAGAAGTCCCCATCCCATCAAGAATGAAGAGTGGAAAGAACAGGCAGAGCTGAAACTGACTGCGTCAGCTGCCCAATGGTGGCCAGTCTGTCTGAGGAGTCATGCCTACTGGCCAGAGCAGAAAAAGATCTTTCCTGCAGATTCTCTGAGGCCTCTAATGGGAGAAGGTGGGGGCAGCTGAAATGCTTCACCCACAAAGTAAAAACACTGGTGATGCCACATCCTTTGGATATCTAGGAGGTCTACCCTCTGATGCCATGCCCACCCTGCCCTTCACACCCCAGCATTCTTTATGAGAATCCCAACAACAAGTGCTAGGTGGTCCTTCAGAAACTGGCTAATAGTCCAGAAACAATTTGTCTTATGTTCTGCCACATTGGATTTCACAGTATGAACTGTAGATCCATGAGGAACAAGGAATGAGGCAAGTGGAGGCCTGGTGTCATCTGCACTCTAACACCTGTGCCAACCCTCCTCACTTCATTCCCATCCTGCATCTCTTGCAAATTTGTCCAACAATGAAGCAAGCCCATGGGAGAAATCAGTAATTGCTGCTAAAAGGATTAGCTTTGGGTAAATTTTAATCAAATAGTAAATAAACTATTGATCTCTCCCCTCTTAGGCCCCATCTATCTTCCTTAATGCCCCATTGGGTTTGGCAGTGCTGAGTAACAATAGGCAGCCACTGGCATCTCCTTGGGAATTTAAGGGGATATACAGTACACCATATACAGTACACGCACATGCATCTTCCTGGCTTGACTTGATATCAAAGTCCCAGATGATATGCCCCATGTATAGAACAACATAGGGTTCTAGATCCAGCAGAGCTCTGCCAGTCCCACCCCCTCCTGCTCCGCTCTGCCCTGCCCTCGCAAAACTTTCTGCTGCCCAGAGCTCTTCCCTTGCACCAGGCAGTATGCAGCACTTCTGGCTGATGCTGAGTGCAGAGCAGATTGAATCAGAGCCAATGCTGACCCAGGGCTGAGTGTTGTCAGCATGCTTTCCAGCACATTTCTGACACCTAGCACTGGCATAGGGCTGGCACTCTGAGCTCAGCATTTAGGATCCGAGGCTATGTGAAGCAACTGCTATGTCCCATTGCGTTTTATCTTTTTACATTTTTTTGCTTAGAATCATTAAAATCATTCTGGGGGTGCAGAAGCAAAACCCAATTTTTTTTTCTTTCTTGCCTGTTGTCTACGCAAATGCATCTTTCTTTCTTGCTTGACTTGATATCAAATGATGATTTGCATCAAAGTCTCAGAAAACTCATACCAAGGCTGCAATCCTAAAGACGCTTTCCTGGGCATAACACCCATTGAACACAATGGGGCTTACTTTTGAGTAGACATGGTTAGGATTGTGCTCTAAGTCAAACACTGGGCTGTTCAATAAAGGCAATTAACTTACACAAGTAATCAAGTGATGACTAATCAAAGAACAAGCTATCAAGTGATACACGTTCCTGCCCAACCAGCCTGAAGACATTAAGGCAATACATTTTTATTATAAGTATACACATGAAGCACCAAATAAATCTTAAACACTATTTGCATAATTAGAAAACAGAATAACAACAATCTCTAATTAAAGGATGCTCCATGGGGATAGCCTATCTGCAACGTACTGTACAGTGTTTCAATGTGAACCTTTTCCCTTGTTTGGGGGGGTTTATTTCTTCTGTTCCGCAGCAGTGGTGAGCATAAAGAAGAAGAATACCGAGAGAATTCTATTTTACATTCTCTTCTGAATATTTTGCAGCTCTGTTTCCTCATTTCCTGCTGATAAGAAGACAGAAGGAACTGAGTTCAGGCCGCAGACAATCTGCTCTGATTCTCTGGCAGATTGCCAAAAGCAATGATTGTTCACTATTGCCATATACGGGACTGCAGTGGCCATTTGTATTCTCATTTCTTTTGCATTCCAAGCAAATCTGAACTCTCTCTCTCTCTCTCTCTCTCTCTCTCTCTCTCTCTCTCTCTCTCTCTCTCTCTCTCTCTCTGTATTAACTAGAAGCTAGATGGAATATTCACAACAACACAATCAGCAACAACAAAGCCTACTGAACAAAAACTGGAAGTATGTCACTAAATGTCATGGTCATCCATATTGCATTGCCGGGTCATAAGAACATAAGAAGAGCCTCCACTGGATCAGGCCAAAGGCCCCTCTAGCCCAGCTTCCTGTATCACACAGCAGCCCACCAGATGCTTCAGGGAGCTCATATGACATCTTCATCCTGGTATCTTACCCCTGCTTACGGGTCAAGAGACATGCTTTCAAGTGGGTGTTCCTCTTTTCTTTAGCAGGGGCAGAGTAACTGGCCCTCCACACCCCAGCAATGTCTGTTCTAGTGGCTTCTGCTGGTGTTCTTTTTGCACTTTAGATTGTGAGCCCTTTTGGGACAGGGACCCATTAGCTGTTAATTAGCTATTAATTTTTTTCATTTTCTTGTAAACCGCTTTGTGAACTTTTCAGTTGAAAAGCGGTATATAAATACTGTAGATGTAGATGTATCCCCCCCCCCCGGTCAGGCTGTCCAGACAACCGGAAATACCCAGACAGGTCCAGAAATGGCACACCCTCTGAGGAAAGGGGAAAACCAATCTGCTGGTCCAGTTTTTCAGTAATCTGGAATTAAAGGGCTTGCCGGCCCTTAAAAACTGTGGCCAGCCCTTTAAACTGGCCCCCCTTCGGCGGCCACAGAGGTGCCACAAACGGCAGGCAGGAGGCAGGGGAGGAGGCACTGTGGGCAAGCAGCGGAGGCAGTCACACGCGCCATCCAGGAAGTGCCTGGCACACACACCATCCTGGAAATGGAGTTCCTGGATGGCACGCATGCCTGGTACTTCCTGGATGGCACATGCGCCTGCCTCCACCATTCACCTGCTCGCCCGCAGCACCTCTTTCCCTGCCTCCTGCCCGATGCTTGTCTGCTTCCCTGCCACTTCTCCACTTCACCCCTTCTCCCCGCAGGGGCAGGTCAGCATGTCTCTCTCTCTCTCTCTCTCTCTGTGTGTGTGTGTGTGTGTGTGTGTGTGTGTGTGTGTCAGTGTCAGTGTGTCAGGACCATACAAGTTAAATTCACTGGCATGTGTTGTGTTGTGTTGCATTGCTTTCAGGGCACCTTACCTTTCAGGGATCCTGAATGTGTCAGGATCATGCATGTTAAAAGGTTTTTAGTTTTAAAAGTGTTGAAATTAAGTACAGGAGCTTATTTTAACATCTCCTACATATTTTGGGGTGTCCTACAATTTTTTAAGCGTGTAGGAATTTTGGCTTGGGAGTAGGAAAACTGGCCTTGGGGTTCAGGAGTTTTGCGTTTGGCATCTGGTCACCCTGCATTCCCCTGCATCTGGTGTTTGGAGGTTGTCTATGTCTACACACACTCCTCATGGTACATGGTGGGCACAAACCTATCAATGTCCACTCAGAAGGAAGCCCCATTGAGTTCAATGGATCTTACTGCCAGGGAAAGTGAGCTTAGGATTGCAGCTGAAGTCACTGTTATTGCCTGCAGAGCTCATACAATGGTATGGAAAGTTGTGATGCCTCTGGACACAGTGAAGATGTCCCAGGATATACAGAAGGAAAGGGACAGGCTGCCCAAAACAAGGATGCTGAAGATACAGAACAGGCGATGAAGAAAGAAACATAACATGTAAAAAGAATAAGAAGAAGATCAGGAAATAACAAGGGAGACTGAGAACAGGCATCATTGAAATGCATCCTGTGGGTCTGGGAAATAAGACCAGGTCTTCTGCCTTACCCATGTAGTGCTTTTGAGTTCTGCAGATCTTCAGATTAGACAGACAGACTACCCCACTCCCCGCTCAACCTGTTATTAAACATAACCTAGCAAAGAGTTATATAGAATCTGAAAGCTTCCTTGAAACTCTTAAATTGGTCCTAACAAAGTACATACTAAATTATCTTACATTGGATATGATGTAAGATATTTTACTCTCACTCATGAAAACTAAAAGCATGCAACCCACTCACTTTTCCCTGGCACATGCAATTCCCCAAATACTTTTGGGTTGAAAACTAACCTGAACTTAGGCAAGCGTGTGTGATTCCCCCCCCCCCCCATTAACTCCAAAGGTTGATCTTCCCATTCTGTTAGAAAAAGAAACTCAACTAGAAGTTTTAACAATCTTTATAAATTGCACAAAGATTGTTGCCCACATAAAAATATGCTAATAAATAAATGGGGGTTCATTTATGCCTTCTAATCTGCAACTTCCATTACACAGTATAAAGAATCCAATAGGGAGGAGAAAAATTATGCCAAAACGTATTTTTCCACTCTCCTTTGCTTTTACTTTCTCAACAGCCTCATCAAAGAAAGACTGACAGGCATGACTAAATAGAGCTGTCGAAAGAGAAACTGCTGAAGTTGTGTGTCTTCTTGCCCTTTCCTCTGGATTCCTTCTTAAATTATTGCACTAAAGTCTTTCTGTACTTCTAATAGTTAAATTAGGAGCTCTGTGAAAACATTTTCCAGAAAGTATAGTCTGCAAAAATGTTTGAAATAGGTCTATCTTTTCAAATTGTAGCCCATGTGTTTTCTTTTTGAAAAATATGCCTTGATTTCACCACAAATGCCTAGAATGCAACAGAAAACTCATTAAAAGTAATTTTTTTACTGTTTCAACAATGTCTAAAACCTTTGAGTCAGAATCCTAACCAATTTTCCAGTTCCTGAATAAGAGCAATATAACTCCAAGCTAGATCTCTTCTATGCCTGTCCCTGAGGTCTCAATTATAACTTTCCAGCACTGGCATACCTGTGCCAATGGGGCAAGTGCTGTGGGACAGTCAATTACCCAGCAATCAAATCATATAGTGCTTTAAAAGTCAAAATTAGCAGTTTGAATCCAGTCCTGAACAAATCAGCAGCCAGTATAGTTGCATAAGCTACACTGCTATATCGGCTTGACCAAGTTAAACCAATGAACCCAGCAATAAAGTTGCTATATTTTATTGTGTGTGTGTTATACTGTACTGCATCATGGATTTTTTTATTCTGTAGTTTTATAAAAAAGAAAATTTGCAATATTTTGGAACTGACAACCAAAACCTTTGAAAAAATTGTTAAAGTTGTGTTCATAAATCTGGTTTATGAGCTTAAAAGTGTTTTATTCAGATGAGTAGGAGAACAAAAAATAATTACTGTTGTTTTAACATAAACTGGGTACTGTGAATTGTCATACCATATCATTCAACCATCATTTATGACATTTGTGCTCACCTTAGCAATTGTCTGTATTTCATCCCTTCCCATTCATGATCCTGCAGTGGATAAGTGGTACTACTCCAAACTACCCCATGAGGAGAGAATCAGCTATTGCAGCAGAGCCTGTAGAGTTGGCATGGAGTTACTGGAATATGATGCCCTTTCTACTCACTTTGACTCATATGTAAAGGGAAACAATAAAAAAAATAAATCTTTGCTGAAAAGCCATGATTTTTATTCTCAGCCCCAATGATCTACATTAAATCTTCAAGAAAATTAAGGGATTGGGTGTCAGTGACACTGAGTACTACAAAAAAAAATAGCAGACATTTAAAAAAAACCTACACAGAACTCAAGAGTTATAATTTTGGTTTTTTGAGCAGAAAGCTTTAAGCGTTCCTGCTGAGCTGCCATATTAAATGACACCTTGAGAGTCTGAGAATATGAAAAGCAGGAGGGGGCCAAATTTTTTTTCAAAATCAGAAGTATAAACTCTTTGAGAAGTGGCTCGTGGGAATTGATATCAAGTGACAAAAACTCTTTGCAATTTATTTTCCCATCTCAGGGAGAGCTTTTTGCCCACTGTGATTTGTTTTTCTCTGTAAAAAGCCAATTCTTGACATCCTATAATTAGCACTAAACAGCACCTGAGGCAGAAAGAATGTAATCGGTGATAATTACTTACAGCAGAACTGAGAAAGCCTTTCTGTGGTTATAGCTGCTACTAAGTCTTACAGAGAATTTAAGAGCAGTTTTGATTTTAAGCAACACAATAGCAAGTGGGGAACTGGGGCAAAGGAAGGGGAGTGAAGGAGATGGCAATCCTCAAATACGTCCTCTTGTATCTTACTGTGAAGCTTGACAACTGACTATTTTAATTAGGAAAAGCCACTTTAAGCGGAGGGGAAGGGAGCAACCAGAGAAGTGTTGGAGAAAGAAAACACTTTTTCAGATAGCATTTCCCAACTCCAAGCCACTCTTGTGGTTCACTTTGTGGAACTGTAAATGAGGACAGATGCATTTGGGAACATATAGGTTCTGCCATACAGGGGGAAATGCCATTTAGAGGGGCAATTCTTATTCTAATTGCCTCTCTGAAAGCTGCTCCAATTGAATAAGACAATCTGAATAAAACCATATACACCTGCACCTGCTTGTTTATGTTTGGTTTGCCCTTTATCTGAAATAATATATACCCTGTATCTGAATGATATATTGCCAAGCTTTTATAGGCCATGTTCTTTGTCTCATAGGTAGCGGAGATGGGGAGGGTTTGGGACAGCTGGAATGACAAGCTGGTACTTCCCAAATTACCTCCATCACAACATTCTTGCACCAAGAAAGTGGTGATTACAACAATGCAATGGAACAATAATGTCATTGCCACTTACTTCTGGGTTGGAAGACCAGAAACAACCCTACAAAGAGCAGATTTGTGTCACCTCCAAATATCCAAGTAGATCTAAGTAGTCCTACTAGGGCTGCTCTAGCTCCTATACAGGTTGTCCTGGTATGGTACATCTAACAGCCACAAACTTGCACTGGGTACAACACAGACACACTAGACAGCCTTTTCTGTGAACATTAGAATTGAAATGACCATTAAATAAGAAAAGGGATTTCCAAATTCAGTATCCATATGGTCTGCAACCAGTGGTGGAATTCAAATAAATTAACAACAGGTTCTATAACCTAATAACCTAAACCTGGGACAGTTTCTATGTCCCAGGACCAGGCACTCATTAACAAAGGGTTCTATAGAACCTGTGAGAACCTCCTGAAGCCCACCACTGCAACCCATCCTGTGTGTTGAATATGTCATCTCTCTGTATAAACATGAGACTCAGTTAACTAGATCAAGCCTTATGTTATAATGTTTTAAATTCTTGACAAAAATATATAGAAGAAACGCCAACATCTTTCAAAAGCATTGCAAGCTGTGTTCACTTGATGTTTAAGGCATCAGGGAGTGAGATTTTAAAGCATTTGTCATCCCCTTAAGACTTTTATGTAACACACACCTATTTTTGCTTATTGGAATCAGTAATGATGTGCTCAAGGTTTTGATGAAATATGAGACTCCAATTTTTAAAAGACAAATCAACCACTTTTCCCTCCATTGACAACTCTTTATTTAACATAGATTGTGCTCACCATGACCTTTTAGTCTTACGTTCCACTTATGTTCCACTTCAGTCTTCCTATGGGTTCCTGGAGGATATGAAAGGTTAAACTTTTAATCAGTACTGATTGTCATAAGACAAGAGAACAACCACAAAAACACTTCCTTTACATCTTCATCAATGCCAGAAAGAAATGCTGTGGCATAATTAATAATAATTAATACACCATAATTAATGGTGTGGCATAATTAATACACCATTTGGTCCACTTGTCTCCCCCCCAACTCAGCAAAGACGCTAATTGGATGCAGCCCAAAGGCTGCTGGAGTGGGATTTGAGGAAGTTCATTGGGGCCCATTATCCTTCAATTGCACCGATCCACCCATTCACACACCCTCCAGGCATTCAGTCTGAGACTAGCTAGTTGTTCATTGGAGTGTCAGGTAGGAATTTTTTGCTGCCTGTCAAAATTGGCTGTTAGACTTTTATGATTCTATTATCACAGACTGGCATCTGCCGAATAGTCAAAGTTAGGGCTGGAAGAGTGCAGTCCTACTTTTGTAACCTGACATTCATCAGGCAGTGAAATTTGTGGCATTTTTCAACCTGTTATGTACATTTATTTGCAAAAACCTTCATATACACACTTGGCATCCATCAGTCTTGAAAGACTATGGTATCATGCTCGATGCTGCATGCAAAGCACAAAGTACTGCGTAGACTGATATGGAGAATAGGCTGCTACCCACGAAGCAAATCCCCCTCTCCACACCACTGAAATAGTCCAATGAAATGGCAGAGCCAATATGATTGGTTCCAGCTGTGTCACAGAGCTGGGTTATGGACAGGAGCTCACCCTGTCTTGTGGGGACCCGGGTCTCAAACCCTTGCCTGCTGGTTAACAGGCACAGTGTCTTACCCACTTGCGCCACCCCCAGCTACAGTTTTAAAAAATAATCTCTCTCTGTCTCTGTCTCTCTGTCTCTGTGTGTGTGTGTGTGTGTGTGTGTGTGTGTGTGTGTGTATGTATGTATGTATGTATGTATGTATGTATGTATAAAAAGTAAGCCCCATTGTGTTCAATGGTCTTACTACCAGGAAAGTGACTAGGATTGCAGCCTCACTAATTTAATCACTCAGCACTGAGCCACTCACTCACTGAGCCAAAAATGCCAGACCTAGAAGTGTGAAATTTGAGGAGGAAATTCCTTCCATCCTGTAGACACTCATTAAGAATCAATTTTTGGACAGTCACACTGGAAAGGAATGAAAAAGGGCACAATGTTGTTGTTTTTTTTGTCCTTATACTTTACACTGAAGAATGACTGACTCATCAACCGTCAGCCCCAACTCCTGGACCTAGAAGCATGAAATTTGGGGAGTGTATTCCTTCCATGATACAGGCATCTACTAAGAACCTATTTTTGGAAATTTAACCTCTAAGGGGGTGAAAATGGGTGCAATGTGTTTTTGTCCCTATACTTAACATTAAGGACTGATGGATCAACATCCAGTCCTGGACCTAGAGGCATGAAATTTGGAGAACGTGTTTCTTCTGTGATGTAAGGACCCAGTAAGAACCAATTTGGTGCCTGGTACTGAGTGGTACCCAGTGCCCAGTAACCGATGCCCAGCTGGGATGTCCAGTGCTTGGTAGCAATGTCTGGTGGTGCCAGCTGCCTGATGCTACCTGGTTGTGTCTGGTGACCATTGGTGGCCAGTGCCTGATAGATGCGCAGTGTCTGATGCTCCATATTGCCCTGTGCCCACTGCCCAGTGGTCCCTGGTGGTGCTCAGTGGTGTCCATTGATGCACAGTGGAGCTCATTGCCTGATGGAGCCCAATAAGGATTCCCAATGGTGCCCAGTAGAGATGCCCAATGCCTGGAAGAAATGCCCAGTGCCAACTTCTCACTGGTGCCTGGTGGTGGTGCCTAATGCCCACTGCATGATGGTGCCCAGTGGTGCCCTCTGCTTGATGGTGCCCAGTAGGAATGCCCACTGCTGCTCACTGATGCCTGCTGCTGGCTCGTCTGATGCCCCCTGGTCCCCTTCATTGAGTGATGTCATTGGGTGCCTAGTTCCTGCCAGTGCCCAGTGGTACTCAACAGTGCCCAGTGGTGCCCAGCCATGCCCAGGGAACACCAAATATTCTTGAAATTTTACTCGCACAATGACCAGTAAATTAGTCTGTGTTAATATTAGTGTTTTCCAATTGATAGTAGATGTGTCAAATTTATGGCTTGCAGAACCTCCTTATCCAGTGAGCAGGATAACAGGGCTTTTGAAGATAGAGTTGCAGAGGTGACTCAGTTGTAATAGGAGCATAAAGATATTGCTGGCCAGCTTATCTCTTTCCTTTGTTTTCTAATCTTCCTCATGCCTGCCAAAAGCAAACCAGTGAAGGTATACAGATCACTGACAGAAAATCTGCTTCATAGTCGTTAATGTAGGGTGTGGGGACTTAGGGAGGCAACTTTAGAGGACTGAGGGGGTATGAGGGAGCACCTACACAGAGGGTGTGGGTCATGTGGTCATTATAGTTGAGCAGGCCAGTGACCATTTTATGTGACAGTGATTATGTACAGCTCAAATCTGATGATCTGTTCTGATAATCTGATTAGCTACCCTGGTGGTAGGGGGGAACGGGAGGGAACACTGCATGGCAGAAGTGGTACTGCTCTAGGTTACCCACACAATAACTCTGCACTCATATCTTGAAAATATGATCATGATTTTCTACTGGGAATGCTAGATGATTCAATTCATAAAGGATTCAGATCTATATTTTTATATATGACAGCAGTTGCAAGAATTTCATATGCTAAATATTAGGAGGTTCCAGAGATACCTTCTGTTGAAGAATGGTGGATCAAGGTATTGGACTTTGCTGAAATGGACAAACTTATGACTTTTCATAAGAAGAAGTCAGTAAAAACTTTTGTGGACAATTGGAAACCATCCATGGACTTTCTGCATAAGAAAGGAATGATGAGTAAAGTCAATTATGGATTTGATGAGTAGACAATTGTTAAATAATTTTGTTCTTTTTATGTCTGTTGGAATTGTTAAGATTATAGTTAAAGATATGTTTCTAGGTAGTAGAAATTAATTGAAATTAGTAGAAATCGATTTTAGACTTAATATAAGTAAAGCTGAAAACTGTGCTTGCCATAAACTTTTTTAAAGAATATTTTCTTCTTTTTCCTGCTCTTTGTTTTCTTCTTTTCTTTTTCTTTAAAAAAACCACAGTTCTAGGGGGATAAGCCAGTGCACAGGCATATGCCAACATTCCCACACCATCATTGGAAGATATGCCAAGTGAGTTAGGTGGGCCTAAATTGGTTAGGATTGTGCCTTGGGTAAAAATCTTATATATAAAAAACTGAAAAGTCACTGACTCACTCACTATCTCACTCACTCATCAACGCCCAGCCAAAACTGCTGGGCCTAGAAGTGTAAAATTTGGGGAGGGTGTTCCTTCCTTGACGGAAGGACCCACTAAGAACTGGTTTTTGGAAATTCCAACCGGAAGGGGGTGAAATGGGGCGCTCCCTATACTTTACGTTGAAGAATCCCTGACTGAGGGATGCTCTTCACCAAACCCTGGACCTATAAGTGTGAAATTTGGGGAGGGTATTCTTTCTGTGACATCAACACCCACCAAGAACAGCTGTTGAGAAATTTAACCCTTAAGGGGCTGAAAAGGGGTGCATTTTTGTCCTATATTCAGTGATGGGATTCAAAGAAATTAACAACTGGTTCTATGCCCATCTGGCAGCCACTTTTAAATGGCTATTTTTAAACTTTATATGTCCTATCTCTCGTTAACAATCGGTTCTATAGAATAGGTGTGAACCTGCTGGAGCCCACCACTGCCTATATTTAACATGGAGGACTGACCAACATCCAGCCAATTTGGTGCTTGGTGACTGGTGCACTGGGGGGATGTTATTCAGAGGGAGGGGTTGCACTGGGGAGGATGCTGCACATGGGGGGTGTTGCACATGGGGAATTGATGCGCATGGGGAGATGATGCACATGGGGAGGTAATGCACAGTGGGGAGATGATGCACAGTGGAGAGGTGATACGCATGGGGGATGAAGCAGATAGGGGGGATGATGCACAGTGGGGGAATTTTACTCCTGCAATGCAGGTATGTTTTTGCAAGTCATAACATAAACCCACTGTCATTATTGTTGTCATATAACTCACTGTTATAAGCAGTAAATTTAAAATTTGCACCTGCTTTGCAGCTGGGCATTACAATCATCGGAAAACATTTTTTTATCTCAAGATTTTAGAAATTGGGGTGCACATTAGATTTGATGGAGGATTAGATTTGAATAAATATGGGATTTTCTTCTGAACGCCTTAATGATGTCAGTTCTTGCATAATGACCCAAGAAAGATCTATTTCACCTAGTCTCTTTTTTCCTTTTCACAGAATGACTGGAGATGTCCCTCATTTCAGACTTTTCTATGCTACCCTTAAAGATAGAGTCATCTTTTTACAGTGCAGAGTTGATGGCTAAGCATTTAAACATTGGCACAGGAGGAATAAGAGGCACAGAGAGGAAACCCTCTAATTGCTGGGCTGGTTCAGTTCCTTGAATCCTTTGCTGAATCCTTCACTCTCCCATTGCATAGCAGAACAGTCTGAATGACATTAGGCAGTCAGCAGTTTTGTTCCCTAAATCAACATCTGTCAAAGCTACATTTTTTTAGCCCTGAGAACAGTGAAGGCTCCTGTTTCCTGGACGCTGCTTAATGTTATGCAGTGCTGGTCACACCACATTATGTTATGTTATGTAGCAGGTCAGCAGGAACTGTCATGTTAAGAACTACCTGGCTTTTTTGCCAACTCATTTGGCACGTCTCACATTCTCATCAGTTTGAATTACTTGTAGATCATCTCAGTAACTCAAGTTAATTATTGGCCTCCGTTCAAGCAATGGTTAGTAGCCAGCAAAGCACTCAGTAGCCTTTCCCATCTATCTATAAATTGCAGAATAGACATTTTCAGTTAAGACAATATATGTCTATGACAAATTATTCTATGCGCTGTTTTGGTTCGCATTTCTTCTCTCTCCAAGCAATATTCCAGGACTGAATTTGTAAATTAAGCTGGAGTTGGTTTCAGCTTCTCTTAGAAGGGTCCCTTTCTGATCATCACAGACTACATTCCTTGTCAATGTGGTACAATAGTAGTGGGGTCTGCCAACTGCCAATGATCTGTTGCTATAGCATAGCGATTAAAATGACCTTTATGACAGAAAAAAGTTTCAGATCATGGCTTATCTACAGTTACAGATCATGGCTTATCTACTGATCATGGCTTATCTACATGGCTTATCTACAGGTGTGACACAAGTTACAATTTCTCAGCCTCTTCAATTCTAACATATATCAGATTCAATTCTGATCTAACATACTGTAGATCAGTGGTGATCTATCGGCCTTATAAGTTTGTTGCAATGATTTATGTGTGTTAACCAGTGTGTCACCAATTGTTTGTACTCACCTGGATCAAAATAAGGCATGGGTGGCTGAGGCGCATGGGGGGTTGTTGCTCATGGAGTCTTGATGTTCATGGGGAGATGATGCGCATGGGGAGATGATGCGCATGGGGGATGTTGCGCATGGCAAAATGTTGTGCATGGGGGTTGTTGCGCCTTGGGGGAATGGCATATGGGGTAATTTTACTCCCGCAATTCTCTAATATAGATAAGTCACTGACAGACACCAAGCTGACCATATGATAGGAATTTCCCTGAGATAGCCGGAAATGAGGCCTGATGGGAGGCCTCTGTATCCACCTAATGGCTGCGGAAATGACTGTGCCTGGCAGTGTCTCCAGTCCCTGCAGAGAAAAAGATCTGGGGAGAGGAAACTCTGCTTGCTCTGCAAAGGAAGGATGGAGGGAGCTCAGCTGAGGCTGCTGGAGAGGAGAGGAAGGAGGGAGCCTTGCAAGTGCAGCTGCTCTGAAACTTTGCAGTGTGTTTGGCTTGGAGGGAAAGGAGGGGGAAGAATTAATTTTTTAAGCAGGGTTGCCAACTGACAGAGAAACCCCAGACTTTCCTGCTCCTATGCATGTAAATGGCTCCATCAATATATACTTTGCACAAAAAAGCTTCTAATTCACAACAAGGGCTTGAGTTGCTCAGGTTGGGCCTTTCATTAAGCTGTTGTCAAAGCAGAGGAGCAGGGCTGGGTATAAAGTTGGCAACCTGCTCAGGGTAGGGATGGTGGTGATAATTCATGGCTTCTTAAGTTTTGAGCCTCCAAACCCAGTTGTGTCCACTCAAAAGTATTATAGTGAGTGGAGCTGATATTATGTAAGGGGGCAAAGGAAAGGAGGCTGAAAGGCCAAGCCTCTGCATGCCTGCCTGAGAAAGGATGGCTGCTTGGATCACTTAAACATGTGCCTTTTGGGTTGGTTTCTAGTCTATTGTAATGAGATTTGTGCAAAACTTAAGTACAGGAATGCAATATGAATGTTTTAATCTTTATTTTAACATGTCCTACATTTGTCCTACATTTTTGGGATGTTCTACAATTTTTTTAAAGTGGGTAGGAATTTTGGCTTTGGGGAGAAGAAATTATCGCAAGCTGGGCAGGGAATTTTGGATTCAGCATCTGGTCACCCTGTGACTCAGTGATTCACTGACTGACTGAGGGTGCAATCCTAAACCATTTAGGCTTGGCGTAACTTCCTGTGATGGTGTGGGAAGGCCAGCACACATATCCAGGAGTGGCGCAAAAGTGCCTTATGGCACTTGTATAATACACCCAGGACAGCATAGGATTTATGCCAGCCTAACTGGGGGTTAGGATTGCAGCCTCACCACTCACAGACTAATAAACTCCCAGCCAAAACCACCTAACCTAGAAGCATGAAATTTGGGAAGAGTCTTCTTTCTGTGTTGTAGGTGCCCAGGAAGAACTGACATTCAACCCCTAATGGGGTGAAAAGGGGTGCAATGTATTTTCATCCCTATACTTAACACTGAATAATCCCAAACTCACCAACCCCTGGACCTAGAAACATGAAATTTGGGGAGCACATTCCTTCCATGGAAGCACTCCCATGAAAGCACCATAAAGCACAGATTTTTAGAAATTTAACCTGTAAGAAGGTGAAAAGGGTGCAATGTATTTTTGTCCTATATCAGGGTCTAAACTCCAGCTAGGGGGACAGATGAGGCCCTCGATGAGCCTCATTGTGGCCCACCCAAGACCTTTCTATCTGGCCCTTGGGCAAGCTTTGTAATCCTGTCCAATAGATTCTTATATGTAAATTTATGTATTTATATATTCAAATTTGAAATGTAAATTAGTTTTCCATCCCCCAACTCATTGTCAGAGAAATGATGTGACCCTCCTGTCAAAAACTTTGGAGTGCCCTATCCTATACTTAACATTGAAGACTGACCGATCAATACCCAGGCCCAATCGTTGCAACTAAAAGCATTAAATTTGAGGAGGATATTCCTTCTGTGATGTAAAGACCCACTAAGAACCAGTCTGTTGCCTGTTGGTGCCTGTTGCTCAGTGTTGCCCACTGGTGCCTGGTGCCTGGCAGGCATGTCCTCTGCTTGGGATGGATGCCTGGTGGTGCCCCCTGCCACTTAGTTGTGCCTGGTGCCCGGTTGGGATGCACAATGCCCAACTGTTTCTGGTAGTGCCTAGCACCTGGTGTCTGCTGCCTAGCAAGGATGCCTGATGTCCAGTGGTACCTGGTGCCCAGTAGGGATGTCTGGAGCCCGGTGGTACCCTGTGCCTGCTGCCTGGTGCTATTCACTGCCCAGTGCTGCACAGCGGTTCCCGCTGGACGCTGCCTGGTAGTGCCAAGTGCCTGATGGTGCACAGTAGGGATGTCTAGTGCCCGGTGGTGCCCAGTGCCCCCTGCACAGTGGTACCCAATGGTATCCACCGATGCCTGTTGCCTGATAGTGCCTGGTAGAGATGCCTGGTGCCCACTAGTGCCTCCTGTTTCCTTCCACTGCCTCGATACTCTCTGGTGCCCAGTGGTGCCCATTGCCCACTGGTGAACACTGCCTAGTCCCCATCAGTGCCCATGATCCACATACATTGCAGGACAGACCACTCTATCTGAGCCATGGACCATTGTCTGGGTAGGACAAGTCAGAAAATGCAACAGAGAATGCAATGTGCTGACCATTTTGTGGCTTAAACTTCAGACAAGAGACATAAAAAGTCCCCTCAAACACTGTTATTCTTTTTAATGCACAGGGATCTGAAGTTCATACAGACTTACTAATCAAGAAGCTCAGAAAAGGGTTCTGAAAATATTGAAAAGCAGTCCCTAAATCAAAAGGAAACCAACTGGAGCCAGGGAGAGTGAGTCTTGAGACTGTATTCACTAGGCAGGTCATGTAGACAATGCAAGGAACTAAAGGGTGACATGTCCAAATGCCTCTGGATTAAAGATAATACAGGGAGTTTACAGATGCCTACAACAGGGCAGCTGGGGACATCCTAAAATAGCTGCTATCTCAGTAAAACCCAAACATCAAAAAAGCTTGTGTGACTTGAAACTCAAGCGAAGGAGAGTTCAGAAGACAACTAAAGCACAATAACTTGATATTTAAGCAAGTTCTTATGCAAAAACAGTGTTTTGTTGCCTCTGTTACTTGGAATGGAGGGCTATTCACTGGAAGAATCACAGAAGCCATAATCAGAGTGGATAAAGACAAAGAACTATGATGCTTTAGGCATGCCTGCAAATAAGGCATAACAGATAGGCCCACTTAAATTGCTAAGAATTTCAGTTATGCGGTTTGGCTAGCATCATCCTCTGTCAGTTGAAGGATGCTGCATTCTGAACACTACCTCTCTTATCTCCAGAGCTTGTTCAAGTGACTTACTGACCTCTGCACAGCAACTGTGCTGTTTTTTGTTGTTCACAAGATGGGAGCATCAGAACAACAAGGGACCGTATAATATTTTTTAAAGTTGCCCTTAAGAACGTCAGGTAACAAATCTCTGCTAACCCCTACCTGCCTATTTTTACTTCACCTTGACTTTACTTTAGTGATGCAGATGGCATAATCTAACACTAGTGCTATAAGGGCAATATGGAACCAGTGAACAATTAACGCAAAGGTGATTTTCAAATCAAAGGTGATTTTCAAATGAATTAGATAGCTTTTGATACCTTTACTGGCATTAAGTAATGAAAAGGTTTTGTGGAGCTAAAATTTTGTGGACTCACTGATGAGCCCACTAAATTTCTTTAACTCAAAACTGACCTATGAGACTGATATTCTGAGAGCCATTTATTGTTGTTGTTGCATGTAACCAATAAAGTATTATTAACTCTCATGAGTCAGGAGCCTCTTCAAGCAGAGCCTTGACAATCACCTGTCAGGGATGCTCTAGGAGGATTTCCTGCCGCAGGCAGGGGATTAGACTAGATGACCTACTAGATCCCTTCCAACTCTATGATTCTAAGTAGGTTGCCCGCCGCCCCAATTCTCACTTTTTAAAATGCCTGTGATGTCACTTTGGCTGTGACATAACTTCTGGAGCATCATTTTGATCTTGGCACCAGACTACATTATCATTAGTTGTACAACTGTCTAGGACTACCAGTATATACCCTAATAGATTTCTGAGTGCATTAAAAAAACCAGACCTATGGTATATCACTGGCATGAAAGAAAGGAAGACATACATGCTTTTCTTGTGGAAAAGCAGGTGAGAGAAAACAAGACTACCAAAAATATGACAGACGTATTAAGTCGTAAAATCCAGGATCTAGAATTATATATACAGTGACTATTCTTCAAAGGCATTCTTTTGAAGCTACCCAAGGATCTTTGATATATTTCCAAAGTAACGTGGCATGAAAATGAACATATGCGTGGAAAAGACGGAATCCAATTCAAAAGGATTGAGATAAGTAAAGTCTCAGTTCTCTGCAGTCTCTTTGGAAGGAAACACTGAATACAAAGTGAGACTTTTTTTCTGATAAAACTGTATAGAGGATATTTACTACAAAACAAGACAAGAAAGACTTCTTTGGAAAATGAGTGGTAAGATATGTGACATCTCAAGAGTTAAACAAGAAATAATATAATAAATTGCTTCCAGGTTGCTCTTCACAAAGTTTATTATGGCATTAATGTGCTATTTTGGCTGCAGCAGTAGATGTGTGTATCCTTAAATATCTTAACTATCTTGTTTCACTTCTCAGTTGTTAACAGATTATTAAGATATTTCTAAATATAATCCTTTCATTCCAAACTCCAAAATCATATGTTTGGAATGCAGATTAGTAATTATCTCTACTAAAATCTCTCTGCAATCATTGTGCCATAAGTAAGCATCACAAAACAATTCTTAAAACATTACTCTCTTTAAATGAGAATACCATCCTCACAATTTAATATTCCCAATATTTTAACACTGCCTTGGAAAAAGCCACAATTAAGCATATTTGGTTTGTACAATAAAGTAATCTGAAATATGCCAGAACCATTAGAGAACAATTATCTGTATTTTCCTTTTCTACATATAAAACAGAGGTAGTTATGGTGGGAAAATGTAAAAGTGTTGGGTAGTGGTTTGTACAACAAAAAATTGCATTCCCCATGAAGGATAAGATGCTCAGCCTGAAGATGTACCTGGACTCTGCTTTGTGCTTAATAGACCACTGGACTCAGTGGTTCCCAAACAGTGGGTTGAGACCACTGGTGGGTTGCAACCTGATTCTTGGTGGACTGCAAAAGGATAATGGAAAGATCAGATAACTGCCTCAAGTCCTAAGGCAATTCAGAAATTCTGGTACTAAAGGGTTTGGGAACCATTACTTGACATCACTGGTTTGACATCAGCCCAGAGCATGCTACATGCTATAGGTTTGGGTCTCTTACCTCATTTTACCTCCTCCGCTGTAGGCTGCCTGGTACCAGAATGGTCTTCTTGGACCTACACCAGGTCTGAAACTACCTTAAGGCTGCAATCCTAAACACACTTTTCTGGGCGTAAACCCCATTGAATATAATGGGTCTTACTTCTGAGTAGACAGGCTTAGGATTGCACCCATACCCTACAATCCAGAGTAACTACGGGAAGACATAAGAAGCACTTACTCTGGATTTCTCTATGCATTTCCCAGGTTTCCCAAAGGTGGCATCATAACTATGTCAGTGTAAAAGGTCCCATAGTTACTCTGGATTGGAGCCTAAGTCCAAGGCGAAAGGTAGGGATGGGTTTAGTCCAAGAAGGGGAGTTAGGAACCTGTGTGACCAATATAACCAAGATCCAACTCCTCCCCCCTCTGAACTGGCACCAGCTTGGCCTGCTCCCTACCACAATCTTCACATAATCCTTCCCTGAACCTCAGCCAACTTACTGGTAATGATGGTGGATAGCTGAGGTTCTGTAGCCTGGTGGAACCTGCACACATCCTCCAACCATTTGCATTGGTATACACAGCCTACCAAATTGTTTACGTGCCATCAGCTTGAATAGGTTTGGGTAACTGAGAAGGATCTCACCTCTCTCATGCATGTTAATCCCAACTGGGGGACTCAAAATGGTTGGAAGCTACATTTGGTGCTGATAATGACATCTGTAAAGCTCCAAAGAAGTAAATAGTTTGGGTTGTGCACTTCTGAAAGAGAATCTGGTCTTCCCCACATTCCCTTAGGGCGCAATCCAGAGTAACTACGGTGAGTTCTTGCTCCAACGTAAGAACAATTTACTCTGGATTGCAATATGAATTTCTCATAGGTTTTCACTAGGTGGTCCCATAACTATTTCAACATAAATGTCTCTTACTTGCTCCCATAGTTATTCTGGATTGTAGGGTTAGATATGCTGGAAAAAGATCTACTGGAAAAGATCTACTGTATTTATTCGAATCTAATGATCACCTTTTCCAGCCAAAACCAGACTCCAAAATCAGAGTGCGCATTAAATTTGATTGTGAATTAGATTTGAGTAAATACATTATTTTGATTATAAGTATAGGGTGTGCTTTAGATTTGATAGCACATTAGATTTGCGTGAATAGGGTACTTCATGTCCATTCTCTTGCCTTTTGAGGGCATGAAACCAAGATCTTTTTATTGTGTCATCAGCTCTGTGTAATGCATCTTCCATGGATGTCTTTCTGGGATCTACTATGATGAACTAACCCTACAATCCAGAGTAACTATGGGATCACATAAGAGACATTATGTGCACCAGTAGTTACTGCACCACCTAGTGAAAACCTATGGGAAATTCATATTACAATCCAGAGTAAATTGTTCTTACACTGGAGCAAGGATTCCCCGTAGTTACTCTGGATTGTGCCCTATGCCAAGTACTGTATGTGAAAACATGATTTATTAAACAACAAGCATGCACGTTTATTTTCTCTGTACCTTTATGACACTGCTTCAGTTGTCCCTGAACAAAGAGTACTCAGCTTATGCAAGCAGATACCTGGATTTGCAGTAGGTCACTCAGCTATTCACCTGGAGCTAACTGAAGGCCTGTCATCCAAGGCTTTCCATGACAATGCCATTACTTCATGCAGGCAGACATGCTGTGAGGCTTTTGGGGGGTGGGATTGGGGAGGAAATAGCCTGGAAGATTTTTGGTACAAGGCTGATTGTACGTACACCCCATCATTAAGGTGCTATAGATAGCACGGCACTGTGTTTTGCAATTTAACAAGAAATCTATCACTTACAGGGCAAGAGAAAAAGAAAATGCAAGTAATCAAGAAATCATCAGCAATTATCCTACAAATAAAGAAGCTATACTGTATAGTGGCGCCTCACGTAACAAATTTAATTCATTCCAGAGGAATGTTTGTTATGTGAAACATTCTTTACATGAAGTGGAAATAATGGAAACTCAAACGATTGGTTCCACAGCCCAAAAAATATTCATATAAAAATATTAACTGGTTGTAAAAATGATGAAAAAACACTGGGATTGAATTCAAAACATGCATTCAATGTGCATGATCCTATGGAGTCTACTTAGGCTGCAATCCTAAAGACACCTTCCTGGGAGTAAGCCCCATTTAACACAATGGGGCTTACTTCTGGGTAGACATGGTTAGGAGGCTGCAATTAAAGACACTTTCAAAGTGTCTCCCCACTTTCTCCCTCTCTTCATCCTGAGATTCTCTGCCCTGCTCCCTTCTGGCTAGCCCTGAGCTGCTTCCCTCTTCTCCACTGCTGTGAAGTGTTGCTTTCACTATGGGCAGGCACTCTAGTCAGCCCTGATGCTTTTTAAATGGGCTGCCGGCCAGCGCATCTGCCCCAACTGCCAACGAGTGTGCTTGTTACGTGAAGCACAATTTGTTACGTGAAGCAGAATCCTAGAGAAATTTTTGTTTGTTACGTGGAACATACTTTACGTGAGGCGCTTGTTACGTGAGGTGCCACTGTATATTGATTGGCCATCCATGCTAAAAATCCACAATAAAAAACATGAGTATCCTGTACCGGTATTTCAGACCCATACAAAAATGCAGACTTTAGATCTCAATTTTGCATGCAGGCTGATAAACACACGTGACTGAATTTTACAAGATGCTGAAGGCATCCCTTTCATAATTAGGCCAGGTTTATAGATTTGACAGTATTCGGCTAAGGCTTTCAAAACCAGTAGTAGTACTATCTTTTTAAGAATATATGAACAACACATACTGAAAATATTGGTCCAGAAGAGTTTTTTTTCTTAAAGCATATAGAGTTGCCATAAATTTCTTCCACAAAATCAGGACAGGCCCCTTTGTACCATTTGCCAGTATGTGAACACAATCCCCCAAAATCTGGATTGTCCCTATTTTTCAGGACTTATAACAAGCCTAACATAAAGAATTGCAGTAAGATATAAGGAAAAATATAAGGAACATGTGTTTATAGACAAGAGATGCAATCCTAACCTCTATTTAGGCCTGCCTAAGCCCGACATGGGTGCTGTGCTGACCTGGGTTTGTCACAAAAGTACCATAAGGCACTTCTGCCCCACTCCTGGGGGAGGGTTCAGTCAGTACACATACATGTGCTTGCCTCCCTACATCACCACATGAACAGTTAGACTGATTTGTTGTGCTGGCGTAGGTTAGGTTTGCACCCTACATGAGGCAAGCCTCCACTCCACAACAAAGCAGAGGACAGGATCAGATTATTTCTAGCTGCACATTAAGGAAGTTATCAAAATGCACAGTATATTGGAATATTGGATATGTTAATTGATCCTGGAAAAGGCTATCTTTTATGGAGAAATGCTCTCCCCGTGCTTCAGTAAATCATTTAGTTATGCATTACTTGCCAGCAGAGAAATATATTTTATGGGCTATCCCACCTTCTATGTAGACATCTCTATGTAGGGTTTAATGGAGCAGGTAGGAAGTGCTCCAAGTTCTGCAGGGCCAAGGGTAAGTGGAGAGTGGGTGTTAAGATGCTGAGGAAGAGCAAAGCAGAGAGGACCGATCAGCCCCAGGAGGGGTGGAATCTTAAGGCCTTTGCCATATCCTATTCACCCACCTGAGGATTTGTGCCAAGGATTTAGCTGGTACAGATCCTAATAGTCCCATTGTGCAGACTGGAGCTTGTGCAGACTGGAGCAGACTGGTAAGGAAACAAATGTAAAGGAACCCCCAGGAGAACTCCAGCCTGATCAATTCCAGTATTAGGTGCAGTATAGGCTGTGCAGCCCTACTCAATAAGCTTTGGATAGGATAGGATAGGATAGGACAGGGCTATAATAAAAGAATACAGCTTCAATCCTGAACATATTTATTAAATACTAGCGAAAACAAACCCGCATTGCAGGAGTAAAATTCCTCCCGTACACCATCCCCCACTGCACACCATCCCCCATACGCAACACCCCCCATGCACAACAGCCCCATGCGCATCATCTCCCCATGCACAATATCATCTCCCCATGCACCCCCATGTGCAATACCCCCATACAACATCCCCCCTACGCAGTGTCCCCCATGCACAACTTCCCCCATGTGCAGTGTCCCCCATGCACATTACCCCATGCACACCATCCACACCATGTGCAACACCCCCATGTGCAACACTCCATGTGCATCATCCCCCATGCACATCATTCCTCCATGTGCAAAACTCCCTATGTGCATCATCCCAATGCACATAATTCCCACATGTGCAATAACCCCGTACAACATTCCCATGCACACCATCCCCCATGCGCAATACCCTCATTATGCACACCTCGCATATGCAACACCCCATGCACAACACCCCCATACAACATCCCCCATGCGCACTGTCCCCCCAATGTGCACTGTTCCCCTATGTACAACACTCCCATGCACATCATCCCCATGTGCAATACCCCCATGCGCATCATCTCCTCATGCACAGCAGTGCAACGCCCTCGTACAACATCTTCCCATGAACACCGTCACCCCAAGCACATCATCCCCCCATGTGCACCATCGACACCTGTGTACCCTCTCTCCCAGTGCATCAGCTGAATGTTGATTAGTCAGTCTTCAGTGTTAAGTATAGGACAAAAACACGTTGCACCCCTTTTCAGCCTCTTAAGGGTTAAATTTCTCAACATCAGTTTTGGGTGGGTGTTGATGTCACAAAAGGAACACCCTCTCCTAATTTCTTGCTTCTAGGTCTGGTGGTTGGGGCAGAACATCCCTCAGTCAGGGTTTCCTCAATGTAAAGTGTAGGGTGGAAAATGTGTAGCGCCCCTTTTCATCCCCTTCCAGTTTGAATTTCTGAAAACTGGTTCTTAGTGGGTGCTTTCTTCACAGAAGGAACACTCTCCCCAAATTTCATGCTTTTAAGCCCAGCAGTTTTGGCTGGCCTTTGATGAATGAGTCAGTGAGACAGTGAGTCAGTGAGTGACTATTCGGTTTTGTATATATAGATGTCCCATTGAACTGAGTTGGACTTACTGGTAATCTTAACTCAACCTGGATGCAGATCCACTAATTCTCATGTTATATCAAGAAGCAATATTGACTCATACAGTGCAATCCTAAGCATGTCTACTCAAAAGTACCATTGTGTTCAATAGTACTTACTTCCAGTAAAGTGTGGTTAGGCTTGCACCGTCCCCCAATAATCTTACTCCCAAATCCAGAGTAACTATGGGTGCACATAAGAGACTTTACGTGCACCCATAGTTACTGCACCACCTAGTGAAAACCTATGGGAAATTCATATTGGAATCCAGAGTAAGTTGTTATACCAGAGCAAGGACTCCCCGTAGTTATTCTGGATTTTGCCCATACTAATCTAATGTAAGATTACACATTAAGTCTACATGGAAAAGATTCCGCAAACTGGCAGTTGATATGAAAGTGGGCTGGTTTAAATATAAATTGCTTCAAGGAGTTGCCATATCAAATTCAGCTCACTAGTTAACAATAACCTGACCAAATAAATATAACCAAGTACAGTAGTTCCTTATTGAAGCAATATGTTTCTAGAGCACAGTGCTGGAGGGTGTAAGCTACATGAAAGAAAGCCATATTACACTCAGCTATCCAAATAGGCAGATGGCCTCAGCATGTCTTCAGGCTTAGCCAGGTGGTATTAATCTGTGACCAAAAGAGCAGGTGGATAACAGACTGTGCAAGAATTTTCTACAAATCATGTGGAGATCCAGCAAGAGAATGAGACCTAGGGCACAATTCAGAATAACTATGAGGAGTCCTTGCTCCAGAGTAAGAACAATTTGCTCTGGATTGCAATATAATTTGCCATAGGTTTTCACTAGGTGGTGCAGTAACTACAGGTACACAGAATGTCTCTTATGTGCTCCCGTAGTTACTCTGGATTGTAGGGCAAGCTTAGGTATAAGTGTTATGGGTAAGAGAAAATAGTCCTCAGACCCAACTTTTCCTAGAATTAAATACAAGTATGATATAAGATTTCAGGAACAAAGCTTCTTGTTGGGTCCAGACAATTTAGGCTAAAATATTGTAGTTACAGCCTAACTGTAGAAGAGAGTTGACCTCTGTCATTCAATATTTCAGAGCATTTATTTTTGCTTGTTCTGCTAAACTTCCTATTCCACTGAGTGTGCAGTCCTAAGCATCTCTTGAGCTGGCCTTAAGGCACGTTTGCACTGATTTAAAAATCAAGGAGGCTGGTGCAAGGAGTCGTGCTGGCCTCCCTGTGTCAAATCCAGTCTATCAGCCAAGCTCAGCAAATAAGGTGGGACTGAGGGCATGGGGAAGGCAGGAGGTGGGAGGGAGGCATTCTTGTGTAGGGGAAGGGCATGCAGTGGGTGGGGAATGGGAAGCTTGGCCAGGACACAGCAGTTATGCAGGATCCTAGCCTATTTCTGAGCAGTCCCAGGCTGCTAAGGTTTGTGCCACCAATTGTCCCTCCCAGGGTTGGACCTCTCTAGCCTCCACTAGAACCCTTGCAACTGACAGATTATGGGATGGCTGAACCACCAGTTTGTTGAACTGGACACAGTCAAAGGAGACAAAGTCGACCTTAATGTAGACAAGCAACTTTGAAATGCTTGTGTAATCTCTTGTATAATAATCCCCACCCCAGGATATTGAGCTTTGTGGAACAAGGAGAAAATTGGGTTAGGCAGGTGCATGGGCTCTCACCTCCATCTCTCTACTTGCTTTCACTGCTCCTCTTCTGCCTGTTCCATGGATTCATAAAAGAAAAATGAGATGGGGCAAAAGAGAAAGTTTGAAGAAAGGTGCATGGAGGGCTGGATTTTCCTCATGCTCCATCCCTTGTTCCAAAGTAGAAATCATGTCTGGTGCATCACCCCATAAGAGAATGAGCAGCATTTGTTTTCCATCTTCAGCTCTAGAACATCTTGCGCCAGCCCTGGAAGCAGAATCCCTGCATTATATCAGAGAAAAGGAGAAGGGCCAATACCTATATAACCAACTTTACAGTAATGCTTTTCACATTACATTTTTTAGTTTAATAATTTACAATATAGACACATCAAAATAATTTACTGGCATTATCTATATACTATATATAAAAATGAAAAGTCACTTAACTCACTCACTGAGCAAGGGGGATATTGCTCGTAGCAGGATATTGTGCATGGGAGGTTGTTGCGCATGGGAGGGTGTTGTGCAATGGGGTATGGCGTATGGAGGTTATTGTACTCCTGAAACTCGGGTACATTTCGCTAGTTATATAATAAATGTGCAAGAATGGGTGCTATTCATCAGTGAAGTCCCTGGCCCTAACGTCTTTCTGTTTAAACACTAAACTGAACCAGGCAATTTTCCCATTTCCGCAATATACAATGCTTTTTTCTTAACTGCTCCATAATCAGAAGAGCCTCCGGTGATTTTCAGTGCCTTGCCGGAACAGTTATATCCACGACAGAATTTTCACCAGCAATCCAACATGTTTTATTCATCAACAGAAACACTAACTGTTGCACAGGAAGATGCTAAAATAAATGAATAATTTCTTTTGCAACTTGTCCACCAATCCAGCTTTTAAAATATAAGCCGCTCTAATTGAAAACTGCCTTTGGAGCCGAGTGCTGCTTCACTGTGGTCATTTAACTGTTCTAAATATAACTTGGAGGCCATTTCATATTAAAGGATCTTAACGAAAGATGCTCATTCAGTTTGATTTAATTTGTGATTTTTATTTCTGTTTAGAAAGAGATTTTCTCTATCTCCCATATGCCTTACTCTATAAATTGATTCTGTTTCAGGGTAGATAAATGGAATCTCTATTCCCAACACAGAAAAGGTAGCTTGAAAGGAGAACAAATCTCAGGGTGATTGGTGAGGATCAGCAATAATAGGTTTATCTTGGTTTAGCATCTGGAGCCCTGAGCTGTAGAGAAGTGATTCTAAGAAATCACCTCCGGGGCACCTTTCAGATGCAAATGTGGAAGAACAAGATAAAAAAGGAGAGTTTCCAATGTCACTTTTTAAAGACATCATGGTATTCTTGCAAGTCACACCTTGTGTCTTTGGTACTGCCAAAGTCCTTATCTTTGGTACTGCCAAAGAATGGTCTCCGTGGCACTGATTTATAATCTTACCAAATTCAGTAAGAAACACCATGCATTTCTAGTCTGTCCACTGCCAGTCTTCATTGTCATAGCAAGTCAGAAGCCAAGAAGATGAACATGGAGAAGAGTCAATGACAGGGCGACCATATGTCCCGGCTTTCCGGGACATGTCCTAAATTTTAGTCTTGTGTCCTGGAAAAAAGTCAATGTCCTCCTTTTCCTTTTAAGCTGGCAGCATGTAGCCTTACTGTAATTAATAAATTATATGTAATACATTTATAATAGTTTTAAATTTAATAATAAATATAGTGTTTCCATTGGACTATTTCAGTGGCGTGAAGAGGGGGGATTTGCTGCTTGGGTAACAGCCTATCCTCCATAACAATCTACCCTGGCCTTCGTGCTTCACATGCAGTGTCAGCGTCAAGCACGATACCATAGTCTTTCAAGACTGATGGATGCCACGTTTTAAGCACATAAAAGCAAAATAGAAGAGTGTTTTAGTGTTTTTTTTAATCATGTCCTACATTTTGAAGAGCCTTGTTCTCTTTTTGGGTAATATCATATGGTTACCCTGGACTAGTATACCATGTGACTTCAGCAGGACAACCTGGATTTTCAGTGCCAGCCATTGTCTATTGTTACTCCATTGTCTGGGAGTATAAAACACACACACAGGACTTGGATGCTACATAAAGGACAGTAAAGTATTAGGATTGAGATTGCTTATTTGCCTGAAGCTATTAGATTGTTGACCAATAGCATCGAGGGGAGGGGGGGTGAAGGTGACACAAGTGGGTGTGTGTGTGACACAACTACTGACAAAAATCTTTAAAATCTTGGTTAAAAGGTAAAGGTGTTCCATGCAGATTGTAATGATAGGCATCTCTGTAGGGTGAGGTGCACTTCTAAGCCAGTCAGTGCTATCCAAAGACATCTCCATGGTCATGTGGCCAGCATGACTATATGCCAAGGCACACAGAAAGCTGTTATCTTCCCACTGAGGTGGTAACTATCTACAGCACATGCATTCACATGCTTTCAAACTGCTAAACTAGCAGGAAAAATCTTGGTACTTTTGAATAATACTGTCATGATTCAATGCATATTTTTATGCAAAAGTCAATAAAACAAACCATAATGAAATACCTATTCTATCAAACATTATGAAAAAAACTAGTGAGATGGGACAATGGTTCACAATATCCTTGCCCCAGCACACCAGTAAGGGACACAATTTTCATTTTTTTTTAATTTTTAGCTATGCCACTAGCAGAACAAATAAATGGCGATCTGCTGAGGAGGAGGCAGGTTTTTTCCCAATTTTCTTTTTAGAAACATCTGGGGATGACATCACTTCTGTTTGTGACATCACTTCCAGGGCAACATTTTGAGCTTTGCACCAGGCATCATCATTAGCTACACCATTGATGGTACATCACCACACCCACACCCACCACACAGGAGGATGTCCATTCTAAGAGTGACATACTGGCCTCCCACTCTGGATAACACAAATCCTAGTGATGCCACTGGTTATGGTGCACTTAGAGAGAACTGCTATTTTAGACAGGGCGGGAGAGACAAAAGAGGGTGAGGGCGTCCACAGGTTTCAAATTACAATATACAGAAGAATCCTAATAAATGCAGTGAAAGTGACAAAGGTGTAGTTAGGAGAGCTGCAAAATATAAGAGACAAAAGAGTGTAAACAAGAAGCAAATAAACAAGCAAACATGCAGTAAAAATCCTATTTAGAACAAACTTTCTGTGTTTAAATTCTAAAACACTTATAACTCAGAGGCGTGCCTGGTTTAAAGGAGAAAGTTGGAAGGAGAAAGGGAAGAAAAGTCGCATGAAAGAAAACCAAGTACTGTGTGAGGCTTAAAGACATGGAGAGCATAGTCAGGGCACAAGGATATGTTGATGGTTCAATGTACGCAATGAATCTGAAAACAAAGATGATCAGAGAAGAAGCTGGGTCTAAATAAACCACCTTGCTCTTTTCACATAGCAAGGCAGCGTGTTCTCTGTTATAAGAATGCTGCCAACATCTCAATACCTCTAAGGGAGAGGATACAAATTGATTTTTGCTCCTGCAGAGGCACAAGCAGTTTGTTCAATACAAACAGACTTAGAGCACAATCCTAACCATGTCTACTCAGAAGTAAGCCCCATTGTGTTCAGTGGGTCTTATTCCCAGGAAAGTGTCTTTAGGATTGCAGCCAATCCCTACAATTCAGAGTAACTAAAGGAAGACATAAGAGGCACTTACTCTGGATTGCTCTATGTATTTCATATAGGTGGCAGGCACCTTAACTACGTCGGTGCAAAAGATCCTTTCATTACTCTGGATTGTAGCTTTATTCTCAGAAGTCTTGCCAGAGTGGTAAGACGAGTCCCTGCTCTAGAGGGCTGGAGGCTAATTCTTCAGGTTCTCATCCATAAGGGAAAACGGAAAGAGAAAAACACTAAAGGATTAGGAGTTGATAAAGACCATACAGTTAATAGACTGTACAAGGGAAACTCTTATTTTACCTATCCCAATCTGCTTTATTTAACCCAACTGTTTGTAAAGACCCCAGATGCATTGCTTGGGATGAAGGAGCCAAGTGAAACTGCTTTTGGAGATGACATGCCATTTTCATTTGGTAGACCTGTGGTGATCAGGGATTGGAGTACCAGCCACAGTTTTTTTTTTTCCAAATAGTGACCTTTATAAAGAAATACAGTTGAAAAAAATATATATGCTAGCAATTTTACAAGCATTTTAAATGTTGACTGACTGTTGTTTGGAGGGAAAGTTAAAAGCTATTTCTTAGAAACCCAAGTTAATCTTAATTATCTTGAAGCTATTGCTATAAGGTAATCTGTTTCAGAAGCATTAAAAATGATGGGATCTTGGTGCATACTTTAATAAGATTATTTCCAGTTGTTAATTATTTGTAGTTATAGAATTTGACACAAAGTGAGATAAGAAGCAGTTGCTCTAGGATGATAAATTTCCTAATATTCTTCATTTTCATTGGCATTCATTTATTCCAGAAAGGTATTTTACTCTTGATAATTGGGTTATTTTTGCTCATGAAAGATGGCGAAAGCTATGCTTTAACATAAATCTATGCTTTAACATAAAGCAGCCATGGAAGCTTTCTCTATCAATGCATATATTAAAATATTTCAGAAACGGAAAACACATTTTTAAAAAATGAAATCGAAATGGTTGTACTGTACTATTTGAAGAATTTCCTATTTTTTCTTATTCTAAATGTCCAGAATGATATATTTCCAAAGTTCCCTAGACTGATAAAATCATTGTTAATGAACTAGCTGGGAAAAAAAGAACAGCTATGCAGTTTACATGTTCTCATTACTGCTTTACTACAGGAAGATGTGCTAGAGAAAAAAACTGTGTTTTCTAACCTTGGTCTGGAATAGATTTGCTGGAACAAGCCAGCTCTTGTTTTACTGCTTACTTCACTCTATATGCTTCAGTTTTCCAGAGGAAAACCCCTACAGCACATTCCTATTTAAAGTCATCAGATCTTTTTGAAGTTTCAGTAGTAAATTCTACCAAAACCACCTTGCTGAGCTGACCCAAAAAGACACACAACACATCATTAGCTGTGTAGAGTATGAATGACTCTGCCATCCAGAATGCAAAGCAAACAATCCATCATAGTAAATGATTAATCTTAAAATCTAGTGAGTGAGGAATTCTTCAGAGGATCTCACAACATTTCTTTTTTAAGTGCACAGATCTTGGATCCAAGCTCCTCAATGATTTTGACCACACTACAGGGTGCAACTCCAGAATATGTCATTCATTTTTTTTTTGGTACTAACCTCAAAATACCTTACATTAAAAAAAATCATTTATTGCTGGCTACATCTCATAAGCCTAATAACACATGAAAAGCATCAAGACATTCTAAAAAGTAAGGATAGTTCAACACTGCACCAAATTACCAAGGGAGGTGATTCTTTCTTACTGAGATCTTCAAGCAGAGGCTCAACGGGCAACTTCTGGAGATACAATGGGAGGAGATACTATGGGAGGATTTCCTAATCTATGCAGAGGGTTGGACCAGATGCCCTTACGTGTCCCTTCCAACTCTATGATTGTATTGCCTCTTTGCACCCTATGCCTCTGTGTACTGTATTGTATTGATGGCAGGTAATTGCACTCTTAATATGATATGTTAGCATTACAACTATTGCTCCCAGCTTCACACACTTCCTCAATGTTTATTTTTTGTAAGCCTCCTAAGCCTTCACCTGGTCCCAAACCATAGCTTAAAGGCACGTGATGCAGCCACCTTGCTTAAGCTTACCAAATATGGAACTGTCCAGTGTCTGCCAGAAATGTGGGACAAAATGTTCTATATGTATGGTTATGTAAGCCTAGCTCTCCTATAAGTGCAAGGAAGTAATACAGTGGCAGGTGTAATATCATGCACAGGGATATTTTAGTCAGGGATCAGATATCGATGCCTGGCTCTGTCCCACCATCCAAAGTAATTCAGCCTGCAGTCTCCAGATGATTGCCAATGAACTGATACGTTTCCAAAGTGGCAGCAGTGGCACAGAGATTCCACAAGCCTCAGCATGCAATTCTACTTTTCCTTTCCAGCACACATCAAATTGGGTAGGAGGCTTTGCCTACCAGCTGCTGTGCACTCAGTGCAGCTGTTCTAGAGAGCACAGCAACCTGGAAAGTCATTGAGGTGATGATATTGCCAAACAGCTGGCCCCTTGCTCTAGAAAAGGTTGCCGATCCCTGACTTAAATCATATTGCATCCAAAGAAGAGGGTTCCAAATGCCTCAGCACAACATGTTCTATTGCCCAAGCATTGTTAGAACAATGAAAGTTCATACGGCAGTATGGGGCAGGGACTTTCTGATATTTGTCCTCCTTAAAATATGAATAACCTGAAATTTGTTTTTTTCCATCAGGACAGATCTGATTAGTGAACCCTAATATGTATTAGAGCACTGAGAGCCACTGCAATGATATGCACTGAGCTGTTTAGATGACATGCCCTCCTCATCAGAGGGCAAGAAAAACTTCAAATGCTCCTGGAAGTTGTGGAAGGACAAGACCATGAGCATGTACATTAGCATGGGAAGCTAAAATAGTGTAAAAGAGAGAATTAAAAAAAATAAATACAAGGAACAGTATACAATAACTTTTTTAAAGAGGAAGAAAGGATGACTCAGAGCACAAACAAAGCACAGGACTTCTGCAAAGAACCAATTTAAATAATAAACTCTGCCTCCAGCAATCTATCAGGCCTCTGCAGAGCATTTGTACCAAATAAGAGCTCTGCAACTATACTTTTAGCAGTGATCCAGCTGTAAGATCCACTGAGGGTATGAGACCAACATTCACATTTATTAATGCGTCTTATCTGGAGTTTTTATCCCACTTTCCCATGCCCGGAAGGATCACTGAAACATGCTCACATCATGCTGAGCACACAATAAAATAAAAAGAGGAAAAATATAATAAACCTACAATATCCTAAAACCCTGTGCAACAACTTTTAAATAGTACAAGCAACTGAAAATGTTGGTACAAAAGGCCCGCCTGCAACAAAAAACCAGATGACAAAGAACACCCAGGAGGTGATCTCCTCCTGAGCCTTTGAAGCAAGGGAGTTCCACAAATGGAGACTACAACTGAAAGGGGCATGTAACGCTCCCTACCCCAACCAACTTTAAGATGAAAAATAAATGCAGAGCAAGTTCTGAGATATTGATCACAGCAGTAAGGCAGATCAATCTGGGGAAAGACAACTTTAACTGTCCAAGACTCACTACATTCATAGAGATGGCCCTTCCATCAGACCAGGTGAGGTTGTTGCTTAAGGCAGCAGGAACAGCGAGTTGATAAATCTCTTGGTATCTCCTTACTTTCACTGCTACTGCCTCCTGCTGCAGGGAGGGGGAGAAGAAAGAGAAAAACAATCCTTTCCAAATCCTATGGAAAGGGGACAAGGATCAAGACAGTATGTGTGTTGCACTGGTGGAAAGACCTCCACTGCTTATATGGAAACCTTTCAGAGTATGGAAAGGAAGGAAACACAATACAGTTCTACTCTTCTAAAATAGTATGCTTAGTATGGCTGCAATCCTAAAGACACTTTCCTGGACTTAAGACCTATTGAACACAATGGGGCTTACTTTTGAGTAGACATGGTTAGGAGTGTGCTCTATGGCTGCAATCCTAACCATGTCTACTCTAAAGTAAGCCCCATTATATTCAATGGGTCTTACTCCCAGGAAAGTGTCTTTAGGATTGCAGCCTATGTCTCTTTGAAGGGGGTGTGAGCAAAGGAGAAGCAGCTCCCAGCTGCCTCTTTTAATTACCACTCCTTTAAAGCCTACAGATAGGCAGGATGAGACAGCATTTGGGGTGTTGCTTCAGGCACCCAGCCACCTTGGATCAACCCTGCTCACTGTGAGTCCTTGAACAAGTCCTTCTTTCTCCATTATCCATCTCTTAAGTGGAAATAAGGACAACTCATACTCCATATAGCATTGCTACAAAAATTTGTGCCATGCCCAAGACTTCATGGCACCTGAGCAATGCCATCAAGTTGTGTTCCTCCATTGGTTGGCTGTGCAGAAGCTACTGACCCCCTTAGTTTTCCTCCTTTGATTCGAGGAAGAATGGAGAGAAAAAGGAAATGCAGAGCCAGGATGATGTACTGGTTTGGGAGTTTGACTGAGCCCTGGAAGATCCTAGTTCAAAACCCTCTTTGATCATGAAGCTTCCTTGGTGACCTTGGGGCAGTCAGTCACTCTCAGCCTCACCTACCTCACAGGATTGTTGTGAGGATAGCAGGAGGGAGGAGCTAAACACTTTATAAGTTGTCTTGGGCATTTGTGTTGGCATGGGAAATGCAGAGTAAACATGTGCAAGAATTAAATGCAATCAGACATACTGGTTTAATCAGTTTCTACTGATGACGATTAGCATTTAACTATTTGGCTGGGTTGACAAATGTTGAGAGAGTGAGATTGATCCCAGCAAGTGAGTAGATACATGTTGTAGCACATGTTGCAGATACATCCACCAAGTGTATTCTCCTTCAGGAGAAGAAATGTGCTTCCTATATTTTGGGTTACCTCATTTTTATCTGAATTCAATCTGATCCAGCTTTCTTAAGCCTTGTTTGCCACAGCATGTTTGGAAATCGGATAGTTTGGGCAAGCTGCCAGCCCACAACTGTCAACTTGAATCAAAGGTCTACTTGTTCATACTTGCCTGCTCAAGTGAAGGGTGAGGTCGATCTTATGACCTCTGCAACTTTTCAGGCTATGGCAGTATATGAGGTGGTGAGGGTTAGGCTTGAATTTTCACTTGAGACATCCAGTTATGGCAGCCTGGATAGGATTGATGCCCTTTTCTCCCGTTGTTCATACACATACATTGCTAGGAACTAGTAGAGATGTAGAGAAGGAATATAGCTTAGTGATCAAGCACATGCTTTGCAGGCAAAAAAACTTAGGATCAATTCTTGGAATCTGCAGTTATCTGCCTAAAACCTTTGAAAGTCTCTGCCTACCCTAATAACTAAAATTAATCTCTTCCTAATACAATAGCTTCCTGTCACCCAGTTCTCATCAAGGTTTGTGAACATTCTGAGCCTATCAGGGCAGAATCTGAATTCCCATCTACTTTAACTGGAACTACGGGTTACTCCTGTATTTTTATTTGTCAGAGTACTTGTCAAAGAACAAAGTATTAGGGGGAATCCTTCTTGATGCACTCCCTTTTAATACATTGGAATCAGATGCTGGGAGTGGTATTAGTTGCTGCCTCTTGGGCGGTGCTGGGTGGTTTCATCAGGGTTAGCAAAATATGATAGATGTCCAACTGGCCCTTTGGTGTTGGTTTCTTTGTCTTCTCCACTCTCCATGAGTTGGTTATCACTCCTATGCTTGGCGGAGCCTGTGGGAGTCTCCTCCACTGATCTCCTTTCTTGGCATTGGTGCTCGCCCCATCAGATACACTGCTTGCCATGCAGAATCCTGTGCCTCCATCAGGCGCATTACTTCATTTAATGTCACTTCATGGCACAGTACCCAGTTCTTAGCAGGGGTTGGCAACACTACCAAGAAGTTGCTCCACCATGATTATTTCTGTTTTGATCTTAGCAGTCTGCACTGTGAGTTTAAACTACCTTAGGCAGTTGGCTCTGATCCAGTTCACCAAAAAATGAGGGCTTGACCCCTTGGGGAGCTCCACCTCACAAAACCTGAGAAGGTACAAGTGGGGAATCTGAGTATTTGGGTGGCAGGTGGTATTCATGGCTTATGATGTCAGTTGCCCCAAGAACATAGAGATTAGCTCCACCACTGCCACTGTTTTGGTTCTGCTCTAAGGAGGGAAGGGGACATTAAAGGGAGCGTTTTCAATCTTGGGGTCAACAAACTCAAGACAGAAGAGACCAGGCACAGGTAAGTTAACTTATTTATTGCTTTATTTACAGTGAATAACAACATTCTGAGAATAGGGTGAAGTGGTTCTGTCCTAGGAGTACTTTAAAGCATAATCCTGGGCACTTCTCCATCTTTCTGCACCAGACCCCCAACTCCAACTGCTGCCAACTGGCTGCCCTGTCTCGTCTAACTGCCATTCAAACTGCTTTACCCCAACTGCCACACCACCACACAAAACTCTCCATTCATAGAATGGTTTCCTGTCTTCTCTGAGTGCTGTGACCTTCTGGTATAGTGTTGGTGGGCAGATTTTGCCTCATAGGACCAAGATCAAAAGTGTGTAGGTCTGATCTCAGTACCTTTGGGTCTTCTCCGCCACACCATTTCATAAAAATTAAAAATAATCACTTTTTCAGGGACCTTGAAAATGGCTGTCATGTAATCAAAAGAGTTCTACCACAATAAACTCTATATCTGAAGGCTAAACCCTTGTTAAGTACTTTAGAGGGGGGAAAAGCACCTCCAGAAGCAGCCTTTGTCTGCAAATAAAACATAAATTAGTAGTGATAGATAGAATTGAAGGAGCTGCACAGTCTATTTCATTTACTGTTCAGAAGCAATCAAATGATTATTTTCTTTCTTAAGCCAAAGGCAATATTTTTTTAATCTTGAAAAGGTAAATCAGAAGTGTAGTCAGGACAATGACATCAAACTCTTTAATTATGAGGGCTACCGCTGTCAGTAAGGCCATTCATTAACTGGAACACCAGGATAACTGAGCTCATTGCTTCTCATATATTCTTCCCAGGTATTGATGGTCTTCTAGGTTTTATACAACATCAGCTGACAAATTTTAACATAACACACTTAGTATTAGGTATATAATATAAACATATTAGGGTTTTATTTACTGAGATTGCCACCTATCCAAAGACATAATGTCACTGTATTTTTTAAAAACAAATCTCTCAGCCATAGTAAATTAAAATGATGAGACTGGTTTGAAAATCATGAGATATTAATCACTGTGGAGGTTCCAGGGCATCTCTGGAGATTTTTTGGGAAATGTCCAAAAAAGTGACATTAAGGCTACAATCCTAAAGACACTTTCCTGGGAGTAAGACCCATTGAACACTATAGGACTTACTTTTGGGTAGACATGGTTAGGATTGTGCTCATAATTTGGTTCCTGGACCACTTAAAAGGATGAGGTGGAATGCCCAGGTGACTATAAATCAATCAAGCTGAGCTCTGGCATTATTAAACTACTGTTATTTAAGGTCAAGCTCAAGGATGCTGTCATGGCTTTATCAATGTATCTGTATGTGATCAAGTTCTACCTCTCTACCTAGAATAAAGGTATAATGATATTCATTCATCGGTCCCACCTTGGTGGGAAGGTAACATCCTGGCAAGAGGCTGCTGCAACAAGCTGGCCAGATTTCCCTATGTCATGTCAATCATGGTTTGGATGGCTCCAATCTAGAACAAGCAGACTCCGCCACAGCATAGGATAAATGCTGAAGAAGTCATTCATTCATTCATTCATTCATTCATTCATTCTAAATTGAATTTGTTGTCCAAGATGTCGCAGTATTCTCTCCCTATGAGCTTGTCCTGATTCTCCTGGGTCTTTACACTACAGCCTAAATTTTCTCAGATTTGCTATGCAAATGGGAAGAAACTTGCAAGGAGGTCTCCTTCTGTCTTGCTTTGTCCCTATGCAGGGAGAGGATTTATTGTTTTTGGCCCCAAGGCAAGGGGCCAAGGAGAGAGGACACAGGCCCTGGAGCACCCCATCCCTAAACATCGTACTAATGTGAAGGTTCTGACAAAATCAGTGGGCTATACTTCCTATCGGGGAGATATACTTCAAATACACAGTAGCTGAATTACATTATCTTTAGGTTGTCTTCTTGCAAGGAGAACAATTCCTGCTTTGGTAAATAACTGTGCTTAAAAAAAAATTTTTCCTTCTCTCTCAAAAACATTTTAGATGGATCACAAATATTTTCAGACTTGAAACATGAAATTATGCCCTGAATATTTATAGCACATTTACCATCTTAGTGCTCGAGGAAGATACCACATAAATGTAAAATGCAAGTGGGATAAATCAAGACCACACTTATCTTGGATCATAAAGCCGTAACTCCTGCTGAACTCAGTGAGATTTTCTTCTGGTAGATAGATTTAGAAATATGTAAACCTGTACAAGATCAGGGTACTGGTTTAATCTGGTAAGATTTACATTGCCTTCTTCTTGATTTAGGATGGCTCAGTGACACTGCTTTAGAAAAATGTCTGCATTAGAAACAGTTTGCCCTTCACTCTCTACCAACCAGAAAATCACCCTCGGAGGGAGTGTGAAATTGCCATCAAAATGGTTTAGGAATTAAATAGTGCAGTAATAAACACTGCAAAATAAAACCAGAGTATGTTTCACAAAACAAAAGCGGAGCAGAACCAAGTGCAATAGACTATAACATTTCATTTAGTGTTGTAATTTTTTTTAGATATTATTCACTGGAGCTAACAAAATGACTGCATTGTTTATATTTAATGTATTATTGACATTTATTTATCATCCTTATCATAAGCATGAACTGACCAACAGGGAACCCTAATCACAAAAGAGAAGACCTCTTCAAATATAGGACATCCAAGAAAAATGGCAGACATGATAAAATAAAAGCTACTACCACTCATGTGTGTTGATTTTATGTAGTTAGTTTAAATTTATTATTTAAAACTATTACAGGTATCCCCTGCTTTTTGATTATTCATCTTCTGATGATCCGCTCTTTATGTTATAGCAGGAATTTGAAAGATGAAAAGGACATTTGCAATTTGTTAGCTAAAGAAAACACGGGAAGCAACATTTGTTAACCAAAAAATCAGTTTCTATTTTTCAACCATTTCCACTTTTCACCACAACTCCAGTCCCTAACCCATCAGATAAGCAAGGGACACCTGTACATATAATTTATTAATTGTCAGAAGGCTATGCATTGCTGCTCACAGGGAAAAGGAGGACATTTCAATTCTTTTCCAGGGCATTAGGCTAAAAAGAGGGCATTTCCTGGCAAGAAGAGAACACATGGTCACTTGGTACCATGGGAAGATTTCATAACCCTTACCTGGCAACAATTGTTTGTAGTTCAAAAAGATCAGTATGGTCTCACTTTGCAACAGGAGTAGTACCAGAGGTCAGGCATATGCAAATGTGCACTAGAGGAGAGTCCATAGTCCCAAAGGGCCACACCACCACAATGGACAATCCCAAAATCCAGAGTTGCACTATCAGTATAGATTTTATTAACCTTACAAACAAGTCACACAGAATAAAGAAAATATTGTCACAGCACAATTCTTATTTTTTGGACTCACTTCCAATGGCTTTCTGCATGCAGAAAAGCCCCGGGAGCAAGTTGATTGGCCAGTGACAGAGAGCCATTTTACAACACCAGAAGTAACTTTACTCTAGTATGGTGTTCCCTGCCACTCCCTGCCCAACAGCTCAGTCCTGCATAGGGTTGGGTTGTTAATCACATTGCAGAAGTTCAAAGGGGGACAGATGTGTGGGCAACCAAACGTGCAAGCACTATAAGGAAAAACCCACAATATGTTTACACATTTGTAAATGATCAATGCACCTCCAGAAGGCTCAAAAGTACTCATTTCAACAGCCACTTCCTTCCAATGTCCTCCTTCCTGAAAGCCAAGTACCTGTACTTCTCTTTCAAGCAGAGAAAGAGTTCCAATGTCCCCAACTTAAGACAGCATCATTCCCCACTAAGGATTGGAACTACTGGTCTTAGAATTCCTGGCAGGATATTAATACTATTTATCTCAGTGCTGCCAGGAAGAAAACCTTGAAAAACACCATGTAAGCCTGGGCCTCAAGAGAGTTTACTTTGTTCAGTCAATTCAACCATATCAAGACACATGGGCCTCAAGAATCAAGACTCCCTAAACAGCAGATCCCAATACTGTATAGAATTTTATAGGGAGAACATTTTAAAGGGTCTTGAATTGTCACATGACACAATCATAAGAAATTTTCCAGCTCCAGGATAAGGACAATGCAAATCCTAGGTAAGAGAACAAACATTGCCTTACCTTGAGGAGGCCTCTGTGACTGCCACTCACCTGCAGGCAACAGCACATGGTATGGCAATAATGAGTGCTGGAAATTGGTTAGGTGACCAGGTGACCATATAGAATGCAGGACAAAGTGCCTCGACCTACTTGCATAGAAGAGGGAATTGAAGCAGATTTAGTTCAGTATAGAAGGGTAGTATCACCTGCCTTCTATGCAATGTTTAAAGGTAGAGGCGTTATGTCCTCTATATGGTAACCCTGGCCCACATTTGAGGGAGTTTGGGTTGTTAAGCCTTCATTCTGTTCTTAATCCTTTCATCTTAATCATGTAAGGGCTGGTTCTAATAAGTCTATTAAGACATCTTGTGTGCCAAAATCATAAGCATGGATTCTCAGCCCATGTCCTGACCATCTCCACCCAAAAATCAATGACAGTGAGAAATAGAATCAAAATGCAGTTTCTTTAAAAGGCAAAAAGATGTGCTTCTCTAAAAGCTGCCACTTCTATCACGTCATTTTTCTTTCTCATTGCAAGAACTAAAATTGTTACTGCTCAAGGGAGGGGGAAAAACCCTATAGGGCTCTACAAATCACTGGGAAAAAAACCCAGTGATTAGATAAAGACAATTTATGTTATTGATGGCTCCTTTGACCTGTAAGGAACTTTAAATGAAGGACAATTTCAATTATTCCACCTTTCAACACTCAAGCAGTGCCAGCTTCTTTTTAAAAAACCTTAAACAGTGCCTGTAAAATATAGCACCGCAAGTGACGTTTAGAACCCACAAGTGCTGCTGGTTGGGTCAGAAATCATTAATCTTCATGACTGACAATCTTCCAGATCTTAGCAATATACATTCTCCCTGAGGAGAGAGAGGAAGAAAAAAGCAAGTGGGGTGGCCAAGTGACCTTGACATGTTGAGAGTCACTGTAGGAAGTTGCAAGGCAGCCTTGCATGAATGCACTGCTGGGATTCTGGTGATGTTATTAAAGCCAGACAACAGCAATAATATCGCCAGAGGCACTTATATTAGAATAAAGCTTGGTGACAGAAGAGAAACTGGAACGAACAGAATCAAGGCTGGGTGTTGAGGAAGAGAGAGGGATGAGCAGAGAATCTGAAAACAGTCCTTGCTGCAGAAACACAACCTTGCCATTGCAATTGGGCCTCTAAGATACATTTTATCAGGGAGTACAAATTTTCTTTGGGGCAAAAGTGAAGGGGAGGGTGGTAATGAGGTGGGCAGAATGGATGTGGGGAGGGTAAAACAGGGAGGGTGGCAATAGACAGAGTAGTCTTTGGAGTTCTTGCATATGGCCTGGTAAATATGGCTTATAGCAGTAGCCATCACTGCACACCCATGTGGGCTGCGAATCCATGTGAGATAGGAAAATGTAAGTTTCCAGGAATTATCTGGGCTCCTTTCCTTTGGCTCCTGAGCCCCTTTTTTCAACCTTGGACTCAGGTACAAATTACTCTCTTTACCTTCTCTCATGTGCTGAACTGATCAATGCAGTTTATCATGTTAGGATTGTCATGAGCAAGTAGGGTTGCCATATGCCACCAGGTTGCCATATGCCTGGTAGTGGGTCTCCAAGGTTTCAGGAAGCCAGAATACGTGAAATCCTTTAACTGTGTATCCAGGGTTGAAATGTAGGTGTACAAAGCATGTGTTCTACCACCAGGGCCTCTGAGATAGGGTTGCCATATGTCCCAGAAAACCAGGACTGTCCTGGTTTGGGGGATTTGCATCTACATACTGGCAAATTGACAGGAAGTCCTGTCCCAGTTTTGCAGAAGAGAATTATGGCAACCCTATGTGCTAGGAGAGTAAAGCTGCATCCACCGAAAATTCCTCTCTCTTTCCTTTAATTAAATTTGTTGGATTGGTATTTATCCAGATTTTGGTTTTTTAATTTTTTTACAATAAACTTGAGTTCCATCAGCAGAGCCAGATGTGAAGTACAGTGGCGCCTCACGTAAAGAACGCCTCATGTAAAGTATGTTTCACGTAACGAACAAAAATTTCTCTAGGATTCTGCTTCACGTAACAAACTGTGCTTCACGTAAAGAACACATTCGTTGGCAGTTGGGGCAGATGCGCTGGCCAGCAGCCCTTATAAAAAGCATCAGGGCTGCCTAGTGCACCTGCCCATAGTGAAAGCAACACTTCCATGCTGTTCCTCCTGTGGCTGGGTGTCCACTGGGCTGAGGGAGAGAACAGCAGTGGAGAAGAAGGAAGCAGCTCAGGGCTAGCCAGAAGGGAGCAGGGGAGAGAGAGGCTCAGAAGGAAGAGAAGGAGAAAGTGGGGAGAGACTTTGAAGGTGTCTTGGACTGCAGCCTCCTAACCATGTCCACCCAGAAGTAAGCCCCATTGTGTTAAATGGGTCTTACTCCCAGGAAAGTGTCTTTAGGACTGCAGCCTAAGTAGACTTCATAAGATCATGCACATTGAATGCATGTTTTGAATTCAATCCCAGTGTTCTGTCATCATTTTTACATCCAGTTAATATTTTTATATGAATATTTTTGAGGTTCTGGAACCAATCGTCTGAGTTTCCATTATATCCCATGGGAAAATCCGCTTCACATAAAGAACGTTTCACGTAACAAACATGCCTCCAGAACGAATTAAATTTGTTACGTGAGGCATCACTGTAGTAATTCAGGAAGAAGAGGCAACTGCACTGCATAAACCAGATACTGGGATCACCATCTTAAGTAAATATAAATATGCATCTTGGGTTGCAATCCGATACCACAGTTAGGCTGGCACAAACCCTGTTCTGGCCTGGGGTTGTTGTAAAAGTGCCGTAAGACACTTTTCTGTGCCACTTTTCTGTGCCATTTCTGTGCCACTCCTCAGGGAGCTAGGCTAGTGCACAGGCATTACCACACCACCTTTGAAATGGACTGTGGGTGAGTGTGCTGGCCAAAATTGGTTAGGATTGTGGCCTGTATTTCTGAAGATCAGAAATTCTAAGAGTTCATAACTGGCCAATAGACCTGTGCAAAAACCTGATCAATGGCAACCAATATTGATATTTTACAGTGACAAACACTGAGACTGAACCTAAGTGATCAGTTCAACATCAGATATCAACATCTCTATTAAGCATAAAGTCCCATTGTATAATTAGGAAACACCAAGGCTGTGCAAATCACTCATAGATCAGGCAAGTAAGTGTGCACTGAACTTTAGCCTCTTTGTTGTTGCTGTTGTCAAACCAATTACAGAAACCTTGCTAATCTATTGCAAATTATTAGCGGTTCAACAGGAGATCGTGATCAGCCTTCTGCCTGTTCCTATTGCATTTGCTCACCCAAATCTGAGAATGAAGTCACTTTTTTATTTTAAATGCTGCAAGGAAGGCTTTTTTAAGTTTGTTCATAATATTCCTGAACGGTGTCAGAGGAACGAAGCATAAACATTTTCCCCTTGAAATGAATGTGAGATTGTGCGCCCTCCCTCCTCTGATCTGCTGTATAAACTCCTCAAACCCAGCATAAAATTGTCATGAGTATAACATCTCGGGATCTTTCAAGCGTGAGCAAACAATAGAATACGAGAAGCACTTGAATTTCAAAGCTAAAAATCTGTGCTCACGACTTTAGCTGGAAAGGGAGGGTAAAGAGGAAGACAGGGAGAAGCTATTGTTGTGCTTTAAGCATAAGTGCAAGGTTTGTAAAAAAAGGAAGCCTGATTTACCAGGATGTTATTTGTCAAGCAAACATGCTATTGGAAAGGCACCAAAGTTTATTCAGAGGGATGTTTTCAAGCATTTTTTGCTGTGTCTGATCTCCATGGAACACATATGCAGAGGTAATAGCCTAGTCAAGCCCAACGTATTTGGTTGTCTGTCCTACTTTTGAGGCCTGCACTCAAAATACTGTGTAGTTTTATAGGGATATGTACATATGGTATGTGGCTAGCTGCATTACATTGACAGCACAATCATAACCCCTGGCTAGGCCAACACAAATGCTGTAATGGCCTGAGAATGTCACAGAAGTGGCTCTGCACTACTCGTGGGCAGGGGGAGTTAGGCCAGTGCACAAACATTTGCCGGCCTCCCCATGCCACTGCAGGAATGGGGATATTGCCTAAATTGGTTAGGATTGTGCCCTCAGTCAGTCAATCAATCAGTTGATCTCTAGTCTATTCTTCCTCATTAAAAATCAGCCACAAGAGGATTAATCAGAACAATGGTGTGTGCAAAGATGGAATTTTACCCCTTCTCCTGAGACTACAATCTTTATGAAAATTCACCTGTCAAAGGTAGTGTACTTTATTCCAAAAGGAAAAAAGTGCTGTTGGCATTAATACCTGTTCTCTAATAAGCTTAATAGCAGCACTGTGGAGCAGTTTTTGTCAGGAGCATAACATCAGTGGAAAGTTCAGCCCTTCCCCAACTGCAGTTTCAATCTGGACCAAACTCTGCATAATTATTCTTTAAGACAACAGTACCAATGAATACTCTACAATCCAGAGTAACTACGGGAAGACGTAAGAGGCACTTACTCTGGATTGCTCTATGCATTTCCCATAGGTTTCCCATAGGTGGCACCATAACTACATCAGTGTAAAAGGTCCTGCAGTTATTCTGGATTGTAGCCTAAAGTGTTACTTATAGTTTGATCTTGTGGATTTCAGCAGGACTGGTGGCTGTCAATGAAAGTGTTTAGCCAGTGGAAGAGCTAGGGGGTACAGTTGCACTTGGCTACAACCTTTAGGAGGTTGACTCTAGATGAGATTGACTCCAGTAGTAAAAACTGTGAAAAACATGGTCTGTATGAACGTTATGTATCGTTGGAAAGGTAATCTAATGCAGGATGCAATGAAACAAACTGCACTGGAATATCTTTATTCTGTCAAAAGATATGGCCAATTAACTAGAAAATGAAAACAAAAAAAGCATATGGAACAAAAAGTGGATTATTTAACTCAAATGTTACCATGATAGTTATTGCTCTGAGAGCCAATGAAACGCTATTCTGCTATTGTATGGAAGAAGATGATGGATGAAGATGTTAATATGAATCTTCTCTCAGTTCCATATACATACTGTATATCATACTTACTGAGTGTTCAGGCACTTCTAAGTGGTGCTCCTCTTCTATTTAGCAGGGAAAGAATAACCATACCTCTTTGCCTCAGCACAGTTTCCCTAATCAGTAAGGGATACAAATTTCAATGTTTTTAACATAATTAAATTTGATTTTGTTGTTGCAGGGGAAATAAATTTTAGTACCCCAGAATGATATCACTTCCAGCTGTGACATCACTTCCGGGACAACATTTTGAGCTTTGCACCAGGATACATTATCATTAGCTACACCACTGTGTTTAGCACATATGTAACTATTTTTCAGTGAAATCAGTGACACAAAAAATATTTGTAATTGTATTGTCCACATTGTCTAAAAGTGTCCTAAAACCGCACCCAGATTCATTCATTCATTCATTCATTCATTCATTCATTTTCTTTCTTTCTTTCTTTCTTTCTTTCTTTCTTTCTTTCTTTCTTTCTTTCTTTCTTTCTTTCTTTCCTTTCCTTTCCTTTCCTTTCCTCTTCCTTCCTTCCTTCCTTCCTTCCTTCCTTCCTTCCTTCCTTCCTTGTTCGAATATATAATATCCAAAAACACAAGCATATCCCTGCATGAGTAAGCTGAACTTCCATCTGAAGCACATACATGTGACTGCAGCCAATATGGATATGAGATCAGCAGCAATGGCCACTGCAGCAAAAGCCACCCAAAAGCATTTTTTTAAATCTATATATATATAAAAGGCATCTTCATCATCCTCACTGACTCATCAACACCCAGCCAAAACCGCTGGGCCTATAAGCGTGAAATTTGATGAGGGTGTTCCTTCCATGATGGAAGGATCCACTAAGAACCAGTTTTTGGAAATTTCAGCCAGAAGGGGGTGAAAAGGGGCGCAATGCGTTTTATAAAACTAATCTTCATCGTCATTACTGACTCATCAACGCCCTGCCAAAACCGCTAGCCCTAGAAGTGTGAAAAGTTGCGCATGGAGGAAATTTCGCATGGGGAAAGTTGAGCATGGGGGAAGTTGCGCATGGGGGAAGTTGAGCATGGGGGGTTGTTATGCCTGGGGGAAAGTTATCCATGGGGGGTTGATGCATATGGGAGGATGGCATACGGGGGAATTTTACTCCCGCAACGTGGGTATGCCTTTCGCTAGTTCAGAATAAGGGAACATTTGTTCCCTTGCCTCAGACGGAGACTGGCCTACCACATTTTCCATTGATAAGCCTTTGTCTACCTAAACAAAGTTAAGAACTTTATAATCTCATTATTTTCAGGGAGAAAGTTAAGGACATTCATGAACTTCTTCCACTGAATTCATTAGGACTTGAAAGTACGTACCTAGCTTGGCAGGATTGTGCCTTTAGTTTTTATGGTATAGAAATGTAAATGATATTTTGCATGATAATTGCTCTAAAAAAAGAAGAGGTCACTTCAGTACTTGCAATTTCTTTTTTCCTGAACTTTGTATTAGCTTTTGAAAACAGAGATTCCCATTTTAATGTACATTTTAAATTAATATTATTGTCTTTGTTTTTTATTTTTATTTTTTTGGTTCTGTAACATTAGCTGGGTGAATTGTGTTTTGTAATGAAGAGGAAATAATTGGTGTTGTACTTAACTGCAAACTTGGAAAAAAGCCATTGGTGCAAAACATGAAATTTAACTTGGTTGCATCTTGTAATGGGTCCATTTTGCAATTTTTTCCTCCTTGTTATTAAGGGAGTTAATTGGAGGACTCTTTTTTTGCAGTGCTTCGCTGATTTTGTATCAAATGTGCTAACTTTACAAGCATGTTAATGTTAAGGTTTCTTTACTCTTACTGTTGGTGCTCCAAAATTTGTTTCGTTGAATGCATATCTCATGGCTATTTTCCTTTGAAAACATAAGCAAAATTTTGCATGAAGAATGGTGAATTCTTGGAGTGGCATGGCTTCATTTCCTTGAAATATTTTTCCAAGATCCATTTGTCACTTTGTTGACCATTAGTAAGGTATGAACAACCATAACACAGGATGCCTTTGACCTGCAGAGATTGTGTTACTGGTTATATAAAGTAATATATATAAAGGCACATATTGTCCATGAGTGCCTTGGGTGCTCTTTGAGGAGAAAGGAGGAGTACAAATCAAATCAAATAATCAATCAATCAATGAGATCTGATTCTTAATTATTGTGGAGGGGTTTACTTCCCATTACCTCCTGGTAATTGTCCATTGGATCATGGCTTGCCAGGTGAGCCTCATAGAGCCATAACCTCCCATCCTCAATGCCTTTAAGAAGGGATGGACAAATTCCTAAACGAAAGGACCATCACAGGTTACAAGCCATGATGGGTGTGTGTGCGCATAGATGTAGGCAGCCTCAAAATGCCAGATGCAAGGAAGGGCAATTGGATGCAGGTCTCTTGTTGTCTTGTGTGCTCCCTGAGATATCTGATGGGCCACTGTGAAATATGGGAAGCTGGACTAGATGGTCCTTTGCCTTGATCCAGTGAAGGTTCTTCCCATGTTCTTATGTGAGGATGGGGAACAGACTTGGCAGCAGAGATCCTCACTGCTTCAATTGTTGATTGTTGGGTGGAATTGGGCCTCCATCATGTGCTCACCTTGGAGTCATCCAAGCTTGCTAGGAAGTGGAGGAACCTGATGCAACCCTATAGACAATTGTCTTTGAAGTGGGTTGTATCTTAAAATCCAATCCTAACTAAAGGCTGCTTGCTGTGCAGTGCCAGCACAGGCTTTGTTGCATCTGTGTATGGATACAGGAGGGGATAGGTGAATAACCATTTCATTACCTTAATCTAGCCTCATATGGACCTCTAGGGACATGGACCAGCTCTGCAGCTGGTGCAAGACTGAGAAGATGCAAGGATGCATGTCAGGGCCAAAACGGAGTGAAGGATATTGGTGGAACTGGCAAAGGTAACTAGTGGGAGCAGTAGCTGGGTCTGACAAAGAACCTCTAACATCATTGCCCCTAGGGGAAGAGATTAAAATATAATTGTTTGAAGCCAGGTATAGGGTTTCCCCTAAGAGTTCAGAACGGAAGAACCCTATTGCGTCTGATTAGGGGGCTGTGGTAAGTGTGACAACTCTTATCATACCTCATAGCATAAGACTGAGTCTGTGAATCCAGAAGATAAGGCTCTTAAAGGAAAATGGTATTTGCAGTGGTGGGATCTGAAGTTGCCCATTAGCTGCCTAAAGCAATGAGCTGAAAGGTTTTAATGCAACCGTCTTTATGTGCCTCAAAAGAGTACAGCCTGGGAACTGTCCTCTGTAAAAAAGTGAAGACTCCCAGGCTGAATGCATTTGTTTAAGTACATGCTTGCCTACAGCTGACAGGATTCTGTTCAATTCATTATCTGCGCACTTGCTCCCTAACCTCAGTTATTTCTTTGAAAACTTGCAGCAAAATCACTCTTAAGGACAATATTATATTCAGACGTCTACTGAGAATGAGAAGAGTAAACACAGACTCCCTTAAGGTTAAGCAAGACTCTTTGTTTTTTAATATTGTGTTACAAAATTACTATATCTTTCTGCCTAGGAAAAACACCATCTGCCTCCCTTTTATTTTACCATTTTATGCAAGCAGGAGAGCATGTTTCTTGCCTGGCTGCAGTCTCAAGACCCCTTTGTTAATGGCTCTTGACAGTTGCTTCAGTCTATGCCTGCAAAAGGAGCTGAAACCTGGTGTTTTATCATTTTTGAAACCTGGCTCTATAAAAATGGTATACGAAACAAATCCTACAATTCAGAGTAACTACGGGAGCACATAAAAGACATTACACGTACTCATAGTAATTGCACCACCTAGTGAAAACCTATGGGAAATTCATATTGCAATCCAGAGCAAATTGTTCTTACACTGGAGCAAGGACTCCCTGTTGTTACTCTGGATTGCGCCCTTAGGCTACAATCCTTTATACAGTTTCTAGGGAGTAAGCCCCACTGAATCAAATGGAACTTGCTTCTGAGGAGAACTGCCACGGATTGTGCTGAAATCTGGTAAAGGGTAAAGTTTTCAGCGTTGGTGCTCCTGGGTCAGTGCTAACTTCAGTTCTCATAAAAGTGCCATAAAGCACTTAGGTGCTGGTGCTGAGTTACCCTACAATCCAGAGTAACTATGGGAGCACGTAAGACACATTATGTATACCCGTAGTTACTGCACCACCAGGTGAAAAGCTATAGAAAATTCATATTGCAATCCAGAGCAAATTGTTCTTACACTGCAGCAAGGACTCCCCATAGTTACTCTGGATTGCACCCTTAGTCAGTGTTCGTAATTCAGTGGTGGGAAGATGATGCTTCAGGTAGCCAGTGATGTCTCTGCTGGCTCATGAAGACATGTTTCAAGGCAGGGAGAGGAATGGGGGAATATCGTGATGGTGGAACTGAGTGAGGAAAGGGACAATTAGGCCCAGGATGGGGATAGGGATGGCAGAAGACTGCTGCTATAATCCACTGAGCCAAGAAACTTCAAGTCTCCTCAGTTCTGTGCCAACTCAATTGTGAGAACAGATCCAACAGTTTGAGGCTGCAGCATCATTAACCCAGGTAAGAGAACAAATGCTTACCCTGAGAAGTCTCCAGCCCCATAACTGGAGCCCCAAACCATCACAGGTTACAAGCCATGGGGGATGTGTGTAGATGTGGACAACCTCAAAATGCCAGATGCGGGGGGCACCTGCTTGTAGGTGTCACATGCGCTCCCTGAGGCATCTTGTGGGCTGCTGTGTCATACAGGAAGCTGGATTAGATGGGCCCGTGGCCTGATCCAGAGGAGGCTCTTCTTATGTTCTTATGACACAACAACAGCCATTTCATTTCCACTGTGCTCTGGAAACCAGGGCACCATTGGATTGGACTGTAAATGGTTGCACTGCTGGACAAGAGGACCTTCATAGCCAGGTCATCATTTTTAATTTAACAGTAATATTTTTTATTATTATTCCAATTGTTCATTTGTCTCAATGTGTGCCAAATTTCTTGTGAGTTCACTGCTTCGCTCCATTCTACCACCTCTAAACAATTCCACGTAGTAAATGAATGTTTTAGATCAGAAATAGATGGATCATTTGTTTTGGTTTGGTGTATGTTGATGTTTTCTGTTCTAATCTGCCAATTTGACATTATTCAATTGATTAGAGTCTATATATGCACTATTTATGCATTGACTGGGTTTTCTAAAAATGCATTTCCAATTTGTTTGTTTTATTTTTTTTAAACCTGCTTTCAGACAAAGTGTTTGACTGGGATGAATAATGCATTGTGGTGTCTGTTATTAATGCTGATAAGGATCATTTATAAGAATGTCTGAGTCCTCTGTGCTGATGCTGCTTTGGAAATGAGAATATAATCTTTTCTAGGTTCCACTGCATGTTATGTGTGTGTGTCAGGGGAAGAAAGAGTTTCATATCTAGTGACTGGTGTGCAATTCCGCGGGAAGGAGTATATTGCCAGTGTCTGTTCTGCTTGACTAGCGGCAGGATGATACAACTTCAAGAGCACAAACCTCTTCTTCCATGTACATGCAAAAGTGTGAAGCGGACATAGTCAGACTGCTGGGCTACCAATTTATTTATTTGATTATTTGGTAAGGATCCCACTTTCAGACAAGCATCACCTCCCAGTGTGGCTCACATCAATAAAAAAATTGAGACACAGGCTCTGCCCTCAGGCTTACAAAGTAAAAAAGGCAAGACACATAAAGGGAATAGAGTAGGGAACAGTTAAAAGAAGATTAGTGAGAAGGCTAGGACAGCTTTGTGAGCTTTATGTAAACAGGCCGTTTTATGTCCATGTGGAACTCATCTGAACTTGTTGGTGTTTTTGCTCAAATACATAGAAGTAGTAGAGCTGCTTTGACTACCAGTGGGTATCCAAGATCTCAGGAAGCCAGAATACTTGAAATCCTTTAACTGTGTATACAGGGTTGAAATGTAGGTGTACAAACCATGTGCTCTGCTGCCAGGGCCTCTGAGATAGGGTTGCCATATGTCCCAGAAAACCAGGACTGTCCTGGTTTGGGGGGGGGGGGTTTGCATTCACATACTGGCAGGTTTGACAGGGGGTCCTATCCTGATTTTGTGGAAGAGAATTATGGCAATCCTACTCTGAGAAGAATTTTATCAGGGGCACAAAGTTACTTTTGGGTCCCTTTCCTTCTCCACTGGATCATAATTTCATATACTGTGCAGCAATCATTGGATCATAAGCAGGCATCCATTAGTCTTGAAAGACTATGGTATCATGCTCAGCACTGCATACGCTGCATGCGAAGCACAAAGGCCTGGGTTAGATTGATATGGAGGATAAGCTGTTACCCAAGCAGCAAATCCCCCCTCTCCATGCCACTGAAATAGTCCAATGGAAAGGCAGAGCCCATACGATTGGTTCCATCTGCATCGCAGAGCTGGGCTAAGGACAGGAGCTCACCCTGTCTTGTGGGGACCAACCCGGGTCTCGAACCCTGGCCTGCTGGTTAACAGGCAGTGTCTTAAACACTTGCACCACCCACAGTCATTGGATCATAATTTTTATACATTTCAACATATAAAACCATTCAGGCTTATACAAAGTGTGCATGCTAGTATTCACACAATATAAGCAAATATTTGCTGAAATCCCAGGAAATCTCTAGTTCCCCTTCTTTGGCTCTGGGGACTCCTATGCTGCCCTAAGCCCAGGTGTGATGTACCCTTTGCATGCTGTTCATATGGGCCCTGGTGAGATCAGAATGTATAAGATTTCAGGAAATTTTGGGGATCTCTTTTGAGATCCTGGACCTGCACACTCCCTTTCATGGGAGTGTGGCCATGACTGCTACTGATCTTGGTTTCTCTCAAAACTGTAAAAGGCATTCATGAAGTGTCAGCCCAGGACTGGGCAGAAAAAAGCAGAAAGTAATTTAACTGCACTATTGCTTAGATTCATAACAACTGGTTTGGTTAGTCTGGATTAATCATAAGTTCTCTCTGTGCTGGAGCAACTTGGAGGTGGCTATTGCTCTTTAGCTGCCTTGGGTACCCTTTGGGGAGAAAGGCAGAATATAAATCTAATAATAAATTAAAAATAAATAAATTTACAAACCTTGGTACTGTTACAAGAATTGCTCTCTTACAATATTATATATTTTATTAATTTAATATTATAAATGTGTTGCTCAAAGTCTCTCATTTCCCTTCCCCCTCTCTCATTTCTAAATCAACCTTTGGGGCTTACACAACTATTCCTGTAATCCTTTCTCCTTTGTTAACTACTCTGCATCCTGCCATTTATATGCGAATGTGAAAGTCAGTCTGACTCTCCATTGCCAAGAGTGTTTCAGTCACATCGCCTCTTCCCCATTCTTTCTCTTTTCAAATCTTGACCACACCTACACATGCCTATTCTGTTTTGGTCCTGATTGGGTGATGATCCTCAGGTGGTGGCCTTCCAGCCTTCCCTTTCCTGTAAGGTAAACAGCCCCTCACCAGGCTTGCCCTTTTCCTAGGTGACCACACTTAGATGGGCATGTCCTTCCTGGACCTAGGGTATAAAAAACCCTGTATCCTATTGTTCTCCCCTCTTTTCGCTTGGACTCTTCTTCCCCTTGGATCGTCTCCCTTCCCCCTTGGATCACTCTCTTCCTCCTGGATCCTGGCATGGCTTGAAGAAGGTAGATATTGCTTCTCCCCCCTTCCTTTGCTCCCCCTTTTCCTTGGTACACACTACACAAGAAACAAGTACATTTCACTCTATTGAATGTATGCAATATTAGTTTATGCTTTATGACAATAAAATCTGCATTTTTGTGACAAGTTTTCCTTAGTGGGTCTCTTTCTAATAGGGGGATCCCCTCTGCATGATGCTGTTCTAAGTCCTGCCTAGATCCTGTATTGAACCAAAGAGAAGCACAAGCTAATTCCCTATTCTTACTGCTCTCTTAGTAACAGTACAGGGGAATAAATAGGAGCATACGATCATCAGAAAAACCCTGCTGGATTAGACCTAGGGCCTATCTAGTCCAGCTTATCTCCCAGTGACCCACCCAATGCTTCAGGGAGCACACATGAGACCTGCCTTCCAGTGCCCTTCTCTGCACTTGACATTCTGAGGTATCCTACTTCTAAATGTGGAGGTTGCATATACCCATCATGGACTTTTCCTGCAGAAATTTATCCAATCCCTTATTAATTGCATCTAAGCCAGATCCTGTGGCAAGGAGTTCCACTGATTAATTACATGCTGGTTAAAAAAGTATTTTCTACTGTCTGTCCTAATTCTCCCAACACTCAATTTTGGTGGATGTACTATGGTTCCGGTGTTATGTGAGAGGAAGAACACCCCTGTATCTATTTTATTCCCTGCATAATTTTGTATTTCTCAGTGATGCCCCCCTTCGGGAGCCTTTCTTCTAGACTGAAGACAAATGCTATAATACAGAACACAATTACTGTAAAATTAATTAAGAACACTGTAATAATACTGTATAGTAAAACATAAAAAAAACTTTATGCCCAGGATGACTAATTTTCACTAAAAGAGTCACTGGTGTCTTTTTGAGGAACTTTAACAAGGAACCTCTCAAATCACACTTGCTTTTGTTTCCTTTTGAGGATTTCACGGAAATGTGACATTGTATGTGATTAAACAGATTCATCACTCACACTGCTACAGCCTTATTTTGTATTGCACAATTTCCCAATGCTTACAAATGTCCTTAATCTCATTTAATGTGAGGGAGTCCTCCTCCTTATTCTTCTCCTCCTTTGCAGATGAGATCTCTTCCATGACCTCTTGCTGTTTCTCACAATGCAGATCCATCAATTTGTTCATTAACAACAAATTTTCATTGTAAATCTATTTATCTTACAAGGCACTGTTTGTCTTACAAGGCAGAATTCCCTAGAAATTTTAGTTTGTCTTACAAAGCATTTGTTTTAAAAGTACCATGGTCTATCCTCTACATCAGTGGTTCTCAATCTTCCTAATGCTGTGATCCCTTTATAAGTTCCTCATGTTGTGGGGACCCCTAACCATAAAATTATTTTCGTTGCTACTTTATAACTGTAATTTTGCTACTGTTATGAATCGTAATGTAAATGTCAATTCAGGATATATTTTCATTGTTACAAATGAAATGTGTGTTCTATGCCCACATTGAACACAATGGGATTTATTTCAGAGGATTGGGCATAGGATTGGGCCCTGAGGCTGCAGTCCTATCCACATTTACATGGGAGTAAAGACCCCCTGACTATAATGGGATTTATTTCAGAGTAGGCATGCATAGGATTAGGCCAGTGCATGTGCAGCTACAGCTGGAGGTCTGGCAAGCCTGACATAGCCCCCTGCACCAGGGGTCTTTAGGCGACCCCCAGGAAACCTCTAGGCGACCCCGAAAGGGGACCCGACCCTAACTTTGAGAAACGCTGCTCTACATGGTGGAATCCTGTTTAGAATTCTATATCTGAACAGGGTGCTGTCCCATCTTCAATGACAGTGCAATCCCTTATAAGAAAACAGCATCTACAGAATAGCAGCCTGGCTCTACAGGAGGCTTTCTTTTATAGAGGCTTGGCTACTAATAAAATCTAAGTTTGGTTGCTGAGCGCTGGGTCTGTCGATTGTGGCTCCTCGGCCTAAATATTAAATATAGAATCATTGCCAACTGCAGAAAAGTAAGATTGAGTGATGAATTAAGGCTCACATTTCAAGCTTGCATGCAGCCTGACAGAAATTTAGCACTATTTCTGTATGTGTGACTTAATAATTAAAACACTTCTTGTCCCTCTTCACAAAAAGGGAAAGTGGAGAAAAACAGTTTGTGTTTTGTTTGTGTGTGTGTGTGTGTGTGTGTGTGTGTGTGTGTGAGAGAGAGAGAGAGAGAGAGAGAGAGAGAGAGAGAGAGAGAGATGAGTTAATTTCTGCTCAAAGTTTGTGATATGTTATTGCTTCTTTGAATTCAGCTGAAGCATTTTCCTTTTTTATGATTTCTTGAATATATTAGTTACTAGTGAAAAGCGTACCTGCATTGCGGGAGTAACATTTCCCCATACAGCATCCCCCCATGTGCATCAGTCCCCCATGTGCATCAGTCCCCCATGCGCATCAGTCCCCCATGTGCAACTTCCTCCCATGCGCAACTTCCCCCTCATGCGTAGCATCGTCGCCAGTGCAACCTCTTCTTCCAAACAACATCCCCTGTGGTGCACCAGGCACCGAGCACCAAACTGGCTGGATGTTGGTCAGTCTTCCATGTTAAGTATAGGACAACCCCTTTTCAGCCCCTTAAGGGTTAAATTTCTCAACATGGGTTCTTGGTGGGTGTTCATGTGACAGAAGGAACTCCCTCCCCAAATTTCATGCTTCTAGGTCCAGGGGTTGGGGCGGGATGTTGATGAGTCATCAATTCTTCAATGAAAAGTATAGGGAAGAAAACGCGTTGCCCCCCTTTTCACCCCCTTCCGGTTGGAATTTCCAAAAACCGGTTCTTAGTGTACCCCTCCCTCACGGAAGGAACACCCACCCCAAATTTCACGCTTCTATGCCCAGCGGTCTTGGCAGGGCGGTGATGAGTCAGTGAGTGAGTCAGTGAGTGAGTCAGTGAGTGAGTCACTCAGTGAGTGACTTTTCTCTTTTATATATATAGATGGGCTTTCAGAAGCTGAAACTGCCCTGTGGGATTTAGCAGGTACCACACAGTCCCTACAATCCAGAATAACTACGGGAGCACGTAAGAGAAATTTATGTCAACATAGTTATGGCACTACCTAGTGAAAACTATAGTAAATTCATATTGCAATCCAGAGTAAATTGTTCTTACGTCGGAGCAAGGACTCCTGTAGTTACTCTGGAATGCACCCTACATCATGTTACAGGGAGTTGTATAGAACTGATTTGTAACTTACCAATCACACAAATTCATAAGTTGTTGCAGCACCCATAATACTCATCTGCAATAACAAAATGAAAGATAGCAGATACCAATACTGGCATTTCTTTGCAACTATACAAAGATGCCAATGTTTGCCAAGATGTCAACGTTTTGCCAACTATGGTAGTTTCATAATCAAGATGGTTGCCACAGCAGAGGAACTCCGAGTATCCGCTTCCTCATCCTAATGCAAGTTCATCCTACAAACAAAAACAAGAGGAAAATATCCACAAGTATTATAAAGAGATTTTATGTATGATTTTGTCTATGTGTCTAGTACATTTCATGTAGACAAAGATAAAAGAGAATACCTTTAAAAGCTCAACAGGAAGTAATATAAAAATAGCTTGCAGTTCAGGTTCCTGTGGGGAAGAAGCAGTAACTGTATGGATTTTCCTGTCTTTCTCATTGGCCTCCCTCTTTAATCTGTGGTGAACCAACAGCAGCCTGAATACACCTCACCTTTCTGTTAAGTTGGCTGTCACAAAGCTGTCTTCTCAATGAGATGATGTGTTATTCATACCACTTTTAGCAAGTGTCGTGGGGTTAACTGTTCAGAGCGGCACCTCAACTGCAATATCAGCCATTGAAATGGGAACACAGGAATTAGGCTTCGTATGCTCACAATTCAACTTGCCAAGTAAAAAATTATCAGACGAATTCCCATCCCTCAAACATTTTTTCCTTCTTGACCTCTCCTTTGGGCACAATAGTTACCCAGGCTTGTAAGCAGATATCACATCAAGCTTGTCTTGTCATTAGTCTTTTTCAGATTCATCTAGGGAGGATAGACATATTCTTCACATTAAAAATAATGGCCAAGATGTCCCTGAATTCTCATAGGTGTCTTATAGTGGCATGCACAGTGATGTGAGAAGCAGTCATAGAATATGAATATATTATCAATGAAAGACGTGCTTCGCAGCTGTCAAACCCCTGCCTGCCCGTAAAACAGGCATAATTTTTAACTTGGGAAATATATTCCATCTGGGGAAAAAGTGTCTTTTGTTCCTTTTACCATATCAACCCTTCTGAAGAAGTCCCCTATTTTTATTTCATATGTAATTCTCACAAAGAGTTTTGAATAATTCTATATTATTAAAGAAGACATAAGCCTTCAAGGTCAACTATGCCAGGCATACCTACTTCTATCTGACGTTTAATTTTTGTTGCAACAGGATTATTAAACTTGGATTATTTTTAAAATCTCTTTAAAATGTTTTCCACCTATTCTTCATACCATCACTATTGTTATTTTGTTCTTTTCCGGCATTCAAATTTTGGCCTGTCTGGAATTTCAAGTACAATTTTGATGTAAAAATACTGTACTAAAATAGCAGAACAACAATGTATTGAAAATATAGCATATTGACAATATGCATTGAAAATATTCAATTGCCTTTTATCTGGTTTTAAGCCAGATGGAACAAAGCAATCCCAAATGGCTTCTTACTCAACCCCTAATGTTACAATATCACACTATGAATTTTCAGAATATTTAACTACAGTCTGGGCTACAGATGCAGAAGAATGAGTTAGTGACCAAATGAGGTGGAGACATGGACTTTATCAGTGATCTTCAACCTTTATCATGCCACAACCCCAATATACACAAAAACATACATACGTGCATACATACAGTACATGCATACAACTCTTGCATGGAGCAAAAGTGTTCCATGAAACCTGACAATTGTGAGAGCTATTTTAACACAATTGCTAAGAAGCTGAGCAGGACTGTTATGCAACTTTCCTTGTACCTGAAGAGGTACCCCAAATGATTCCTTCTTTACTTGGTAGTGCTCCAGTCCAGTGGCAGACTTGGAGGATGGAATGGGAGGAATGCCCCAGGTGCTGCTTCCACAGTACTCCAGACTGCATGGGAAGCCTACTGAGCAGTGATGGGCTTCAAAGAAATTAAGAACCGGTTCTCTGCCCATCTGGCAGCCACTTTTAAATGGCTATTTTTAAACTTTGTATGTCCTATCTCTTGTTAACAGCCGGTTCTATAGAGTAGGTGCGAACCTGCTGGAGCCCACCACTGCTACTGAGGCTTTTGATGTGATCAGGATTCAGCACTGAGCTGTGATGGAGCAGGCCTAATTGACTGTGGTGTTAACTATGCCTGAATGTGCTTTATATTTCTAAAGCTGTATAAGATTAGAACAGGGCTGTAAATCTTACTTGTCTCTATTAAATTCCTACTTACTATGAGATCATTTTATGCAGAGGAATATCTATCTGCATAAAAAGCCTCAACTATGTGTTTGTGTGTCTGATACTATACCATATTCAGCTACTAGATGGGGTGAACAATGGAGTATAATTGAATCTTAGCTGAATGGAGGGCAGTTGAAGAGAGCAATTGAGGATGGATGTGGCAAAAGGGCAACTGAGGTTCTAGAAAGGGGGATAGTTTCTTACTGATTAATGTTATTATAAAGGCTGTGGGTGGCGCAAGTGGCTAAGACACTATGCCTGTTAACCAGCAGGCCAGGGTTCGAGACCCAGGTCGGCCCCACAAGACAGGGTGAGCTCCTGTCCTTAGCTCAGCTCTGCGATGCCAGCTGGATCCAACCATATTGGCTCTGCCTTTCCATTGGACTAATTCAGTGGCGTGGAGAGGTGGGATTTGCTGCTTGGGTAACAGCCTATCCTCCATAACAATCCAACCCAGGCTTTCGTGCTTCGCATGCAGCGTATGCAGTGCCGAGCACAATACCATAGTCTCTCAAGACTGATGGAGGCCTGCAATGGTAATATAGCTTCACAGCTGCAGGCTGATACTAGTTCCAAAATATGAGCCACTCCCACTAATAGGGTGAAGTGATACCAGGAATGTTAACATTCCTTGGTTGTTTATTTGGTTCCAACCTAAAACAACTAGAGGGTGGTATACAGTTTAAATGGAACCTTCTTCCCTAACTGGGAACTACTAACAATATTAGGATATACGGTACAGTAGCTTAAATTTGCAAGACCTGGAATGTTATTTATTTCTTGTTTGATTTTGCTAGCAAGTGTACACAGTACCCGGAGAAAAATGTTCCCAATGTTAATAAACTTGAAGGAAATGAAGGCAAAGAATGTTGATGAGATTTCCATACCACCACAGTTCAAAGCTGCACAAGAACTAGTAGTGTCTATTAATCCTGTGCAAATAACCGAGTTCTTAGCGTGCCGCCATAGGAAGTGTAAACACAGAAAGTGAAAATAGAACCTGTCTCCTAAGTGAGTGTTAAAAAGGAACAAAAATTACAAAACAAAAAAATTACAAAAACTAAACATACTTGCACACAAACGACAGTGTGAATCACAGCTAAGCAAACACAATATTTTTTTGGCTTAAAACACTCACAAATGAGAAGGTGTATGTTTTCACACATTGCAGGAATCTTGCCATCAACTTAATAAATATTGCTGAATTGGAGCCCTAATGAATATGAGTAGTCAATTCTTTCCATGTTATTCTCTCCTGCCTCAACGGTTTTAAGCATTTTTGCTAGAACACACCCATTTCAAATACTGCTTGCATCTCAAATGATTACAATATGTTCTCCTATTACCGTTGTTATATGAATATGTCATTAAGCAAACATTTAGCCCGATCTATTGCCTTTGTTGTGTAAACATACACTTCCTGCCAGACACTAACACAGGCTACTGGGATAGGTTCCCTGTTCATTGCATTAAGAGTCTCCTTGCTGTGTAAACAGATAGACTGTTGCAGGCTATGGGAGACCTGATTGCCTCTTTATTGTGCTTTCATCACCATTGTATATGCAGTCTGTTGTTAAGCAAAGGATTGTTAAGCAGCACATATCTGTAATATGATGACTTCAAGGGTTTTTTTAATTATTTGTATTCCTAAGGAACTTTCACTGTATCTCCATTTGTTTTAGTTATATAGCAGCCACCCTGTTGCATTCAGTTTGGGGATAATTAGTCCTGACTGGAGATTGTGAGAAACAGAGGAGGCATCCCCTTTAACGAATCACAGAATGTACTCTTAAAATTTATCCGGATGATTATCTAATTGTGTTTTAATCTTTGCATACTTTCCCAAGTTGCAACTCAAAGTCATTAATGGCATATCAAGCTAACATGTAATGCATGAAAGTGCCAATTGATAGAACCAATGTTCACCTGTTTTTCATATGTGCTCCAGCACCGAGGAAGCCCACCTTCTCCAGATAACTCACAAATAAAAATAAAATGGAAGCAAAAATTCATAAGACTGAAAGGCCATCTTGCAGTAGGAGAGGGCAGTTGGTGGTTTACCCTTCATAATGAAACATTCCTAAATTGAAATTGAACAGCATAAAATTTGTGAGCAGTCACACTCTCAAACAGGGCTGTGAAATTAATGGCCCAAACCTATTCTCATAGTATTCTTGTATATGAAGAGGGATGTCTTTGCAGCAACTTCTTCCCATCTATTAAGCATGGAAGGGCCAAAACTGAGCAGGGATCAGGGAAAGAATGGGATGATAGAGAAGTTTATTATGGTGACACCAGAGTCATCTGTATCATACTCCTATTCCCATAACCAAAACCTGACACACTCCTAGAAGGATTTTCAAATCTAAACCATTGAAAAGATGATGAAGAGTGGAAGAATCCCACAGGGGATCAGAAAGTGCCCAGGGATATAAATAAAGTTTTTTTTCTTTACTCATCCCCTACTGATACACAGTTTAATGTAGCTGCTGCATTGGCAAGCCTTGTGCACTGCATTGTGCACTCTGTGCACAAGAATGGGATCGGACTGTTTTGTGAAAGCCCAGTCTTCTGGGATCACTATCAGCCCACATCATGTTCCTGTCACATTCCACACTATTGATCCTTTAGTAAGGCAAAATGGTTGACCTCCCAATGACTGCTACTGAGAACCCAGGATACTGCACGATATTTCAAGTTAGCTTCTGGATAGATGTTTGATTTTACACTAGAATCAAATTTCCATTCAAAAGATGCCAAAGGGTCATATGCAGAAATCTCTTGAAAAACCACTCATTATGAGGGGGCTAATGGTTAGAAACTGAGGCATGCAGTATACCTATAAATTAAAAGGAGTACTGTACTTTCATTTTATTCTTGTCAGAGGTACCGGTATATCAAAAGAGGCACTTGTTTTGCTCACACACATTATATTAAATGGGCCAATGATGAATACAAAGTGGAAGCCTGTATAAAATGAAGAACGCTGGGGACACATTAGAGTATAAGGTTTAAGGATATGAAAAGTTAAATGCATGTTAGTCTCAGAACAATTTCAAGATACTTATAGTAAGAGTTGTTAAAGGTCATTGGGTTATGCAAAGATCTTTGTAATTTTTGAACTTGGAAAGTAACACTTTCAGTTCTGATTGGTGCTTTGTTAACCAGCTATAAAAGAGGCTGATTACTGGTGGGAAACTTAACTATTGACTAAAATGTAGTGATCCGTCTGTAGCAGGAGAATTACCTGCTAAATACATAAATGACCTTGTCATTCAGATTCACTTTGGGCCCATTACAATCCTTACTCCCAAAATTCCAACCACTGTATCCTATGATGGAGAGGCAGTTGTAGACATTGCCAGTGGTGGGCTTCAGGGTGTTCTCACAGGTTCTATAGAACCCTTTGCTCATGAGCGCCTGGTTCTGAGAACCAGCTACTAAAGGGACATAGAACCAGTTGTTAATTTATTTGAATCCCACCACTGGAGATTGTCCCAGGAATGAGAACCATTATTCTCTTACTGAAGGTAAGCTTCTGTGTCATGGAGGAGGGATCTACTCAGACTTGTATCCACTATTTTGCTGGTGCAGATTTGCTCTGACCTGTGCTGCAGGATGTCCCTGAGAAGGGGGAACTAGTACCAACCAGTGACGGGATTCAAAGAAATTAACAACCGGTTCTATGCCCATCTGGCAGCCACTTTTAAATGGCTATTTTTAAACTTTATATGTCCTATCTCTTGTTAACAACCAGTTCTTTAGAGTAGGTGCGAACATGCTGGAGCCCACCATTGATACCAACCTATATTGGCAGCACTGTGCCTGTTAACCAGCAGGCCTGGGTTCGAGACCCAGGTTGGTCCCCACAAGACAGCGTGAACTCCTGTCCTTAGCCCAGCTCTGCAACGCAGGTGGAACCAATCATATTGGCTCTGCCTTTCCATTGGACTATTTCAGTGGCATGAAGAGGGGGGATTTGCTGCTTGGGTAAAAGCCAATCCTCCATATCAATCTAACCCAGGCCTTTGTGCTTTGCATGCAGCATATGCAGTGCTGAGCATGATACTATAGTCTTTCAAGACTGATGGATGCCTGCTTAAGTACTACCAATCCAGTCCCCCTCTTCGGATCCACCTGATACCATTCCCCACCCTCCGTCTCTTTGTTTATCCCTCACTTCACCTGTTTCACCCTTCCATCACTCCTCCTGCTTCTGCTGAAGACTTACTTATGTCATCCAGTAGTACCAGGGGGTGTGCCATCACTGGTGGGTGAGCTGGCAATGTTCAGTAATAGATTGTGGGATGGTGGAGCGGCTTTTGCAATTGGTGCTGGCTGCTTAAGGGCAGTCAAAAAAGTATTGTAAAAAAGGACATCACACTGATTACCACAGTAATTATAAGATTGGGCTGTTAGAGTTTATAATTTCTTTAAACAATACAAATTGAAAGATTGGAAATCACATTGGCTTTGTAAAGAAGCACAGTGCTGACCTTCCCATAGTGCTAGCCCCCACAGCTATGCCATTTATACTGGTGGAAAGACCTGGGAAAAGCTTCAGGAGTAAACCTCGAGGCAAAGTCCAGAGCCGGAGTCCTGGAAGCAGTTTGTGACTGTGATCAATCATGTTCTGGTAACTCCTGCAATGCAGCTGGAACCAATCGTATTGGCTCTGCCGTTCCATTGGACTATTTCAGTGCTGTGTAGAGGAGGGATTTGCTACTTGGGTAACAGCCTATCCTCCATATTAATCTACCCAGGCCATCGTGCTCTGGAGAAGACACTCTAGCTTTGCATACAGCGTCGAAACAACATGGGAAGTGGCTCCTACTTTTCCCACACAGAGCACGATAAAACAGTCTTTCGAGACTGAAGGATGCCAATGCAATGCAAGTAGGGGTATGGCTATGAAAACAGCAGAATCACCAGCAAGTGCAGTGATGGCTACAGGGACAATTACAAGGACTGAGGAAACTACTCATTTCTAGATTTTATAGGTAATCAGTATCAACCATTACATCTCCTGCTTGTTAGACATGTTTGCAGGAATGAGAAGATCTTGGTCAAAAAATATGCACGTCACCCATTCTTACACATTTGTTAAAGACAAAACAACAATTTCAAATATTCTTTGGAGTCTATCAGAAAACATACTATGGGGAAAATGAAACCCTGACACAGATTAGTTTGTTAGTTTACATGAGTGAAGGACTTAGGCTGCAATCCAGAGCAAATTCAGCCTGCTCTGACCTAACTGCACTCTCCTAACTATTCTGTATCCAGAGCAGAAAGTTATGCTAAATCCAGAGAGTCAGGAAGCCTGGGCTGCCCTAACTGCTCCAGAGCATGCTAAGTAATTGACACAAGGGGAAGACTTGCTCCTGAGGAGACACCCCTCAGATCACATTGAACAAGGAACAGCTGTGGTGCCTACAGTGGTGACATGACTCTGCACATCACCTGGTGCGGAAGTCTGTGCGTCATCCCTGGGATGTGCCCCCCCCCCCACCTGGACTGCACAGTCACCAAAGTTGGCGCCTGCGCAGTTGTTTCTGAAGCCAACTGGCTTCAGAAAGAGTACTGCGCAGGCACCATCTCTGACACCTGCGCAGTACTTTTCTGAAGCCTTTTGGCTTCGGGTTAGACTGTGCAGGCGTCAGAGTTGGTGCCTGTGCAGTACTCTTTCTGAAGCCATTCGGCTGCCGCTCTGCCTCCTGAGTGAGGCTGAATGGCTGTGCAGAGGCGCAGACTTTCTCTGCTCTAAGGAAGTCTCCTCTGAAGCTGTTCGCCATGCTCAGTGTGTTTCTGCGCAGTGCATCTCAGATGGCCATTCGGGCCAGCTCCTCAGACAAGTGGCAGCTTCTGGCTGATTCTCTGCCTTGGAGCAGGACTGAATGGGGGTGCTGATGCCTGGGGCCTGCCAAAGGGCAGTCAAACTCCTCCGGCACATCACCCCATACGGAGCACATCCCCAAAGCAGCCCACACCAGCCGCACCAGTCTGGTGACGCCACTGGGTGCCTGCCTTATAAGGAGTCCCTGATGAGATGCCAGTACATTCTACAATGAATACAAGGGGCTTCTTGGAGTGGCCTGCTGTATCCTGAGGTTTGTGGGCAGCCGTAGTTTGTTCCATATCCTGAGGTTGAGAGGCAGGGGTTGCAGCTAGGCTGGCCAAGAACTCAGATTTTTGGTCAACACTGCCATTCTTACTCGGGCCTTATCATGGACCCCTATGGGTCTACTCATTACTATACCTGCTCCTGAGGTGGTATAACTCTGAGGGCTGGAAGAGGGCATTTCTGCCTTGGAAACAGGCTCTGGATTCAGACTATCTGCTCTGCCCTAGGCAATGCTAAACATGCCCTCAACTTGCCTCTCCTGAGCTGCTTAGGCTGCCCCAGCTAGGGCAGAGCAGGTCCACCTCTCTTAAGGCACCCTATCTTGCCTTGCTCTGCCCTAAGCCTCCTTCAGAGTAACTGGGCTGGAGCATCTTGCAGTTGCTCCAACCTAGTGTTAGATAGGGCAACCTAAGGGCTCTTATGTGGACAGATTAGTTGCTCTGGATTGGGCTGTTAGAGTACAATCCTAACCATGCGTACTCCAAAGTAAGTCCCATTGTGTTCAGTGGGTCTTACTCTCAGGAAAGTGTCTTTAGGTTTGCAGCCATAGTTGAGAACCTTCTGTTTTTGCTGACTGATAACTGAATGTTCTTGAAGTGAAGCCAATTTAATGGACCAATATTGAGATGCTTTAAGTCAATAAGCTGTAAATCTGATTATAATTGATTTCTGTAACTAAAGATATCCTACTTGTAGAGATCAGAAGGGAGGTGAAAAATATTTCAATTAGATCAAATGAAATATGGATTTGCTGTGACTTCAGAACCACACTGAAACAGAATGCAAAAAAACAAAAATCTGTCCAATAATAACGTATAACTTTCTCTACCCAACTGGAGCACAGCTTGTTTCAAATATTGACCATCTGCTTAGCTTAAAAATTCATACTCAAATATTTGAACCAAATTACAGACCCCTAGTAAAATATCTTATAGTGCAGGAAACAATTAGTTTCAGGGTCTTCAAACTCATTTCAGCTAGTATTTCACCAGCAAAGGGACAATTTATTTTAATTTGATGTTTTATAAGATTGACGTTTCTTCAAGTAATTATTCTTTACTAGGTAGAATGCGTTTGGAGCTGAGGCATATAAAAGAACCCTGGTGAGTCAGATAAGGGTATGAGCTAAAGATGTGAGGCAGAGTTGGCCACAACAATATAGTACAGCATGAAATTCTGTCCCTGACCCCCTTACTTGATTATGTATGTGTGGTACTTTGTGCTTGTTTCTCCTCCTGGGATGATGAAGTGGAGATTCTAGTCTGGTGCCTGTCTGGAGTCCTTCTGGGACAAAAAACCTACAGTAAGAATTCTGAGTCGACAAAAATTAACCAAATATTTTACCTTTTACATTGTGAGGGACAAGAGGAGGTTGTGTTGAGTACCGAGTGCCCATTCACCAGGGTTCCCACCACCAAAACACATTTACATCACCCAGAACTGGTGGTGAAGCTCAGTACTGTCTCTAATGGTGCAGTCCAACCCAGTTTAGACCAACGCAACTCATCCTTGGCCCTGTTCCCATGGTGGCATGGAGAGAACATCTATGCCCTGCCCTAACCCCTCTGGGAGCAACACAGAAGTTTCTTACGCATAAGGAAGTTCCATATGCACAGAAGTTCCATATGTCCTCTTTTTCAAGACAATGTGCTGGAGTTAGCCCTGGGGAAAAAAACTTCAGTGTCCTCCTTTCACTTGTAAGCAAGCAGTATGTAGCCTTCTTGTAATCAATAAATTGTATGCAATAATTTAATAAGTAATATAGTTTTTAAATTAAGCACATGAAAGCAATATATATCAGTGTTTTAGCTTTTATTTTGTCATGTCCGACATCTTTCTTGGATGTCTTACATTTTGGATGTCCTCTTGTCCTCTTTTTTGGTTGTGGCCTATGGTCATCCTGACCCCCTCGGAACTGTTGTTTTTTAGCTTGTATGTTTTAATTGTTTTTATCAAATTGTTGTGTTTATGTTTTTAATTATGTTTTATGTCAGCTGCCTTGAGTCGGGCTAATTTGCCCGAGAAAGGTGGGATATTCATTTTTTAAAATAAATAAATAAATAAATAAATAAATAAATAAATAAATAAATAAATAAATAAATAAACTTTCACAACACCCCTTTCACAACACCCCTGGGCAAGTAGAAGGGACCTGTGCCTGTCTAATCAGGGGTTAGGATTGCACTGTAAGAGATAATAAGATTGGGCTGTACTATCTTTTTACTCTGATGGCATAAGTGGCATAAGTGGAAAGGTAGATGCTGTAAAGGAGTTAAGCAGCTCTTTCCTCTCGCCGTATCCCGTCACCCCTCAGCTCAAAAATATAGGACCATGAAACTGTTTTTCATTTAAAAAATAACACATATAACAAACACACATTAGCTTGTAACATCTGGTTTGTGATTTAGGGCACAATGAGTGAGGGCAGTGAGGAGTGCCCTAGCTGGGCTTCCCCAACTATTCTGAATCCAGAGCAGAAATTTATCAGCCCAGTGATAGAAAGGGTAACCCAAGTGCATTTCTGGATTGTGCCCTTAGTCTACAAACAAACTCACAGCTTTGGAGCATCAATATCATTGTGGCTCCCAAATGCTGCAGAGTCAATATCGTTGTGGAAAAGTAAACTGTAATTTATTCTGCTTCATACATCAGCAATCAACTTGCTGGCTATGTTTGATGCTATAATTTTTATTGCCAATTTTTGTTTGGCAATCAACTCCGGGCCCAGTTAAATACTTTTGTATACCTTGTTTTCAAAGCATAATTCATGAGACCCAATATAATTCTCTTTAACAATGTAAAACAGAATCCACTATTTATTTTGCAATATTTTATTATGAGCCATAGCGTCTTGTTATTCTGCCCACTGCATCTTTAAACATAGGTATTTACTATGTACATCTTCAGTGCCTCAGCTTCAACATGAGGTCTCTAAATTACAGTAATAATTGACAATCTTAAATAAACACAAATTAAAGGACAATCTTGCGGCTTAGGCTCATAGAGAATACAAATTGCATAATGTTCCCAACTCCAACTTAAAACATTCCAGAGGTACAAGCAGTGGCATAGCTAGGGGATGCAGGGGTACACTTGCACTGTCTACAACCATTAGGGGGCTACAAGCTGAACTTGACACTAGTGGCTAAAATTGTAAAAAATGGGCTACATATGTATGATAATACCATCATGTTATATATCATTGGAAAGGTAATTTAATGCAAAATGCAATGAAACAAACTGCATTGGAATATCTATATTCTTTCAAAAGCTATGTCCAAATAACCAGAAAACAAAAACACAAAAGCTGATGGAACAATTTTCACATTTTTACTTAATTAAATTTGATTTTGTTGTTGCAGGGTAAAAAATTTTAATTCCCCAGGATTACATCACTTCCAGTTGTGACATCACTTCTGGGGCAACATTTTGAGCTTTGCATTGGGCTACATGATCATTAGCAGCATCATGGGTACAAGAAATACAGCAGCAACTGGTACATATAATGATAAAACTGATAGAAAAGCAAACATGTGGGAGGACAAGTATCCAGACAAAACGTGCTTTTGATTATGCTAATAACCTTGGATCAGCTGTCAGTACTGATCATAATCATAGGAGAGCGACAAGAATGATCAGTGGGATGGAAGGGAAGCCCTACGAGGAAAGGTTGGGGGAACTTGGGATGTTCAGCCTGGAGAAGAGGAGGCTGAGGGGAGACATGATTGCCCTCTTCAGATACCTGAAGGGCTGTCATATGGAGGAAGGGGCCAATTTGTTCATAGCTGCTTCGGAAAGCAGAACTAGAACCAATGGGTACAAACTGCAAGAAAGGAGATTCCGGCTGGAAATCCGGAAAAAATTCCTGACGGTGAGGGCGGTTCGGCAGTGGAACAGATTGCCAAGGGAGGTGGTGGACTCTCCCTCACTGAGGATCTTCAAGCAGAGGCTCGATGAGCACCTGTTGGGGATGCTCTAGGGGGAATTCCTGCTGCAGGCAGGGGGTTGGACTAGATGACCTACTAGGTCCCTTCCAACTCTATGATTCTATGATTCTATGATAGTTCAGTTTTAATCCTCCTTATGCCAGACTCCCTCAAAACCCAATTTCTTCTCTCTTTCCTAACCTCTGTTAGGTATTCTGTGGGGTGGGGGACAAAAGAAAATCATTATAAGGAGGATTTGATGCTGTGTGATGCTGAGCTCATTTGTGCTGTACTAACTGATTGCCTTCCAATCAGAGGACCTCATCTTCTGTGATTGAGTTTTAGAGCAGGCTACATTTGATTGCTTTTCCCAAAGTGCTCAGGGAGCATCTAGCAAATTTGATGATTTATGCTTAAGCAGTGTAGGGGGACCAGGCTGTGAAAGAGGAGATGAATCTATGTAGGATGTCCTGAGGCTTAATTAAGTCCTGAAATGCGGTGCATAATTAATCACGAGCCAAGTTTATGTTTAAAAGATGGCGAGTGGGACTTTGATACTCATGACTGTCCTCTTGCCAGTTCTAAAGGTGAGAGGAGAGTGACTATTTTGTCTGCTGAATCCCAAAGAGAGTGAAAAACACATCCTGCCTGTGTTTGCATAATCATCAGCCTGCAGGAAGGAAATGTCTGTGACTGTGCTTTCAAAAAAAGCCTGCATAATATGAAAGTTGAGATTAATTAACTTGATAAAGACTTTCAAAGGACCCTGCTTAGAATTTCTGTTTTCTTTAGTTCAGAGCCAAAGTCAAAGACATGCATTAGCTAGGACTCTTGGGTTGAGAATTATTTTTTTATTTTTTTGCAATGCCTTTATTAGTTTTAAATGGAGTTGAGAAACTGTCCTTGAGGTATTGATTAAGCAGAGCAGCCAGAAAGTACATATAATTAATAGGTGGTAAATATGCCATGTAATAATATTCAAATCTCTGCTCTATGAAAACTTTTTATGCTTTACATTCAAGAAGATGGAGGAAAAAATGTCCTTTGCCACAGAAGCAGAATTATTCATACGCTTAAAGCCCCCGCCATCTCTTTAATGAATTTAGGACTGGAATTTGAAGTAAAATAGAAGAAATTGTTATCGTTCCATACAAATTACCAAGCAAATTTATTCTCAGTATAAAGATGGGCTGTGTTCACAGTTTTGGGAAAGAAACAAGAGCTTTCACAGCAGTGGCATAGCTAGGAGAGATTCAGGGGGTGCAGTTGCACCAGCAACAAGCTTTAGGGGGCTGAGTTTAACACTAGTGGCTAAAATTGTGAAAAACACGGTATGCATAAATGATAATACCATCATGTTATATTTCATTAGAAAGGTAATTTAATGCAGAATGCAATGAAACAAACTACATTGGAATATTTATATTCTATCAAACATTACGGCTAATTAACCAGAAAATGAAAACAGAAAAGTTTATGGAACAAAAAGTGAATTTTTTTAACTCAAAACTTTCCCATGATGTTGATTGTATCGAGAGCCAATGAGATGCAATTCTGATACTGGATGGAACGAATAAGATGTTAATATGAATTTCATTTCCATATACATATATCATAAAACAGTTACCCATGCAAACTGGGTGTACAGTGGTGCTCCTCTTATATTTAAATTTGATTTTGTTGTTGTGAGGTGGTCAACATCTTCTTTGTCTCCAGATAGCAGAGGTGCTTTAGCTGTACCACTAGCTGAGCAAATGGGTGGTGGACTGCTGAGGAGGAGGCAGCTTTTTCCACAATTGCCTTTTCAGAAGTAGCTGGGGATGACATCACTTCTGGTTGTGACATTACTTCTGGGGCAACATTTTGAGCTCTGCACTAGCCTACATGATCATTAGCTTCACCACTGTTTCACAGCATGCTTCATGAACAAGATTATATATAACAGCCTTGCTGCCACATGGTGGACCTTTAGAAGACTTTGGAAAACTTTGGAAGACTTTAACATCTCAAAGACTAACTGCTCAATCCAGAGTAACTAAGGCAGTTCTTGCATCGACGTAAGAAAAATTTACTCTGGATTGCTCTATGAATTTCCCATAGGTTTCCCCTAGGTGGCGCCATAACTGCATTGACGTAAATGTCTCTTACGTCAATGTAAGAGCTGCCATAGCTACTCTAGCTTGTGTTGTAAGGAGCTTTTTTGGCTCTGTTGATTTCCTCCTTGCACCTGAGAGGACTAGCAATGTGAAACAAGGGCAAGGTTGCTTATAACAATTCTGTAGTTCTGATAATTGTGAATACTTGCTTTAAGAATAGAAAGATAGATTAAATGGACTTGGGTGGTTACTTTTTATTAGGGAATGCATCAATAAACTGCTTCTGCTTTTGACTAAAATCCAACAGTTACAAGTCTCAAACAAAGGTTGGTAATCAAATATTGGACATTGACTCCCGCTACCTTTAGGGAGCTGTTTGGAACCTTTCCACTAAGGAAGGTGTAACATATTGCATGGAATACAGTTGAAAAATATCTAGGACAAATTCCTAGAACAAAATTAAATATAGGTGAAGACCAAAGTGGCCCTTTTCTAAGAACAGAGATGAGTGAGATTAGATACCCTTTCAGGGATGTCACTTTAATATTTTCAGTATTAACTTTTATGAGCCTGTTTTATGGGATGCATGAAGCAGAATCTTTTAACAGGTCCCAATTTATGCTCCTGTATATTACCTACATTTCAATGAACGACAACCATGTTTCTGTGTGAGATTTCCCAGAAGTCTCTCATTCGCAGGGCCAGTCTACTCATAAAGAAAAGTGAAACGGCTGCTTCAAGTGACAGATGAGTGCAGGCACCCATCAGTCACCTCTACAGCTGTGTCACTTTGCCTCTCCTACCATCTCTCACCTGTAGCCTCTCCTGCTCTGCATTCAAATAGAACAAAAGAGCCAGGCCCATAAAGGACACTGGAAGAAGTACCATCCCACATCCCAAAAGAAGGCTTTCTCCTTTTTGAGTGGGAAGTGGGAAGATATATCTCCAACCTTCTTCTTCTTCTCCTCTATTTCAAAAAAATAAAGTAGCATAGCGAGAGAAAGGAAAACATAGGAAAGAATGGGTATGCTAGAGTTTGTGATGGTGACACCAGAGGGTTTTGTCATTACTTTTGTGATCCTGTCCCTTTTTGCTTGTTTCTGCACACATAATACATGCTTCTTACCTAGGGTTGCCATAATTCTCTTCCACAAAATCAGGACAGGACCTTCTGTCCACACTTGCCAGTATGTGAACACAATCCCCCAAATTTTGAACTCTCCCTGTTTTTCAGGACATACAATATGGCAATCCTATCCTCACCTCCATCACGGCCAGTTCTTCTAATCTGGTCAGATTGGGGGATTTCTATCCCAGTATCCTTCCCATCCAGCACCCATTTAGAAGAATGAGAGGCAGGTGAAGGGGTGATAGGGGGATGAGCATGTGTACTAACATGTGCAAGAAAAGGCACCCCTCTGCACGGAGGATAAAATTTGAATTGTTCAGCTTGGACTGGGCTTGCTGATTGTCAGTGCTCCCCACAGACATGTAGCAAAGTCAAGCATGAAATAAGAAAAAAGAAGTTGAAGATCCTAAGGAAAGTCAAGTAAGTACGGGAAATGCAACCTGACAGACAAGACTGGCTAAATTTTTTTTTAACATGACAATATTCCTTCAGGGAGTTTGTACTTCAAGATTCTGGGCCTCAGGTGCTTATCATATATGCATAAATGTCACTCCCTGAAGAGCTTAGTCACAGAGCTTAGTCATTGTCACTCTCTTTCCACTCCGTTCTTTTGACTTCCCAGCTCTACATTTCTCAAAATTGTCACTTCTTTACCCTAGCAGTGCCTAGTCAGAATAACAGACTTTAATAGTCAGGAGAACATTAGGACATTCATTCCCAAAGTGGGTGGTACTGATCTCTGGGGAGTGGGATGGGATGGAATTACCTAGGGGAGTACAAAAGAATGGTGTAATCATTATTTATTTATTATTTATTTATTTATTTATACCCCACCTTTCTCAGTCCATAGCCAACTCAAGGCTCGACTTTAGGCCCATTCCATTATTTGTTGTCACTATTAGAGCACAATCCTAACAATGTCTACTCGAAAGAAAGCCCCATTCTGTTCAATGGATCTTACTCCCAGAAAAGTATGTTTAGGATTGCAGTCTATTAGGGGATCAGAACCAGAGGATCTGTGGTGCAACACACAATGTGAGTACACTTATGTGCAAGCCCATCCTGCTTATACATTCATATGTTCATTATTTATTTAGTGTATGGCAAATACATGGACTTATGGTAAATCTGATGTTAACGTTCCATTGCTATGTATTTTGAGAGTCAGGAATTCCACATTGATATCTGGCCACCAACTATCACCAACTGCCAACTCTTCAATGTAGTCTGGCTGCCAATTGTTGCTAGTTGTTTAGTTCACTCATGCACCTCGAGATGGTGATCTAGCATCACATCCTCATATGTTAATTGTTGCAAAAACACAGAGTAAGTGTTTCAGCAAGCAACTACTAGTGATATTTGCACAAGGTTGTGCTATTAGTAATACAATTATTTGTGGCAGTGGCAGTATGCAGGAGGGGGATGGCTTTTCCCCAAGGTCTGAAAAATGGAATTATGGCATCCTTCTGTTATTTAATAAATGAGGATTTTTGAATTGGATTTCTATTATTGACTCTTCGTACATCCTAATGAATGTCACTTAACACTTTAAGAGTATTACAATTGAGTTTATTAGGTACCATAATTATGACAGTTTTCTAACGGGTCATTTTTGTGCACTTCGAGTAAACGGGGAGTCACAGAGCTTCACCTACTGTAGGGTTAACCACAGCCATTCATGCTGTAGTAACATTCACCTTTGACTACTGTAACATGTTTTATATTATCTGTAATCAGCTTGGAAATGTCAACTGGTACTAAATGCTACAGCCACATTTCTACGTTATTACGCAAAGCATGACTCAAATATTACTTAACTTTCCCAACAATCCAGAGTATGGTAATTACAGGAGCACGTAAGAGACTTACAGCACAACCCAGAGCAACTAATCTGTCCACGTAAGAGCCCTTGGGTTGCCCTATCTAACACTAGGTTGGAGCAACTGCAAGATGCTCCAGCCCAGTTACTCTGCAAAAGGCTTAGGGCAGAGAAAGGCAAGATAGGGTGCCCTAAGAGAGGTGGACCTGCTCTGCCCTAACTGGGGCAGCCTAAGCAGTTCAGGAGAGGCAAGTTGAGGGCATGTTTAGCATTGCCTAGGGCAGAGCAGTTACTCTGTATCCAGAGCCTGTTTCCAAGGCAGAAATGCCCTCTTCCAGTTCCTCAGAGATATACCACCTCAGGAGCAGGTATAGTAATGAGTAGACCCATAGGGGTCCATGATAAGGCCCGAGTAAGAATGGCAGTGTTGACCAAAAATCTGAGTTCTTGGCCATCCTAGCTGTAACCCCTGCCTCTCAACCTCAGGATATGGCACAACTATGGCAGCCCACTAACCTCAGGATACAGCAGGCCACTCCAAGAAGCCCCTTGTATTCACTGTAGAATGTACTGGCATCTCATCAGGGACTCCTTATAAGGCAGGCACCTAGTGGTGTCACTGCACTAGTGCTGTTGGTGTGGGCTGCACTGGATGATGCACTCCATATGGGGTGATGCGCCGGAGGAGTTTGACTGTCCTTCGGCAGGCCCCAGGCGTCAGCACCCCCATTCAGGCCTGCTCCAAGGTGGAGAATCAGCCAGAAGCTGCCACTTGTCCTTGGAGCTGGCCCGAATGGCCAGCTGAGGTGCACTGCGCAGAAACACACTGAGCATGCCTAACAGCTTCAGAGGAGACATCCTTAGAGTGGAGGAAGTCTGTGCCTCTGCACGGCCATTCAGCCTCACTCAGGAGGTGGAGTGGCAGCCGAATGGCTTCAGAAAGAGTACTGCAAAGGCACAAACTCTGACGCCTGCACAGTCTGAAGCCGAAAGACTTCAGAAAAGTACCGCACAGGCGTCAGAGATGGTGCCTGCGCAGTACTCTTTCTGAAGCCATTTGGCTTCAGAAACAACTGCACAAGCGCCAACTTTGGCGACTGCGCAGTCCAGGTGGGCGGGGTGCACGCATCCCAGGGGTGATGCACAGACCTCCGCACTGGGTGATGTGCAGAGTCGTGTCACCACTGTAGGCACCACAGCTGTTTCTTGTTCAGTGTGATCTGAGGGGTGTCTCCTCAGGAGCAAGTCCTCCCCGTGTGTCAATTACTTAGCATGCTATGGAGCAGTTAGGGCAGCCTAGGCTTCCTGACTCTCTGGATGCAGCATAACCTTTTGCTCTGGATATAGAATAGTTAGAAGAGAGCAGTTAGGGCAGAGCAGGCTGAACTTGCTCTGGATTGTGCCCATTTATGTCAACGTAGCTACGGCACCACCTTGTGAAAACCTATGGGAAATTCATATTGCAATCCAGAGTATATTGTTCTTACGTTGAAGCAAGGACTCCCTGTAGTTACTCTGGATGTTTATGTATGATGTTGTAAATATAAGAGAAATTGATATGTAAATATATAATGGATCAAATAAATTTTTTTAAAAAAGTTACTCTGGATTGTGTCCTTTGTTAATTTGTTTCTGGGATACAAATTCATGTTCAAGATTACTAGTTTGTGTCTAGTCCAATTCAAAGTACTGATACTAATCTTTAATGTTCCAAAAGAATCTGAGTCAAAATACTTGCAGGACTTCCTTATCTCATATATAAAGGTAAAGGTAAGATGTCCACTGTGGGTTATAGTGGTAGTCATGACCAACTGTAGGGTGTGGTGCTTATTCTTGTTTCTAAGCCTTTAGAGCCAGAATTGTCCAAAGACATTTCCGTGGTCATGTGGTTGACATGATTGCCGAAGGTGCATGAAACACTGATTTACCTTCCCACCGAGGTGGTACCTATTTATCTACTTGCATTTACATGCTTTCGAACTGCTAGTCTGGCAGGAGCTGGGCTAAGGATGGGAGGTAATCCCATCTTGTGGGACCTGGGTCTTGAACCCAGGTTATCAGGCAGTGTCTTAACTACTTGCACCACCATAGCCCTCTCTCATGTATGCTTACCCTATTTGCCTGTCAACAACTGAAATCCTGCTCCATTTTCTCCCACATTTACAGGTGATCACAACAGTTGGGATGTCAACTTTGGAATCCCTTTCTGATCCAATGTCTGTCTGTACTTAATTGGAGGAATACATAACTCTTTAGTCCTTAAGATAAGGTGATGTTAAGCAGTTGTTTGGCATAGTTATGATTAAGTTTATTGGTCTTGTTTGTTTTTTATATTGTTTAATCTTGCAAGCTGATTTAGGGGACCTTGTAGAAGAGTAGGGCAGCAGTACCAGCAAACAAATAGGTTCATTAATCAAGAGCGAGAGGTTGGGTGGAAAGGAGAAGGAATAGTGTTCTGGAAACACAGCTAATGAATTCCTGTGCTGCAAAGGCCAGGGTAGTACTTTTAAAACAGTCTACTATTTCTTTCTGCTCTATACAATGTATGGGCACATTCATTTAAAAAATGAACATAAATTCAATTTAAAATCATAAGCTCTTGCTTCCCACTTTTCAAGGAGTTTCCTAATCTGCATATACGTTATCAAAGGTCAGATAAAAAGGAGTGCATCATATAAGTGTACCACGCCAAGGCCAAAGAGACTTGTAGAATGCATGGTGTACATTTACAATTACAGTGATCATGGAAAGCATTTAAATAGCTACAGAAATCAGTGTAGGACAGCTGGACAGTTTGAAAATTTTCTTTCCCTGAAAAGTTCCAGAGAAGCAAACCACAGAGCCATTTACATGATGCAACCAGTGATTCTGGAAGCTGCTTTGATTTATGATTTGGTAGAATACATTTTTATGGTGTAGTTCAAGCAAAATGCCAAGCACTGGGGCACATACCTATAAATCAAAGGAAAATGCTTGCAGAAAGTAGCAAAGTTTAAGAACAGAGACCTTTCCATTGCTTAGAATTTCTGAAGCATGCTGTGCTGGTGCTGATTTCTTGCTGACAGGCTAAAGCCCACTGTAAAAGAACAAGTGTTGCATGCAAAGGATCCCATGTTCAATTTCTGTAAGTCTGGCAAAGACTTGTATCAGAAACCCTGGAGACTTGCTCTGAAAGTGTACACAGAAGTTACCTGGATGTTGGACAGGTAGAAGGCAGACACAGATATTCAAAGCAAGCTGTCTGGTTAACTGAACCCAGAATATAGGGGTGTTGCTTAAATGGATTTCAGCATATACAGTTAGCAAGCAGTGGCTTCATTTGATTCCTACTTTGTTCAGATCTTCCCTTTTCATCCATTTCTGTCTTGAACTCCATGGGACTTACTTCAATGCACTGCTGCAAATATGACCTCTATGCTCAGCCCATGAATGTGCCGCCCATTAAGTTCCCTAAAATAATGGATTGTTTCCAATCCAGCTAAATGCCAGTTCATTTTGAACTTCATGGATAAAGGATACTACTGGGGTTTTACATCCAAACATGTACCATTGGAAATGCTGATTTCCATGTGGGTTTTTGCACACTTCACACCAGATTAGAACCTATGGCAGAGGAAGGGAGATGCCAATGAAAGTGTTCTTGCCAGAGGCAAATAAATATAGAGTGAAGGGGATCGGGGCCATAAGGGTGGGGAAGGGTTAAAGCTAACACTCAAATACTATGATCCCAATCCAGATTCTCTCCTGTGCAACTGCTATTTAGAAAGAAGCAATTATATTTCTAAACTTGTTTTTCCTTCAGAGCTAAGCAAGTTGACGTCTAATTGGAAAGATAAATGCTTTAAGGTGGTCCAAAATTCTACAAATACAGTACATACTTAATTGTTTTGAAAAATGTACATTTCAGAATCCATAGATCCCAAAAAAAATCAAGATATTGAACATTGTTTTTGTTTTGCTTCTCAGAAGCATGTAGCTATTAAAAACATTTAGTTAAACTTCCTCTGCAGGTTCAATGAATTGCCTATAAATAATGTAACATATTGAAGGTGGGCGGATTCTGAAATTGATGCAGTAGCAATTCTTACTCTCCCATGAAGCTCACAGGGTGGCCTTAGAAACAACACTCTTTTTTTGCATTGCAATAAATATATTGAAATTCACTGAAAAGGTCAACTGATCTTTATTTCATATCTCATCTGTTTGATCTCCAAATAGACACTCAAGGAAGTGTTGACTTTTCCTTATAAGAGGTGTTTTAATTTGTCCTGGATTCACACTGTTTGTTATATGGAGGGCAGGAGAACTCTCAAGAGGAAACTTGGGATCTTGTACTAATGTGGGATTTTCTTTCCACTCTGGTCCCAAATTTGACAAAGCAATTTTGAAGCTAGAACAAAGAGGCAACAGACATCTTAAACTGTGCCGATGCAGAAGGGCCTCGTGGTTACATCACTGTAGGGTCATTCCATATGAATTCAACTAGTCTCAAAAACTCAACCAACTCAGATTTGACTGAAAATAATTGGGTGTGTACCTCTTACATATATAATGGCCGCATGCCAAATATTAGGTGAAAAATCCAATGAGCTTGTGTGCTATGACCCTTCAAAACAAGGTGTCATACCCGTTTTTGATGCTTGCAAATTGCATATTTTCCTGTGTACCCATCTTTGAATACTAATATCTCAGAAATAAATGAAGTTTTCTGGACAAATTTTGATATATAGAGTAATTTGGTCTCAGGCTTTCTGAATCTGTCATCAGAAAAGGCCTCTCACTTCTAGTTTTGAAGATACTGGCATCCATGGAAAAAACTACTTTTCCAAGGACATATTCACCATTTGGGCAACTAACCATGGTAATAAAACATTTTTTTTCTGTGTAATTGTACATATCTTGTAATCATTTACTCAAAAATTCAGTTTGTTACCTTCATATTAAAATTTTAATCTCAAATGTTGAACTTTTTTGCTCTGTGACAGCCAATGTCAAATTTTATGGAGTGTCAGTTATGTGAAGTGTTCTTCATTCAGTCACAGAAACTGGACGGTAACTGTAGTCTGGAATTAGTATAGAAATTGGATATAATATGGATTTATGGTACTGACAAAATAATGATTTCATATTCCAAAAGTTGGAAGCTTCTTCTGAATCAGTTCCTTGTCATGAGGAGCAAGCTTATAAAATCTTTGTGTTTGAAGCTCTGGTGCAGATACAATGCATATTATGTTCTGGAATGGCACCCAGCAGGCATTCTGATGAACAAAAACTGGCCATGAGAGAAGTCCAGTGTCAGACTGCTGCATAAAGTTGTTGAGTAAATTGCCATATTCATCTGACCGCTCAGTAATACAGCCTACAAACCATTCCTTATTGTAAATACAAGCAGCATATTTTCCTGGCTGTTATTCAGCATTATCAATTTAAGTGGCTGGTTGCTCTTTGTCAACAAGAGTATAATGATCATCAGCAGATATCCTTTTCCTTTTCAGTGAGTTTGTTGAAATTGGGATAAAGGAATGGTGTGACATTATACCAATTAACTATTTCAAAACGTGCAGACTAGTTGAGTTTATGTTCATTTTGGATGACATCAGCAACTGGTAGGTAGAAAAAGTTGACTCTTGGAATTTTTGCACATGACCAATTGTATATCTGAGAAGCTGTAAGAATTTGTCCATGCGTAGTTGCCTGAAGGCTTGCTAGCCTAACCAAACATTTGACTGTTCCACTGATACCATTGCATGGACTCTTACCATGTGACATTGTGAAAAAATGCCACTCTGCATCAAGGTCAAAATCTTTATGAGCACAATCCTAACCATGTCTACTCAATGTTCAATGGATCTAACCATGTCTACTCAATGTTCAATGGATCTCAGTGTTCAATGGATCTTTCTCCTAGGAAAATGTCTTTAGGATTGCAGCCTATGATGATTGCAGAGGTTTGATAAGTTTTTATAGTTTTTGTTTTGGCTTCCTGTTCCATCACTAAAGTAGATGAGTTTTCCAATGGACAAAAGTTCCAGCTTGATATATGTCGTCATAGTTGAAATGAAGATATGAACAGTTGTGGTACGATGCTTAAGGCAATCTAATATAACACAAATTGGCAACTGCTGAAGCTTATCAGCAGATTTGTAGTAAAACATGAATGGGTGAAGGATAGCCAGTGAAACCCTTGCACTTCATCCTGTACTACAAAGCTATAGCTCTCTGTAAAATCCAGAATGACATGTCAAAAACACATTTTTATGCTGAAGACAAATCTGGTCCTCCTTGCTGAATGAGATGCCACTTTGCCAACACAAAATTTTTCTTTGGTCAGGTTCGGTGCCACTGATTTTAAGGAAACCAGACTTTCTGCAGTATGTTTGTTTGTGGCCATTCCTCATCCAGAGAAACACCAATTTTGCACTTCTCAGTAGCCATGCTGAATGATGCAATACTCTTTGCGTACGCAAGGCAACAGATGGTATCTGGGAATAAATGTCTGCAATACAAGCATAAAGGCAAGGAAAATAATGAGAATGAAGGCTAATCAGATGATACTAGGAAGTAGTGACACTCCCTATAGTTTGGTATTGGTTGTGTCAAGGTGCTGTGTTAGCAATGCATATTGGTTGCATGGCCTCCTTTCCACCCCCTCTGCTTTCCAGCACAAACCACCAGTAGACTGGATGTAGTTTTTCCCCACCGGGGCTGCCTACTCCCAATCAGGCTCGATGTAATGTCTCCCCACCAGCACTCCATACTCTTCTACATTTTTTCTTGGGTGCCCTACATATTTTTTTTTTTTTGGGGGGGGGGAGGCCTTTTCCTCTTTAGTAGTTTTGATACCCTGCACTTGATACATTAACCAGAGATAGCATAACCAGACTTCGTTTCTGCTTGAAGTTGGATAAAAATGGGAGTCAGCATGCATGGACACATGTAAAATGCTTGGACCATTACCTTACATTTAAAAGGCTTCTGATAAGGCTTCTAGTTACAAAGACAACACCCTGCCTTATGCTGGCAATTGACTGCAGAGTGATATTTCTTGCTCTATTTGAAACCCCACTAGAGAATTAGAAGCTGAATTAAATTGTAACCCACACTGCAGAAGCAATTTACTAGATAACTCAAGGCATGATGTCTATTGCAAATTCTTAGTTAGAAATATTACTAACTAATAGGATCTCAAGGTCACTTCCAGAGCTTCTGAAGAATGTCATAAAGGCTTTGTTGTCTACACCTGCTGTTAAGCATTCAAGGAACAGCTAACACAATAAAACATTTTATGCAATATGGCTTTGTAGGCCTCGACTGCAGCCTTCAACAATGAAAGAAACAACATATTTAGGGTTTATGTGTGGTTTTGGTGATGAGTAAGAACTAGTTTTAGTGAGCTTAGCCTACTAAAATCCCTCCAGCCCAAAATACTCTACCTAAAAATGTGCAAAATATAATGTAAGAGTATAAGAAGGTGGTCTGTCAGATCAAACCAAAGGTCCATTTCATGCATTTGTGTTGCCATAAGAGCCAGTTAAATGCCTGCTTTTGTCAGGGCACTAAGCCAGTGGCCATGCCTTCTGTTATTTCCAGCCCTTTCCAATCAATCCTTTAAGAGCAGGCTACGCACTAACCCCCCCCCCCCAAAAAAAAAACATTGCTTTTTTCATTGCTTACATCTTTTTATTCATTTCAGATAGGGGTAGTAAATGTATTTTCTGTATAAATAAATGTTATCTCATTATATACAACCTCCATTAGGATCTAGCAGACCATGAAATAGTCTTTGCACAATCAAGCTATATGCTAAGGATGAGGAGGAAAAGAACCTTATTTTGGTTCCTAGTTTCAGAAATTATGGGAGAAATGAAGCACAAACTCTGTATAATCTTTTCCACTCAGAAGAACTGCTAAAGAGACTTGCAGATTAATTGCAAAAAATATATTTAGTTTGCTTGCCTCCTCTTTTTGTCTAAAACTTCCATTTAGTTCTTCAGCTCCCTGCAAATAAATCTTTTTTTAACTCAGAAAAGAGTTTATGATTTTATAGCAAAATTACCACTAGAATCTTAGGTAAGTGTGTATCAGATTCCAGCAATGGTATAGTAACTATAGAAAGTATGTTGTTCCCTTCCCAATTACCCAAACTTCCCTTTTGTTTCCAAAGAACTGCCAATTTCTTTTTTTCCTTAAAAACCACATTTTCCGTATCTTTTTCTCCCTCCTTCCCCAAATGTGGCAAAATATAGGAATAGAGTGATACCCACTGAATATTAGAAAATAAATACAATTTTACACCCCTCCTTTTCATTCCTATTATGGCAAGTCATCAAAAATAAAGAATTTTTGATGAATTTCAAAAAGAAATAAGGGAGCAATAACTTAAGAGGTTCATAAACAAAAATTTGTTTTACCAATTAAAATTGACCTTCATCTATCAATCAATTAAACTGTCATTACCAAATTCATCAATTAAACAGATTGCTGTTTAAAAGATAAATAAATGGAAGGATTTAACATGGGCCTAAAAAAAATTAATATAATGCCACTTTACTGGAAACTATGTAACTGGTAGTATCTATCAGGAAAGGGAATCAAAGACCCTATTTGAAAAGAAAGAATCCAGATTCACACAGAAGATCAATTTTCAACTCAATACAATTTTAAAGAAATATGCCTTTGATAGAGATTTAGAGCGCAATCCAGAGCAAAGTCTGCTTGCTCTGACCTAACTACTCTGCCCTAACTATGTTATATCCTGAACACAAAGTTATGTGTGAGGCAGAGAACTTAGGTGTGCCCATAACTTAGGTCTGCCCGTAACTGCTCCGGTGCAGTGATCCACATAAGTTACTCCATCGGGCATGCTCAGAAGGCAGCCTGTGCTACATGGCCTGCAGTTACACACGAGTTGACCTGCTTCCACATCACTCAGAATCACTAGCAGCTGTCCAAACTGCTGCTCTCCTGATCACATGGGGAACCAGCTGGCAAGATGGGGGGAGAGTAGCTGTCAAGCTGTCAGAGTGCCTCCCCAGCATGGTGGACAGGACAGGGCTGTCAGGGGTAGAAATGGGAAACAAGCTGCCCCCCCCCCGCACCCTCAAACAGGCAAGGTGCCCCAGGAAAAGCCCAGGCACCAGCAGGGGCAATAAGCACAGAGGGATACATATGTGTGTGTGCTGTCAATAAAAACAACATCAACAGATAAACATGAGTGTCCTGTGGTCTTTGGCAACAGTCCGGAGGAAACATCAGCATTAAAGGAACAGCACACCAGACGCAGGGCCCACACTCAGGTGGGCTGGGAGGAGAGGGAAGACCCCATCCAGAAGGCAGAAGGCCCAGGAAACAGACCCCCTTGCTGGCTCAGGCAGGGGAGGGGCAAGGGTCCCCCACGCAGCTGGCAGAGCAGGGGGCAAGGGGAGGCAAGGGGGCTGCCAGGGGCATCTGTGGGGAGGGAATCCTGGAAGAGGGGACAGGAGCCCACCTGGGTCTGCCAGGGAGCAAAAGCACATCCTGGGGCACAGGGGACCTGGGGCTCCCACAACAGGGCAAGGGTGTCTGATCACTTGTGGGGCCACTGCCCACCCAAAACCTCTCACTTTACAAGCCTAAGGGGTGACATCAGGCCCCAGGAACCCTTTCTCAGCCCACCCCATTGACTCCCAGATGGCCTTTTGCAGACACAAAAGGGGGGTCAGTTCACATGTGTACTTGTTCATATGTTTGCAGTTGCTCCTGCTCATTCAGAGGGTCACAGGGTAGGGGGGCTTCCAGATACAGAACAGTCTCCAGTGAGGATGCAGTGGGACCCCAGAATCAACCACATTCAGATTGAGCACATGGAAGGGATGACACAGTGCCTGCACCTTTAAGCAGTGCCTGGACCTTTCAGTATCTTCAGACTGTAGGCAGTTTGAACACAGCACTGGCATCTGCCTGAATTCCCTCATCTCTGCAATGCTCACAGGTGGTCTCACTACTTCCATGTGGCCTCTTGTTGTGGACTATCCAATGCTAAGGAAGCTACAGGCAGCCCCCTCTCCAGAAACAGAGGACCAGGTCTGGATGCCATTGGGGGTCTACACTGAGGATGGGCACCCCTGTCTCTCCCCCCCCCCAACCAGGTAGGCACTGCCCCACTCACCCATCCTCAGGTAATCCCTGGAGCAATCATATGCAGATGTTCATTGTGAAGTCCTTAAAATAACTACTACTACACATGTTCACATCATTAATGTTAACAACGTATCTGATGACAGCAACATTGACGCATTGAACTGTAAATTCGTCAGCAACATGACGAATTGAATTGTAAATTCGTCAGCAACATTGACGAATTTACGTCATCAGGCAAGGACTTCACCTGTGATGTATCATACCATCAACTATGTAGTTGTTAATTCGTCATCATTAATAACATCAGCTGTGGAGGGGGGAAGTGATTCTATGGCTCAAACTTTATTAGGTATGAAGGGTGCTTGTTTAACTCGTGATTGGGACAGTGGGGTTTGTGTTCTAGGTAAGTGCTTGTGCAAACATGTCTGAAGGGAGATTCTTCCCAGGGCTCCTTGCAGGGATCCAGTGGCTTGCACTCCTGAATACACTTTCCTGGGAGTAAGCCCCATTGAACACAATGGGGCTTACATCTGAGTAGGCATATTTAGGATTGCACTGTGTCTCCTTCCCAGAGGAATGGCAGCCTACTGCCTGCTAGCCTCCTTACTGGTGAGACACCATCCTGCAAAGACAGAAGCATCACATCACAGGCAAAGCTTTCATTGGTATTGGCTGAGCATGGAATCAGATCAGCTGCTATACCCCATGGCTTGCCATTTGCTGGCAAGGATGAGTGGAATCAGCACCTGCTGGCTGTGTGATCTGGCACTCAGGCAGAGGGACTGCAAGGACAGAGACCACATACACTTTTGAGGGGTGAGTGCCCTTGTTTCCTGGTGGGTCTGTGTGTGCACACCTTCCCCCTTTCACTCTACAGCCCCCCCTTACCTTGGGGGACCAGTTGGGTTGGAAGGCAAACCTACAGAAGACCTCACAGCATTTCCCAACAAGTGGGCAAGCCCATTTCCTGGTGAAGCAAGGTCCCCCCTTATACAGGTGTAAGCCCCACTGAGTATACTAGGGCTTACTTTAGAGTAGACATGCAAGACTGGAGGAAGATGAAGGAAATTTAAACAAAAGAGGTGCTTCCAACACCCCCCCATGCAGCCCTCCTTACCTGGTTGGAGTAACTCTGGGGAAGAGAGAAACAACAACTTGCAGAGACATACATATGGTATTGGTAATCATCATTGCAAGATTGCCTGTATAGGTGTTTTTGAGTTTTTGAATGCAAACATTGCTCAATACCCCCACTTATCTGATTGGGGTACCTGTGGAGAGGGAGAAGGAGAGAGCAACAAACATACAAAAAAAAATTGCAAAGTCTACACTCTAATCATATATCACAGATATCATATTGTTTCATATCACATCTATATCATATCAATATATCATCATATATGCACCTTATGTGTTCATGTGTTTGTGGGGAGAATGCTCCCCAAGAGCAAAGTGCCCATTGAGAGAGAGCAGAGTGACGTGGTCTGTGGCCAAGCACTCTGCTTCTCTGAAAGGGAATTGTGGGTCCACGGGGTGGGCTTTTTATGGGTGGGTATGTGTGAGAGGATTGGTTGGCCACTGGGGTGACCCAGGTACTCCGTATCCTCAAGTAGGAAAGTACTGCCCTTAAGGTTTGGTGCGAAAATTTTTCAAAGTCCCCACTTTCCCCAGCCCCTACTTCTCCTTAACATGGAGACCTATGGGTCTCCTTGTTACTAAACTACCTCTTGAGGTAGTATAACTCAGGGGCCATTTACGTGTGCCCATAAGCCTCTGAAAATGTTCAGGATAAAACATAGTTATGTGGAAGGGGGAGAAACCTAAGACACGCCCCCAAAATGCCCCCTGAAAAAATAAAAAAAATCCCTCCGTCGACGGAGTTACGTCAACGGAGGATTTTCATTGCTCCGCCGACGTTGAAGTAATTGCGCCAACGGAAACGTCGTTGCGTTGCCGGAGAGATGCACTGGCGTAATTGCGCCAACGCTATCGGCATTTCCGTTGACGGAAACGCCGTTCCATCGGCGCAAGAGCCCTTGCGCTGACGGATTAGTTGCTATGGATTGGGCTGTTAGACTTAGGAGTTGAAGTGACATAATTTTGCACCAGAGTGTTGCCTTGTCTTACAACTGGTTAGACGCGGTTAGAATATTTCATAGCAGAAACATTTAGATCAGCAGGATAAATGGAACTAGAGACAAGGCAAAGCACAGCTGGGTCACAAAGGATTTTTACCTTTATTCCCGTGGGCAATAGAAGAAGGTAAATGCTCTGAAAACTACAAACTGCTCCGTGGATTAGTATTTATGGTTCAAGATCTTAAAATGATACTTGACAGAGGACAAGTGCAACTTCGTGGCTGAAAATTTGCCCCAGAAGAATACCCTATAAGGCTTATAGGTTGGATTGGCTACAAGGACACAAGAATTGACCTGATGGTCTGCAGGTGTGTTGCAGGACTTTAGGGTTAGTAGGGCAATTGAGGGATTTGAGACTTCTACCAAAGCATGGCGTGCCTGTCAATGGTTTAATTAAAAAAAAAACTGATTTTGTGCCTGGACAATTTTAGCACCTTGTCAGTGTGCCAAAAAGATTAAAAATTGATGCTCTAGATTTTCACAGTGAAACATATGCTGGCATATTATCTAGAGTACATAGCAAAAGGAAGGCAATTTATAGGAGCAGATATAGCTAGACATTTTTAGCAATTACATCAACACAGAGTTATCCATATGCATGCATTTGAAAATGTACATTATTATACAGCTTTATTGATTTTTTTTTTGCCCTGGAGGCCACAGAAGACATTGAGCTAATTAGCAAATCAAACTCTTCAGAGTCACAGTACTGTTTACATGAGTGGCTTCTTGGGGTCACATACATTGAGTTCAAATATCAAACCATTACATAGGAGCCAAGACTCTGAATCAGCAGAATTGCCACATAGCTGCAAAAGCTGCCCAGTGTCAATGTTAGATATTTCACACAAAGCATTTAAAAGCATCAAAATGTTTTTCATGAGAAATACTTGCCCAATCAAGGGATTCTTCTTGTCATAGTTCATTAAATGTTGCTGCTATGCAACTGCCATTAATCCCCAAGTATATTAGTAGCCTTAAATAAGCTCTATTTAAAAAAGAACTGATTAGGACTATCCATATTCAGTGTTTTTCTTCTCACAGCACATGGACTTCTATGTTGTCTTCAATACTTCTTTGCCTCTTGTATTGGAACTTCCAGAAGTGACCTGCAGGTTCTACAGATCTGTTTTTAGAGTGTCTTTAAGGAGCAACAAAATTTAATGAAAAATAAAATAAACTGATTCAAAATCAGTTGTTTTGCCAACTTGTATTCCAATTGTAATTATGACGAAGAAAGATTGTCAATTACTAATGACACTTAAGATATAAGCTAAGCTACCTGAAAGTTTGAATTAAAGTAGTTTGTTTCAATAAAATTGCAGAATTTGAATTTCTAGCTTTTGTGAAATAAAGTGTAAGTTTTTCATTTTTACCATAGATTTTAAATTCATTCATTATCCTAAAAAAAAGCAGGCCTCCATCAGTCTTGAAAGACTATGGTATTGTGCTTGGCGCTGCACACGCTGCATGCGAAACACGAAGGTCTGGATTAGATTGATATGGAGGATTGGCTGTTACCCAAGCAGCAAATCTTCCCTCTCCACGCCTTTCCAATGGAAAGGCAAAGCCAATACAATTGGTTCCAGCTGCATCTCAGAGCTGAGCTAAGGACAGGAGCTCATCCTGTCTTGTGGGGCCGACCCGGGTCTCAAACCCTTGCCTGCTGGTTAACAGGCACAGTGTCTTAACCACTTGTGCCACCCACAGCCCATCATTATCCTATGCTTTTGTATATTGGGTACATTAATCAAAGATTTTGCAGAACATGTAACAAAAATAGACTGACATGCTTTTGGTAACCATGGACTTTTCTGTTCAATTTAAATGGAATCGGGATTGAAAAAATAATGAATTATTGCCCTGCACCTCATTAATATTTCTTTTGACATCTTTTGACATAAAATCGAACAATACACCAAAATAAATCCCACTTCACCTCATTGACATTAATCTTTGCTTTCTGAGCTTAAGCTTGTGGCATTTTTGCAAGTGGAAGAAAATTCTAGATCTGTCAATACTTGACTAGTAATAATTGAAAACAAAAGCATGTTTTTGAAAATCATAACATCTTAAGCTTATACTAATGTCTTCATCTTATACTCTCCTATATGGATGGGAGAACTTGTCTACAGGTATTTTAATCTGATAGAACAGTTAGTTTATAGTCATATGCTGAAAAAGAGAATTTATATAAAAAGCACAACTATAAGTCTAGGGTCAAACACTGCCACACGCTCTTCTTTTCAAATGAGGAGAGTTAACAAAAAAACTTTTTTGTAATCATATGATACAAATTAACACTGGCTTCTTATGAAACAGTTTGCAAAATAGAGCATATATTTGCTTCTTTCCCTGTCAGTCTTATCTTTGGTTTAGCATTACATCTGCACTGACACTAACCTTGGTTAATGGTAGCCATGTTCCCTATTAATCAGAGTTCGCAAATACATTTCAAGTATTTGAAGTATCTGATTAAGTAAAAAAACTTAATGTTACTCACTGTTAGCTTCCATGCAAGTGTAATGCTAACCAGGATGGAAGATAAAAAAGGAGATGGGGACAGAAGATAACCAGATGAAAGCAAGATTTCAGAAGCTCATATTCTAGAGCAGGGGTTTCCATTCATGAGTACATAAGAGCCTGCACTGCATCGGGCGAAAGGCCCATCTAGTCCAGCTTCCTGTATCACACAGTGGCCCATCAGATGCCTCAGGGAGCACATATGACACCTGCATCCAGGTGCCCCCTAACTCTGGCATTTTGAGGTTGTCCAACTCTACACACAACCTTCATGGCTTGTAACCCCTGAGGGACCTTTCCTCTAAGAATTTGTCTAAACCTTTCTTAAAGGTGTTAAGCCTAGATGCCATCACAACACTCTGGGGCAGGATGCTCCACAGACCAACTACACGCTGAGTAAAGAAATATTTTCTTTTGTCTGTCCTAAGCCTCCCAACATTCAATTTTAATGAATATCCCCTAGTTCTGGTGATATGTGAAAGGGAAAAGGGTATCTCCCTATCCATTCTATCCATCCCTTGCATAATTTTGTACGTACTTCTCAATCATGTCCTCCCTCAAGCGCCTCCTCTAGACTGAAAAATCCCAAACATTGTAGCCTTTCCTCATATGGAAGGTCTCCCAAAACATCTTTTTATTCACCTCCATTCTAATAGTAGCAAAAAATATTGTCACTGCATCCAAACTATCACATTTGTTTGTCTTCCAAATGAAGATTGCAAACCAGTTTCAAAAACTGTGATTTGTAATCCCAGCTTAGAATGGTTTGGTAACTACAGTGTTTGAATGCAGTGAAAAAAACAACAACTAATGAAACTAATTAAGTGGAATAGAGAGAAACTGGGCTTGATCCTGTAGCACCAACCAATATTTGACATTGTGTGAACATTGTGTTAAAGAACATTGTGTTAAAGGACACTCAAATTTAAGGACTTCACAATCAAGGGGTGTTAGTGGCTCTCGTCAGCATGTCAACGGAACAGACACCACATCAGTCTAAGCCAGAGGTATCAAATATAAGATCTATGGGCCAGATGCAGCCCTAAAGAAGCAATTTTCCACCTCCTCCCCAGCTTTCTCAAATCTTAAATTTTTGATCAAAATTTGCATATTTTTATTTTGTCATTACTAGCTAGGTTACTATGTGAGGACAGTGCTTCATTTTGGCTGTCATCTGCTTAATTGTTATTTCCAGCTCTCAGCAGAAACCATGAATGCTAAGTTTTGGCCCTCTGTATGAAATAATTTTGATACTTACTCTTGAGCTGAGTCCTATCAGAAAGTAATAATCTCAGAGTGATTCAGCTGGACACATGAGGCAACGTGAAGACCCCTTCTGTGCCATGTGGCACTGCAATCCCATCATTAGGTTCTCATCACATTTTCCACCAGCTCATCACATGTTCCACAGCTCAGTGCTCATCATGAAGATGAAAGACAAATGAAGAGCAACAAAACATCCATAATGTGGCAACAGATTTGCTTCTGAAATGTTCACCCACCCTATTTATTCTTTCTCTTGAAAGCCCTGTGCAAACAACCTTAAAGAAACATTACAAAACCTGAACATTGCTTTCATTTATGAGCAACTTGTATTTCCTGAGAAGTTTTGATTTCACATACAGTGTTTCTGATTTACCCTACCCTTAAGACCCACATAAAAATGATTGGATGAAAATGTTTCAGTCATATCTAAGCAGTTTCAAAATAGCTTGTAAGAACTTACTATACATGCATTTTTGTCTCTATATGTTAAGGTGGGGAAGTCAAACAGCATCCCACTTTTAAGCTGTGGAGATTTTATTAGTCATGAAATATAAATCTTCTATCCAGTCTGTCTGAAATTGGACATTTTAAAAATAGATGACAGTCTCCATCTCCTCTCCACATTTGGGGCAAATCCCTTAGAAATGATGGAAACTACTGTAAAATCTTACCTGAATCTTGGAACTCATTTTCATCAGAGATAAATCAATTCCTTTGGGGTTGTTGTCCTTAAAACCATTTTAAAAACAATATTTGTTTTGAGGTGTGATATTCTGACAGTTTGAAGAAAAACTGGCAAGTGTATACTTTTAGCATATTCAGTGGAGGAATTGTGAAGGCATATTGTGAAAGTCTGTGGGTGTTGATGAGGCTGTTGTGGCTTTTATTGGCCCTTAACATGGCTGCTGCTTGTAGAACAGAAAGCAGCCTACATTAAAAATTTATTGTGTTCACAAAGCACAGCTGCCAAATCAACCTGAAATTTGAGGTGGCTAAATTAGAGGCCAGGATACCCCATCACCCTAAATGACACCAGATGTGGGCCACATCCTCACAACCACTAGTGATGCCACTGAGGGAGCACATGGGAACTGTATGTAGTTTACTAATGGAACACTGGAGATTTTAAAAAAACTTATATTAAATATTTGACAGGCTAATTCCTTTGAAACAGGGAAAAAATGAGGTCTATAATTCAGCAAAAAAAAATTAGAATACCGGTTCTCATCGAAATCCAAATATGAGGATTTCAGTGTAATTCTGGCGGTTACTTAAAAGCTGTGCTTCACAAAACCCATCTTGAAAATTTGCTTGAATTTTCCATTATTAGTCGAACAGATGCACTTCAGATTTTTTTTTTTTCAAAATATGAAAGGATGCTCTGACTCATTTTTTTCAAATCTAGTATTAGAAAAAAGCGATAATGGAACATTTTTTTTATTATGTTCTCACTTCTTGAAGCTGAAAAGCACGTCTCCACAGCCCCTTTGGTTATACTGTGGAGGGTACTGTGTGTACTTGAAAATACCAAATGTACTATAAAGTTTAATCACTACAATCCTAGCCCTTTCTACTCAGAAGTATGTCCCTTTATCTGCAACGGATCTTACTCCCAGAAAAGTGTGTTTAGGATTGCAGCTTTATGCTTCAATCCTAGAGACACTTTCCTAAAAGTAAGACCCATTGAACACAATGGGGCTTACTTTTGAGTAGACGAGGTTAGCATTGTATTCTTAGTAGGTATTCTCAGATATACATAGAATGTCACTTTTCCACTAACTCAGAAAATTCTGAGTAAGCTTTTAACAAAGAACATTTACAACAACATTTTTAATAAAAAAATTTCCCCATTGTCCCTGGAAAAAAGACAGGTGAGTATTTTAATTTATGCACATGTATGGATTATTTGCAATGCACATATGCAAGAAGAGACTCTGCTTTTCAGAAAGTAAATTTTTCAGACAAATGGAAGAACGGATGTTTTAGTTAATGGTGAAATAAATTGTCAGAAAGGCTAAAAATCATTTGTAAAATCTCATTTAAAGAAAAGGGCTCTGGAAATAACTGATATAATTTAAAAATACTGATAAACTCTTTAAATCAGTGATTTTCAACCATTTTCATCTCTTTGCCCAATTAACAAGGCAATGAAATTGTCAAGACACACCATCAGTTGTTTTTACCATTGACCAAAGCACACCAGACTGTTCAAATCCCCCAATTTTTCTATTAATGAATGTCAATCTCCAAATTTCCATGGCACACCTGAGTCCTTGCCACAGCACAACAGTGTGCCACGGCACACTGGTTGAAAATCCCTACTTTAAACTATTTAAATAAAAATAGTGGAAATGCGAGATATTACATAAGGAATATCTTGTCCTGTTCCACTTAAAATAATAATTAATCATTTATTTAAGATTGTTGCAATTTTTCCATTACTATGCATTTTTTTGTTTGTTTTGTTTGTGCTTTTTGTTTTGTCATTGCTTTTATTATTCCTTTAACACCATTTGTTGTGTTAGGGATCCACCTAAGAACATCAGAACAGAGGTTTATCTAAGCTCAACATCTTGTTTCCCACAGTTGGTTGTGTGATGACCACAAACAGGAAAGTCAAACTTTTCACCAATTTCCACTGGAAACTGGTATTTCAGAAGCTTATAGCTGTTGAACCTGGAGTTAGCTTAAAAAAACCATTACGTTAGCAGCCAGTGATAGACCTGCCTTTCTCCAATCTTCTTTAAATATAAGCTAGTAGACACAATTCCATCTCAAGGTATTGAATCTCCCTAACTTATTACATGCAGCTTGAAATAGATGTTTTTTGGCTTGTCCTGAACCAGGCATTGCATTGGTTGATTCAGCTTCTTATTTGTCCACCTACGTACTTCCCCCACCATTTCAACTAAGGTGAAATTAGGAAATCATTTTGTTTCCCTAAAGCTAAGAAGTCTGAAATACTGTCTGAACCTTCCAAGGAAGTGTTTCATCCCCCAAATCATTTTTGTTGTCCTCTTCTGCACTCTTTGCAGCTCTACCGTATCCTGACATCCAAACTGCTGCTAGGAATCCAAATGCGGCTGCACCATTTTCTTCAAGCAGTTCACCACAACCCAAGATTTCTTCCCTGTTCATTATCAACAGTTCAAGCTCCCTCTTTGCAGCAAAAAGCAACTCTAAGAAAAATAGTGGTTTTGGAGAGTGATTTTAATTAAGAAAGTGACAGGGAAAAAGTCAGTTTCTCCATGTTCCTAAAAGGATCACACCCACTGGAGCTATGTACATGTCAAAATAAAATGGGACCCATTTCTGGGGTCCCAGCATGCCTCTTTAACAAGTACCTAATGTTACTTACTTGAAGCCATGGAGCTATGACATAGCTGGAAAAACAAAAAAAGGAGAAGGAGCAGAAAACTGGAAGTATTTGCAGCTTCTTTTTACCAACAAAGTCTTCTTGTGTAGAAACTCCGCTTTATATTCCGCTTGTTTACCAACCAAGTTTTCTTGTGTAGAAACTCCACTTTATAGAGAAGACATTTCAAGTTAAAAATACTTGTTACTTTCAACTTTTGGCAGTTCTTGTATAGTTAAGAGTTTACAATGAAGATTATTTTTCTGACCTTTGATATGTGCACACACATCACATGATATATGTGCACACAATATTTAAGAGTCATATGGACAGCCACAAGAGAAGCTGGCATAAATCTAAGAGCATCTAAGCTCTGTTAAAAAAGCCACATTCATACAACTAGAATCATAGAATCATAGAGTTAGAGGGGACCCAGTAGGTCATCTAGTTTAAACCACTGCCTGTAGCAGGAAATCCTTCTTCAGTATCTCCAACAGGTGCTTGTCTAGCCTCTGCTTGAAGATCCCAGTGAGAGAGAATCCACCACCTCCCTTGGCAATCTGTTCCACTGCCGAACCGCCCTCACCGTCAGGAATTTTTTTCGGATATCCAACCAGAATCTCCTTTCTTGCAGTTTGTACCCATTGGTTCTAGTTCTGCTTTCAGAGGCAGCTATGAACAAATGAGCCCCATTCTCCATATGAGAACCCTTCAGGTATCTGAAGAGGGCAATCACGTCTCCTCTCAGCCTTCTCTTTTCCAAGCTGAATATCCCAAGTTTCCCCAACCTTTGCTTGTAGGGCTTCCCTTCCATCCCACTGATCATTCTTGTCGCTCTCCTCTGGACTTGCTCCAGTTTGCCTGAATCTTTTTTAAACTGAGGTGCCCAGAACTGAACACAGTACTCAAGGTGAGGTCTAACCAATGCAGAATAAAAAGGAACTATAACGTCTCACAACTTGGAAGCTACACACTTGTTAATGCAGCTTAAAATGGCATTTGCCTTCTTCGCAGACACATCACACTGCTGACATGTTGAACTTGTGATCCACTTCGACACCAAGATCCTGCTCACGTGTTGTGCTGCCAAGCCAAGTATCTCCCATTTAAACCTGTGTCTTTGTTTTTTGTTTCCTAAGTGCGGAACCTTTTCCCTGTTGAAATTCATTCTGTTTGTTACAGCCCAGTATTCCAGTTTATCCAGATCCTCCTGAAGGTTTCTCCTGTCTTCTGTTGTGTTTGCTACTCCTCCCAGCTTTGTGTCATCCGCAAATTTGATGAGACTCCCCTGTATCCCTTCATTCAAGTTGTTGATGAAGATTTTAAAGAGAATGGGGCCCAATACAGAGCCCTGGGGCACCCCACTCAAAACTTACCTTGATGCAGAACCATTTACAAAAACCCTTTGAGTGCAGCCATCGAGCCAGTTGAAGATCCACTTAACGATTGCCTTGTCTAGCCCATATTTTTCCAACTTTCCAATTAAGATGTTGTGTGGGACCTGTCAAATGCTTTGCTGAAGTCAAGATTAAGGACATCCACAGCATTGCCACAGTGCAGTAAGCTCGTAACCTGATAAAAAAAGATCAGATTTGTCTGACAAGATTTATTCTTGGTAAACCCATGCTTGGTTCTTTTGATCACCGAGTACTTGTCTAGACATGCACAAATTGTGAGTTTTATGACTTGTTCTATTATCTTCCCTGGGGCTGAAGTCAAACTGACAGGTCTATAACTTTCTGGGTGTCAGTTATTCCCCTTTTTAAAGATTGAGACTACATTAGCCCTATTCCAGAACTGTGGCACTTCCCCACTCCTCAAGGATTTTTTCAAAGATGATTGACAGAGGCTCTTTGTTTCCATTACCTCCTTGAGGATGCAAGCATATCTCCCCATCAGCCAACAATCCTGCACCTCCATTTGCACAGCCCTCCTTCTGAGAGTAAATGGACACAAAGTAGGAGATCAGCAGCTCTGCCTTCTCTTGGTCTCCAGACACCTGTTGTCCAACTACTGTATGTCCAGGAGCAACCCCACCCCCTTGTTTCTCCTGTTTCTTTGGGCATTTCTAAAGAAGCTCTTTTTGTTATCCTTGACACCCCTGGCAAGTCTCAGCTCATATTGAGCTTTAGCATTCCTGACCCTTCTTCCTACAGGACCAGGCTACCTGCCTGTACTCCTCCCTGGTAATCTTCCATTGCCTATACATCTTTTTTAACTTAAGCTGATCCTCAAGTTGCTTGTGAAGCCATCCTGGTTTTTTGAGTTTTCTCCCCTTTTCTTTTTCAGGAATTGTTTATGACTGTGCTTGCAGAAGCTGCCCCCACCCATCTTGGACCCCTTTTCCCATTAGTTCATCAACCCATGGGATTCTGCCTATGATTTCTCTGAGCCTGTTGAAATCAGCCTTCCTGAAATCCAATGTATAGGTTTCACTGTGCACTCTTTTTATTTCCCATAATATTCAAAATTCCAGCAGTTCATAATTGCTTTCTCCTAAAGTTCCTGCTATGCTGATCTGGTCAATCAGTTCTTCACAATTTGTTAAGATCAGGTCAAGGATGGCCCCTCCCCTCATTGCTGCCTCCACTTTCTGGACCATGAAGTTACCTTCCAGGCCCATTAGGAATTTATTGGAGCTTCCATGCTTGGCTGGGTTTGACTGTAATCCTAAAGACACTTTCCTGGGAGTAAGACCCATTGAACACAGTGGGGTTTACTTTTGAGACATATGCCCTACAATTCAGAGTAACTACGGGAGCACATAAGAGACATTACATGTACCCGTAGTTACTACACCACCTAGTGAAAATCTATGGGAAATTCATATTGCAATCCAGAGCAAATTGTTCTTACACCGGAGCAAGGACTCCCTGTAGTTACTCTGGATTGCGCCCTAAGTTAAGTTTATGCTGTTAGTCTCCCAACAAATATCTGGATAGTTAAAGTCCCCAATTACAACTACCTCATGTTTCCTTGCAATGTCTGCCAGTTGCTTCAAGAAGACACTTCTTCCCCTTAGCCTGGCATTCTATAGCGCATGGCCTGAAGCATCTCACATGATAGTAAAAGCCAAATGGGTACAGTAGAATAACTTAAATAGTGTACCCTCTTAAAGACCAATCATTTATTTTAACATAAACTTTCATGAACTTTGGTCCCAGTGGCCTTGTTTTCAAAAAGCTGCAAGAGGATAGTTTACATATTTTTCCTGCTATGGACTGGATTTTAAATTTTGATTTCAGAAATTCAAAATCAGTATCATTAAAGGTTTAGCAATTTAAAAACCAAAAGTTGACATCAGGAAACTACAAACCAGACCTGACTTTCTGTAGCAGGAATGCTTCCAGCTGTTATTTGAATGTAAACAAGCTAACACTTGAAATGCCAGTACTGAAATTGCTCATGTTCAATCCAAGGAAAAATATGCGCATTCATTGTACTTTGGCTCCTTTTGACCATCAGAAATCTAAGAATTGACTTACATTCTAACACAGATCTGATCTGTTGAAAATTTGATTTGTGTATTTCCCTGTTGTGGGAAAGGCTGTTGCAATGGCTGGAGAAAAGTGAGCTGATTTGAGAAAGCAGGACACCTTCAGGCAGCTGAGGATGGGCAGACATGTCTGCCTGGTCATCCTGCTGCAAAGCCTGCAGGGATGTTGTGTGACGGCCCAGAGCATCCCTGTGCCCACATCAAATGGAAAACACCAAAGAATGGTAAGCAATGGTTGGAATAGGGAGGGCTTTTCACAGCACAGCAGTCTCCTGCTTGTAGACTACTGGTACAAGGAAAAGAGTGATTTCCCTTAATGCCTGGACCTTCCTGCCTAAGTACAGTGGTACCTCACGTAACAGAATTCGTTCCTTTACGTGAAACTTTCTTTACGTGAAACGGATTTTCTCATACAAAATAACGGAAACGCAGATGATTGGTTCCACAACCCCAAAAATATTTATATAAAAATATTAACTGGATGTAAAAATGATGACAAAACACTGTAATTGAATTCAAAACATGCATTCAATGGGCATGATCCTATGAAGTCTACTTAGGCTGCAATCCTAAAGACACTTTCCTGGGAGTAGGACCCATTTAACACAATGAGGTAGACTTCTGGGTAGACATGGGTAGGAGGCTGCAATCAAAGACACGTTCTTCTGTAATCCAAGACACTTTCCAAGTGTCTCCCCACTTTCTCCTTCTCTTCATCCTGAGCCTCTCTCTCTCTCTCCCCTGCTCCCCTCTGGCTAGCCCTGAGCTGCTTCCCTCTTCTCCACTGCTGTTCTCTCCCTCTGCCCAGCGGATGTCTGGCCACAGGAGGAACAGCATGGAAGTGTTGCTTTCACTATGGGCAGGTGCGCTAGGCAGCCCTGACACTTTTTAAACAGGTTGCTGGCCAGCGCGTCTGCCCTAACTGCCAACGAATGTTTTCTTTACGTGAAGCTTACTTTACGTGAGGCGTTCTTTACGTGAGGCATCACTGTAATGCCCTCTTATTTCCTTAATATTCTTCCTCAATATCCTCCCTTTCTATGAAAAGTCTTTAGAACGAAGGGCTAAATCCATAGCAGTTACAGGTCCACAGTTATGTCACCCTCTAGTGTTATCTCATGGAAAGTCATCTTAACTGATCTGGAGCAAGGGGCTTAATTTCACTTTAGGATATAGGCTTAAGTCTAAGAAAAGCAGGCCTCCGTCAGTCTTGAAAGACTATGGTATCATGCTCAGTGCTGCATACACTGCATGCAAAGCACGAAAGCCTGGGTTAGATTGTTATAGAGGATAGGCTGTTACCCAAGCAGCAAATCCCCCCTCTCCACGCCACTGAATTAGTTCAATGGAAAGTCTAAGAACATGTAAATGAAACTCCATCTTTTTCCTGGAGCCACTTCCATTCATTCTGTTCTTCTGTTGTCTTCTTACACCTATTTTAGGATTGTAACCCTTCAGATCTTTGTCCTCATGTAAAGCCCATAACCTTACATTTAAGAGTTATGTTATCATTCACAGGTTTTCATTAACCTACACTAACTAAAAAAGCAATTTATGTCAAAGCAAAATGCCTAAGGTGGCTTACAAAGCTTTTATCCTTTTGTCCTCACAATAACCCCATGAGATAGGTGAGGCTGAGTGACTAACCCAAGGTCACACAGGAAGTTTCACAGCTTGGGAGGGGGCTGGGAATCTGAACTGGATCATTCCAGACCAACTCCCTAACTACTGAAACTTCTTGGTTTTTTAATTTGAACCGACAGTTTTCTAAACAATGGAATGAAGTTAGACAAGGAACAGGTAAAAAAACCAAGAGATTCAAGTGTGTATGTATGTATATATGTATATGTGTGTGTGTGTGTAAACACACACACAGTATATATATCTATAGAAAAGTCACTCACTGACTGACTGACTGATCAATGCCCTGCCAAAACCGCTGGGCCGAGAAGCATGAAATTTGGGGTGGGTATTCCTTCCGTGATGATGGAGGGGTGCACTAAGAACTGGTTTTCGGAAATTCCAACTGGAAGGGGATGAAAAGGGGCACAACGTGTTTTCTTCCCTATATTTTGCATTGAAGAATTGATGACTCATCAACATTCCGCCCCAACCCCCGGACCTAGAAGCATGAAATTTGGGGAGGGTGTTCCTTCTGTCACATGAACACCCACCAGGAACTGATGTGGAGAAACTTAATCCTTAAGGGCTGAAAAGGGGGGCAACGTGTTTTTGTCCTATACTTAACATGGAAGACTGACCACAAACACTTTATATACACATACACTTAAAAATTATGTAGACTCCTAATTAGGTACGATGACCAGTGCTTTAGAACACCATAATCCTTTTAGAAAAGATTGTCCTTTCTTTTAGAAAAGATGTCCAAACCCTGGCCGCCAGATGCAACCCACAGTGAGCCTCATTGCAGTCCATGGCAAGACCCATCTATGGCAACTTACACAAGCCTTGTAATTCTCCATATCTGTCTCTAATACTTAAATGTAAAATTATATAAATTTATTCAAATTTGAAATGTAAATCATTTTTCCAGCCCCAACACACTGTCAGATTATGTGGCCTCCTGTCAAAACGTTTAGACACCCTGCTCTAGAGGAATCATCCATTTAAGGCAAAAGAGCCTTTTTAAACTCACTGTTAGAGAAAACACTGTCCTGTAATTTTCCTGACAAGCTGGTTTTCAGTACCCTTGTACAGTAGTACACTAAATTATTCCTTGTGCAGTGCCAGTGCCCAACCCACACTCAATTATGGTTTTGGCTTTGATGCATTTTTGTGGGAGTGTATGGGTTAGGACACATGAGTAAAAAGATCAGACTATATAAAACAACTATCAGTTTGCCTTGATGTTAGAAACAAGCTTGCTTTTTTAAAAGTTGTCTGCAGTTACCATAAATTCCACAGACTACATGCAAGAATCAAGCTCAAAGAAGCTACTCCAATGAGCTCCCTATCACCAGTTTCAGGACCTAAAATCCTTTCATCCAATAATGAGAATAAGAAATAGCAGCAGAAAGAGAAACCAGGTGTTGTAGTTTCAGGACATTAGAAGGTAGGAGGTCTGGCCTAGAGATGTGAGCTGCCGGCACGCCTGAAGATAATTCATCTGAAGGTCTCCTGTTTGAGATAAGTGGAGGACTCTAAATGACAACCTTGACAAGCTGAGTAGAGAGCCTTTGGGTTGTAGTCAGAAGGAGCCAGCTGTGAAGCTTGTCTATGAGAGAGTATGGCAAACCAGTGTAGACAGATCATGGCCACCTGGAATGTACAGTGTTCTTGAAAGTTAGAACTCTCTGTTGATTGTAAAAGCCCCTTTGAGGCTTGTAAACCACCTTGAATAAAGCCAGAGCCTTTATTGGTATACCTTTTTGGTATAAAGGCCAAAAAGACAGTATAAATATCTATTTTTGTTTGTAGAGTTTTAAACAGAATTTGTTGTCTAATGACTTTCAAGGAAACAAGTTATGTGTATGTTGCCGCGAAGAACAAAAGTCCTAATTTTTATCCAAAGCAAAAAATACAACTTTCATATAGAATTTTGCTTAGTTTCCAGGTTCTTGAATAAACTAATAGTTTAACTACATATATCTGTTATATATTCAAAACAAAGAATGAACCATAAAATCAAAACTCTAGAATCAGAATCCATTAACAAGATACATCTTGCCATTCTGTAATAGTTCCAGAAATGGTATATAACCCAAAGGGATACAGCTTGCTTTTTTTTTTATAACCATTATACTACATCTGAGGATTATGACAAACTGTGGCCTACCTGCCTCACCTTGCTTACAGTTGATTAGTTGTAGAATTCTATTTGTTTGTGCTGACTCAAAGAATACCTAAAGCAGGCCTCCGTCAGTCTTGGAAGATTGGTATCGTGCTCGGCGCTGCATACGCTGCATGCGAAGCACTAAAGCCTGGGTTGGATTGTTATGGAGGATATGCTGTTACCCAAGCAGCAAATCCCCCCTCTCCACGCCACTGAATTAGTCCAATGGAAAGGCAGAGCCAATACAATTAGATCCAGCTGCGTCACAGAGCTGGGCTAAGGACAGGAGCTCACCCTGACTTGTGGGGCCGACCCGGGTCTTGAACCCTGGCCTACTGGTTAACAAGCACAGTGTCTTAACCACTTGCGCTACCCACAGCCCAAAGAATACCAAGCTGAGAGTAATTAAATATGTAGGCATATCCATTAGCATCTTCTGCTTTTACACTTTCTTCAGCAGCCACCATAATTAGTTGGTATCGTTAAGAGGCATCACTAGCTTACACTCTCTTAACAACCATCTATAACCACCAATACTAAAAACAACAAATTATCTTAGCCTTTTATCATGTTATCACAGTATCAAACTATTACCAAACCCGATCTTAATCTAGAAATAATATCCAAGAAGAAAGCCCATGAACTGAGCAAACATCTTAATTTAGTCTACCATCCTTCTCAGAGTCCACCCAAAGTGGCCAGGAAACCCAGGAGGAAAATATGAAGACAGGCAGCACAATCCAGAGCAACTAATCTGTCCACATAAGAGCCCTTGGGTTGCCCTATCTATCACTAGGCTGGAGCAACTGTAAGATGCTCCACCCCAGTTACTCTGGAAAAGGCTTAGGGCAGAGCAAGACAACATAGGGTGCCCTAAGAGAGGTGGACCTGCTCTGCCCTAACTGCTCTGCCCTAAACAGTTCAGGAGAGGCATGTTGAGGGCATGTTTAGCATTGCCTAGGGCAGAGCATTTACTCTGTATCCAGAGCCTGTTTCAAAGGCAGAAATGCCCTCTTCCAGCCTTCAGAGTTATACCACCTCAGGAGGAGGTATAGTAATGAGTAGACCCATAGGGGTCCATGATAACCCAGAGTAAGAATGACAATGTTGACCAAAAATCTGAGTTCTTGGCCAGCCTAGCTGCAACCCCTGCCTCTCAACCTCAGGATATGGAACAACTACGGCAGCCCACTAACCTAGGGATACAGCAGGCCACTCCAAACATCCACCCTCCACTAGAGGAACTGCAGCTGTAACTGGTTGTCAGGAACTTCTGGGCTTTCTTATAAGGCAGACACCACAGCTGTTCCTTGTTCAGTGTGATCTGAGGGGGTCTCCTTAGGAGCAAGTCCTCCCCATGTGTCAATTACTTAGCATGCTCTGGAGCAGTTAGGGCAGCCCAGGCTTCCTGACTCTCTGGATGCAGCATAACTTTATGTTCTGGATTGAACCCAAAGTCTCCATGACCTAATATTCTCTACTATCATGCTTCTAAAAATGGAGGGGTTTTTTAAGCCACTGTGGCTAATAGCCATTAATAAACCAGTCTTCCATGAATTTGATTTCTTTTAAAGCCATAGAAGCTAGATGCCAAGTCATGGTGGATTTACCCTCTGATATCCAAAATTACTGCAAGAATCAATGTGCATACTTTTGAAACACAGTTGAGGAAAGTTTTTGTTTTTTATTATTAAGAGTCAAGAGAAGTTGTAAAAACAACCTTTGTATAAAGGCACAGGAAACAGTTTTGATAATCAAATTAAACAGTAACTTACAGTACAAAAGACTTTTATGGACATACAAACCCCCAAACGTCTCATTCAAAAATATTTCATCATTATTCATGGGCAATGACTAAAAATATAAACTGTCCTTGTACAATAAATACTTGATAGGTGCAAATTGAAGAAAACTTATTGCTTTCCACATAGGTGTTTTCCCTGTAGCCTGAAAATTGTGGACTCCTTTTGTGACCGGAATCCTGTTTATCAGCATGTTTTCAAGGGGGAACCAAGGAATACCAACCCCAACCTCACAAGGAACACTTGGCAGTTGAACTGCCTCACCAGATGGCAGTGTTTGTGTTGTTTAGAGCCTACAGCAATCATTCTTCTCATTCATCACAAAATGTGGGTAGTAAATTAATATTGTGGTAAAACAAGGCCTTTTGTGGCAGTCTAGTTTTTCGTCTCGCATTTAAACTTTTTCTTAGAACTTGAGCCAAAACAAAAAGCTAACAAATTGATCATCATAATTCCTATGTCGGTGCATGGAGAGAAATCCAAAGAAAATTAGCCAAGATTATACCTTCAAAAATAACTGGGATCTAACATGTAACTCCAAATATTTCTGAGGCATCCTAAAATGCCCGACATGCCCTAGATTGTGCCCATAATAGAGGTGAAGAGAGGTTGCTACAGCAAAAATTTTTCTTCCAGAAGAAAACAAAGCCCAACATAACAAAAAACACTTTCTAGAGATAATATTTGCAACCAAACAGCCAAATGCTATGGCAATGCAAGTCAAATAAAAATAAAAAGGACCTTTATTAATGGCAAGAAAAAGTTCCTAGGATATTCTGCATGTTTTCACAGCTTTGAAACAGACTAACTTTTCTTATCCCATTCCTATCTCTTTGTACTACCTAGTACGTTTTCAGCACTTTACTGATCATTTTCACATTGCGCAAAATAACTTATGCTGACATTAAAGGATCTTGGTTAGCTACAGTTGCTTTCCTGCTTCTGTAATTAAGATCCTTTGCTGAGGATTAGAATTTTATCAACCAAAATAATCTCTGTAGATTCCAAAAGAAGATTCTATTCCAAAAAAAGGAGTTTTTTTAACCATGATTCAGCTTTTTGTGCAACACTTGATTTGGGAGATGGTACCTCTCACCATTACGAGGTTGTTTGAACTGTAAATGAAAAACAATGCAATGCCAAGGCCTCTACAGTAAACATGAAGAGTACCATTAAATAGCCAACCCTATGGTTGAGAGTTCCGTAAACATAATTACATTGCAAATTCAGCATAACTGCAAATGCAGAACAAATGCTGGCCTTCTAGGCATTTTCTCTTTTGTAAGGGGAGTTTCCTAAGTTTTAATGAGAAGCAAAATTTCTCCCTCAGAATAATTACAACCCTCTGAAAACTGAGCCATCAGTGGGTCGGTGTCACAACAGTACATAGTTTTGTTAAGTGACTAGAGACTGACACACAATCAGTTTCTTTGGCTTACAATTCACTGTACTAAGCAAGATTCTTGTCCATCTTCATATTAACTATTTGTACTTCTTCCTATCCCTTAAGATACCTTTGTTAAAATTTACAGTTGCTCAAACAGGGATTTCCTGATATACTATTAGTTTATATATTGGAATAAAGATGGATTTACACAGTTGACTACTTTGTCAAGCATTTCCTGAAGTTAAATTATTTTTTAAAAATTCAAATATGACTAGGTTATGCTCAATCTATTTAAGACTGCTTTTATAAGCATAGCCTGAATAAGGCATACATACAGTAAGAAACAGTGAAAAGTACTCATGATTAAAATAAACCTAAAAATCCTGTATTCAAGTGCTGCAGGGCATTAAACGAAACCTACTAGTTTCAGGTAAAAGGAGACACACCTATGGATTATCAGAATGTATGTAAATACCACCTTAGTAAGCTGTATGAATGCAAATTTTTAAAAAATCAAAATAACAAAACATAAAACAAAGACAATGACATCAGAAATACAAGCCTTTAAAAATAGGCTAATATAACTTGAATTCCCCCAGTAAGGGCATCAGTCTCACAAAGCTGTGATACTAATGCAGATGTATGTAAAGTCCTATTTGACATAAGCAAGTCCATTAACTTGGTTGTCTTATAACATGATCCAGTTCAAATGTAGTTCAAGTTGCAGTGGGATATGTAACCTAATTATCCTCCAAGTAACATACAATTTTGTCAAACTTATCTTTAATCTGGTTCTTGACTCTTTAAGTTCAGAACTCATTTGTCCTTCGTTGTATCTCTGTGCCAGTTTACTCACCAGCATAATGAGTCCAAACATCCACCCACTATGAACTACCTCACATTATTACTTAGCCGTCCAAGGTATTCACGAAGTTCTTTTGCAGCTTGGAATCTCCCATATCGCTTCTTTGGATTGGCACACTCATCCAGCAAGGCCTCAAGTCGACCATCTTTGGCAATTTCAGCTGGAGGATCATGAAGAAGACCTCCAGAAGTGCCACGCCAGGTGGCATGTCTTGATAAAAGGTTCTGGCAAATAGCATAGTAGTTATGGTCCACAGTGACACGCGTGCACAAAATTTCCTTTGAGAAAGAGAGACAAGCTTCCTTATCACAGTCATCAAACTTGCTTTCATACCATATGTCCCAGTTTTCAGGTTTATCTGTGGAAATCATAAGAATAAAAAGTAAACATAGGAAGAGGAACAGAAAGTAGGCATTTTCCAATTTTATTTTTTAAAAAATCCAATAGTGATAAAATATCCTTGAGCATTGTGCGAGAATCAGTCTTTGTTTAATACAATTTTACACTAACATCAAAACAAGACTAGCATATTTAGACTCATAGAATCCTAGAGTTGAAAGGGACCTAGTAGGTCAACTAGTCCAACCCCCTGCCTGCAACAGGAAATCCTCCTAGAGCATCCCCAGCAAGTTATGCTCGTCAAGCATAACTAATATTTCAATTAGTTTGCTGTCATTCTGTTTGAAAACAAAAAATTTCTAACACAACTTATATGCACAGTTGTGAAAACTTGTTTTTTTTTAAAAAAAAACAGAGTTAAAGGATTCAAGGAAACTTGTTCCTTAGTTTTTCCACATAGCCACATCAACTTGAAGCAAAGCCAAAACATTTCTGAAAGTGACAAGGGGACATTTAAATAAACTTAAATAAACAAATTCAAAGTATTACCACATTTTTAAACTGGTAAAATGATATGCAGGTTTGAATACCCATTGTTGCATTAACTAAATTTATCCTTTATATAAGTGAGCTGGAGAAAACATAAGCTGTTAAAAACATAAAGAATAAAGAGAAACCTGAGGTGAAAATAAGCCAACTTACTTTGTTTAATTAATCTTTTATCTGTCACTAAAACATTTTCAGCATCCACAATGATGACCTTGCCATCTCTTGGGCCTACTGCGAAGTTGTCAAAGCTGACATCAAGGAGGTAGAGTGCAAATTCAAAGTCATTGTTTGTTAGCTGCTCTGCTATTTCCATTAACTGCCATGCCAGGTCCACTCGTTTATCCCATGGGGCAGTGAAGTAACTCCACAGTTCTTCTCCCACATAGTTCACAGCCACCATTCTTCCACATGCTCCCAAATATTTTGCAAATGGCCAGCCCTCATCCGAGGGAAAACTCTGCAAAGGAATTTTTTTTTATTAATGCTGAATAGTAGATCGATTTGAGATGTTGAGGAAGAATAATTTTACCAGGGGATGGGGACAGTTATTTGATACTGCTGACTATTCTTTGCCTAGAGAAGAATGCCTCTCATTCCACAAGAAGAGGTAATTTATAGCAATATACTTCTTGCTTTATACAAGAAAAAATTGTATATCTTTATTTCTATATATCTTTATTTCTATATAAATGACGCATTAAGAAACTTCAACCAGTGTACAATGAGACATCTAGGCAGAAACATGTTTTGTAATATTTTAAAACACCATGTTCTACAAAAGCTATAGTGCCTTCTATGCAAAACCGCAACTGTTTGCTGTTGCAGAATGATAATGGCTCAGCCTGAGAGAATAACCCTAAAAATTACATGTTGCCCATTAAAAGATATCTGAAAATATGTTTTAAAATACATTTACCTCGTTAGAAGCTGAAAAAAAAATCATTACAGAATGTAAAGAAGAATCTGTACTGTAGGCCAGAATAAGAAATCAAATCAACATTCAAAGAGTGTAATTTTAAGGCACTCACAGTAGCAGTGTCATTTAAATTTACATGAGAAATTTAAATCTCAGTCTAAACATGATTGCATTTTCTTGCTAGACAACCAAATTTTCACTGCTCACAAACAAGTAATCAGAATTACTTTTCCACTATGACAGGATACAATCAGATGAAGAATGACTACGTAGAACAAGGGAGAAATAGTGAACTGAACAAGCATGAACATTTTTTGAAAAAGCATTTTAGTCAAATACTTACAGATGTATTCAGTAGCACTGAACATCATTATTCTGTATTACAATGAACTATATTTTTATTTAAATTTTAGACTCTCCATAACACTCTTATTAAAAGCTTTTGCTACATATAATCATATATCATTCTGACAGGAAGACCTTATAAAAATACTCATAAAAATACTTCTATAGTAACAAACTACTTTCACAATACAAAATGTACAGTGGGTAGGGACATGAATATAGAGATTTATTTAGATTCTGACAAGCAAAAATAATCAATGAACTGAAGATCTACATACACTTAAGACTGAATGATGTGTAATCTTGAATAGTTTTTCTATGATAGAAAAGTATTTCCTTTAACTTCAACAATCTCTGAATCTAGGTCAAGCTTAAATAATCTCAAAACTAGCTGAAATAAAGGCTGTCTGTTGCAGCAATGTGCATTTCATAAGCATTGCCACTTTACAAGTAATACTCTAAACAGGCTTCAAACTAAGCTTCCAATCTCTGGCAAAAGTCTTATAATCCAAGAATCACTACAGTTTAGTGGATTATTCCAGACACATTTCCCATTATAAAATCAGAGTTCAGGCTTTGTATTTAGTGCTTAGTCATGCATCATTTAGTCCCACTATAATCTGTACCGTATTGAAATCCTCTTCAATCAGCATGTTCTATTAACAAATGGTTATCCATCAAAGTTTTTGACCCTATATTTATAAAGTAATAGTGATACTAAGAATCAATATAACAATCATTACAAGTTATATGCACTTGATCCCGAAACCAACTATGCTGTTTAACTGCAGATGATATTACTGCAGGTTAGAAAACAGATAAGTTTTTAGAACAGCTACAGATTAACAAAAAAATATGCTTATTAACTGCAGATAACTGCTTGTTGCTATTGTATAACATTTTAATGAATATCACTGCTTATTAATCTTATAACATCTCCAATTCTCCCTATGAGACCGTTGCAAAAACTTTAGAATACTAATGACTTGTAAGAAGAAAAATAAAATAAAAAGTAGAACAACAATTTGCACACTATATATACAGTACATATACATACATAGACAGACAAACAGACTGATATAGTAATAAGAAACCAGTTACAAAACCATGCAGGACACTACAATTTTTATAACAAATTGAATAAAAACTTTTGATAAACATGAGTCTACTTATGTATTTTTGTTTCAGAGACTTTCTGAGTAAGACCAAAGAGCCACTTAGGCTGCAATCCTAAAGACACTTTCCTGGGAGTAAGACCCATGGAAAACAATGGAGCTTTTAAGTAGACATGGTTAGGATTGTGCTCTTAGTTCAACTTCAACTTCCTTTCCAACAGTAGTCAGTGAGATGCTTCCATGCAGCCCACAGAAGGTTTACCATGTACTTATAAAGTATGGAAATCCACATGTTTCCAAAAAAGCTTTAAATTAATTTAACCAATTACCTACAGGAACATAATCTAACTTTCCAAGTTCACCTTTTTATCAACTCTCATCATTATAGTTCTTTTCCTTTTCAAAATAGTGAAAGTCTTAATTTAACTGCATCACAATATTTCTTCCAGGACTTCCTGAATTTCTATTGAGCTAAAAGGAATCTAACTAAAGATGAAATCTTAGTCAAGCTTACATGAGATGAGGCTGCAATCCTACCCCTACTTATATAGGAGTAAGCCCCATTTATTTTAATGGGGCTTCTGAGTAAACATGAATGGGATTGGGCTTTCAAGCCACTCAATGCAAAGAAATAGACATGCATAAGATTGTACTGTAAAAAAGTCCAACTCCTGATCTTAAAACTCACTGTATCTACAAGTAACAGGTTAGAAGAGAGTGGGCATTGACTTAACCTGCCCACACATTACCACAAAATATAATGTGCTGGTATAACTTTACTGCAGGCAGACAATCCATAAAAACTGTATTGCTCTCCTCATCTAAGCGATCTAAATTTTACAGCCCCCAAAACAAAATGAGATAGGATGTTAGTTGAATCTTGGCACCAATTCCAAAGCAGCAATAAGAAATATTGATGTAAAACAATGGTAAAAAACATCAACATGGCATGAGAAGTGGTACCTCGGGTAAGGAGTGCCCCGGGTAGAGTAAGTTCCAAGTAGCGAAAAGAGAGTTCCAGGACGCCCCTGCTTCGGGTAAGGACGCTGGACTCACTAACGAACACTGGCTGGCAGCCTTTGAAATTTTAAATGCCTGCCAGCCAACACTCAGAGCAGGGACCATCAGCTCACCTCCTTCCCCCTGCCTCCAGGCTGCGTCTGGGGGTTTCCCCATGGCCACAAGGAGCCTCCTCTGGAGGATTTCCCCCACTCTCCAGCTGCAGGGTGTGGGGATTCCCTGTGCACGCGCCCCTCCGATCCCCAGCATTACCAGCGCTTCCTAGTTAGCACACATAGATATAGAGCTCATAGAGTCTATAACTATGGTGCGCAATATAGACTATGGACTCTATGCAATCTATAGTCTATGCGCACCCCCTACTTGTCTTTTGTCTTTAGGATTCCACCCCCTGCTTGTTTTTAGGATTGCAGCCTAAGTAGACTTCATAGGATCATGCACCATTGAATGCATGTTTTGAATTCAATTCCAGTATTTTGTCATCATTTTTATATACAGTTAATATTTTTATATGAATATTTTTGGGTTGTGGAACCAATTAACTGAGTTTCCATTATTTCTTATGGGAAAATCCATTTCACGTAAAGAATGTTTCACGTAAAGAACATGCCTCCGGAACGAATTAAATTCGTTATGTGAGGCATCACTGTATATGATAACATGATAAAAGGAAAAATATAACAAGATATAAAAGAAAAAAGAAAAATGAGGCATGAAAAACATTGTCTAACAAAAGATAAGCACTAGTATTAGCATTAATCATAAAAAATTATACATTGAAAAGTGAAACAAAGCAAGGTTCAAGGGAGAAAAAAGGGAAAAGGAACTCATGAAACCAGTGTCCAGGGAAGCATACAAGCCATAAGACAGCCTCTCTTAGCTATTTAGCAACCAAATACTAGGTGAAACAGGTATTGTTTAAGCCCTCATTGGAATGACATGAGAAGGGGATATTCCTCAGTTACCCAGATTGGGCATTCTAAAGTTATGGTGCAACTACAGAGAAGGCTTGCCCTAAGCTGTCACTCCTCTCACCTGGGAGAGAAGCAGCACTTGTAGAAGGAGAACTTGAAGAGAGAAGTCTCTTCAGAACACTTAAGAGGATTGGCTGGGATGTATGGAAGATCACAGAGTTTTATGTACCCTAGGCATATAATGTAGGGCTTTAATCTCTGACATAGGCCTATATCCTAAAGAGAAATTAAGCCTCTTCCTCCAGAGCAGTTAAGATGACTTTCCATAAGACAACACTAGAGGATGAAGCAACCCCATGGACCCATAACTGCTATGGATTTTGCCCATTTTGCTCATCTCTCCTATTCAGTCTAGTACCCATTTTCAAGCTGAAATCTTATGCAGTTATGTAAGCACAAGCTTTTAAAGAACCAAAATATTCAATTTCAAGTCATTTTTAATGACAGATTTAATCCAATTTGCTTGTATGAATTGAAATGAATATATTACATGTTGGTTTCTTTTCATTGACACATTCTAAGATAGGATCTTGAATTTGTTTTCAAGTTACTAGAAGAATATATTTTAGGCATGACTATGAGCGCAATCCAGAGTAACTATGGGGAGTCCTTGCTCTGGTGTAAGAACAATTTACTCTGGACTGCAATATGAATTTCCCATAGGTTTTCATACAATGGTGCAGAAGCTATGGGTGCACATAATGCCTCTTACGTGCTCCCGTAGTTACTCTGGGTTGTAGGGTAAGTTACTAGAGGAAAGTTACTAGAAGAATATATTTTAGGCATGACTGATCTTGAGTCAACTCCTCCTAAAGAAATACATTGGGTAGACATGGATTAGTCATTATATTTTAGTATATATGCTGTAATATCAGTTCAGTGAGGTATTTACAAATTGCAGCTTTGATACATTAAGCTTTCTAGAAATTATATGCATACTAACATATACCAAAATTTCATTCTGCAATTTTATTCTAAGCAATCCAGATCATTTACACGCTACTCTGAACAAAGAAAATCTCATTAGACTGATTTTAACCAGAACTATAAAATCTATTCACATGGACAAAATTAACATTCTTTTCACACATAACATTAATTTAGTTTACTGTCAGAGCAAGTTCACTATATAGTTCATGTCAGCCAATGTCTAGAGCATGTCAATATGGAACTTTTTATGCAAGTACAAAGAATCAAGTAGAAAACTGCAACGAAAACCTTTCAAGTCTTTCTAACAACCTGTTTAAAAAATCTTGTCTAGATTTTAAAGGAATCCATGTCAAAATGCATAGACCAGCATAAGCATCATGTATAACAAATCATGCACATCAGCATCATACACACCAAATCACTTAACACAGCATCAGCTGCTTCCACACACCAATGATCCTTCTTTGTAAATCATTCTGATTTTTTTTAAAAAAACTCAATAGCTATTTTTAGCACATGTATTGATATTTTGAGACACGTGCTTGGAAAATTATTGTAGAAGACAAGAAGAACAGTGACTGCATCACAAGTCAAGGCAGCTTAATTTTCTGTAAACATTACATCACTCATGGAATGTCAACTCTATTAGGTTTCAATTATGTGATGTAATGTCACAGCAACTTTCTCCATGTCTAGATCCCAGGAGCCCAAATTATAGGTTTGTGGAAAATAACCCTAACAGGGAAAAGGTAACAAAAATAGCACAAGTATCTACAGTGTAAATTTATCTAAATTTTGTGTACATATCTACAGTGTGTAAATTTGCAGTCTCAAGGAGACTGTGAACTGCTATACTTCAAAATAAAAAATACTTCTTTGTCAACTACTCTTTTAATAAGTGAGCAGCCAATCATGTCACATTAGCACCTATTCAAAATATAACAAGTCTCTGAAATACTTTATAACCGAATTTGGCAAATATTACACAAAGAAACCCTAGCCACTTTTACTCAATGTATGCCAGGATTATTGAAAGCCCAAAATTTGTCAAGGTGGCAGCAGAATCAAGCTTGTTCTCCTTAGTTATAGTGCCACCAAGCCTGATACCTGAGAAACAACAGTTTCAACCACTAATGAATTACTAGAAAGAAATTCATCAAAAGACTTTCTTAAACAGAAAGAGACTGGAACAGTTTCCCTTAGCTACATGTTACCTCAAACCAGAAGACTTGATGGGCCATCTCCTCATTTACACAAAAATCACATATACTGAAATAAGCAAAGAACTGATGAGGAACTTGAGAACATACATGCTTGTATATATCCTTGCAGAACTTATAAATGAATATCTTTACAAGTACACAAACACAAAACGCAGCTTTGGATTTAAAGTAATGAATTTTGCTTGTGGGAATTTCCAAAGAGGTTTTTTTTCAATTTTCAAGGCGTTTGGAACAAAAAATACATTAAAATAATTAATAAAATTAACAGGCAACCCACCTCACAGATATCCAAATTCCAAGCAGATGGCTTAAACACATAGAAACTCAGCAGCCTAACTCACAAAGTAGTTGAAACACCACATCTGAACAGCAGCTGAATTCCATGACTGATAGCACACCAATTCAGACTGACTTTTTAAAATTAGGCCCTAAATTAGAGAGACAAAGTAAACAGTGCCTGAAGAGCATAGATACAATTTCCTAAAATTTGTACTGGAAAGAGTGGATATCCAGTTTGACCAGTGCATCTAACTGAGGAACATACAGGATCAAATATCGACAGCTGGAAAAAAAAGCTAAAATCCTTGGAGAAGTTACAGATGAATAGGAAGATCACAAAAGTTTGGAACATGTACCCTTATCCCAGTTTAGAACCGAGTCTCCCAACCTTACAATCCTGACCCTTCACAAACATTAACATCTGACAAAATTTTATATTTATATCATCTCAAAAAGTACAGTGCAGATTAGAGGGAGGTAGGGAGAATCCTTATTTTCAGTTAAACTAAGGCTGCAATCCTAAAGACACTTTCTTCAAAGTAAGGCTCATTGAACACAATGGGACTTACTTCTGAGTAGACATGGTTAGGATTATAGCCTAAGAATGAATTCCTTGACAGCGCATTCCTTATTCTGAGCTTTGCTTACACCCAATCTATGCATGTCTACTCAGAAATAAATCCTATTGTGTTCAGTGGGACTTACTCCCAAGTAAATGTGCATAGGACTCAGTCTTACCTTGAGCCAATATAGATGTATGCATAATCTATATATTTATCAGACATAAGACTCAGTTCAACAGTAATTTCCTCTAGGTAAATGTATGCAGGATTGCAGCTTCAGGCTCCAAACTTATGTAAACCTTCCTGGGAGTAAGCCCTACTGAACACTATTGCACTTACTTCTGAGTAGATATGCCTAAATATGTGATATTGGAGTCCTTACTTTGCCACACTTGACCCAACAAAGTAGCTAAGCAGCTGAGCTTCCATAAACACAGGCATAACACCAGTACAGGACCAGATGGCCAGTACTTTCACCCCAGATGCTATGTGGGTGCACCGAGTCCACCCCTGCTGGCGAAGGGGAGAGGCTGCTGCAGAGAACTGAAGGCACAGTCCTATCCACACCTGGACATAAGCCCCACTGACTACAATGGGACTTCGGGCAGACATTCAGAAGATTGAGCTCCGAGGTTCCACGAAGCACATTTGCACGGAGTAAGACCGTCTGACCCTAAAGGGCGACATACATCGGATTGCGCTCTGAGGTTGGAGCCGTAACCACACTTACGCAGGAGCAGGACCCGCTGACCGTACTTAGAACTTACTCGCTCGCAGACCTGCACAGAATTGCGCTCTGAGGCCGCAACCCTGACCACACTTACCCGGGAGTAAGACCACTGAGCAATCAGGGTTTCTCCCGAGAAGACATGCTCCGGGTGGGGCTGGGGCTCACCTGCAGCACGAGGGGCTCCGGATTGAAGGCGAGCGTGATGAGGAGCTGCATGCGCTCCGAGTCTTTGAGGTTGCGGAGCAGGAAGCTGCCGGAGTCCTTGGTCTCGGCGTAGCGGCGGACGAGACGGTCGAGGAGGCGCTGCGAGGGGCAGTGCACCAGGTCCGACCAGCCCTCCACGGCGTCGGGGGTGAGGAGCCGGACGTCGCCGTTGAGGCGGGCGAACTCGGTGGCGTGCAGGGCCTGGAGCAGGTCGCAGCGGCCCCTGCCGGTGGCGCGGCGGCAGATCTTGGCGTCGAGCTCGGCCAGCTCCCGTGCGGAGCCCAGGCGCTTGAGGACGACGCGGCGGCTGCCTTCGCGGGGCTCCCCGTAGCGGGCGAAGTAGACGTTCTTGACGTTGAGGAAGTCGAGGAGGCGAAGGCGGCCCCAGCTCTCCAGCCGCAGCTGCCCGTTCAGGAACTTGCGGCACCAGCTCGTCCCCCAGCAGGCCGGGCACTTGTTCAGCTGCAGGAACCGACGCTCCGCCAGCTCGTTCCGCTGCAGCGACGCCAGAAGCGCCGGAGAGTTCAGGGCCAGCGCCGCCGCCAGGATCCCCAGCGCCGCCAGCTTCGCGTAGCGGGACAACCGCCCCAACTTCAGCGGCGCCAGACGCCGCAGCATCCTCCGCCGCCGGCCGCCTCAGCCGGCGGGGAGCCCCCCTCGGCGCCCGCCGCTGCTGCCTGCTCGGCTGCCTCCCTCCCCGTCGCTCTCCGCACTCCTCGCGCCGCTCCGGCTCCACCGACTCTCCTCAGCCGGGCTCGCCCGTTAAAGGGCAGCCAACTTACTCGGGGGAGGGGGAAGAGGGAGAGAGGGAGGGAGGGAGAGGGCGGAGGGGCGGCGCCGCCACAGTACACGACGAGAGAGCCCGCCGGACAGGCCGCCCCGCCTCCTCCTCCCTCGAGGGGCGGGGCAACACTCACCGTCGTCGCGCGGCCGTTGAAGCGCGCGCCTGCGGGGGGAGGGCGCGCGCCACTCACACCTGAGGGGAGGGAAGAGGGTAGAGGACGAGCTCCCCGCCCCTCCTCCCTCGGGGGGCGGGGCTACAGTAACAGCTCGCGCTCCTTGAGGGCACAACGCGCGCTACCTCATATCAGGGGCGGGGCTACAGTAACCGACGCCTCACAGCCGTTGGGACCACGAGCCTCCAAGGCGCGCGCTACCTCACACCTGAGAGGGGGAAGGGCGGGCGGTCGAGAGTGAAGGGGTGACGAGGGAGCTCACGAGAGAGTAGGCCGGACAGCCCCGCCCTCCTCCCTCGAGAGGAGGCGTTCAGCGAGAGAGCACCTGTGAGAGGGAGTCGCACAGTCCACGACGGGTGCCGGCCGCCCCGCCCACCTCTCCCTCGAGGGAGAGGGCTGGAGTGCGTCGTCCCACCCCTCGAGGAGAGGGTGTGGTTTACCTCAGCAACGGCCTCCTCTCGGCAGTTGGGGCGCGCGCCTGTGAGAGGGAAGGGCGCGTGACCTCGTGCGCGTGCCTCACCCCTGGGGAGAGAGCGTCGCGTGAAGCTCACCAGCCTGCACTGACAGAAAGGCGGGCACACAAGGGGGCGTGGCCGTCAGGCGCGCGCGATCCCGCTGGGAAGGTGACACGGCGCGTTGATTGGTTCAAATCTTCTCCCACCAACCGCCGCCCTCCTGTCGCGTGCCCCGCCCTTCCCAGAACACTCATAAGTAGCCGCTGGGCGCCCTCGTGGCTGTGGGGTGAGGGAGAAGCGGCCTGGCGGGAAGGGGTCCTCAGGTCGCCATTTTGTCTTTCTGCGAGGGGGCTTCTTCAGAGCTCCTCCCCACGCCCTGCCTCAGCCCGGACAAAGGAAGGGGCTCCGCGAGGCTGTGAGCAAATCTCCCTCGAGGGGCTCCTTCACGCGGCACTCGCTCCCCTCCAAAGCGCCATCCCAGCCTTCCGAGGCTCGAACGGACGCACCTCGGAGCCCTCGGGTTGGGAGCTGCCACGCATCGGAGCAGCATCCGCCGCTCCGCTTGGGCTGAAGCCCCAGGAAGAGGCATCCCTGAGGAGCTGAGGCTGCAGTCCTGTAATCCACTCTCACCTGGAAGTCAGACCCCTGACCTCAGAGCACACACACGCGTTGCAGTGGACTCAGCCTGCCCTTGTCATGTCTGCGCTTACTTCTGAGTAAACGCGCAGGAGTGGCTTTTAAGCTGCTACCCTCTGCAGTTACTGGGAGTAGGTCCCACTGAACATAACGGACTTCTGAGGAGGCATGCGTGGGATTGGGCTCTCAGGCTGCAACCTTGACTGACTTCTAAATAGGCTTGCACAGGGTTATGCTCTCAGCAGCCTATTAAACAGAAGCAAATCAAAGTTCCAATTCATTTCCTTGGGAGCAGTGGAATGAAGCACGATTACCCACCCGTCATCAGCAGGCTCGCTCTCTCTCCCTCATGCCAGACCCAAAACTCTTTCTCACTTGCAAAGACAGTCTTGACCATTGGCTTTCTTCAAATAAAAAAACTTCCAGTTGGAGAGTAATGTGTAACCACTGCTGAATGAAAACGTCTATGAGCACACAGTACTACAACACTTCTTTCTCCCTTTCCTGCCCTGGCTAGAGAAGCTGTAAGGCTACCTTCTCAGCAAATGTTTCCTGATGATAGGTGAAGTGCCTGCAGTTTCCTGCACCTAAGTACTCACTGCAAAAATACCAGTGGCATCTCTACTCTTGTGCTTACATCAAATATGGGTAAGGTCAACAACAGCTCATCTTCTGAGGGTTTGGTAACGATGTACTAAAGCTGCAATTCTGAACATGTAACAATGTCCCACAAAACTTGAAAGAGGTTACTTGTGAGTTGACATGAATTGGGTTGCACTGTTAAATTGTGTACAGCAGAGGACAAGTCACCACCCCACAGTGTGCTTGGCATGTGGACAACTGCTTTTCCTTTCAATGCTACATTTAAACAACATTGTAATGTATTTATATTGTTTAAATACATTAAATACAGCTCAGAAAATGAGCTGTTGTAATGTTATGTAATGTATTTATATTACATTTAAAACAATATTGCAAGACTAATCCTCCAATCCAGAGTAATTATTCTACTAGATCTGTCAGAGCAAAGTACATTTGCATCAATGCAGATACAGCGCCATCTAGTGTAAACCTATGAAAAATTCATGTTGCAATCCACAGTAAATCTTATGTTAGTTGGAGCAATGACTCCCGTAGTTACTCTGGATTGGGTGGTAAGTCCACAATTTTCAACCTTTTTCATCTCATAGTACACTGAGAAGGCAGTAGAAATTATCAAGACATAAATCAGGTATTTTTACTGTTGACATTATTGATATACATTGATATACAGGGGCATTCATAGGCTGGGTTAGAACCTCCCACTTCTGGACAATGGGTTGGACTTAGACAAAGCCTCCACACTGGGGAGTGACCCTGTCTTCCCAGTGTGGCTCATTCTCCCTCAGGGAACGGGTCACTCTTGCTGGGCTCCTCAGAGTCCAGCTAGTCGCCAGGGAGCTGCGGAACCAGTACCCTCCGGGTGCCATTGGGCCTTTCCAACCCCACCTCAGGGCGCAGTGGGCCCAATCCCCAGGTGAACCAGGCCTCTCCCTCAGGAAACAGTGCCACAGTGGTCCCCGTAGATCCCCTGTAGAGTCCCCATGCATGCGGGGAAACGCAGGCTCTTCATGGCCTTTGGGCTCACCTGCTGCTTCATCCCCAGGATGATCGGGTTTTTCCCAGAAGCATTGACCCCAGTGGATGGCTTCCCAGAGTGCGGAACCAGTACCCTCTGAGTGCCATTGGACCTTTCCATCCCCGCCAAACGACATAGTGGGCCCCAATCCCCAGGTGAACCAGCCCTCTCCCTCAGGAAACAGTGCCACAGTGGTCCCATTGCAGCCCCAGCCTCTGGAGTGCAGCATTCAGAGGTGCCACCAGACCTTGTGGCGCAGAGCTGCCATCTTGGGTCTAGTCCTGGACCAGGGCCTCAACTGGTTCCATTGTCCGGCATCTCGGACCAGTGCACATGAGTGTCCCTCAGGGGCCCAGTGTTGTTTTGTTGGGGGGAGGCATCTTGTTAGGGGCATACTTTTTAATTCATCTGACTTCCCAGTGGTACATCAGCATATCAGGGGGAAAGGGGTGCCTTTCACATGGTATTTCCCGCGCCCCCCCCCCCAATATTATATTTCAAGTCAAGCCTCTGGGCACTATGGGCACTTCACAGCCACTCCCTCCCCCAGTCTTGGTAAAAGGACATTTCATGTACTTTTTCATTATATCATACATGCCAGTATGAAAGCTAGCTTTTGCCATCTACAGGTATGCTTGCTAATATTGTATATAAAGAAAATTTGACAGTACTCTAAGCTCTAAAATGTTGCATTGGTGCAGAAGAATTCATCAGATTACCTTGTTTTTATTTTTCTCTTGTCACCTTTAGCTTCTGCTCTTAGTTTCAAGACGGAAAACCTACGTGGTTTGCGCTGAGAGGTTTCATTTGATGTTCCATTTCATCAAAAGATGTCTCTGTATAGAATGAAATACAGAAGAATTCCAGCAGTGTCAATACATAATATTGTCATATACCAAGCTTTTTCCATAGGCCTTTTCTCCTCAGCAGCTTAATATCCTCTAATATGAACAGTCAAAAGGAATGTGTGCCATTTGTGGCTAGCTGACTGCATGTTTCTTAGTTTTGCCTAGCATGCTGTCAGCTTTGAAAGTGCCTTCATGTCATGTTACTTTGTATTTTAATTTGCTGCATATGTCTTAGCAATAGCCCTTAGCATTTCTGAAATTCCTATATATTTCATTGTGGGGGTAAATTCACACAGGCGTATTCATCCCTATGATGAAAACATCAAGTGGTGGTATGTATGTGCACAGTGATTACAGGTCAAATTATCTTCACCTTTATTTCTCTTTAAGGTGATTTGGAATGAAGTCTTGCCCGAGACCACTTATAGAATCACACTGGCACATGTGTATCTCAGTAGCTGTTCCAGGACCTTAACAGAGCACAATGTTTTTCAAACAATCTTGCAATCTTTAACATATGCAGAAGTTCTCAAAATGCAGCATCATAACACCCCAGCCTGTGGACCTCTGCCTGTATTCGCTTAGGTGGCAAAAAGGGGAACTGCAGCAACACAAACCTCAGGATCATGGCAAAGGGGGTTGTCTTTTACTTACCGAAGGCAGCAGCAGACTCCCTGGTTCGAAGGCTCTTCAAGACTCCCCATGTTGCACACACTTCTGTTTCATGATCTATAACTGGAAGTGGGTGGTGATCATTATTTTCAGTCTTTGCAAATTAAGGAGCATGCGAACACTTCTGTGGTGTTCTCAGCATCCCTTGGAGCCTGCTGCTACCTTCTAAAGATAAAAGCCCCTGTGATTTCCCCTTCTAAAAAGTGGCATGATCCTACATTTTCCTCAATCCTGCCAAGACTTCAGGAGTTTTGAGAATCCCTGAGCTTTGGACAACCATGAAATGAATCATTTTACATGGTTGCAAACTGATTTAAGAATAAGAAGGTACATTTTCTATATTCTGCACTATGCCAGCTGCAACCACTATTCTTCTGCCTCCACTCCCTTATATACAGTGCTTGAAATATCACTTTGAAATTATGTAAGTTCTAAGATTTTTTTCTGGGCAGCTGTTATCCACTAATATATATTTGTTCCTGAGTTCTCTAGCCATATAATAAAATTTTTTTTGAGCCTGATGTTTCTCCACTTCTTTTTGTCAAAGGCAAAAAAGATGTTGAAACACCAGACAGGTGCACATACTTGTTTCCGGTTGGTGCACAGAGAGTTTTTATTGAAACTAAAAGGCAGTTTGGAACTGTCAGCTGAGCAACATATGCCTGTCTCTACTGCTGCTTCTAAAGAGTCAATAGAGATTGAAAGCATAGATTCTTCCTCTTGTTGATTGTCAGTTCCTCCTTGCCAAGTCTGAATGGATTATCTTTGGAGCAATGGGTGCCACAAACTAGTATGTGAACAATGGGACAAACTAGTGCAACTATGCAACCTCTTATTTTCAGTTGATGTTTGGGCAGAGTCCATGTTTCTGACCCATACAGGAGAATTGGCAGAATTAGTGTTTGTAAGAGTCAAATTTTGGTGTTGGTGGAGGTATTTGCCTTTTTCCGAAAGCACAACCTGAGTGAAGCAAACACAGATGTTGCCTGGCTAATCCTAATGTTGACTTCCAGCGGTAGACTAGATGCCACTTTCTTCTCCTGCACCCGTGATCCCAGATATTTGAATCTTTGCAGCTGCTCAATTTGGACTCCACCCAGATGAACAATGGCCTCTGATGATGGGCTTTGGTCTTGTCCACATTGATTCTTAGGCCATAGGATTGGGCCTAATAGGATTCTAAAGTACTCAAAGGATTTGATTTTTTAGAAGTCATAGCAACCACAACTTCATCTCCCTGCTGTACTTCTGCTGCACTCCACTTTAATATAATTATAGAAGCTACAGAATATCTTATATAAAAATATATGATGAGAACTTCCTTTTAGAACAATAGGGATAACCTGAGAATATGGTCTTAGTGCCCAGTCCTATCTAATTTTCCTGTGCCAGTGTAATCACAATGCAGCTTTGAGGAAAGGGAACAAATCATTCCTTACCTGAAGGAGGCCTCTCACTCTTCCTCTCCTGTAGGTTGCAGCACATGTCTTGTTGGCATGACTAAACCAGCACTGGAAAATTGGATAAGATTTGACCCTTCGGGCACCATCATAGCCATGTCTACTCAAAGTAAGCCCCATTTTGTTCAGTGGGTTTTACTCCCAGGAAAGTGTTTTTAGGATTGCAGCCTTACTCCCAAATCCAGAGTAACTACAGGAGCACATAAGAGACTTTATGTACACCCGTAGTTACTGCACCACCTATTGAAAAGCTATGGGAAATTCATATTGGAATCCAGAGTAAATTGTTCTTACACCGGAGCAAGAACTCCCTGTAGTTGCTCTGGATTGCGCCCATAGTCATTCCCCTCACCACTATGTATATGTCATGGAAAATACTGAATGCAGCAGAACACTTCTTTATCAATCTGTTCTTACATCTATTACTAATTAGATGTTTAAATATTTTGATGCAGTCATGTATCAAGCACATATTCTGCATATAAAATAGGAAAAATATACATTTATATCTTTTGGAGTCAATCTATAGCAATCACAGGTCACATTGCTGTGACCTGCTTAAAAACTAAAATAAAAGTGGGCTTTCAAAGTGCCTTAGATTTATTTAAATGGTCCATTCACAAGATTTATTTTATTTTCCTAGCAATTTAGAGATCAGTTTGGTGTAATTTTTCCTCTGCCCTTTTATAGATAAACTGTACTCTAATATATAATGCATACATTTATAGGGATGCCAAACATCTTGTGCAATTGACATTAGCATTTACTATCCCTTAACTCAAAAGTGCTCTTCTCAGGAAAACATCACAAAACGTTTTTAAAACTCTTATAAAATTCCTCTTCTCAAAGCCCATACAGATTAATATCAAAAGTGCTACAATAAAAAAACATTATTTGGGGTTTCAGAATATTGATCTTGCACATGCAGTGCCATTTAACCAGATAAGCACATTTTTTGGTGTGTCACAACAAAGTACATCTGAATAACCATTTCTACTTGCAGAATGTTTTTTGCCCCACTGATTCTTCAGTTTTGCACCCACAGCAATCTTTAATTGCTGATCAAAACAACCCAGCATGGATTTACCAAGAATAAATCTTGCCAGACAAATCTGATCTCCTTTTTTCGATCGGGTTACAAGCTTACTGGACAATGGCAATGCTGTGGATGTCATTTATCTTGACTTCAGCAAAGCATTTGACAAGGTCCCACATGACATTTTATTTGGGAAGTTGGAAAAATATGGGCTAGACGAGGCAATTGTTAGGTGGATCTGCAACCAGCTCGATGGCCGCACTCAAAGGGTTTTAGTAAATGGGTCTGCATCAACCTGGAGATCGGTTTCAAGTGGGGTACTCCAGGGCTCTGTCTTGGGCCCAGTCCTCTTTAATATTTTTATCAGTGACTTGGAGGAAGGGGTATGGGGGAGCCTGATCAAATTTGCGGATGACACCAAGCTGGGAGGAGTAGCAAACACATTAGAAGACAGGAAAAAACTCCAGAAGGATTTGGATAAACTACAATACTGGGCTGTAACAAATAGAATGAATTTCAACAGGGAGAAGTGCAAGATTCTGCACTTAGGAAATAAAAACCAAAAATACAGGTATAAAATGGGGGATACTTGGCTTGGCAGCACAACATGTGAGCGGGATCTTGGAGTAGCCGTGGATCACAAGCTGAACATGAGTTAGCAGTGTGATGTGTCTGCAAAGAAAGCAAATGCAATTTTAGGCTGCATTAAGAGGACTGTAGCTTCCAAGTCACTAGAAGTTCTAGTTCCTCTTTATTCAGCATTGCTCAGACCTCACCTTGAGTACTGTGTTCAGTTCTGGGCACCTCACTTTAAGAAAGATGCAGCCAAACTGGAGCATGTCCAGAGGAGAGCGACAAGAATGATCAGTGGGATGGAAGGGAAGCCCTATGAGGAAAGGTTGGGGGAACTTGGGATATTCAGCCTGGAGAAGAGGAGGCTGAGAGGAGACATGATTGCCCTCTTCAGATACCTGAAGGGCTGTCATAGGGAGGAAGGGCTCATTTGTTCATAGCTGCTTCTGAAAGCAGAACTAGAACCAATGGGTACAAACTGCAAGAGAGGAGATTCTGGTTGGATATCCGAAAAAAATTCCTGATGGTTCGGGTGGTTTGGCAGTGGAACAGATTGCCAAGGGAGGTGGTGGATTCTCCCTCACTAGGGATCTTCAAGCAGAGGCTTGACAAGCACCTGTTGGAGATGCTCTAGGGGGGTTTCCTGCTGCAGGCAGGCGGTTGGACTAGATGACCTACCAGGTCCCTTCCAACTCTGATTCTATGATTCTATGATTCCCTTCATGTAAGTCTTCTACTTTCATGCCCATGTATGTGGCCTGAAAGCTGCCACCACTTGTACATCCACCTCAACTGCTGCTGCCTCCACCTCACCCTAATCTGATCACCCACTAGTATAGACTGTAACACCAAGTAGCATATGCTTCATCAAGTGGTGGTAGGGGAAGCACAAGAGCAAATTTAAAAATTTTTATTTACCATGTAAGACACATGGTTTTAGTCTCCTTAGGTACATTGTAAGCCACCTGTTTTGGTGGTATATATCAGAAGATGGGAAAGGTGCAGGGAGGTTTGAAAAAGGGTATATGATCCAGCATGGATCAATACAGCCAGATTTATGCCTCCTCCCTGCTTCTCAGTTCATTATCCAGAATGCTTCACTCCCACTCCCCAACTACAGTCCATCTCCACTACTGACTTACCTGTGTCATAGGCTCCAGAAAGCCTATCAACACACAGCCAGCACCAATTGGCATTTCCAGATGTGGTCTGGGAACACACTGAATTGTAACACATTGTGATGCCATAAGTCAGGTTGCTCTACTGCAATGCAAGTTGTGACTGCCCAATCCAACTATAGGATTGAGCTGTGAGGTATGTAGGCTGCAATCCTAAAGACATTTCCCTGGAAGTAAGACCCATTGAACACACTGGGGCTTACTTTTGAGTGGATTAGGATTGTGCTTGTAATCTAATAGCATGAAGAGTAAAGCAGAAGTGTGGCCAGGAGGAGCAGTGCCAGATTTACGTATAAGGTAAACAAGCTATAGCTTAGGGCCTGACCCCAAAAAAAATTTAAAGCAAAAAAACTGAATGTACATTTCCAAAAAATAAGATAAAAAACAAATAGAATAAAACCTACATACATATTTTGTTATGTGCAAATGGCTTTAGATACCTATTAGGTCCATAAATTACCATACAGCATATATTCAACACAAAAAACAGCAACAAATGACAAAGGACAGCTGGACTTATAAAGGGCCCCATTACCTTCAATAGATTAGGACCTCATCAAACCTAAATTTGGCCCCGAGGAGCAGGCAACTGACTGAAATGACAGGTTACACACAGAGTGCCCTCCATCATTCTTTGCAAATCCACCATCAAGAAAAGTAGGTTTGCCCTGAATGATTCCAAGATGGGCTTTTTCCGGTGAATTTATCCCAAACATTTTCAGAATAATTCTGTAAGATTGCATTTTACAACTTGCTGACCAATGCAGCAACCTCATGTCTCATTGTAATTCCTCTTCGTTTGATGCTATCTATGAACAAAAACCAAAAAAGGTTGAATTATCATTTGTAACTGGGATACTGTTTGAAATAGGAGATGCAATTGTTTGAAATCACTCATGCAGTGACATGAATAATGAGGGTGTTTCTTGATTGAAATACTTAGTGACACCAGTGACACTAACAGTGGAAGCCAAACTTGTGCTGGAACAGGCAAGCCAGTGTGCCTGCATTGTATCCAGCACATTTTTGCTACACAACAAGGGATATTTACCTGGGTCTACTTGGATTTGTATCATTTGTATGGATTTGTATTGATGTCTACGAGACATGCCTCGCAGATCTGGGGTGATCATGTCTATATGATTTCGTGTCCATATCCAGTGGATTTCAGAAAATAAATGCACAGACCCTCTCCCCCAAAGGTGTCTTCTTTGAATGCTCTGCACCATTTACCACCTCCTTTTTGTGGTCATGGAGAAAGAGAACGAAAGGGTTTGGAGATTAGAAAACTGCGCATGGTCAGTTGCTTAGCAACTACTGATATCTTCTATTGCTTTTGGATTATTCACAAGGACAGTGGTGGTTGCTCCTCCAACTCAGGCTCTCAGAGTTTATTAGTCCAGTGCATTAATCACATGCCTAAGACCCCTTAAGTGTTGAGATGATCCTATCATCAACCACTGTGGAGAGCTTAGAGGGATGACCAATGTGTCAACCATGGAGCGAGTTAGGAAATGAGGCCTATGAATACTTTGAAAAGTGGTCCTACCTTTTCCCCTCTAATTTGAGCACTGAGTGGGTCCAAACAAAGAATATGAATAACAGCACAATCCTTGGCATGTCTACTCAGAAGTTCAAATACGACTCACTCCCAGGAAAGCGTGCATTGAATTGCAGCCCAAATACATCAATGGAGATCATTATGTTTTGCCCCTGAAAATCAGTGCTGCTTCAGATTGTATGTAGTACTGTTTATGCTTTAAAAAGAAAAAAAATGATATTTTCTTCTTGGAAGAGATCTCCCAAAAGAGTTTCTCGTAAGAATTCTGAAACAATTATATTATTGACTATTATCAATACATTATTGCCAAATTCAGTGGTACCTCGGTTTACGAGCATAATTCATTCTGGAAGCATGCTTGTAATCCAGAAAGACTGTATATCAAAGCAATTTTTCCCGTAAGAAATAATGGAAACTCAGACAATTTGTTCCAAAATATTCATATAAAAATGATTACAATACTGTGATATAATACAAAGTAATAAAGAAAATACAAAATATAAAGAAAAATAAAACAAAACAATCTGTACTTAGACTCTCAGGACTCTCAGGCTGCAATCTGCTCCCCCCGCCCTGCACAGGATTGAGCCCTACTGACAATTATAGGGTTAACTTTAGAGTCGACATGCAAGGCTAGGAGCAAAATCCTAACCATGTCTACTCAAAAGTCAGTCCCATTGTCTTCAATGGCTCTTACTCCCAGGAACGTGTCTTTAGGATTGCAGCCTAGGTCTCTCAGGCTCCTTCCCATTGCCCTCCTTACAACAAGGAGTGAGCAACACTGACTGAAATAGACTTTCTTCAGAGAAGGCGTGCATAGGCTGGTCTCTAGGAGAGGCTGAGGATGTGTTTGCGGGGTGCTGGAACCAGCCGTATCCCAACCGGCACTTTTTGTTTTGCTTGTTTTTCAAGACATCTCTTGTATTGCAAGTCAAAGGCTGCAAACTCAAAGACACTTTCCGAAGATTAAAACCCACTGAACGCAATGGGGTTGCTTTTGAGTAGACATGGCTAGAATTGTGCTCAAAATGTATTAGAAATGTTTGTCTTGCAAAACGCTCTAAATCCAAGTTACTCAACACACAGCAGATATTGTGGTGTTAGGTTTCTATGCAAAAGTTTAGAATTCACATCTGTAAAAAGACAAAATATTTTTTTGCACAGGTTACACATTCCCTGTGTCTGTACAAAAAGGGAGGAGGGAGAGAGAAGGGATTGCCTTCTCATTCAGGTTTATAAGCTTATATTACCAGTAGGTGATGATATAAAGTAGCACCTGCAATTTTAGAAGAAACTCGAGATCTAGAAGGAACCACTAATATCTTAAAGAATGTATGATTCATATTCCTTAATGAGACATTAATCTGAATGGAGACCTTAATTCAGACACAAATATGCATGAAGGATAGAAAGTGCCCTACTGATCCCTACAGACCCCCGAAGCAGTTTTGAAAAATTCACTAGAACAAATGTGAATGTATTTGCTAAAAATGAACAAATGAATGCAATCTGAATATAGCTGTGGATATAAATAACAGCTGTGTAGTTCCTTCCAACTTGTATTTATTAAAATATTTTCAGTCCAACATATATACTGAAGCATGTTCAGGCACTGCTGCGAAATGTTTGCCCAGATATGTTTATAAGTAAACATGCTTGCGCAAATTTGGAAATAACATGGAGAATCATGTCAAATATTACACTAAACTAAAACATTTACAGTGGTGCCTCACATAAAGAGCTTAATTTGTTCCGGAGGCATTCTCTTTAAGTGAAATGCTCTTTAAGTGAAGCAGATTTTCTGATAGGAAATAATGGAAACTCAGACAATTGGTTCCATCATCATCATTGGTACCCTTCAGTCTTGGAAGACTATGGTATCGTGCTCCGATAGGAGATCCTAAAACAGCATCTGGTGTGGCTAAAAAGGTCAATTTGAGAATGACAATCCCTTCCACACTGAGGACAGATAAAGTCTGTCCCCCGCCCAGTCCCCAGGTTTCGCAACTTCTGGGTCTGTCTCTTTGCTTCAGCCTGCCAAACAAGTGTCTCTTCATATTGGAGAAGGCCATGCTGCATCTTTTGACTGCAAGCCGAATGATCAGAGATCAAGGTTTCCCAGCTGTTGATGTCCATTCCCAAGGACTTTACATCCCTCTTGCAGTTGTCCTTATATTGCAGCTGTGGTCTCCCTCTAGGGCACTTTCCCTGCACTAATTCTCCATATAGGAGATCTTTTGGAATCCAACCATCAGCAATTCTCATGATATGCCCAAGCCAGCACAGACGACACTGTTTCAGAAGTGTGTACACGCTAGAGATTCCAGCACGTTCCAAGACTGCATCGTTTGAGACTTTGTCATGTCAGGTGATGCCAAGAATACATCGCATATGGAAGGTGTTCAGCTTTCTCTCCTGCCATGCATAAAGGGTCCAAGACTCACTGCAGTACAAGAGTGTGCTCAGGACGCAAGCTCTATAGACCTGGATCTTTGTATGTTTCATGAGCTTCTTATTAAGCCATACTCTCATTGTAAGCCTGGAAAATGTGGTAGCCGCTTTACCAATACATTTATCCAGTATCTAAGGAGAGAGTATCAGAGAGATCAGAGAGAGCTCAGTATCTAAGGAGAGAGTGTCAGAGATAGTTGAGCCAAGGTACTCAAAGTCAGGACAACCTCCAGTTCGTGTTCAGAGATTGTAATACAGGGAGGTGGATCCACATCCTGACCCATGACTTGTGTTTTCTTCAAGCTGATGGTCTCTTCCATGATGATGGAAGAGACCAAGCTGATGGTTCCAGAACCCCCAAAATATGCATATAAAAATATTAACTGGATGTAAAAATGATGACAAAACACTGGAATTGAATTCAAAACATGCATTCAATGTGCATGATCCTATGAAGTCTACTAAGAGCACAATCCTAACCATGTCTACTCAAAAGTAAGCCTCATTGTGTTCAATGGGTCTTACTCCCAGGAAAGTGAATTTAGACACTTTCCTGGGAGTAAGCCCCATTCAACACAATGGGGCTTCCTTCTGAGTAGACATGTTTAGGAGGTTGCAATCAAGGACACTTTCCTGGGAGGCTTACCTGGGCTGCTGCTGGAGGTTCAAAGTGGCTGGTGGTGGCACTTGGGGCAATTAGGGGCAGCTGCCTCTGGCACCCCCAGGCAACTGCCCCCAAGTTGGGGGCAGTTAGAGGCAGCAGCACTGGCTGTCAGCCCTTTTAAAGAGCCTCCATGCGGAGCATCAGGGCTGCATAGAACGCGTGCCCATAGCGCACATGCTTGCTAAGTGAAGCAGAACTTGTTATGTGAAGCAAGATTTCTTGGAAATTTATACTTGTTATGTGAAACACTTGTTATGTGAGGTGCTTGTTATGAGAGGTACCACTATATACTGAAACTACAAGGAGACTGTTTTAATACCTTTTATATGAATGACATACTGTAGCCAGACTTCCTATACATTGCTGCGCAGTGGGGGGATGACTTATGGTGGGAATTTTACTCCTGTAACGTGGGTACGTTATTGCTAGTTTTATATATATATCTATAAGATGTGTTACTGGAAGGAACATTATGTGGTTTGATTAGTTATGCAGGTCATTAAACAGAATGGAGAGCTTTAGACTGCAATCCTAACCACACTTTCCTGGGAGTAAGTACTATTGAACTCAATGGGGCTTACTTCTGAGTAGACATGCTTAGGATTGCCATCATGTTCTTTCTATCTTTATTCACTTTATGCTTTATTCACCACAAGGTGAATGAATCAGGTTTACACTTAACTTTCATTACACTTCCTTTAACTTCTGTGGGGAAGTGAAGCAAATAAGAGTTCATCCATGTGGAGAGGCCCATAGTCTAGCCTTCCAGGTGAAATCTGTTCCACAATAGGGACTCATATTAGGAAAATTAGGGATTCCTCACTTTTATCACAGTAAAAAATCATCATCATGTCACAGCAACTTCTGCATTTGCTAAAGCCGCTGTTGTTACAAATGAACAGTTAAGTGGCTGGGGGAATACATTACTATGGTTACCATGAGCCCTAATCGCAGTTACTTGTTCTCTGTTGTAGTTCCGCAGTTGCTGATAAAAATGACTACATCTTTTCCCATTTTTAATGTGCATCCTGTGAAAAGAAAAAAGGAACGCAAGGATAAACAATTTAAAAGGTTTCTCATCTTAGCCAGACTGTAATTTGTATGATCAGAATTTGTACAGTAGTTTACAGAGAATAAAGAACAATACTTAAAAAACTTTTTAAAAGAAAAGATTAAAATTATTTGGGCAAATAACTAAATAAATAAAACATGGTCTGTCCTCCTGATCAGATGATAGCAAAGCATGAGGTACACATGAGCATGATGTATATGTACCGTATTTCCCGGTTTATAAGACGCACTTTTTTTCTTCCCAAAGGGGGGTAAAATGTCTGTGCGTCTGATAGAGTGATAGGGCCAATCCTGGAGCACCGTACCCCATCATGTCATATGTCGTTGGATTTATATTGAAGAGCAGAATCCAATGCAACAATCAGTTTTGAGATATCTCCTTCCTATCAAAAGTTATGGCCTAAAAAGTAAACAAAAATACATTTTTTGGCAATTTTTTAAGCAGGTAGGAATTTTGCCCTGGGGGTTAGGAATTTTGGCCTTGGGGTTCAGGAATTTTGGGCTTGGCATCTGGTCACCCTGGCACAGTTTCAATCCTAAGCAGCCTTCCCTGGCTTGGAGACTTGCTCCAAAGTGGACATGCACAAGACCTGGTCCCTCCTGCTCCATGCCCGTACCTCCCTCACTCTTCCCTATGTATCTAGATCCCCTCACCTTTCCCTACCTACCCCCCAAAAGAACCCCCCAACTTACCTGCCTTTCTGGACTATTTGCAATGAGATTTGTGCAAAAGTCGCAAATCACTGACACTAGAGATGGTGAGTTTTTGGTGTTACCAGAAAATTAAAAGAGTGCTTAAAGCTTAAAGTCTTTCCTCATTTGTTAATGACAGTGATAATGGTTCTTAATACCACTGTTGACTTTACATGGTTGAAATATTATTCTGCTATATTTTATTAAATATAGTAGTACACCATTTGGTTCAGAATATTTTTTTCTTGTTTTGCTCCTCTAAACGTTGGTGCGTCTCATTGTCCTGTGTGTGTAATAAGCCAGGAAATACGGTAATTATCATCCTCAGTTGCTGGTTCTTTAGCTGAATTTGGCCATAATCACTTGTAGTTCCCATCCCAGGACCTAGGATGGCATGATTATGTATTATGTTTGTTGAAACAATCATGGTAGCTTTTTGAATATGACACTGAAATTGTCATTCTTGTATTAGTTAATGTACTAATCACTCATTATTGTAGTTGTTAATGTACTAATAATACCAGAAACCAATGTCTGTTCTACAGTCAACAACCGATACAGTGAATCCTGCATTTTATTGTTGTTGTTGTTTAGTTGTTCAGTCATGTCTGACTCTATGTGATCCCATGGACTGCAGTACGTGAGGACCCTCTATCCTCCACCAGCTTCTCAAGTCATCTCCTTCCAAATTCATGTTCATGCTAATTTTATTAGTGAATAATAAAATGGTACAATTACTAAACAAAATAACTCGTATAAAATGAAAAGGGAAAAAAATTTGGGGGAAATACATATAATCAGTACAGATAGACACAACCATATATAAAGTAGATATAATAATTTATTCACAGATTTCTGAAAAGGGTTTCCAAAAATGTATCCACATGCAGTTGTCTTCTATAAGTAGTAGATTCAAATACTGATAGAGTTAATGAAAAAAGTGGGAGAAATCTTTCCAACATTTTGGTAAGAGTTTTTTAGCTACACCAATGGCACAGAGAGTTCTTACCTGTGGGTTGGTCTGGTTTTTGAAGCATAGTGAAATATAACGTGAAGGTTGTAGAACGAACAGTAAGGCTCCAGACAGCACTGAATGCTTCTCAGACTCCAAAAATAGAAAACTGGATCAGTTTGGATAGAATCTTACTCTGGGTTGTGCTAATTTCCCAGAAGTAAAGGATTAGAAAAGAATGGTTGTAGATTAATCCCTTTTGTCTGATTTTACTTCAGGGAACCTCCATCACTCAGGCTGAGAAGAACAAGGCAGAGGTTTGTCAAACATTTCAACAGAAGGAATTTCTATACAGTATACAGCTTCTGATTATATCAGAGATTCAGTTACTGTAACTGAATTGATACCTACCTACCAAGCTGGCTCACTCTGCAGATCATATATGGTTAGGATGGCTGGACATCCATGGATCCGGTGTTTGTCAATCCTGATGGAGCTCTCATCTGAGTTGCTCTCACTCTATGAAGAGACAAACACAGTCCCCAAGATCCACAGAGGGAATATAGGAAAAACTAAACACTCTTCCCACTGTGGACCATAGAGAGATGTGACTACCGCAACAACAATAGTCTAAGCGTCACCATGGCATAGATCACCCTGGTCAGTTCCAAACAATCCAGGTATGGCACAGCTTTCATATTTAAAATAATCAATAGCTTGGAAAGTCAGAGGTGGCATGATTATCTCATCACCTCCAAAGTGGCACCAGGTTGCACTCACCCCCAAGCTGCAGATCCCTTAGTCCAGTGGTTTTCAACCACTGTGATGTAGGACATTAGTGTGATGTGAAGCAGCCGCAGGTGTGCTGCAGGGCTGGAGGTAGAGCTGGCAACTCCCTGCTCCCCAGGCACAGAAACCATCCAAGTACCCAAGAGGAGGTGCAAATCCAGCACAGCCCCCAGCAGTAAGAATGTGGTGCCCAAGTTAGAAGGAGATACCGTATATATTGAAGAAAAGGGGTACCACATGCCTCTGAACATGAAAGATGGAGCACATCAGTGGAATACAATGAATATACCAGTAAAAGGAAAGGCATAGGAAAACAAAAAATGGGAACATCATGTGGCTAACATGCCTTTTCTAATGGCATTGTCATGATTGAAAATTCAAGCAACAATAAAGGAAGCAGTGCAATAAATGTAAAAACAACAGATAACACAACCATGCAGTTAAATACATAGTATATTGTGCTTAGCTCTGGTATTGTGACTGCAAAGCCTAGTGAAATCACAGGAGCACCCTTTCCAAGACTGACTTCTGCAAGCTTCACATGCTTGACCACATAGACATGAAGAGCTGTACTGACTCAAATTCAAAAAGTTGCTTGCATTAAAACAGAAAGTATCTGCAATGGCAGGTCTGAGAACAATATCTCAGAAATAGAAAGAGCATTGAATTTTTAATTTTAGATAAGGAAACCTTATCTTGTAGGTTTATGAATTTAATGGTAGCAGTTGCATTGTGACCCTTATATACCACAAGCAACTGGGAAATGGCTGCAGCTGTTAGAGATTTAGTCCTGTTTGAATTAATTCAGCCTTCTTGTTCAAAGAGTTGAATTGCTTTTATAAATCTGTTATGTCAAATTTTCCATGCTTTAATATGCTAGGATTCATGCATTTGTTTTCACGGTGGTTTATTGTCAGAGCTTAAAGCTCATACCACCAGCTTGACTATATTTTGAGAACAAAAAACTACCTTCTTATTGGACTTTCTTGGGTTTTAAAAACTCCAGTTTTAGTGGACAAAATGGTTCATTTTTGATGCATGATCCACACATCTTTTTGAAAGGTTGAGTACACTCCATGCAGTGGAAGAACTATGTTTTGCTCTACACTAGTTCTCAACTTGGGGTACATGTACCCCCAGGGATACTTGCTAGGATTTTTAGGGGTTCTTGAAAAATAAATAAGTCTGTATTAGAGTCCCTTACAGGGACTAGCAAGGCAGAAAGGAAAGCAGTTGTGAAAACCCCACCAACTGCTAGTTTTCTTGGTCATCAATTTGTGTATTATCACACATGGATCATTCCCAGAATGGCCTTCCAGTTGACTCTGAATAGCCTTCAAGCAAGCAGTAAAGGCATAATCCCTCTTCCAGCATCCCTGCAGCGAGTTTTTAGCAGTAGGATGTACTATAGGGAGTCTCAAGAAAACAGACACTCTCTCTATGGTGTCAAATTTCTAATGCTAAAACTCACACATATACAGATTCGTTGGGACTTTGATGCCACAATGACAGTGTCTAATGATGTCCTTGAGGCAACTGCTTGTCTGGTTTTGTGGGATTCCTTTCAGCTAGTTTAGCCTAAGGATGTGGGCAAACTCCTCTGGAGTGTGTGGCCTTCTTTGCCTGCTTGACCCTTGCCCATCTTGGCTTGTTAGACCTGCCCGGGGGGACGACTGACCAAGTGGACAGGGAGGGTGGTTTATTCTTCTCTGGTGGAGGGCCAGTCTCTAATCTGTTTCTGAGCAAGGTGATTGAGCGGGTGGCGGCATCACAGCTGGATGAAACAGATTATCCAGATCATTTTCAATCAGGCTTCAGCTCAGGCTTTGGGATGGAAACAGCCTTGGTCATCTTGCGAGGTGACCTACACTAATGACTGAACAGAGGGAGTGCAACCCTGTTGGTCCTGCTTGACATCTTGGAGGCTTTTGATATCATCAACAGATTCATCAATGCCCAGCAAAAACTGCGGGACCTAGAAGCGTAAAATTTGGGGAGGGTGTTCCTTCTGTGACAGAGGACCCACTAAGAACTGTTTTTTGGAAATTTCAACTGGGAGTGAAAAGGGGTGCAACACTTATACATTGAAAAGTCCCTGACTGAGGGATGCTCTGCCAACATATCCTGGACCTAGAAGCATGAAATTTGGGGAGGGTCTTCCTTCTGTGACATGAACACCTATCAAGAACTGATGTTGAGCCCCTTAATTTAACCCTTAAGGGACTGAAAAGTGGTGCAACATGTTTGCCGTATACTTAACATTGATGACTGACTGATCAACATACAGGAGGGAGGGTGCACAGGGTGTGATGGTGCTCATGGGGGGAATGATGTGCATGGGTGGATGATGCACATGGGGTGTTGCATATGATATGCATGGGTGGACGGTGTACATGGGTGGATGGTGCATGAGAGGTTGATAAGTATGAAGATGTTGCACATGGGGCTTAATGTGCATGGGGGGATGGTGCGCATGGAAGGTTTTGAGCAAGTGAGAACAATGCACATGGGGCTTAATGTGGACGGGGGGATGGTGCGCATTGAAGGTTTTGAGCAAGAGAGAACAGTGCACATGGGGGGATGGTGCCCATGGAGGGATGTTGTGCATGGGGGATGTTATTCAGGGTATTGCACATGGTAGGATGATGCACATGGGGGTGTTGCACATGGGGGGATGATGGCATGGGAGATGATGCACAGGGGTGTTGCATATGGTGCACATGGGTGGACAGTGTGCATTGGGGGTATTACGCATGGGTGAATGGTGCACCTGGGGTGTTGATGCACATGAGGGGTGTTGCACATGGGGGACGGTGCACATGGGGGAAGGTAGGCATGGGAGGATGATGTAGGGAGTATTGCGCATGGGGGATGATGCGCATGGGGGTGTTGCACATGGGGCGATGGTGTGCATGGGGAACAGTCCACATGAGGGGACAATGCGTAGTGGAGGGACAATATGCAGTAGGGGGATGGCATACAGGGGAAATTTTACTCCCACAACATGGGTACGTTTTCATTAGTGTATATATATATATATATATATATATATATATATATATATATATATATATATATATATATATATATATATATATATATATATATATATATATATATGAAGAGCACATATGGTCATCTTGTAGTTGAGAAATTGAAAGTGGGGATTCAGTCTCCTCCAATTTCTCATCCACAAGGTAAATTTATATATGCACTATATAAATTTATATATGCACTATATTGCACTGGTACAAGAACAAAGGCGACAGGGGTGACTGCAACAACTACCGTGGCATCTCTCTTCTTAGTGTTGTAGGGAAGCTGCTTGCCCGTGTCATACTGAAGAGGCTTCAGGTGCTTGCAGAGAGAATCTATCCTGAATCACAGTGTGGATTTCGAGCCAACAGGTCCACCACTGATATGGTATTTTCCCTTCGACAGTTGCAAGAGAAATGTAGGGAACAAAGACAGCCACTCTTTGTAGCCTTCATAGACCTTACAAAGGCTTTTGATTTGGTTAGTAGGGATGGCCTTTTTAAAATCCTCCCCAAGATTGGATGCCCACCTCAGCTCCTCAACATCATCAGGTCCTTTCACGAGGACATGAAGGGCACTGTAGTTTTTGATGGCCTAACATCAGATTCCTTTCACATCCGAAGTGGAGTGAAGCAGGGCTGTGTCCTCGCACCAACTTTATTTGGGATCTTTTTTGCAGTCATGCTGAAGCATGCTTTTGGAAACGCAACAGAGGGAATCTATCTCCGGACCAGATCAGACGGAAAACTCTACAATCCTTCCAGACTAAGAGCAAAGTCCAAAGTCCAGCTGAAATGCTTGCGTGAGTTCCTCTTCGCCGATGACGCTGCTGTTACTGCTCACTCTGCCGAAGACCTTCAACGACTTATGGACTGTTTTAGCAAAGCCTGCCAAGACTTTGGACTAACAATCAGCCTGAAGAAAACACAAGTCATGGGTCAGGGTGTGGACTCACCTCCCTGTATCACAATCTCTGAACATGAACTGGAGGTTGTCCATGACTTTGTGTACCTTGGCTCAACTATCTCTGACACTCTCTCCTTAGACTCTGAGCTGAATAAACGCATTGGTAAAGCGGCTACTACATTCTCCAGGCTTACAAAGAGAGTATGGCTTAATAAGAAGCTGACGGAACATACAAAGATCCAGGTCTATAGAGCTTGCGTCCTGAGCACACTCTTGTACTGCAGTGAGTCTTGGACCCTTTATGCATGGCAGGAGAGGAAGCTGAACACCTTCCATATGCGCTGTCTCCGACGTATTCTTGGAATCACCTGGCATGACAAAGTCTCAAATGACACAGTATTGGAACGTGCTGGAATCTCTAGCATGTTCACACTTCTGAAACAGCGGCGTCTACGCTGGCTTGGGCATGTCGTGAGAATGGCTGATGGTCGGATTCCAAAAGATCTCTTATATGGAGAATTAGTGCAGGGAAAGCGCCCAAGAAGGAGACCACAGCTGCGATACAAGGACATCTGCAAGAGGGATCTAAAGGCCTTGGGAATGGACATCAACAGCTGGGAAACCTTGACCTCTGACCGCTCAGCGTGGAGGCAAAAGACCCAGCATGGCCTTCTCCAACTGGAAGAGACACTTGTTCGGCAGGCTGAAGCAAAGAGACAGACCTGAAAGCAGCGAAACCTGGGACCTGGGCAGGGGACGGAATTTATTTGTCCTCAGTGTGGAAGGGATTCCCACTCTCAAATTGGCCTCTTTAGTCACACTAGATGTTGTTTCAGGACCTCCAATCAGAGCACGATACCATAGTCTTTCGAGACTGAAGGATGCCAATAATAATATTGCACTGATATATAGTTCAAAATAGTGTAGAAATTAACCACTTGAAAGCAATATATATGTGTGTGTTTAACTTTTATTTTGTCATGTCCTACATTTTTCTTGGATGACTTACATTTGGGAAGGCCTTGTCATCTTTTTGGTTTAGGGTGTTTTGTCACCTTGCTCCTTCCAAAATGTAGGACAACCAATAAAACTGTAGGACATGACAAAATAAATGCTAAAAACACTCATGTATTGCTTTAATGTGTTTAATTTAAATACTATCAGCGCAATCCTATTCATGTCTACATAGAAGTAAGTCCCATTGAGTTCAATGGGGCTTACTCCCAGGAAAGTACTCTTAAGATTGAAGCATTTGTTCCTCACTAGTGAATTTAAAACTGTTGCATATAGGCTCCAATCCTATACACCAGGGGTGTCCAAACTTTCAACTTGAGTGTTCCTGGACCTTTAACAATTGTATAGAGGAGGGAATTTTAGTAGGTGCAGCTTCTCATCTCCCAGATCACAAGCTACACCTGCAGAAATGTCTTCTTCTACATTTCCTCTGGACCTTTAATTGATAAAGGTCCAAGAGCCCTAAAGTTGAAAGTTTGGACACCCCTGCTATATACCCTTATCCAGGGGCTCTTGGACCTTGTGTACAACAATTGTGTAAAGGAGGGAATTTCAGCAGGTGCCACTTCTCATCTCAACATATCAAAATCTGCACCTTCTGAAATTCCCTCCTGTATGCAATTATTAAAGGTCCAGGAGCTCTAAAATTAAAGGTTTGGAGACCCCTGCTCTAGGACTATGTCCAGTCTCTTTTTAAAGGCATTGAGGCCAGATGCCATCACCAAATCCTGTGGCAAAGGGGATCCACAGACCAATTGTACATTGGGAAAAAATATTTTCTTCTGTCTATCCTGACTTTCCCAACATTCAATTTTAGTGGATGTCCCCTAGTTCTGGTTTTTTTTTATTTATTTATTTATTTATTTATTTATTTATTTATTTATTTATATTTAAATAAAATATAAAACCAGAACTAGGGGACATCCACTGAAATTGAATGTTGGGAAAGTCAGGATAGACAGAAGAAAATATTTTTTTTCCCAATGTACAGTTGGTTTGTGGATCCCCTTTGCCATATGAAAGGGAAAAGGGAAAAGAGATTCTCCCTATCCACTCTATCCATTCCTTGCATAATTTTGTATAATTAATAATTAGTCATAATTAACCACCCAAAATATTTATAATTAGTCATATCCTACAATCCAGAGTAACTATGGGAGCCCATAAGAGACTTTATGTGCACCCATAGTTGCTGCACTACCTAGTGAAAACCTTTGGAAATTCATATTGCAATCCAGAGCAAATTGTTCTTACACCAGAGCAAGGACTCCACGTAGTTACTCTGGATTGCGCCCATAATTAACCACCCAAAATTGGGTTGAATTACAGGTCTTTGATTCCCCATACCTACCCTTTCATTTTGTACACCAGCAGATAGTTGGCATTATTGCCCACCCACCCCCTGAAATGTTTTGCCCCCTACTTCTACAATCCTGGCTACAGCCCTGCTTTAAATTCAGCATGAAAGTGCACTTCTAGGCTGCCTTCATTCAGCAATATGTGGCATACTACAAGCCCTTAGATATTCAGAGGATGGGTTTCTACAATAAAGCATGTGTGAATTAAAATATGTGTACATTTTTAATGCACCCTGTATTTTATAATAAATGTGTAATCAGTCACGTAGATCCATGTTTTTGCACATGTATCCAGATCTGTATCTGAAACTGCCCATACAAGCAGGTGGCAAGCAGGTGGTTTTTCCCCCTGAGAAATAATCTGAGCTTTGTGCTATCAGCAATCAGCTGCTTCTATGTTTTTATTCACTGTATGATGTTTTCATTACTGCTTTCTAGTTTAAACTTAAGTTGTTTGGAAGACTTTTATGGGTGTAAAAGCATCCCAAAAATGCTATTAAATAAATTAGTAAGCAAGAGCAGAGGGCTTTTATTCTCTCCTGCTCCTTCCTCTCCCCAAACAATTGTTTATCTGACCTGGCAATGCACAAATAGCTGGACTGAGTCCATTGCCTATGGCAAAATTAGTGAAAAAAAATTATCCAAGCATAATTCTCTCTCTCTCTCTCCCCCTTTCTGTTAGAATGTGTATTTATGTGCATGTGTATCTGTCTGTATTGGTAACTATGCACTTGCCCAGGGCTGGAATTCTCATCCAGCCTTAAAAAATGAACAAAAGTTAATTTTTAAAAATGAATGGAAAGAACAAGATCACACTATTCCTTCTTACTGCCTTAGAATGTCATGAACTTGAATGTTTGCTTTATTTCCTCTTACTGCTTGGTGGGGGAACTGTGCATCTGCATTCAAGTGCTGGAGCATGTATCTATACACATAAAAGGATTGTGAATTCAGGGGACAAATTGCAGTTCAGCTATTGGGAGAAATAGCAGTTCAACCGACCTAGTTCGCCCATTCGCGCATTGGTTTGGTAGGGATGAGTTCTCATGCTCCTGCTGCTGCAACTTAGATTGCAGGATGAATGCACTTTAAAAAAATTGGGCTTACTTTTTGATTGCATAAAAAGGTCAAAGGGACCAAATGTCCAATCTTCATAGAATGAAAACACATGGGAAGGCATGAAGAAAGAGTTGTTGACTCTGCAAACTTTCTTTTCATCAGTATAATGAAGTGCAGAATTTGTCCTAGAAGATTAAAATAGAAAATTCTAACTCAAAGCTCACCATCTATTAATTTTGGCTGTTCCCTTTTCCTTGCTTTTAGATAAACACAGCCTCAGCTCCTTTCTTACAAAATGTCTTTTCACAGACTAAAGAAACAGTTTTAATGGGTTTCACTTGAAGGAATGATCTTAATAGAAATCCAGTTTTGATACTTGAAAGATGTTATTCAAAGAGAAAAAGAACAAAAATAAAATATGCTTCTTTGTATTCAAACATGTTAGAGAAACTTAGTCACAGAAGCTAATAAAAAAACCAAAAAACCTATCTGAAAATAGAAACCTAATTAAAGGAAGCATCCAAAACTGATACTTATAAACATTGTTAAGAATTATGAGCTAAAAGGGGGGCACTGCAGATTAAAATAATTCATTTTTTAGGAATCTGAAGTAGCCCAAGGAGAGGTAGGGAAGATAATTGTTTAATCTTATCTGCCTCCTATCTCCATCTTCCATCTTTTCTCTATTGGTGGGAGAGAAAGCATGCCACTCAGGAGACAGGCCAGACAAGATCAAGGTCTTCTCTTTCAAGGGGAAGGTACCATAGATCCCAGTCCAGTCCTGCCTTGCTGAGGATAGGTCACAAGTTGTGGAGCTCCCTCACTCTTCAGGTCTTCTCTCTCTTCTTGATAGGAGAAAGGGAGTGCACTCTTTACAGTGTAGGTGATGCCCTTCCCCACACTGTAAAGAGCACACTCTCTCCATCCTCCCAGAAAAGGAGTGTCAAGGAAAAACTCCTGCTTTGTAGGAGGAAGGGAGGGCACTCTTTTCAGGAGTGAGTTTCAACACTGGTGTGTTGCACATAGTCCTCGAGTGTGCAGGGGAATTTGAAGAGGGACATTTGAACAGCATGTTGTGCCTTGTCAGTGGTAAAAACAACTGATAGTGTGCCATGAGATGAAAAAGGTTGAAATTCACTGCTTTACAATGTGAGGAAGGGCACCACCCACACTCCCTTCCTCCTCCCAGAAGAGGAGTGTCACTAAGAACTCCTGCTTTTCTCTGCAGAAAGAAGGAAGGGTGCTCTTTACAGTGAGGGGCTACCCATGCTGTGACGAGTGCTCCATCTCCCTCCTTCTGGAACAGGAGATTCATGGTTAGAACTGCCTTTTCCTCATGGATGTGGCTTAGAGACCAGTTACATACATGCCATAATATCAGGGCAGGTCCAAGAGCGGATGCCTGAAGTGGTATGTCAAATGCTGTCCCCTCTTACATGATGATAGGCCAGGCACTACTACTTTCAAGAATTTAAGCCCAAGATCTTCCTCCTTTGCATGTTTCATCTCCGTCCACCTCTTTCTTTGCCAATGCAGGGTGTGGAAGGAGCAGGCAGGGTGGTAGAGGTGAAAGGAGGAGAGAGCAAACCGCCACCAATTTGCTTCCTGATATAACAGACTCAGTGGTCTTCTTAGAGCAGAGATGTCACTGATATTGAAAAATATTCCTGCCCAGAGGTTCTTAGTAGATATTGACATGAGAGGGACAGAAAAGAAAGAAAGGATGTATGGATGCAGGATAAACAGAGGAAGTATATGTGATTATTTTAGTTACACAAATTTAAGTTTAACTACAGTAAGGAACATTCTAAAGTTCAGGATTTTCAGGCTTCGTTTTGTCTTGAAATGTGAATATACCCTTCAATCTAGAGTAACTACGGTAGCATGCAAGAGACATTACGTACACCTGTAGTTACAGCACCACCTAGTGAAAACCTATGGGAAATTCAATCCAGAGCAAATTGTTCTTACACCGGAGCAAGGACACCCCTTAGTTACTCTGGATTGCGCCCTAAGTCTCAATGTTCATTTTGGATGTGGCATGTGAAAGAGCCATTAGAAAAGACAATTCGTTCTTCTAGGGTTGGGTCACCCACAAACACTTGCCACTAGAAATGTCTCTTATGCAGGCTTATTGAAAAGAATTATTTCTGTTGATTCTGGTGGCAGGTTTTTGGGAGAAATCCTTAATGAACACTTCATTATTTTCTACTGATCAAATCAGTAAAGAATGAATTTGAGGAGTATGTGCAAGAATAACACAGGACATTAATCCTAAAACTTGTACAACCTCCAAGTTTGAGTGGAAATGAAGCCCTTTCTAAGGGCTTGAATGAAAATGCAGCTACACATCTCTCAATACTTTCTCTACCAAGTGAAACAACCACTATGCAGAGATTTCTGCCTGGATTGATGTGAAAACTATAATCATGCACATAATTAGAGCATGTTTTCGCAACAAATATGAAACTTCAGTTCACCATTTCCACAAAGCATATATTACTAAATGCCCATACAGGCTCTAATTTCCTATAAAACATCATTCAGTGTTCCTGCAAACCACAACTAAAGACAGTGGGAAAGAGGGGCTGTGGCGCAGAACTAAAGCCCATGCTTTCTATGCATTGCCAGGCTTAATCTCTGGGCTCTCTTAGCATGGCTGGGAAACAATAGGTGTACATAAAAAGAAGGCCTCCGTCAGTCTTGAAAGACTATGGTATTGTGCTCGGCGCTGCATGCCGAGCATGAAAGCCTGGCTTAACCACTTGCGCCACCTACAGCCATAGGTGTACATAATGTTTTAATTAAATATATGAAAGCAATGAGATAGCTTCATACAAGCATTACTGGATCTGTGAGGAAACCAACCACTTGGAAATAAGAGACTTATTTACATCTATGTGGTTTTAATTGAGCTGTGGAATACACCCTTAAATCAGTAGTTCCCCAACAATCCACTGAAACCAACCCAAAGGGGTACCACAGGATATCACTGTGGCCTCTTACTCCCAGCAATCCTGGTTGGTTACATCTTGAATTGTATGAGATTTTGCACAATCCAAGATAGTGGCACTTGGGAAGAAGTGGGAAGAAGGAACCGTTGCAAAAGAAGGTCCTGGAAGATTTCAAATATGACCAGAATGAACTTGCATGTAAGTCTCACCAAGCAGTTATATAAAAACCAAGAAAATCATTATAGAGATTGCTTCAGGTTTTAATAAGGATGTTTATAGATTAATTCAAATGAAACAAAAATGAATAATTGAGGAATATATAATAGGGGAAACGAGGGCTTAATGATAATAAATATTATATCCACCAGGGGGGATAATATTAGCAGGGGGAAAAGATCTGATAAAATAATCAACATGTTCATTAGGAAAGAGACAGAACTTTAAAATTTTAGGGCTAAGTCCATTAAATTTTCTTATAGCTAATTTAAGCCTGCAAGGCAGAAAATTCATGAAAGAAGCTTTTGAATTTTGTATCTGCACTTAAAACCCAATATTGATTTCCTCTTTAATTTTTCCTTTTTTTCAGAAACCTGCACAAACAGGGATGGGAAGGAGGAATAGCAACATAAATTTTTATTTCTAAATGTTGATCCTGCTTTTCTTTCTAAAGAATTTCAAAACAGCTAACAGAACAGGGTGTGCAGTTACAAACAACATCATATTATAAAGCAGAAGGAGACAAAAGGAACAAAAGGACATGGAAAACCCAATCCTCAAGCAGCAAAAAACAAGCAAAAACCAACAGTGGCAGGAGCACTATGATTAAAGGCAGGTACCATCACCAAAATCCTCTGGAATAGATCTGCATTTAACCTGGTGGTGAATTGTGGAAATGAAAAGGGTCCCATTACATCCAGCATTTCAGTGTGGCTGAGACCTGTCATATGGGTAAACTGTCCAGCATGACAGCACCTCCTCATAGAGCAGGACTAAGCACACTAAGCACACTTTCCTGGGTGTAAGACCCAGTGAACACAATGGGGCCTACTTTTGAGTAGACATGGATAGGTTTGTGCTCTTAATTTCTAATCAGGAGCAATGTCTGTCTTGCTTCTCATGGATGGAGGAGGGATGGTAGATTCATGCTGCCAGATGGGACTGAGATTCTGCTCAGAATATTTGCTTCTAAAGTCCAAGGTATGGTTTTGGAAGGCCTGAATCTGCGTGAAGTGGGGCAGCCACTTAAATTTTAAACCTACTCAAGTACAATAACTTTCTCAGTTGACTTCTCAAGGAAGTTGTCAGTGTCTCTTGAATCCCAATGGGCTAAGGCAGGGTTGCCTGATGGCAGGAAATTCCCTGACAGAACTGGAAATGAGGCCCTGGAACTGGAAACTGCCAGACTTTCCAGCCATTTCCTGAGATTTGAGGCATTTAAGGGCTTTTTGCAGGTCCCTGTAGCTGCTGTATGGACCACTGAGACTCTGGCTGCTGATTAAAGGAGGGGGAGAGAGGGAGGAAAGGGAATTGTCGTACTTCTCCCTCATTCCCATGCTAAAGCCCCTTTCCAAGCCATCAGTGGAGGAACTACATTTAATGCCTGGGGAAATGGCTGTGTCCAGCATTCAGCTCCAGTCCCTACACTTGCCAGAGAGTGAGAAAGAAAGAAACTCTGCTTGCTGTTTGTGCAAAGGAAGGAGGGAGGGAGCTCAGCTTTGGCTGCTGGAGAGGAGAGTGGAGCAGAGCAGAGGAAGGAGGGAGCCATGCTTGTAGGAGCTGCTGCTGCTCTGAAAATTTGCAGTGAGATTGGCTTGGAGGGAAAGGAGGGGGAAGAATTAATTTTTAGAGCAGGGTTGCCAACTGACCAGAGAAACCCCAACCTCCCTGCTCCTATGCCTTTGTAGATGGATCCATCAATGTATACTTTGCACAAAGTTGTTTAAGTAGTTAAAGTTGCAATGCTACAAAGCATTCATTCAGTTTGGACTAGTACTGCCAGGATGGGGTGTGTCTTAACATGGCATTGTGTCTTAACATATTCAGTCCTCAGAAGTTCTAAAAGCTATTAAACAGTCATATTCTACATAGTATTACCTGCGTTCAGTGTGTTCCATCCCCTAAATGAGATGAAAAAGCAGTGGATTCTTGAATTTGTTAAATCTTTTTTTTCATGTTCTTTTCTTCACAAATCCTTTAGCACACCTGCCCTCACACCTCATTAGCAGCTAATTACACCTAATCAACAGTCACCACCAACTAAATCTGAGCCCCCATCCAATAACTTTCCAAAACTCATTGCAACTAGAAGGGAAGCACCTGAAGCTATAGCAGTAAGGCTTAAAGAAAGAAAGAGTGTAAAAGGCCACTGGGTGCTATTTCTAAGAACATTTTGACCCTTGTGTTTACCAACAGTACTTCAAAGTGGTGTTAGGATAGATCCTTCTCTGCAGATATCTATGGACAGGTAGGATGATATGGAAATAAATGGTTATTTCAATACATCAGTCTCAAGACATTTATGGTTTAAAGAGATAACCAGCACTTTGAACTTGGGAACTCAACATGAGTCAGGGCAGATTAGTACACTATGGAGTTATAGGCACCAAACAACATACCCATTTAGCAACTTGGCACCAACATAGGGTGACCAGATGCCCAAACCTCAAAAGAAGGACAAGGTTTTGGATTCCTCTCAGCCTGGCCTTTCTGGCAGACAATGGAACACTTGCCTACTCACGAGTAAAGCCACGATATTGGGCACTTTCACTTTCCCATAGAGCTCAATGCATATTTTTGATTTTTAAGGGGTTTTTTGGACATAACTTTTGATAGGAAGGAGATATTTCAAAAATTGATTTTTGCATTGGGTTCTGCTCTTCAATATGAATCCAGTGACATATGACATGAGGGGGTAATGCACACCATTGCAAAGTTCCAAAATGAAGCCAGAATAGAGGAAAATGAAGCCCTTTTGGAGGACACCAGGACAGGGGACTAAGAAAGAGGACAAATCCAGAAATTTCTGGTAATATGGTCACCCTGCACCAACAATATGCACCAGCTTCTATTTCTGAACATTCTACAAAGGCAACCCTAAGCAGAGTCCATTTCAGTAGTCTAACTAAACCTGACAGCAGTGCAGTATGTAAGGTGATGTAGAAATTTTGTCAGGAAAAGCCATATCTGTCCAGAAGCACCCACAGATAGTGAACCTAGTTCTACAGAATGAATGCTCTTTCATCAAATAGTGGAGGCAAATCAAGTCTGGGTCTGCAATCCTAACTCCCAATTAGGTTGATAGAAGTCCTGACGCAAGTCTGGGATGTTGCCAAAGTTTCATAAGGCACTTCTGCGCCGTTACTGGTGACGTTAAGCCAGTGCACAGACATGCATTTCATATACATTGAACTCCACACCACCACAGGAATGTTGTGATGAGTGAGTTGTGCTGTACTAAACTGATTAGTACTGCACCATGGGTCACATAACTAAGCTCCTAAAGCTTAGGCCATTCACTAGGGCTGCCTCTATGAGAAATTGATGTGTTTTATTGCTAAAAAAATATCACTTGTAAATTAATAAAGGTATTATTTCTTTTTAGATCACCTATTTTGAACATCTCATAAAGCTACGCAAGTTTTATTTTTAAAAGCAGGTCCTGGTGTTAAAAAGATTGAGAACCACTATCTTAGTTTGACACAGAGCCAATAACATTTCAGTAGCATGTGGTTTTAAGCAGAGGAGTTTATTAAACCCCTAATGTCCAGTCCTTTGTGTCTTATTCAAAGGTCAATATATTTGACAATACAGATTACTTACTTTAGCCAGTTCTTCCAAATGTATATGAAATCTTGTAAACTAATAGCCCATTACTTTAAGATTGCTATAAGGCTGTAATTTAGCAGAAATGGTGTCCTTTAGCATCATTAATACAGGCCTAATGGGCAACCTCATTCAATGGATTTTTCTCTGGCGTGAATGCTTTTAGAAGCAGATCATTAGAAGCATATGTCAATAATAGGTTTTTCACAGATTTTCAATAAATACCTTAGGCAAATAACTCTTTTCAGCTGCATCCTTAACCTCCAGTTAGGCTGGCATCAGTCCTGGTATAAGACCTGTGATAACCTAGCGGTGTCACAAAATTACCGTAAGCCCCTCTGTCCCACTCTTGGAAGGGTGAAGCCAATACACAGGCATGCACCTCCCTCCCCACACCATAACAGAAAGTTATGCCAGGTTAGGTATGCCAGCCTAAATTGGTTAGGATTGCACCCCTTCCCATCCAGCTGGAAATAGAATGGCTCATCACCATTTATCAACCAGAGTAAGTTGATAAAAAATAAGTTATTGTACCAGCATACAATATAGAACTGCATTCTTCAGAGAGATATGAGAAGCAATAGGGTGCTTTGTAGTATTTGAGGAATTAATGTGGCATATTCTTTAGGTGTGCTGATTAACAACATATAGAAGCAAGTTCTACAGTGCGTGTCTTCTCCCTTCCTTGTCAGTCACTGATATATCTTCTGCTAGATAGGTAAGAAAAACATGTAAGAAAATTACCCAGGTCAAAACATCCAGAGTTTCATCCATTGCTTCTGAATCAATTTCTGCAGAAATAAGGTCAGTTAAGTCACATTCTTTCTGTACTTTATTCAGGCTGACATTCTGCTGGTTATAATGCAAGAACACAAGGGCTCAAATATATTTTTCTGACACTGGGTGCCATCTGCTACCCAACACAAGCTTATAAATGTCATCCCTGTGCTTTGCTTTTGCAGAGCCGGGCATGCTGTAATTGCAGGCCTTGTCAAATTGCTCTAACATTGTTAGACAGAACGTACCTGTGCTAAAAGTATTAATGTCAGAATAGGCACATGTAGATGTCCTACAGTCTCAAGTTGTCATTCAAGGATGTTCTGTTGCAGAGGCAAAGTTTGTTGTGTTTTTTTCCTTTCTAATAAGAGCACACATTTTAATGGAACAACTGTCAGATTTTCCCAGGGTCATGCTGGTGCCCAAGACCTGCTGGTACTGGTGCCCAAGGAACAAGCCAAGACATGCTGATGTGCCAAAGGCTGCCCCCCCCCCCACATCTGGTCTTGTGACAGCCTCTGCCACTCCCTGCTATGGAAAAGAAAGAGGGAAATACAATTTATGGAGAACTGTGGATGAGAGGTGGTTGAAATGTCCTCTCTCACTATTTGCCTACACTTCAAATTTTCTGTTCTACTCCAAATCTCTTCCTCTTCCAATCAAAAGAACAGAAAAAGAAAGAGGAGCAGGAAAGGTGGCTGACAGGTGGGCCAACAATTGTTGGTGTCTTCTGTAAATCTGCTCCCTCAGGCAACAATATCTCATGGATAAGCCTCCAAAGCCCTTCTTTGATACCTGAAGGGTTGTGTTATGGAAGAATGAACACATTTCTTTTCCTTTGCGTCTGAGTGTAGATCCAGTGTGCACAAACTGTAAAATAGGAGATTCAGGTTGGACATCAGGCAGAAATTCTTGCTGGTAAGGACAGTTAGGCAGTGGCACAGATTTCTGATGAATGTGGTGAATTTACCCTCACTTGAGTTTTTCAGGTAGAACAGGAGATGCTAAAGGAGGTTTTCTGCTACAGTCAGTGGGTTGGGCTATATGACCTTTCATAGGTCAAGAATTACAGTTTTCATTATCTGGTCTCAGTCCTAGTTATTCAAATATTATTTTGTGATTGTCTGAAAAGGAAAGGTGGCATAGGGGGGTGGTTGATGCCCAGTGGGGCATGGCATATTGCGGAAATTTTACTTCCGCAACATTTTCACTAGTTTTCCTACAAATACTGAATCTGTACCACAGAAATGGTTTATTGGATCAAATCACTATTGTATTTTTTGTGGTTAGATCTGTTATTGTTGCTACTGCTACTTTTAATTTTTCTATGTCCTTTTCAAGTTAATTTGCAGTCAAGAAGCAAAGGGATGTTAATAAATAGCCTTCTCAACATGGCCAACAAATGTGACTTTTCTTCCAGTCCTGCAACAAAAGACTGTTTTCAAAATCCAACTGAGAAACACTGAAAAGTGGAAGGGGAGAGGAACAGCCTTCTTCCTTTGCTGACAGTTTATGTTTCATTCTGAGAATGACTTTGCACATTTACTAAACATGGCAAACAAACATAATGAAGGCTGGCCAAAGACCTCCTCAAATTTGGTGTCATGCCAAACGCTCCCCCACCCCATTATCCAGTGATGTGCCAGCCTCTGATCCTTACACTTACCTGAACTGAACTGGAAAAAGAAGATATGGATGGAGCATAAATATGGTTGAGTGGAATGTAGCAGGGGGTGCAAAAAATGTTTCCACAATATCGCATAGGCTGCGGTTGCTGCCCAGAATGGCCCTGACAGTGAGTGGAAGAGGCTGATTACATGGCACATTGAGGTGCTTGCAATATGTAATGCACCACACCCTTGTAGCTATGTTCTTGGTACTCTCCTCCTCACTTCCTCATCTGCTCCATTTTCTTCTTTCCAGTCCAGCTGTGAATGCTGCAGCAGCAATGGAGGCAATTGGTGGATGGATATAGATACCCCGCATAAACCTATTGTCTGAAGTGACTGCCCCAGTCAGCCACTGGGGCAATGGGCCAGCCCTTCATATAATTATTATTTATGCCAATAAAGGTAGTATGTATGTATGTCACGTAATGTAATATACCCCCAAATCCAGAGTATCTATGGGAGCACATAAGAGACATTACGTGCACCCATAGTTACTGCACCTCCTAGTGAAAACCTATGGGAAGTTCATATTGGAATCCAGAGTAAATTGTTCTTAAACCTGAGCAAGGACTCCCCGTAGTTACTCTAGATTTTGCCCATAATGTAATTATTTCCCATTTCCACCTTTACCATAAATGCCAAGAGACTGGGAAAATGCACACCAGAGCCTAAGCTGGATTTGACACATACCAAAGAGTTTGGTTCACCATGGATCACATATATACATATAATTTAGGTTTCGATCAGATATACACATGGAAAAAAAGTCCCATTGAACTCAGTGAGATTTACTGCCAGTGGTTTTAGCATTAGACTACGACAGTTTCCAATTAATTTGAAAGAAATATTCGACAGGAATAAACAAAATGGGCCTTTTGAGTAGTAAAAGAATATCTCATACCATATCAGTTAATTATTAGGATTTGCCAAACCCAATATGAGATGCCAGCATGTCACCTCTGTGATGAAATTCTTCCCATTTAGTGGTCAGGACAATGCCCAAGCAGTGGGTGTTATGATGCACCCCCACTCCACTGTGGGTGTGGAATGGCGCAAGTGGCTAAGACACTGTGCCTGTTAACCAACAGGCCAGGGTTTGAGACCTGGGTCGGCCCCAGAAGACAGGGTGAGCTCCTGTCCTTAGCCCAGCTCTGTGATGCCAGCTGGATCCAATCGTATTGGCTTTGCCTTTCCATTGGACTAATTCAGTGGCGTGGAGAGGGGGGATAACAGCTTGGGTAACAGCCTATCCTCCATAACAATCCAACCCAGGCTTTCGTGCTTCGCATGCAGCGTATGCAGTGCCGAGCATGATACCAAAGTCTTTCAAGACTGACGGAGGCCTGCTGCCCCACTCCACTGGTTTTTTTATGGTAACGTTTGATAGAATATTCCACTGCAATTTGTTTCATTGAATTATGCATGAAATGATATATGACATGGTTGTATCATTTGAAAATACCAAGATTTATAAATATTTTGGTGGTGTCACCCCTCCTGTTCATATCACCTGGTGTGCTGCACCCTCTAGCAAGGTCACTGCTAGAGTCAACCTTGGGGTAAAAGTCCCGGAAGCAGTTTGTGACTGTGTACAATCACATTCTGGTAACTCCTGCAACGCAGCTGGAACCAATTGGATCGGCTCTGCCATTCCACTGGACTATTTCAGTGATGTGGAGAGGGGGGAATTTGCTGCTTGGGGAAGAGTCTATCCCCCATATTAATCTACCCAGGCCATCGTGCTCTGGAGAGGACGCTCGGAGCACGATACCATAGTCTTTTAAGACTGAAGGATGCCAATGGTGATGAACCGAGCATCCGCTACAGCCTTTTGTGAGACAATTTTCTAAGGCTGCAATCCAAAACACACTTTCTTGCAAGTGGGCCCCATTGAATACAATAGGACTTACTTCTGAGTAGACACATTTAGGATTGCACTGTAAAGCCCACAAGAAGAATCTTTAAAGAGAATATTCCGCTTCCAAGAATCAATGCATTAACACAAGACAGTGCTGACTGTGCAAAACATAAGTGATGCCTTTGCCAGTGTGTCCAACAAGTCTTTCATTGAGTAACGCTGGAGTACAGATTCAGGGCCAACCTTGGATTGCCCTGAAGCTGATGTCAAAATTCCCATTGGGAACTTTGGAGATCCAAGGAGACCAAGCTTGTGTTGTCCACTGTCCAACTGAAAACCAATCTGAACTCACTGACTCAAGAAAGAGTAATGCTGTCTCCCCTCTGAAGCCAGTTTTTATTGAACCCGAGGCCAACAGGCATTGCTATAGCAACCTGTGCAGCTAACAAAAGTCACTCTATGTGTAATTTCAGGTGTCTCTATAGTAACAGGAGCCTTCAGCAAGACAAAGAAAAGAATCCTTAAACTGTCCCTTGGATGAAAAGATGTTGGTGAAAAAAAGAAGATTGGTCGGAAAAGGTCATCAAGATAAAGCAGCAGGTTAAACCAATGAAAAGTGAATGTCTGGAATGTGCACAAACAATGGTTAAAAGAAGAAAGACAGTAGAGGAGCAAAGGGTAGATGCTGGCTTCAGAATGAGAGGGAGGTTAATGCACAGGGGAATGGCTCGAGTAAACTTGCAGGAATGCCAGGGTCCTAGGAAACCAAGCCGAGCATAAACACCACCGGTTTGCAGCAAGGGTTCCGGGGGCGGGGGGTCCTTCAATTTAATTCACAGCAGTTGACACCTTTGTTCATTAGTCTTCATGTTTTCTGCCAAATTGGTTTTTAATTCTTGTCCCCTTATGATTAGAGTCCTAAACGAGACGCACAGTTCTTTGTATCTTTGCTTTCACTTTTCTTACTAAAAACTTTTCTTACTAAAAACACCAAATGCTGCCAATTTTCGCTGAGGAATGTCATGTGAGTGACATGGCTGCATGCTTCTTAATTTACATTCAGTCATTATGGTTTTGGCAGGATATATATTTTAATTATCATATTGTGTCAACCATGGTTTGGATGACTCCAATCCAGAAAAATTGGACCCTGACATCACATGGGACAAACTCTGAAGAACTTGCATCATCCCGTATTGGCCTATGCAGTTATTGCTTGGGCAGATGATTTGGCAAAGAAAGAGTCTAAACTCTTCAAGAGAGCTTTGAATAGCCTCAAGAAAATTTTGGTAGCTTCTGCCTTCATAGCAGATGACTCTCTGAATGCAGTTCAACTCCAGATTGATGGCCAATCAGGTGGTGGTGGCCAGTAGAAACATGTGATTGAGAGGCTGGAGTAAGGGGGACTCTATCTCAGTAGCTTATATGGCAGTTCTCCCCTTTAAGGGTGAGAAATTGTTTGGGGAGTCTCTGGACCCACATCTGGTAGAGTTTGATGACAAATGCAAGGTCTCATAAGAAAGACACTCTCAAAAGAAAGACACTAAAACCAAAAAGCCTCAGTCCTTTCATTTCCCTGGGTTTAGCTTTCGTCCCAGGGATTCTAATCAAAGGGCCAAATTCATCCCCAAGTGAAGGCAGAATGGCTCAAACTCCAGAGGTCCAGTAAGGAGCAGAATTCAACATCACGCCAGGACTCTCCCCACCAGGATCTTTCAGGAAGGGCTTGCCTGTTAGCATTTGCCAGCCAGTGGTCTAGGTTAATTACAGATGCCTGGGTACTGGAGACAGGGACCAAGGATTACACATTGGAGTTCCTTCAGTTCCATCGAAAATGGTTCTGGAAGGTTCATTCTCAAATTCAAACAGGCATGCCCTTCATTTTTAAAAGTCTTCTATTTACTAGTCCTTTATAAATCAAATAATATATGTTCTCAGGACTCCCTCTGCCCCCAGTTCCTCTTCTTGCAGCCGCTTTGGTGGGCATATTCTCGTGGGAGCCTTGTTTCTGGGTCTCCTGGAATTTGTATTCATTATTTGGACCTCCCCTTTCTCTTATATGTTTGTTTTAATATGGTGGGAGTCTTCGTTTTTAAGAGTCTTCTATTTACTAGTTCCTTATAAATCAAATAAAATACAGTATGTCCTCAGGTCTCCCTCTGCCCCCAGTTCCTCTTCTTGCAGCTGCTCTCAGTGGGAGTATTCTCATGGGAGCCTTGTTTATGGGTCTCCTGGAATTTGTACTCCTTATTTGGATAGCCCCTTTCACATAAACGTTTTTCCTTCAAAATTGCAGATATCTTCATTTTTGCAAGTCTTCTGTTTACTAGTCCCTTATAAATTGAATAATATATTTCTTCAGGTCTCCCTCTGCCCCCAGTTCCTTTTCTTGCAGCCCCTCTTGGTGGGAGTATTCTCATGGGAGCCTGGATTCTCCTCCTTCTGCTATCCGCCACTACCTATATGATAATTGTTTTACATCCAAGGTCTATTTTTTAACTGAGGCTGTAAAAGATCAGGGATTATTAGAAACGTATACAGCGGTGCCTTGATTTATGAGCACAATTCGTTCCAGAAGCATGCTTGTAATTCAGAGCGCTTATAATACAAAGAGGATTTTCCCATAGGAAATAATGGAAACTTAGACTATTGGTTCCACAACCAAAAATAATTATATATAAATATTAACTGTATATAAATATGATTACAAAACACTGTAATCCAATACAAAATACTGCAAAAAGAAAATTTTGTACAGTAGCTGCCAATGGGGAGCAGCATTGGAACATTGATAAGGCACACCTTCCACACTGCCACACACACAGAGAGAGAGAGAGAGAGAGAGAGAGAGAGAGGCTCAGGTTGCTCCATCCAGATTTCCCCATGAGTTCCCTGGCCATAGAAGCCTATTCGAAACAGAAGTGCTCATCTTCCAAGACAGTGAATCAAAGAATCTTCTTTGATTCTTAAATCAAGTCAAAATTTCTGATAAAATTTTGCTCTTCATAAAAAGTGCTCTTAATTCAAGTCGCTCTTAAATCAAGGTACTGTAGAATGCTGGCTTAAAAACACACCTAGTTTTTCTGAAGTAGTATACCTGCACAAGCGAGGTCCTGCAACTTTGAGTTTTATTCTGTGAGCAAAGAGAGCCCCCTAGTGGAATAACTTGTTTCCTTTCATTCTGAATTTTCTTTTATTTCCTTGATCATCTCATCATGCAAATCCCTGTGCATTTCTGCATGTGACATTTGAGCCATTTTTAAAAATTAAAACTGCTCAACAGCAAATTAAAATAGAGTTAAAGCAAAATAAATATTTACTCAATAAGAAAACAAATAGCCTTCCTGATTTGTGCTGGTTTTTACAAGAGCATGAATGAAGGGTGTCACATTTGAATGTTTCTGCATGGCAGGCCTTAGCTTCTAAACCATTTACAGCTGGCCCATCTCCCATTTGTGGGAGAAACCTAAATGATTTCTGGGGTCAACAATATTGTTAGGGTGGGCCCTGGAACAGGGTGCAACTCTGGAAAAGCAACAAGGAAACTTTGCAATGGTGCAGATAGACGATGTTGGGGGCAGAACTCTCAGATTATGCACACTGTAATTTCATAGAATCATAGAATCCTAGAGTTGGAAGGGACCTAGTAGTCCAACTAGTAGTCATCTAGTAGTCATCTAGTCCAACCCACTGCCTGTAGCAGGAAATCCTCCTAGAGCATATAATTTGTGATATATAAATTGTGCATTATGCTTATGCCAGTAAATCAGTTTTCTTGAAATCTGCTAACTCTGTCATACAATATACTGGTGTCTTAGAAAATGTTATAATGGCCATTAGACAGGACTGTCTTATATGGGTGTACAGGTTGTGCACTGTGTCACATCGAAGGGATACCATTTCAAGTGGGCTGGAATCTGCCCATCCTCTACCTACCATTCCCTCTGTTGTCACACTGATGCTAGAATAAGCCAAGCAGGCTCCTAAGTGCCATTCACCCAACAAATACTGCTGGGACCAAGAGGACTGATGGGCTATTTTACAGGACCTACATTCCAGATGAAACTGCCACAGGTGGAGAAAGAGAGAGCATAGGTAACAGCACTGACAGATGCAAGATAAGGACCTGAGGAGCCTGATGCTTTTGTGTCATAGCCCTGCCTTGTCCTTATAGGCAGTCTGGGGCATGAAATGTGGAAAGAAGTTGAACTGCAAAGATGCAAAGTTCCAATTCTCACAAAGGTGCCTTATGTGCTCAGCTTGGGCATTGTTATGAAAGATCAAGGTGATCAGGCAGGAGATGTGGTATTGCTAGTGCTTTCCCTGTTTTGACATCTGTTTGACAGCTCTGGGGAGATCAGGTTTAATGAAGTCTGACAGCTGAGGCTGCAGCTGAAACCTGAACATCATTAGTACTGATGGGCTTTAAAAGACACTGCAGGACGTGGTGGCTCACACCTAAAGCTCATTGGGACTAATGAGAATTTCAGGAATAAAAGCAGATCCAGAAGGAACTTGGAGTGCAGTGCTAGGGAGTGTGTGAGTGAGAAGTGATGTGACTTCTTGGAGGAACTGCACACTGGGACTCTGCCTGTGGAAGCTCTGCTGGACCAGATTCTACTTGGACTGGTCCTTAGAGCAGCTTGGAGCACCGTGAAGGACCTTGGAGCATCTGTAGATCTTCATTGTTGGAGATAAGTAGAGTTCTTGCAGAAAGACATTGCTCTGGAAAGAGTTACTGCATTATTGGGAAGTCTACAGTAACAATAAATTCTGTTAAACTGATAAGGAGTTGAGTTTTCATTTCTTTTCACGCTGTGGCCATCTGGAATTAGGGAGGTATTAATTGACCAAAATGGGCATTAAAACAGATTGAACAGGATAAAAACTGATACCAGAAGGGAGATTCCCAAGCTGGTACCAGAAAGGGACATTTAGATGGAACATGCAACCTTCCTCTTCAATATCTTTTACAAAGAATCTCACAAATTCAGAAATGATGTATTTGGAAGAAAAATCTTGCACTCTCTTTTCCAATTAGGAAAATGCTCCAGCACAAAGTTTTGCTCTCAAAGCAGCTACTAACACAAATTTTTAGTTAAAAAAACACCTACAGCAGATGTTTTTGCTACAGACAGAAACACCAAACCAGAACCATAATCAAGAGAAAACAAATTTAAATTTTATCCAAGTGGTGCCTCAGTCTCCGTGTGAAATATATGCCCAAAATCCATGGATAATCAAATCCACTCCCCTTAGATTCCTCCACCTGCTGTCCTCCAAATGCAACTTGAGCTCTGCCCTCAGAAGAGCAAATGCAACCAAAGCACAGTTCCAGTCATGTTCGGAGGACAGCAAGTGGGAAAATTAATGGGTGCAGGATCTGCAATAAAGCAAAACCACAGGTTCTGAAGCCACTGATAAAAGAGGCCCCAAAACTGAATTAAAGAGACTGAAAGCCTCAGTTCCTACAAGCGGAAACACCAAAAAGAAAGCTTTCACATGAAACCACCTGGTTTGCTGCTGTCCCGCTCATCTGCTGCTAGTCAGCAGTTGTGCAGCAGAATTCTGCACAAGCTTAAGCTTCCAGTGAGTCTTCAATGGCAGCCTCATGTAGAATATATTACAGTTGTCTAGCCAAGATAAAACAAATGTAGGAACAATATGAACAACCAAAGTTGGGATTGTTTGATGCAGAAAATGATGCACTGGCCTAAGGTGGTCAAAAGCCTAAGTGCACTGGCCAATTGCCAACTCTGGCGCATTCAGGTACAGTGGTTTATGAGCATAATTCATTCCAGAAGTATACTAGTAATACAAAACACTTGTAATTCAAAGTGAATTTTCCCATACAACACAACAGAAACTCAGATGATTGGTTCCACAACCCAAAAATATTTACTCTATATAAAAATGATTACAAAACACTGTAATAAAGAAAATACTCTCCAGTCCTGAACTGTACTGTACCTCTGAAAACTTTCATGGCTGGAGTGAGGGAGTAGGGAGAGGAGAGATGGCTTTCACTATCACTAATGGAGTCACTGCTATCCATTGGCTCAATGGAATCTGCCTTTTCGTGCAGCTTGAGCATTCCCATGCTGCTCATGGAGAATAGCACTAGAACATTGATATGGTAGACCTTCCACACTCACATACAAATCCCACACACACACACACACACACACACACACACATATACCTGACTCAGGCTGATCCCCCAGTCCCCCCTGTAAATTCCTTGGCCATGGAAGCCTGTTCCAATCTTTCTCAGAAATGCTCTTCTTCCAAGACAATGCTCTCAAACCAAGTCCAAATTTCTGAGAAAATTCTGCCCTTAATCCAAAACACTCTTAATCCAAATCATTCTTAAACCAAGGTTCCACTGTATAAGATAAGATCTAGATATACAGTGGTGCCTTGTAAGACAAATATAATTCAATCCAGAAGCATGTTTGTTATAATAGCGTTCTTTATACAAAGTGGATTTTCCCATAGGAAATAATAGAAACTCAAGATGATTGGTTCCACAACCCAAAAATATTCATATAAAAATATTTACTGTATGTAAAAATGATGAGGAAAATACTGTAATTGAATTCAAAATACTGTACAGAACACTGTACAGAATTCAAAACACTGTACAGCATACAGAACACAATTACTGTAATATAAATTAAAAACACTGTAATATACTGTACAGTAAAAAGGAAAATAAAAAGCCTTATTTGGGTGGTACACAATTTTGCACAATTTCCTGATGTTTACAAATGTCCTTAATCTCATGTGAGAGATTCCTCCTCCGCAGATCAGATCTCCTCCACAACCTCTTGCAGTTGCTCACGATGCAGTACCATCAATTCATTCCTTTTACACTGAATTTTCATGGTAAAACTGTTTGTCTTACAAAGCACTGTTTGTCTTACAAGGCAGCATTCCTTAGAAATTTTAGTTTGTCTTACCAGGTACCACTGTACTCCAATGTGTGAATTTGAACTTCAAAGGAAGTACAATCCTTTCTGGAACAAGCTGACAATCCATGACTTAGATCCCATATTTCTTCAATAATAACACCTCTATCTGATCCAGATTTGTGAGATGCAATAGCAAGTCTGGAAAAAAAATCAGTGAACAAAACTTCATGGCTTCAAAGTTTCCCAGGAGCCATCATTACAGAAGTTCATACCGCTTATCTTTGGACAGAAAAGCAAGACATACAGAAAATGCCAGCAGTGCCACACATAATTGGCAAACAAGATTTTTTCTTGTAATCCAATTATTTAACATGCCGACACTTTATGAATGTCTTAGTTTGCTTCACAGAGACATAATTGTATCATTTTTTTCTGGTTTTCAACAAATAGCTACAGATAACAGATGAAGAAAGAGCCTTTTCATATTGCTGTTCCTTTTGTCGTCTGACACACACAGAAAAAACAACAACAATAACACATGCACACAAACAAACAGCTGGATATTGTTCTGAGGTCAGACTTTACCACATTACCACTCCAATTAGACATCATTCCACTGTCAAGAGTCCCCCTACATTTATAAAACAACTTTCTAGAAAAGCACACAGTTGAGACAGTGGCACAGATTGTGTCGTAACTATTTCAGTTAAATCCATTGACTGCAGTTCAAATCTTTCTTTAAGGATCCTGGGGCCAGGGAGAGCAATGATGTGGTTTGTGTTGAGCAGTGGTTCTCAATCTTCCTAACGTCGTGACCCCTTTATAAGTTCCTCATGTTGTGGGGACCCCCAACCATAAAATTATTTTCGTTGCTACTTTATAACTGTAATTTTGCTACTGTTATGAATCGTAATGTATGCAGGAGTATACATTCGATATGCAGGATGTATTTTCATTGTTACAAATGAAATGTGTGTTCTATGCACACATTGAACACAATGGGATTTATTTCAGAGTAGGCATGCATAGGATTGCGCCCTGAGGCTGCAATCCTATCCACATTTACATGGGAGTAAAGGCCCCCCTGAGTATAATGGGATTTATTTCAGAGTAGGCATGCATAGGATTGCGCCCTGAGGCTGTCAGTCAGTCCCAGTGCCTGCGCAGCTACAGCCAGAGGTCTGGCAAGCCTGACCTGGCCCCCTGCACCAGGGGTCTTTAGGCGACCCCCAGGAAACCTCTAGGCGACCCCCAGAGGGGTCCCGACCCCCACTTTGAGAAACGCTGGTTTTGAGCAATGTTGTGCGAGTAATGCCTTCTGAATTGGTATTTTCCCTAGTGAGACCTATTTGAATACTCAAGCTTAATAAGGTGACATTTTAAGGGATAAACTTTATATTAATCCTATGCATGATCCGGCTGTCTCAAGAGGGCTTTTCCAGAAGTCAAAGGCACTTCTGTTGTAAAATGGCTGCTGGTGGAGTATGCGGTCCTCCATTGGCAGCCATTTTGTGTGCACTGCCACTGAGGGATGTGTGCACATTTTGTGTGCACTGAGCAAATGAGGGGAATAGAGGTGAGGGGGAAGCAGAGGGCTGTGTGGTGGGCATCAGGAAGTTCTCACAGATTCTATGGAACCCTTTACTAATGGGTTCTGGTTCTGAGAACCGGTTATTAATGGGACATAGAACCTGTTGTTAATTTAGGTTATTAGGACACAGAACCTGTTGTTAATCTATTTGAATTCCACCACTGGCTATGTGGCTTATCAAAGAAGCCCAGGTAGAAGGGGCACCTTGTAAAGAAGTATTAAAAATAGTTGAAGAGCAACATATAGTGAGGATAACTCAGCCCGAGGTCTCAAGTGCCCTGCTGCAGAGGGTAGTTAAAATTGAAAGCCCAGCTGTTTTCCAAAAGAACCTTTTTGGCCATTACCTGCTTTCTTAATAAGAAACCTCTGAGAAGATTGCTTAAATTAGGGGTCTCCAAACCCTGGCCCAGGCCAGATGCAGCCCTTGGTGAGCCTTAATGAGGCCCCTGGCAAGACACCTCTATGCAGCGTTTGGGCAAGCCTTGTAATCCACTCCAATACATTTTATAGGTAAATGTATGTAAATGTATTCAAATTTGAAATGTAAATTAGTATTCTGGCCCCTGGCATCATGTCAGTGAGATGACATGGCCCTCCTGCCAAAGACTTTGGAGGACCCCGGCTTAGATCACAGTTCCTTAATATATCAGGCCAGCATGTACCTGTGATCACATTAAGTATTTTTAACTTCACTGCAAAGGCCATTGCCAATGACTGTACAAGGACCAAAAATCTTTCTTAAATGCTGTCTTTGTACCATGAAGTCATTCAAGGGTGTTTTCTCTTTTTATGCTTATCCAATTTAGTGGCACAAGTAATTTTTTTAAAACTTGCAAATACATAATGCAATGCATTTGACCGTCATCGTGTTCTTTATGCATGAAATTGGTTTGGAGAGGGAGATACGATACCCCCTTTGCATTGGGGAATACTAGGAACATGTGCTTGAGAAAAAGAAATTGCTGTGATGCAAACACAAGATAAAAAATGAGACAAGACAGCTTTAAGAGGGAACAGGAAGTTGTAACCAGAATCCAGCTGAGGTCTGAGCTGTGGCAGTTTGCCGAGAAGCTGCAAATAAAGCAGATGTGATTGTTGTGCTTTTCAGTGGAGTCTAGACTTCCTTTTTCCAAAGCAAACTTAAATGTGTGCAGGTCTCTATAGTTTTGCCTTTTGCAGTTTATTCTGTGGAGTGATCTCAGGGGGGAGCACATCAACAGAAATGAAATGGAGAAGCTAAGGAGACAGGGACCAGTGAAAGATGAGGACCACTTTTATCATCAGGGTGCCGTGGAGCTGCTGGTCTTTAACTTTTTACTCATCCTTACCATACTCACCATCTGGCTGTTCAAAAACCACCGATTCCGCTTTCTGCATGAAACAGGAGGCGCCATGGTCTATGGTGAGTGTTTTCATCAAAGCTGTGCCTTGACATTTTAAACTTGTTGCATGATGTGTATAATTAGACACTTGAGCTCAAGTGCTGACAAAGCCCCGGACAAGGAAAAAGTCATAAGCTCATTCAACTGTGTGGCGCAATAACAAATGCAATCCATCCATCCTCTCTCTCTCTCTCTCTCTCTCTCTCTCTCTCTCTCTCTCTCTCTCTCTCTCATATGGAACAGTGAGGATAACTTATCAAGGAAGAAAATGTCATGAGCACACCACCAACATAATGGGCTTCTGTGAGCATATAAGAACTCCAAAATACCTGCTTATTTTCTGAGAGCATCAGCTGTTTTCAAGATATTATGTTTCTTAGGCTTATGGTGAATAGTATAGAGTGAAATCTACCTACTATGGTAGCAGATGGCAACACATTAGGGCTTTATCAAAACTTGGGAAAATCTTTCCAGGTGCTGCCACCTTGACTGATGTCGGTTAAGCAAACCAAATTTTAGTATTGTGTTGTTTTTTGCTCTTCTCTAGAAAAGCGGTTTGAAAAAGATGAGACTCTTTTAAAGCTGTCATTGGCATTTTCATTGTATCTTGTCTATTCTATACATTTTTCTTTATGTGGGTTCCCTGATATGTAAGCTATGTATATTGGCTCAGTGCTTAAGACTCTTTATCTAACCAGCTGGCCGCAGGGTGACCATATGACTGGGAAAACCTGGATTTCTCCGGATTTTTAGCCTCCTGTGTGGGGGTCTTACATTTTGGCTTAATTGTCCTACATTTTGGCTTGATTTTGAAACTTTGCAATATTGCACAGTACCCCATCATGGCATATGTCATTGGATTTGTATTGAAGAGCAGAATCCAATGCAAAAAGCAGTTTTGAGATATCTCCTTCCTATCAAATGTTATGGTCAAAAAACTGAAAAACAAAAGCAATACACTTTTTGGCATTTTTTTAAGTGGGTAGGAATTTTGGCCCTGGGTTCAGGAATAATCTAGTCACCCTGGCTGGCTGGGGTTTGAGACTCGGTTGCTACAAGACAGAATGAGTTCCCATCCCCTGCCCAGCTCATGTCAACCTAGTAGTTCGAAAGCTTGAAAATGCATGGAAATAGAGATAAATAGGTACCACCTCAGAGGGAAGGTAACAGTGTTCTATGTTACATGTAGTCATGCCAGCCACATGACCACAGAGATGTCTTTGGACAGCACTGGCTCTTTGGCATTGAGCACAATCCTAACCATGTCTACTCAAAAGTAATACCCATTGTGTTCAGTGGGTCTTACTCCCAGGAAAGTGTATAGGATAGCAGCCTTAGAAATGGGGATGATCACAGCCCCCTACAGTCAGTCATGACTAGCAGTACAATCTACAGGCGACATCTAAGGCATGTGTAAGAAGAACCTTTTGTGAACTGTCCTGCTAAGAAACCACATGCTGCATAATTAATGTGCTGTATATCACATTCCAATGTTGCTTTATATCAGGGGTGTCCAACCTTTTAGCTTCCCTGGGCCACATTGGAAGAAGATGAGTTGATTTGGGCTGCACATACGATATGTGATGGGCCACACATAATGATAGCTGATCATCCATAAAACCATAGAAAACATAGGCATGCATAGGATTACCTCTCAGACTACAACCATAGCCACCTTTACTTGGGAGTAAGCCCCATTGACTTTAACAGGGCTTACTTCTGAGTAGGCCTGCTGCATAGGATGGGCTGTGATCCTCTTCAAGCTTAACCTTGGAGTAAGTCTTATTGATTATAATGGGGTTTTCTTCTGAGTAGCAGTGCATAGAATTGGGCTCTCAAACTACTTTCCTTAGTTTTACTTCTCCTGCTCCTCTTTCCCTGAGGAGTGGAGGAGAAGTTCAAGGAGGCTGTGGAGGAGAAGTTCAAGGAGGCTGTGGGTGGGCTGCTTGCGGGTGATGGGTGGCTTGTGGGACCTGCAGCAGCTGCGAGGTCCACGGGCGGTAGCACAGGCAGCACGTGAGGAGAGCGCTCCTGAAGGCTGTTGCTTCTAGGCAGCCTGGGAGTGCTCTGAGTGGCCGCAAAGTGGGGAGGGGGAGGAGCTTCCTTCTCTCCTGCCTCACTCTTGTCCTGCCCAGGCCCAGACCAAGGAAAAAAGCAGCACACACAGCAGCACGCAAAATTTGAATCTGGAAGCTGCCACTAAGCTGGATTTTCCAGTGGCGGCCAACATTTGCAGGAGGGCCACATTAATTTATATCCAGGGCTGCATGCAGCCCCCAGGCCGCATGTTGGACAAGCCAGCTTTATATATATTATATATATATATTGTTTACATTTGCAGTTATGTTCATTTCACTTTTTTGCGGGAGAGGGAGAATCTTTTGCAAATAACAATATGGATTTCATAACCCTATGATCTCAATCAACTTCTTTAAGCTGACATAATTCATAGTTTATGGGTTGAACATTACACTTGAGAAGAACAGTTTTAACAAAAGCATTCAATCTCATGCTTTAGGGATTCAGATCTCTTCCAGGATGTGTTAGGATTCACTTGTCTTAAAACTACTGACACTTCAGCTGCAGCCACACTGATAAATTAAATCAGTTTTCCCCTTGTGGTGTGTTTGTGCACCATTCCCAAAGTTGTACTTTGGCAACCTCTTTCATAGGCCTCCAAATGTGGGGAAATGCCTTCAGAAATATTCAGACATGGTTCAAACATGTCTGAACCACTAAACATGAACCACTGAGAGTGAACATGCAGCTTATTTTTAAAGCACTCAGAAAGTATCCTTCCAATGTAGGCACCAGGGGACAGGTAGAACACCAAGCTAGGCCAGAGCATGGGTTTGGAGAGAGGCAAGGGAAAGAGGCAGGAAGGGCAGGGGGAGGGCTTTCCCGGAGACAGGCAGGGAGCAGGAGGTAGGGATGGGACACAGTAAAAGCCGGATCCCAACCTAATTTCTCAGGCATTGCAGAGCTGCCTCTGGCTGCTCGCACCCAGTTCTACGCTGCCTGTAGAGGTAGTGCTGAATTGAGTAGTCCCATTGGGAATATTGTAGCCTTACCCGGGGAAAAGGAAAAGTTTCTCCTTTGACCTGTGGTAGTGCAGTAGCCGCCCCAAACGTCCCCAGCACAAGTACAGTGGTGGGATTCAAATAAATTAACAACAGATTCTATGTCCTAATAACCTAAATTAACAACAGGTTCTATGTCCCATTAGTAATCGGTTCTCAGAACCAGGCACTTGTTAGTAAAGGGTTCTATAGAACCTGTGAGAACCCCCTGAATCCCACCTCTGCACAAGCATGTTGGCCTACCAGTTCCAGTTTGGATTGCACTGTTGGTCATCTATGTTCAACTCTGTGATAAAGGCAGAGGGAAGCAATAAATTGCTCTCCCAAAGGAATAAGTTGCTACTCTGATCACAGTATTTTTTGGGAGAGGGTGCAGGGGGGGGGGATGGGATTATGAAAAGTGACATATTGAGGAATTTTGATTCCTATACTTCCAGGAGGTTCATTTGCATGCCATAGATATACAACTGATAATAGGTATCTATCTGCGATTGAAGGGTTGCAATCAATAGGGATTACAGTGTCTAATCCCTTACCGTACAAAGTATGCCAGACTGTGGGCTATCCTGACAATAACTCAATAACCTAAAAATCCCCAAAACTGATCTTTGCCTTTTCAGAAACATAATCTCCCCTCTTCTTTCCAAGGAAAAATTCAGAGAAACTTTTTGTGTGTGACCACACTTCTTGCTGCTGGTTCATTTTTTTAAACCATCAAGAACTTTCCAAACAAAATAAGAATATACAGTGGTACCTCGCTTAACAAGCATTTCACATAAAGAGCAAAAATTTCCAAGAAATCTTGCTTCACATAACAAGTTCTGCTTCACTTAACAAGCAAGTGCGCTATGGGCACGCGTGCTATGCAGCCTTGATGCTTTGCACAGAGGCTCTTTAAAAGGGCTGCCGGCCAGCGCTGCTGCCTCTAACTGCCCCCAACTTGGGGACAGTTGTCCGGAGGTGCCAGAGGCAGCTGCCCCTAACTGCCCCCAAGTGCCCTCACCGACCACCTTGAACCTGTAGCAGCAGCCCAGGTAAGCCTCCCAGGAAAGTGTCTTTGATTGCAGTCTCCTAACTATGTCTACCCAGAAGTAAGCCCCAAATGGGGCTTACTCGTAGGAAAGTGTCTTTTGGATTGCAACCTAAGTAGACTTCATAGGATCATGCACATTGAATGCATGTTTTGAATTCAATTCCAGTGTTTTGTCATCATTTCTTACATCCAGTTAATATTTTTATATGAATATTTTGGGGGTTGTGGAACCAATCATCTGAGTTTCCATTATTTCTTATGGAAAAATCTGCTTCACCTAAAGAGCATTTCACTTAAAGAGCATGCCTCCGGAACGAATTAAGCTCTTTATGTGAGGCACAACTGTAGTTTAAGTCAAGGAAGAATTGATTGAAACTTCAACTATGCCAGATATAATGCTAACACACAATCAAAGGGATAGAAATGTGGCCTGTTTTAAGTCCATCAAAATTATCAATTCAAGAAGTAAATATCGTATAGTTTGTAATCTATAAATAAAGACATCAGGAATAGCAGAGAGTAGTATATCATGAAAAACCAATACTGTTCTAGAAATTCAATGTTAGTCATACTCCCCATAAAAAGAAAACAAATTAATTTTGAAAATGAATAGAGAAATGTGGTTTTTCCATCATGTAGAAGATTTGACCTACATTGTTCCTGATTTAAGCAGTAATATAGATTTTAGAAGGGAACTGCTCAAAGCAGAAATTTCAGACATGTGAATGGCAAATCTTGAGTAATTTTTCTTTTAACAGAACTGAATTCTTTGAACTATATAATGTTGATCTTGAACTATATATAATAAACTATATAAATATATATAAAACTATATATAAAGCTCTCTCTATATAATGTTGAACTATATAATGTTGATCTTGCCTCTACATACAGAGGCAAGGCAGATAAATAGTTTGATAGTCCCCCCTCCCCTTACATTTATCACCAGGTTTGTGATTTTGTTCCCAATAGAGAGAGAAAGTTGTTTGGTGGTTATCATAGGATGAACATTATAGGGATAGTCCCCCTGAATCTACTGCCTGACACCACCATACTTCTGATACTGCCTCTGTGCAGCCCCCCCCCCTTCCGTCTAGGTTCATAGACATCCATTAGCAATGGACACCCCAGGCAGTTCAAATTAATCCTCCACCTGACTAGAGTGTGCAGAACCACCAACAGAGCATGTGCTCTGGCGGAGGGAATATCAGATAGTCAGTGAGATGCCTCCTCATAGGCCACCTGGTCACTAATGGATCTCCTTAAATATATGCTAATTGTTTTGCTGGTGAATGTCCAGGGAGAAGAAGGAAGCAAGTCCAGAGTGGGAAAGGGATAAAGGATCTAATATTCTCTGTTGCTGCTGAGAAGCACTCCTGGTTCCTCCCAAAAACTGCCAGGATCTGCCCCTGCTGCAAAATCATGTATCAAATGATGACCTGCAATGGGTCTGCCATGTCTGCTATGGGTACGCCACTGGTAGGAATGTGGAACCTCTGGCCACTTGTACCCAAGGCCTCTGGAGCACCTGATAGAATCACACCATTTGTGCATCCTATCAGACTTAGCAGCAAATCTTGTGAATTTGTAGGCTCAGTATGAGATTGGACCATAAAAAAACCAGCACATATTGTAAAATCATGTAAAACCATTACATATGACAGATCATAGAACAAATATATCCACAACCATAGATATGAATGAATCTGCGGATTGCAAGCTAAGGCTGCAATCCTAACCAGACTTTCCTGGGAGTCAGTACTATTGAACATAATGGGAATTACTTCTGAGTAGACATGCTTAGGATTGCACTGAAAATTATGTTTTTACATACAGTGGAACCTTGGTTTAAGAGTGACTTGGATTAAGAGTATTTTGGATTAAGAGCAAAATGTTCACAGAAATTTTGACTTGGTTTAAGAGCACCATCTTGGAAGACGAGCACTTTTGAGGAAGTTTGGAACCGGCTTTCATGGCCAAGAAACTCATGGGGAGAAAAGGTGGGTAGCTTGAGCCGGGGTTTGGAACAGACTTCCTTGGCAAGGGAAATCATGGGGAAGGGAGAATCTGGGGGAGCAGCCTCAGCCAGGTGTGTGTGTGTTTGTGTGTGTGTGTGTTAGTTCTGCATGTGACAGTGTGGAAGGTGTGCATTATCAATGTTCCAGTGGTGTTCCCTATCAGCAGCATGAAAATGTTAAAGCTGGACAAAAAGACAAAGATTCCACTGAGCCAATGGATAGCAGTGACTCCATTAGTGATAGTGAAAGTCATTCAAAATAATAATCCTCTTCGCTCTTGTAGCCCTCACATCAGACATGAAGATTTTCAAAGGTACAGTACATTTCAGTACTGTACAGTATTTTCTCTATTACAGTGTTTTGTAATCATTTTTATATACAGTAAATATTTTCATATACATATTTTTGGACTATGGAACCAATTGTTTGGGTTTCCATTATTTCCTATGAGAAAATCTGCTTTGGACTACAAGTGTTTTGGATTACAAGCATGTTTCCGGAATGAATTATGCTCGTAAATCAAGGCACCACTATATTTTTAAGCATGTCTGTAGAATTACTTACATAACAGTAAGTGGTTTCAGTGCACTTAGAACTTTAAAATAGGAAGGAAAGCATGTGGCAAAGCTCAAATCTGTAACTGATCAACCACAAAGCGAGCATCCAGATGAAGAAATACATCTGCAAATAATTTCTTGCCATCTCGCAGTTGGGCAGTAACATATTCCGACCTTGTAATAAAAATTAAAGTTAAACAATCTAATTAGTAGAGATTTAAATCTGACGGCATACTGTTCACTGTGGTTAGATGCTAGGAGTTTGTTGGTACAAAAAAATTGCAGAGCAGAGAGCCAGTTAACAACTTCATAAGGCAAGAATCGCACACTCAATACATGCATATTGTTTGCCTACTAGCTTCTAAGACTGATTCACTAATTATTCTTATGGGGTTTCTTCAGGTATGCAAAATTAGACATTCTGGGTTGTTTGGAACTGAACCAGGTCTTTCAGTTCAAAACTCATCAACTTAAAGCATAGAAAATATCAGGAGAAACCCTTTGTCATTTCATGCTTTAATTATTATCCAGCTTTGGGATATACAGATGTCCAGTTATCCACTAGGATTATGTTCTGGAATTTCCCATGGATTAAAAAATAAATCTGTGGATAAACAATATCGACAAAATAGATTTAGGACACAATCCAGAGCAAATTCAGCCTGCTCTGACCTAACTGCACTCTCCTAACTATTCTATATCCAGAGCAGAAAGTTATGCTGAATCCAGAGAGTCAGGAAGCCTGGGCTGCCCTAACTGCTCTAAGCATGCTAAGTAATTGACACAAGGGGAAGACTTGCTCCTGAGGAGACACCTCAGATCACACTGAACAAGGAACAGCTGTGGTGCCTACAGTGGTGACATGACTCTGCACATCACCTGGTGTGGAAGTCTGTGCGTCATCCTTGGGATGCGCGCCCCCCCCCCCCCCGGACTGCGCAGTCACCAAAGTTGGCGCCTGCGCAGTTGTTTCTGAAGCCAACTGGCTTCAGAAAGAGTACTGCGCAGGCACCATCTCTGACACCTGCGCAGTACTTTTCTGAAGCCTTTTGGCTTTGGGGGAGACTGTGCAGGCGTCAGAGTTGGTGCCTGTGCAGTACTCTTTCTGAAGCCATTCGGCTGCCGCTCCGCCTCCTGAGTGAGGCTGAATGGCTGTGCAGAGGTGCGGACTTTCTCTGCTCTAAGGAAGTCTCCTCTGAAGCTGTTTGGCATGCTCAGTGTGTTTCTGCGCAGTGCACCTCAGATGGCCGTTCAGGCCAGCTCCTCAGACAAGGGGCAGCTTCTGGCTGCTGCCCCGCCTTGGAGCAGGCCTGAATGGGTGTGCTGACGCCCGGGGCCTGCCAAAGGACAGTCAAAATCCTCCAGCACATCACCCCATACGGAGCGCATCCCCAATGCAGCCCACACCAGCCACACCAGTCTGATGACGCCACTGGGTGCCTGCCTTATAAGGAGTCCCTGATGAGATGCCAGTACATTCTCCAGTGAATACAAGGGGCTTCTTGGAGTGGCCTGCTGTATCCTGAGGTTTGTGGGCAGCCGTAGTTTGTTCCATATCCTGAGGTTGAGAGGCAGGGGTTGCAGCTAGGCTGGCCAAGAACTCAGATTTTTGGTCAACACTGCCATTCTTACTTGGGCCTTATCATGGACCCCTATGGGTCTACTCATTACTATACCTGCTCCTGAGGTGGTATAACTCTGAGGGCTGGAAGAGGGCATTTCTGCCTTGGAAACAGGCTCTGGATTCAGAGTAACTGCTCTGCCCTAGGCAATGCTAAACATGCCCTCAACTTGCCTCTCCTGAGCTGCTTAGGCTGCCCCAGCTAGGGCAGAGCAGGTCCACCTCTCTTAGGGCACCCTATCTTGCCTTGCTCTGCCCTAAGCCTCCTTCAGAGTAACTGGGCTGGAGCATCTTGCAGTTGCTCCAACCTAGTGTTAGATAGGGCAACCTAAGGGCTCTTATGTGGACAGATTAGTTGCTCTGGATTGTGCTGTTAAAGACCCAATTCCAGGTCTCTTGCTCCTTCATTGCTTCTAAGGTTGTGCTGCAATATCTGCAGGAGTTTGATTCTAGGACTTCCCAATGATACAAAAAAGTGTTAAATAAAAGCAATTTAAAAATTAAAAGATTATCCTTTACAATGGTTTAAAAACAGCTTTTCATACTGCTGTAGACCGGCAGGCAGCAATTTGAAATATAAAGTACCTGCTTCTGCCTGGCTCTGCTGAAGAATGTATGATTGCTTGCATGAGTGCCTCTCAACAACAATAAAAAAGCAGTTTTTTAAAATTGTGATTTGCAGTGGCCATTAGTGTTGAGTCAAATCCATGTATTAAAAAATCAGTGTATAAGGTTGGACCTATAGATATTTTCTTGGAGCTATAGATACTTTCTTGTATAAAAACATTTTAAAATTGCTTTTATGTAACACATTTTTTGAGTTCTTCAACACTGGCAGTATAAGTGTAATACTGGTGTGGGTGTCCCAAATGTGCTGTACAACACACCCCACTCAGCAGCATTAAAGCTGGTCCCAGCCCTATCAAAATAAATGTGTCCCATGATACTATCCAGAGCTAGGTAAGAGATCTGGATGACTTTTATGGCCTCAGGGGTGGGGGGTAGGTATCCTGGAGCAAGGAAAGGGCAGGGTAGCTAAAGGAATCAGGACATGAGGAGGTGAGACCAGCAGAGCTCTGCTCAGCCAGATCCTGAAGTCAGAGTCATGATTTCCAGGATGACACAGAGGTTCTCATGTCTGCACCAGCAAAATAGCCAACACAGAATTGAAAAGCCCTGGCCATTATGGGCCTTGGGCTTCCCCCAAAGGAGATCTCCAACAGCTGTGCAGAGCCATAGAATGCCAGAGTAGCACCATTGCACCAATTGGCAGTGTCACCTTTAGGATTGGGCACTGAGGGTGCAATCCTAACCAATTTAGGCTGGCATAATTCACCTGTCCCTCTGTTCCCGTGGTGGTGTCAAAAGGCTCCCAAATGTCTGTAAACTGGCCTTCGCCCCCAAAAGTGTGGCTCAAAAGGCTAGCATAGGACTTGTGCCAGCTTAACTGGAAGTTAGGATTGCAGGTCTTTTAATTGTGTGTGTGTGTGTGTGTGTGTGTGTGAGAGAGAGAGAGAGAGAGAGAGAGAGAGGCGGGGGGGGGGGCTGTTCTTTACCCAGTGGGTAGTTGGTCTGTGGAATTCCCTGCCAAAAGATGTGGTGATGGCATCTAGCCTCAATGCCTTTAAGAAGAGATTGGACAAATTCCTAGAGGAAAGTAATGTAACAATTTACAAGCCATGAGAGGTGTGTGCGTATGGGTGTGTGTGTGTGTGCATAAATAAATGTAGATGTGGGCAGCCTCAAAATACCAGATGCAGGGGGAGTGGGGGTAAGTGTTCCCTGAGGCATCTCCTGGGCTGCTGTGTGATACAGGAATCTGGACCAGATGGGTCTTTTGCCTGGTTCTTCTTATGTTCTTTTATTCTTATGACAACAAACATGCTGACAACAAATATCCCCCCTTGCATGCACCATAAAGCTCCTTCAGGATTTTCTACTGACTGTAATAAAAAAGAAGTCAAAACAAGTTTTCCTGCTTTCTGACAGTTTGTTTTCTGACAATCCACCTTTCAACACCTTTCAATGATACCCATAACTCATTCAACACATGTTTCGCTCTTTCAGCCCCTCTCTGATTTTCTAAAGGTCGGTAGTGTCCTCTCCCATTGTTGTAGCTTCAGTTCTAATCCCATTCACACAGGAGTCATGAGATTCCATATGCAGAAATCTTTGTGTGTGATAAAAGGGCATTTGCAATTTGCTAGCTAAAAAAGCATTACAAACAACATTTATAAACTAAAAAAGATTGGATTCCACTTTTTAATGGTTTACACTTTTGGACAGTGCTCCAATAAGTCAGAACCCGTCCAATAAGCTGGTTCCACTTTTTAATCATTTTCACTCTATACAGTTCTCCAGATCCTAAACCGTCCCATAAGAGGGGGATGCCTGTACATTATATGAATGTACAGAATATATAGAATGAAAGAAATACTACGAACACAATAATCCCTACAATCCAGAGTAACTACGGGAGCACGTAAGAGGCATTATGTGTACCCGTAGTTACTGCTTCACCTAGTGAAAACCTATGGGAAATTCATATGGCAATCCAGAACAAATTATTCTTACACTGGAGCAAGGACTCCCTGTAGTTACTCTGGATTGCACCCAATATCTCTTATAATACTGCTTTGGTATGTTTGACAGCTATTCTAGCCAACTGAAGAGATTCATTTTGAGCCAATCTGCTTCTATTTCCTGTAGGATAATTCATTTCCCACTCCCTCCTTAGTGTAATGATATGTTCTATAGCACTGTTACCTGCCGAACTCAATTTTTTGAAGACAGATTTCTTGAATTATAAGAGACTATGCTCTATCAGGGAATATCAAGGACTGTAGAATTGACAGATGAAGGAAAAAAAATGAAATTATGGATTCCAATGGGATTAGAAGGGAGCTGAGCTTGAAAATTAGATGTTGCTCACTCAGAATGAGATTTCTCAGCTCTAAAATTTGCCTATCACTGAGAAAGAGTAAGAGCCAAAGGTTTTATGCAACCTGTGGTGGATTCTCTTCCCTTATGGGGGGTCTGACTTCAGTGACTGTGGGTTAGGGTTCCACATTTTTTAGAGAGCATTCAAACCACCCGCAGTCTGAAATAGGAACCTGAATTTTAGTCAATCTGATATTTTGAGCAGCATCTTTGATGGTGGGGTATGTGGTTAAAAATATTTTTTAATACAAATATTTGCCTAAACTAGGCATGTAATGTTACAGAGCTAGAGATGATGCTGCAGTAATTACCTCTAACATAACCATGTATGTGGCTCTCATCAGTGATGGGCGTCAAAGAAATTAAGAACCGGTTCTCTGCCCATCTGGCAGCCACTTTTAAATGGCTATTTTTAAACTTTATATGTACTATCTCTTGTTAACAACCGGTTCTATAGAGTAGGTGTGAACCTGCTGGAGCCCACCACTGGCTCTCATTAATTTTTTTTAAATTCTGGGACTGAAGTGTGTCTATATTTTGTTTCTTTGGGGGCTGCACAAGGTCAAGAGCTCCATTAGCAAACTGACAATATTGATTATCAACATCTGCCATACCTCAAGCCTTTCATCACAGACCACTTTCAATGCCTCTTAATGCACAAATGAATTCAGGATCCAATTGGAATAAATGTGTCCCACTCTCATTGCAGTCACTTAGTAACTAGGAATGCTTTGGCACAGCATAACCTCGTATAATGGAGCAAGGAAACTACAGTACTCCAATCATGTCATCAGTGTCCATCAGTAACAAATTCAAACTTGGCAAGGTTATGTTTGTGCCTTTCATTATATTGAGTCTAGTAATTGCAATGCTCTGGTTGATCTCTGAGGAAAACAGGATGTCGGCTTCCAGTGGCAACAGACCTGATACAACAGGGTTCTTACATTTTTGTGTCCTCCTCTCCCTCCCACAGCATTGACGTTTTGAATACAGTGGTGCCTTAGTTTATGAGCATAATTTGTTCTAGAAGCATACTTGTAATCCAAAATGTTTATATAGCAAAGTGAATTTTCCCATAAGAAATAATGGAAATGATTACAATACTGTAATATAAAATAATAAAGAAAATACAAAATATAAAAAATAAAGCAAATTAACCTGCACTTACCCCCAAATCCAGAGTAACTACGGGAGCATGTAATTTATGTGCACCCGTAGTTACTGCACCACCTAATGAAAACGTATGGGAAATTCATATTGAAATCCAGGGTAAGTCGTTCTTACACCGGAGCAAGGACTCCCAGTAGTTACCATACTCTGGATTTTGCCCTGTCTCTAAGGTTACTCAGGATGCAATCTGCCCCCCCCCCTTTACATAAAAGTTAGCCTCAATGATTATAATTGAACTTATTTTAGAATAGACATGCAAGGCTAGGTCTCTCAGGCTCCTTTCCATTGGCCCCCTCACATAGAAGTCAGCCACACTGACTATCATAGGATTACTTCACAGTAGACATGCATAGGCTGGTTTCTCAGGAGAGGCTGAGGAGGTGCTGGCGGAAGGTGCTGGCCAGGAATATTTTTTCACTTTTATTGTAAGACAAAATTTATTAGAAATGTTTGCTTGTCTTGCAAAACACTCTCAGTCCAAGGTTTTACTGTTTTTGCATTTTAAATACATGATTTACTACAAAAAGTGCTGGATTTTTTATGTCAAATCCATTGTTTGATCTGAATCTGTATTTTGGAATGCACTGGATTACTTACAACCTAGTCCATTCCAGAAAGGAACGAGCCTGGAGGACACAGAAAATTTTAAAAGCATCGCCTGCCTTAAGCCGGGCAGCCCCCAGCCAGTAAGATGCTGCCTCGCCACGGTCTGTTAACCTCACTGGGTGCGTGGGGTTTAGGGTGAAAACCAACAAGCAGATCAACAACTGAGCACCATGCAAGAAACATAAGAAAACTTCAGCCCTTAAGGTGGGCACCTGGACAGACCCGAAAGTTGCGAAACCTGGGGCCTGGGCAGGGAATGGAATTTTTTTGTCCTCAGTGTGGAAGGGATTGCCACTCTTGAATTGGCCTTTTTAGCCACACTAGATGTTGTTTCAGGACCTCCAATCAGAGCACGATACCATAGTCCTTCGAGACTGAAGGATGCCAATGAATGAATCTGTTTAAAAAGGAAATTAAATTATTATGAAAGTAGGGTATTAAATTTTTTTATCTGTTAATTAAGTACATCGAGCATCCATATTCTTATTCCTAAGAATATTTGGCCCTTTGATTCCAATGTTTGGAATACAACACAATTCCTACTGGAAATGCCTACAAGATGTCAGAAAAAATCAAAGATGCTTTTTGAGTGAACTTGCAATCTTGTGGTTCACAACATGAGAATTCTAAGGTATATGGTAATGACTTAAGAGGATAATTCAACACTACACACCAGCAGGTGTGAAACAGGATCTTATGACTATTGTTTGAAAAAGAAAAGCAACTTTAAGAAAAGAGAATTTCAAACAGAGAGATGTGTTTTTTTCTTAATTTTCTTGTCCACTCTCCATTTGTCTGATTCAAATCACACACACACTCCAGTGGCTCCTTTGCCCTTGCTGAGATCCCCAAACACATTTCCTCCTTTCTTTTTAAGCAACAAAATCAAGGTTCTCTTATCTTCTATCTTCTTCTTCTTCTTCTTCTTTTTCTATCTTCTATCTATTCTATATATATCTATATATATCTATATATATATCTATATATATCTATATATATCTATATCTATATCTATATATATCTATATCTATATCTATATATATATATATAAAAAGAGAAAAGTCACTCACTGACTCATCACCGCCCTGCCAAAACCGCCGGGCCTAGAAGCGTGAAATTTGGGGTGGGTGTTCCTTCCGTGACGGAGGGGTGCTCTAAGAACAAGTTTTTGGAAATTCCAATTGGAAGGGGGAGAATAGGGGCGCAACGCGTTTTCCTGCCTATATTTTGCATTGGAGAATTGCTGACTCATCAACATTCTGCCCCAACTGCTGGGCCTGAAGCATGGAATTCTGGGAGGGATCCTTCTGTCACCTGAACACCCACCAAAAACCCATGTGGAGAAATTTAACCCTTCAGGGGCTGAAAAGGGGGCAACATGTTTCTGTCCTATACTTACCATGGGAGACTGAATAACATCCAGCCAATTTGGGCAAGTTGCGCATGGGGGATGTTGCATGGGGAAGTTGCACACGGGAGGAAGTTGCACATGGCGTGTTGATGCGCATGGGGTATTGATGCGCCGTGGGGGGATGTCGTATGGGGAAATGTTACTCCCGCAACGCGGGTACGCTTTTTGCTAGTACATCACTAATTGCAACATGTAGCTTATGTCTGAGCAAGGGAATGTCCTTAGATTTGTCAGCTGTGAACTGCAGCTCCAAATACAAAACATGACCATTGAGAAAACTGGAATAGTCTCTTGAAAGTAGATACAATTGGAGAAAATGTGGTTCTACTGTTCAGTATCCTTTCGTTGTTGTTAATTTCAATGAAATGTGAAACCTGCTATTATTGAACATGATGTGTTCCAGAGCACAAGCTACCTGTGATACTATACGCATTTAGAACACAAATTATTCACTTTCTTTACTGCCGTGTATACCCTGTGCTACAGCCAGTCTCTTCAAGTCTGAGAGAGACAACTGAGTATTTATCAGACATTTGTATATGTAAATGATGAAAACGGGGTGTGAAGGTTTATCACGTTAGCAATACCTTTTCTTCTTTAAAGGGATATCATTTTAAGCAAAAAAAAATCAAGGCTCTATTACACATACCATATTTACCTGAATATAGTGCCCAGATGGGGGAAGTTGCCAGTGGTGGGCTCCAGCAGGTTCGCACCTACTCTATAGAACTGGTTATTAACGAGAGATAGACATATAAAGTTTAAAAATAGCCATTTAAAAGTGGCTGCCAGATGGGCATGGAACCGGTTGTTAATTTCTTTGAATCCCATCACTGGATGTTGCACATGGGGGTTGATGTGCAGTGGGGGGATGGCGTACAGGTAATTTTTCTCCCGCAACATGGGTACACTTTCGCTAGTTATTGAATATAATTATAAACATCAGGAAATATCAGAACTATGCATTTTCATTCTGGAATTGCATCCTGGAAAGGGGTTTGTAATTCAAAAAATATTAGTTCAGTTTTAAAAAAAGAAAATGAGAGGGAGAAAGCGCAAGCAAGTGTGCACTTTACAGCTTGCATCAGCCTTCTCACCATACACAGGAAAGGACTGCAGGGGGGCTGTTTCCGCCACAGAAGTGATTATTAGGTTTGTTAAAAACACTTAGGAAAGCCAGCTAAGAATATTTAGATACTTATCAACATCCTGAGGAACTTAATAACTACGTTGCTGAGGAAAGATTTTCTATGATTCTGGGTCACTTCACAAAAGCATGATATCAGCAACACAGTTCATCTTTACAGCTGCTGCTGCTTTACTCATCTTTACATCTTTCGTCCTACGTCTTTCCTGCTCTTTTTGTCTTACTATTTCCTGTTATGAATTCTTCTCGTGCTGTATTTTTTTTCCTAACCCTTATGCCTAGAAGAGCAGGGATACAGAAGTAAAGAAAGCCGGTGAAAAAGAAAACTGGCATGCCCCTGCCCTGGTATATATTGATGCTGCATCACATTCAGCATAGGCAGGGCTATGAGAATTGAATCTAACAACACATAATATTGGCATAAGGTACAGAGTGACAATCAGGCAGCCCAATCCTAACCTAATTAAGTAATCGTAACTACAAACCTAATTGTAACCTAATTATTAACACCCCCCTTCTCACCATGGAACACCTTCTTGCCACCATCTCTCAGGACCTGTGCTACTCAGCACCTTAACTGTCTGTGTCAATAACCCAGGATCTGAATATAGCTCTAGCAGGTCAGCATACCCCATCTCATTGGCATTGCTTACTTATGAGTCATCATTTAGTTTTTATGGCAATTTTATGACAGCTTGCATTGGTACAGCATAAGACTGCACTGTTTGTGTCTCAGGTTTCAATTTGTTTTTAAAAAAGCAGGTTTCTAAGCTTCAATACTATTATATGCTGAAAATCATGCAGACAATTCCTGATAAAATCTACAAATCCAGAATTGAATCACTAGCACTGAGGCATAAAGGCATTTTGAACCATTCTAACATTTAGTAGAAGTTGAATATATTAAGCATATATTTCCATTTTTAGCATCAATTTTGCAGGTCACAAAACTGTAGCATTGTAATATTTCCATTTTTTATTTCCATTCCATTCTTTATTTGCAGGTCTTATCATGGGATTAATTTTACGCTACGCTACGGCACCATCTGATTTGGAAAATGGAACTGTCTATGACTGTGAGAGGCTCAAGGCTGGCCCAACCACTCTGCTTATCAACATAACCAACCAAGTGTATGAATATCAGTATAAAAGGGAAATTAGCCAGCACAATGTCAATGCACACCAAGGCAACATGATGCTACAAAAGGTAAGGTGATTGTTTTTCCATACAGCAGTAAATAAACTTTCAGTCTAATTTCTGACTGCCTGCAAGCTGGGTAAGATGGCAATCCAAACTGATTTGCATGTGCCACAAACAGGCTATTCTTCATTACCTTACCTGATTCCAATCAGAAAATATTTTAATTCATAAAAGTATCCTTCCCACTAATAAGATCTTTATCAGTTATGCTGCTTTTGTGCTTTAGAGGCTGTTTCAACAATTTGGTGTAAAAACAGCATGCAGCCTAATACTAATTGAATATGTATATATTTTGCCATGTTGATTACCTGAAGGGAAAACTATAGTAAGGAGCAGCTTCCTAACACATCTTCTCTGCAAGTGTCACTTGGGATTATATATACAGTATTGTGATTTATAGCCCACTTTTCCATGCACAAGACAGATTACAAAGTTGCAAGGTTTCAAACAATAAAAATTCAACAATAAATCAATTAAACATACAGTAAATAATGATAAAAATCAAAATCCAGTAACAGCAAGTGTGGTACAGTACAAATGACCTCCATGCTTCCCTTTTTCCTCTCCTGTATCTTCAAGCTATCTCCTCTTATTCCTCCATCTTGTTCCCTCCTTCTCCTTTTACAGCTTCTCTGTAACAAGAAAATAAGAAACAGTATGGAAACCCATACAAAAAGAGTATTTCTGTATGGATAAGAACTGATTGGGATCTTCTGACTTATCCCATGGCACTATTTCGAAAATTGTAGTATGAGATGCATTTTGAACACACTGAAGAGGATATAAGAGGATGGCTTCTTTCACTTACACAGTAGCAGTAGCTGCATCAATGTCAATGTTTATCTTTGGCAGATCAATCTTATACCCATCTCCTGAAATGAACACCCTTTGAACTTAATGGAATATATTCCCAGAAAAGTCTCTATAGTGTCAAAAGCATTATTTTGTTACTTGCTTCTTGTGAAAAGGGAAAAAGAGAACCAATCATGTTTATGACTTCTTGTATGATGTATCCAACTCTGATGGTTGTGGTAGACCTGCGCAATCTGAATCCCCCCCCCCCCGCTTTTCTTTTCTGAGATTAGTTCTGCTTATGGATATGCATATGTAATATAATTGCATTATTTTGAATGAGGGCTATGTACTGAATTTCCACTCTTCTCTCCAAAATCTAGAGGAGAAAGGTGCATTAAACCTATTTGTAAATTTAAATCTCACATGGTTGTGGCATTTGATATTGTTAGTGTGGAAGCCGTAGTTCTGGTTCATTTATTTCTAGATCAAAGTAAGTGGAGTGTAGCATTCTGAAAAGTGGACCCTGCACCTATTCAGGATACATGCTTGAGAGTGTAGAAGCCTAAGTAGCAATACTTTTTCCCTCCAACTTTTCCTCTATAGAGTTGTCAGTGCAGCTAAATTTACCACTTGCTCTTACTGGCCAGCCAGTTTGCATTAGTTAAATAATTCAAAGAAAGCAGAACAGTATGAAAAAAAATTGCTGAGCTCTTGCTTCCTGTTTATCGAGTGGAGCTATCTCTTGGGCTAAAAAAGGAGGAAGTCATTTGCAGTCAGGCTGTGTTGTTTGGAAGCTAAATAATTCATCCAGGATTGTAACCCCATAAAGGAAAGGCTCTTTATCAGAATAAAAGAGTCACAAACCATTCTGCTAATGACACGCTCTTGCTTTTAAAGACATTAGTCTCACTGAACCTGGAGAATATTCAGGTAGCCATCCTATCTACACTCTCTTGGGAGTAAGGCCTACTGAATTCATTGGAATTGAATATGTATAGGACTGCAGTATTTTACTACTTATATTGGTTGTTCAGTAGATTTATGTTTTATGCTGGTGGGCTACTGAAGCTAAGCATAACAGTCAACACTGTAGGCAGTGGTGTACTTTAAATTTTTTAACAACTGGCTCTCTATGTCCTAATGACCATTTCAATGGGCTTACTTCTGAGTAATGCATAGGATTGCACAGGAGCATGCAAGTGCCTTTAACATACCTGATTCCAATCCATGCATGCAAGACGCTACCCAAGGCAGTTTGCAGCTAAGAACCCATGCAAGTGCCTTTTAACATACCTTCATGCTTCCAATCCAATTCCAACATGCTACCCAAGGAAGTTTGCAGATGGGGACCTGGGTGGGTGAAGGGATAGGTGGGGACCTGGGGGTGGGGGAAAGGTAAGTAGCTGGGTGGCATAGCCAAGGGGAGTGAGGTAGATAGGGAAGCAGGCAAGTAGGGAGATGGATAGATAGATAGATAGATAGATAGATAGATAGATAGATAGATAGATAGATAGATAGATAGATAGATAGATAGATAGATAGAGGAAGGGAGAAATAGAGAGAGGGGGAGGGAGAGAGAGTGGGAGAGGGAGAAATAGAGAGTGGAGGAGGGATAGAGAGTGGGGGAGGGAGGGGGATTAGGAAGAAGAAGGGAGGCATAGCAGAGGCAGTGGTGGGGGACTCCTGCAGCTGGCACCGGGCGGCAGGAGTGCCCCACTGGCCCCACCGCCCAGAAATCCCCCCAGAAAGCCTGCAGAAGCAGTGGAGGGGGATTCTTGCAGCCAAGTGCCAGCTGCAAGAGTGTCCCGCTGGCCCCACCTCTGCCTCTGCGGGCTTTTGGGGGGCTTTCCCCCAAAAAAGCCTGCACAGGTGGTGGGGAGGGGCAGGGGGGACCTCTCTCTGCTGACACCGGCTGGGAGAGGTCCCAGAAAGGCCAAGGAAGTGGCGGGGAAGGGCTGGGGGGACCTCTTTGAGGCTGCACGAAGGCCTCTACTAACTGAAAAATGGCCAAGGGGGGTTGGAGGGCAGGAATTGCGCGCACACAGAGGTGCATGTGCAGTTCCAAGATGGCAGAGCCCATGGTGCTGATCGTTTTTTTCTTAATGCCAGCAGTTTGGGCCCAATCCTAACTACAGGTTCGCTAGAATTGGGCCCAAACTAACAACTAGTTCCTGCGAACTGGTGTGAAGCAGCAGCTGCCAACCTCTGATTGTAGGATTAATTGCATTGAAACTCCCAATGCAATCCTAACTTATACTGGAACGGGCAGGCTGGAACACCTGTGCTATATCCAGCACATTTTGGTGCTAGTACTGCACAACTGCAGGGAAGGAGAGGCTCGTCCCCTTCCCAGTGATAGAGCTATAGCAGCCCCAGTTCTATACTCAGACTCTGAAGGTGGCCTAAGCAGAAGTCTGGCACCCTGGGAAGTGAGGGTAGAATCTGACTTAACAGTTGGCTCAGAGACCCACTGCTCCACTCCCTCCTGCCCTAGGCCTTCCCTCCACCTGTCCTCCACAGCCTGGTGTTTCTCAATGTGTGGTCCGCGGAGCTTTTGGTGGCCCCCCAAACCATATCAAAGCAATAATAATTAATCTTTAAAATAGAAATTATAATTAATCTTTAAGGATTGTATGTATTATTTTGCTTTTGAGGGCAGAGTTAAATCAAATTATTTTCCAGACTTCACCTTTGACTTATATTGTGTGCATTAGATTTACAGGTTATTGGAAGCACTTCTTTTATACCTGGTAACCCTTTAATGTACAAGTGTCTTGTGGTCTGATCTGCTAAAGGCTTGCTTTCGTTAAAGTTTCCTCTCATGACGCCAGGTGAGGGAACAAGTCAGCTGTCTAATTAAGGAAACGGTCTTGAGGGCCTGAAAAGGCTGGGGATATGATAGCCGGATCATGATTGAATGGAATGAAAGATAGTGATTGCTTCACCAAAGACTAATAAGCTGCAGATCCTTAGGGACAATGTAAGTGCCACAAAGATGTTTGTTCCATTGCCATGGTGCTATTTCCTGTACTACCAATCCTGATGGGATTTTTTTCAGGATAATAAAGAACTGCCAGATGTTTCTTGTTAATTAGTAGAAATACTCATTCAAAATTACTCTCACCCAAACTATTTGTTAAATAAAATCTTTCAAAAAACAAACAACCAAGGATTTGTTATATAAAAAACCCAATTGTTTCTTAATGGGAGTGAATAGGCTTTTAAACATTAGTTATTAGCCATTAATATCTTTTTTTCTTTGTAAACCACTTTGTGAACTTTTAACATCATCATCATCATCATCATCATCCATAAATACATAGCGAACAATTTCGTGATGGTTTCATTCACATCACCAGTAGGACCCTTCCCAAGAGTCTAGGACTGTGCTGTAGCGGCGTATAATTCGTGCTGATCCCAAAAGAGCGGCTTTCTGCAGTTGGCAGAGTGATATTTTGTCAATGCCAATAGTTTTCGGGTGCCTGACAAGGTCTTTGGGCACTGCACCGAGTGTGCCAATTATCACTGGAACCACCTGCACTGGCTTACACCAGATTCGCTGTAATTCAATTCTTAGGTCTTGGTAGCGGGAGATCTCTTTCAGTTGTTTCTCCTCAATTCTGCTGTCACCTGGTATGGCGATGTCAACAAGCCACACCTTACTGCTTTCTATGATGGTGATATCTGGAGTATTGTGTTCCAAGACCTTGTCTGTCTGTATCCTGCAGGCCCACAGAAGCTTGACCTGCTCATTTGCAACCACTTTTTCAGGCTTTTATTCGCACCAATTTTTGCCACTGGCAGATGATACTTTTGGCATAAGTTCCAGTGGATCATCTGGGCAACAGAGTTTGGAGTCAGTCTGCGCGATCTTCTTGCAGCCACTTAGAATGTGGTCGATGGTTTCATCCACTTCTTTACAAAGCCGGCATTTTGGGTCATCAGCTGATTTTCCAATTCTGACCTTGATGGCATTTGTCCTGATTGCTGCTGCTGCTGCTGCTGCTGCTGTTGTTGTTGTTGTTAGCCAATAGGTTCATTTTTTAATTTTATCAAATAGCTTTTCCTGAATTTTGAATTGGCCAGAAGACCAACATTCAGCTTGTTATTCAGTGGGATCTTGGAGTCGCCATGAATCACAAGCAGAACATGAGTCAGCAGTGTGATGTGTCTGCACAGAAGGCAGATGCAATTTTGGCTGCATTAAGAGAACCATAGCTTCCAAGTCATGAGAAGTTATAGGTCCTTTTTATTCTGCATTGGTTAAACCTCACCTGGAGTACTGTGTCCAGTTCTGGACACCACACTTTAAGAAATATGCAGCCAAACTACAGCAAGTTCAGAGGAGAGTGAAAAGGATAACCAGTTGACTGGAAGAAAAGCCCTAAAAAGAAATGTTGGATGAACTTGGTCTGTCCAGCCTGGAGAAGAGAAGGCTAAGAGAGGATATCATCATACTCTTCAGATACCTACAGGGCTTCATATGGAAGAAGGGACTCATTTGTTCTTTGCTGCCTCTGAAAGCAGAACTAGAACCAATGGATACAAACTGCAAAAAAGGAGATTCTGGTTAGTTATCAGGGAAACAATTCCTGAATCTTGGGACTGTTTGATTGCCAGGGAGTTAGTGGATTCTCATTCACTGGGGAACTTCAGGTAGAGGCTTGACAAGCACCTGTCGGAGATCCTCTAGGAAGATTTCCTGCTACAGCAGGGAGTTGGGTTAGATGACCTATTAGGGCCCTTCCAACTCTATGATTCCATGACCATTCTAATATCTAATATCTTTTGCACACTCTGGGTTTCTTACCTTGTGTTTTTGTCCTTTCTGACAGATGACTTTTGATCCTTCAATCTTCTTCAATGTTTTATTACCTCCTATTATATTTCATGCTGGATACAGTTTAAAGAAGGTAAGTGGTTTCTTTTTCAGCTGCAGTTGATGAGCTATACGACTGAGCAGAGAGAACCATGACACTACCAATTGGGAAGTGCTTTACATCAGTGTTACCACTGGTGGGCCCAAGCCGGTTCGGGCCGGAACACCCGAACCAGTTGTTCCCACCACCCCACCACTACCAAACCGGTAGCAGCAGGGTGCCCAGAAAACCCGGCGTACTGGTTTGGCATGCCAGGAGGAGGAGACGCAATGCACATGCACCGACCTCGGCGCATGCGCAGTGCGTTTCCTCCTGCTGGGAAAGATGCAAACGTGCACGCCGGAGTTGCACTGTGCGTCTCCTCCCGCTGGAGGAGACAAACTGCGCATGCGCCAACCCCTGGCGCTCGCGCGCAGTGTGTCTCCTGGAGGAGACAAGTTCTGGAGGAGACGCCTGGAGGAGACACTCTGCGCATGCACCAGGGGTTGGCGCATGTGCAGTGCGCCGGGTTGGGGTCTGCCTCTTGCCCCACCCCAGTCCCGCCCCCTGACCCCATTCCTGCCCCCTGACCCCGGCCCCGCCCCCAACTTGTTGGGTTAGGTGGTGCTCACCACTGAGTGTTACCCAGAGATATCAAAAGTGGGAAAAATGTTCCTTATTTCAAACAATCATTTTGATTCATAGTTTTGTTAACAGAACTTGATGATTCCTAAACTTCTTAGGATGCAATCCTTACATTCCAGTGATGATGTAGGGAGGCAAGTGCATGTCTGTGCACTGGCCTAACCCTCTTTCAAGGTTGGCGTAAAAGTACCTTACAGCACTTTTGTGACACCTCCAGGCTAGTACAGGACTTGTGCTAGGGCTTATGCCAGCTTAACTAGGGGTTAGGACTGCAACTGCCAGATTTCTATTTTTTCTGTCTGTCCAGTATTTTTTCTTTAGCATCAGACTTGTTCTAAAATAAAAAGTTTTTACTCTAAGGGATTAATTAAAGAAGCTAAATGTTAGCATTGCAATGGTTCAGATATCTCTCTAATGGGTATATTTAGGTTGTTGTTGTGAAGTATGTTTTTGAGAGAGAAAATGTATGCATTAAGCCAGCACTACTTACTGTTGAAGTGTCACAAATGTGCTTACCAAATATTTGTGATACTTTCAGCTGGCAGAGAATTTGCTATGCCAGTCAAGAAATTACATAATTAGTTTCTCTTTGTAGTTGTCTTGAAATAAGGGCACAATCCACAGAGTAAGGGCAGTGAGGAGAGCACATTATTAGGAGAGCCTTAGCTGGGCTGCCCCAACTATTCTGTATCCACAACTGAAAGTTATGCTGCATCCAGAGAATCAGGAAGCCTGGGCTGCCCTAACTGCTCCAGAGCATGCTCAGTCAGGGACACCTGAGGAGGGCTTCTCCTGAGGAGACCCCACCTCAGATCACACTGAACAAGGAACAGCTGTGGTGCCTGCATTATAAGGAAGCCCAGCAGTTCCTGACAAACAGTTACAGCTGCAGTTCCTCTAGTGTAGGTTGGATGCTTGGAATGGCCTGCTGTATCCTGAGATTAGTGGGCTGCTGTAGTTGTTCCATATCCTGAGGTTGAGAGGCACAGGTTGCAGCTAGGATGGCCAAGAACTCAGATTTTTTGTCAACAATGCCATTCTTACTGTTTAAAAAGTTTGAGGACCCCTGCTATATTGCCTTGCTCTGCCCCAAGCCTTTTCCAGAGTAACTAGGGTGAAGCATCTTGTAGTTGCTCCACCCTAGTAATAGACAGGGCAACCCAAATGCTACTCTGGATAGGGTTGCCTTTTATCTTGAAAACTATATCCTCGTTTTTGTTTACTATTGTTTTACTTGTACTTGTATTGAATTGTTAAACGTATTTTTTTCTAACAAAAAAGTTGTAAGTTGAAAAAAAATACCCAGCTATTTTGAGGTGGAAAAAGGTGTTCAACCTTCTCTGGCTGACCTCCCACCTACACCAACTGATTCTTCGTTTTTCCCTGGTGTACCATAGCAGATGAGTTCTATCTCCAGACTACTCAAAACTAACTAGGGCTTCCCCCTTCCCTGACTAGTCAGAACTTGTCCAGCTTTCCTCCTGATGAGATGGTTTCAAAATCATAACTTCTAAGTAGATAATGCACCATTTTGTGCACCAGAGTGTGCTGTAATTCCTGCACTGCAAAGCCACAGTGGGCTTCTGCTCACTCATTGGGCTTGTGCACAATGCCCCTGCCCCATGCCTTCTTGCTCTGCTGGGATGTACTTTGCTCTGGCCATGCAGAGGGAAGGGAGTGTGCTTCATGTGTCGGGGTAGGAAGGAAGGAAGGAAGAGAAGGGTCTACTGCACCACCTGACAAGTGCAATGGAAGTGGGATAGTGGGGATAGTGAAGAAGGTACCTCCAAGCAAGAAGGAACCTCCATCACGAAGGGGTGACTCGAGTACTTATGAAGCTCCTCCATTATGACTTTATCTTTGTTCCCAACTGTTCCCATATATGAAAAACCTTTGAGCATTTTAGTTTTTGTGTTGGAAATTGGAGCTTATTAGAATGCTATGAAATCTGTTGCATGATCTCTTTTGTGAACTAGAACTGTGTCTCTCTGGCCAGATCTTACTGGAGAAAATTACTCTGATATCACTAGCTTTAGGCCTAAGAATTTATTATAACCACACATAAGAGTGATTTAGATAAACAGAATCTTGAAACTAGAATTTTTGATGCAGACTTTTGGCTTTGTTTAGCAAACATGTGTTTCAGTGCCTCAACTGCATATAATTTTACAATACTTTTATTGTTCCACAGAGACACTTTTTCCGAAATTTGGGATCTGTTTTAACATATGCTTTTTTGGGCACTGCCATCTCTTGTATTGTTATAGGGTAAGTGCAGTTTTCTTTTGTATAGTTAAATTTATATGTATCATTTTACAAGATGTCAATGCATATTATTAGGATCAAACTGTTAGTAAAAGTGCATGCATGAATTCTGTTTTGCAGTTCCATGTTTTTCTGGCTCTGTGTAGCAAATTGTTATAGAATACCTAGATGGCATTTCATATTTGGCAAATTTTTGTTCTACATCTATTCATTCAATCTTATCATTCAGTTTGATTTTTATTCACAACATTTTCACACATGCATATTTCAATCAAAATCACTTTATGTAAGGAGTTACAATAGTGGCACAGGTAAGGAATTTGGTCAGATGCCCAGAACACCCTCAGGGTTACCTGGTAGGAGGTCTGAGGCACACTGAGGCCTCCCTGGGCTTTAGAGGTTTTTGGCACTTCTGGTTTCATTGAAACAGGAGGTGCCTTTCTAAGGCGTTCAGTGGCCTCCTCAAAAGGCCTACAAAAGACACCTCCCCGGATCAGGGTGACCATATACAGAATGACCATACAGAATGGAAGACAGAGTGCTTCTGCCTTTAACCATTGCATAGAAGCGTGAATTTAGGCAGGTTTAACTCAACTTATAAGGGTTTAAAAAGCAGCACCTGCATCAATTCCCTCTTCTAAAAAAAAAGCAGGCCTCCCTCAGTCTTGAAAGACTATGGTATCGTGCTCGGCGCTGCATACGCTGCATGCGAAGCACGAAAGCCTGGGTTGGATTGTTATGGAGGATAGGCTGTTACCCAAGCAGCAAATCCCCCCTCTCCACGCCACTGAATTAGTCCAATGGAAAGGCAGAGCCAATACGATTGGATCCAGCTGGCGTTGCAGAGCTGGGCTAAGGACAGGAGCTCACCCTGTCTTGTGGGGCCAACCCAGGTCTCGAACCCTGGCCTGCTGGTTAACAGGCACAGCGTCTTAACCGCTTGCGCCACCCACAGCCAACCTCAGTCCCTGGCGGGTCAAGGGAGGAGGGGCAACCCCTGTGCCAGCAGGTTGCCTGCTTTCAATCCCCGGCGGGATGTGAGAGGGTAACCAGGCAACAGTTGGATCCGACCCACTCCCCCCCCCCCGGTTGGGGGAGGGGTAAAAGGGATAAAGGTAGAAGCACTATGTCTTCCATTCTCTATGATCACCCTGAGAATGCAGGACAGACTGCCTGTACCTTTACCCATTGCATAAAAGAGGAAATTGAGGCAGGTGTTGCTCAATGTAGAAGGGTTTAAAAAGCAGCACCTGCCTAAGTTCCCTCTTCTGTGCAATCGTTAGAGGTATAGGTTCTAAACGGTCACCCTGCCCTGATGCCTTCCCAAAATGTGGTACCAAGAACAATTGGACACCCCCCACTCTTCCCTTAGCTATGTCACTAAGGGCGAAATCCAGAGTAAATACAGGGAGTCCTTGCTTCGGTGTAAGAACAACTTACTCTGGCTTGCAATATGAATTTCCCATAGCTTTTCACTAGGTGGTGCAGTAACTACGGGTGCAGGTAATGTTTCTTACGTTCTCACATAGTTACTCTGGATTTGGATGTAAGTTAACAATATTCACAAACAATTCTGGTCCATCCATCCAGTCATTGGAGTGATGATGGCATGATTCAGCACAAGAATTCTGATCGTTTGGGGAGCACTACCACCTACTCCAGCATTTTCTTGTCTCCTTCATGGTTTATTCCCTCTATCTGGCATTTAGAGGAAGATCACCCTTTCATGTGTGCTTCATTTCTGATACTAAAAATCAGGGCTTGAAAAACCAAGTGTGACTTGGGTTTTTCAAGTCAGGTCTAGAGTCATCAATTCCCTGTAACTTGAGTCATAAAGGGAGCACTTTCTCAGTCGCCGAGCCACCCCTTCACAACTGAAAAAGACTCGAATCCCCCCTATAAATAGCTATCAGAAATCTGGAGAAGGATGCAATTGCAACTTTCACTCCTCCTGTAATGTGTGGGGCTCTGAGAAGGCTGGCACTAGGCTCCTCACACACCAAGGATGGTGCTGCAGGTTGGGCTGAGTACAGGGGTGCAAATTTATTTATTTATTTATTGGATTTGTATCCCACCTTTCTCCACAGGAGGCTAACAACATGATAACAACAGTTATACAATCAACATACAATTAAAATCATTTAAAAGATATTACAAACATATTAAAAACATTAATCCTGCAATCTTAAAGACACCTTTTTAACACAAGGGGGCTTATTTTTGAATAGACCTGGTTAGGACTGTGTTCTAAAAACATTAAAAAAACACCCTGGAAACAACCCACAGCCCCCACATTAGTTAAAAGCTTTGATGCATAAAAATATTTTCAGGCCCTACTGAAAACTCTGTATGGAGGGACTGTTTGGACTTACTACCAGTTTTTTTGGATTTTGGGGGGTTTTTTGATTTTTTTCTTGCTGGTGCAAACTCATAGCAGCTGCTAGCGCTTACTCCTTGAAGAAGAGAATGAACACACCCTTGCCTCAGGGAGACCTCCAGCAGCCTGTCTGCACTGAATATTGTAGAGGCCATTTCGTTGTTGCTGCATTCTAGTGCAGAAAGTTAGACACCTAAAATATTCAAGCACATTGCAACAATCAATCAATAGCTTTGCAACTGATTTGAACCACCATTAAATCCTTCCTATGTTTCTGGATCTGTACAGCAAATCTGAGTTTGGAGTCAAGCTGCAATATTTGACCAATTGGCTTTTCATTTGACATTCACTCCACTTGGACAGAAATGGATTAATAACATGTCTAACACAACATAAAATATAAAAACATGGTATTATCTTCTGGTGGGTAGTTTGTGATCACTGTCCTTGTTCTAACACAGGGGACTTCAACCCTGGTCCGGGGGCCAGATGCGGCTCCCCAAAAAGTCACTAGTCCCCATTAACTTTGGCCCCCAATTGTCTTGCTTTGCTGGGTCCCTCACCAGCCCAACAGGACTGGACTACTTCTGGGACATTAAGGTTGCCCTGCCCTCCACAGCTCTCCTCTCCTCTCTCCCCAGAGTCTGCAGGAGCTCCACTCTTCCAGCAGCGGGAGGCTGCAGCTGAGCCCAGGCAGCAGAGGTTGTGAGAAGGCAGGCAGGCATTGGGTTTGAATGCTGCCTGCCGCCCCAGGAGTGTGCTCCTTGGGGGTCCAGGCAGGCTTCTAAACACGCAGGGAGGCCCTGTTGTATTGAGGGAGCTGGGGCTGGAGTGCAGGTGGGAAGATCCTGGGTCTTTAGAACTGGAGGGAAGGCAGAGGAACATGCAGGGAAAATGGGGAGTTAAGGGGATTTTTTATTTCTGCAGAGTGGGGAGTGTCCTTTGGGTGGGGTGGGGGAACAGTGAGGACAGAATATCAGGGGTTTGTTAGCTGTGCTTTGGGGAGTGGGAGTGGGGGGATAAAATCATTTTGCGTCCTGGAAAAAAATTTAACGACCTCCTTATCCTTGTGAGTGGGTGGCATGTGTATATATATGAGCTTTTTTGGTCATGTCCTACATTTTTCTTGGGCGGGGGGACCTTGTCCTCTTTTTCAATTCTGCTACATGGTCACCCTGGGTAAAGATGCAAAGAAGATGAAATAGCCGGGTTGACCATATGTCATAACCAGAGAAAGAGGACATGCTTCCCCAAAATGTAGGACACCCAAGAAAAATGGAGGGCACAACAATATAAAAGCTAAAAACACTCATATATATATGATTTGAACCATATATATATGATTTGAATATATATATATATATTCATTCATTCATTCATTCATTCATTCAGGGTCAGATTTAGGTTTGATAAGGCCCTAAGCTATAGAAGGTAATGGGGCCCTTTATATGTCCAGCTGTCCATTATCAACAACAAATTGTCACTGTTTTGTGTGTGGAATATATGCTATATGGTAATTTATGAACCTAATTTATGGACCTACACAACCCAAAACACAGTTGCTGTATGTAGGTTTATTTTATTTGTTTTTATTTATATTTTGGAAATGTACATCCAGTTTTTTCCTTTAAATTTTTGGGGGGCCCTCAAGAGAGTGGGGCCCTAAGTTATAGCTTGTTTAGCTTATATGTAAATCCAGCAATATATATATTGCCTTCATGTGGTTAATTTAAACTTATTATTTATAAACTTATTACTTAATTAAATTATATTACGTATTTTAAAATTAAAACCATATATAATTTATTTATTGCAAGAAGACTAGAGAAACAAGGAAACAAGGACCAGGAAACAAGGCTAAAATCTAGGACAACCTGGAAAAAGAGGATGAATGGTCATCCTGCTTGTGATGGCAGCTGCTGAAGTAGAGAAACTGTAGTACTGTTTGAATGGGGAGGAAAGCTGCTTGATTTTGTCCCCCCGCCCCCCCCCCCCCCGGTGTTTACCTTGCCATCGTTTCTTTTTCTTTCTTGGCAAAATGTGTGTGCTTCAGGGCGCATCCTCCCTATTTCTGAACAGTTATGCCTGTGGGGCTGCTGTCCAGGGAGTAAGCCCCACTGATTTTAATGGGGTGTACTTCAGAGTAGTCATACATAGGTTTGGCTTCTGTGATTCAGAGGCATTCTAAGAGTCAGAAAATTTGCCTCCATCTATTCCTAACTTTGTATGTTTTTGTCCTGGCCAGGACATAGATAGGTTCATAGTTCTCATTTGTTTTGTCTGTATTATGGTTTTCATACACATTTTTATTATAAATAGCATTTTTATTATGAATAAATTAAGTAAAATTCATTCTTATAAATTAATTTAATTTATGTAAATTTATATACACTTATTCAAATTAGAAATGCAAATTAATACATTCCTCCCTGCTCCCAACATAGTGTCAGAGAGAGGATGTGGCTCTTCGGTCAAAAACATTGGAGGCCCCTGTTCAAAGAGAAAGTTGCAATAGATGAGATCTTGATCCACACAACTATTAAATGAGGCACTGAATTCTCAGTTTGTGGTGCTAGATTTATGGCAGCACTTCAGATTTTATAGGAGTGCCTTAATTTACAAGCACCCAGGGTTCTGGACTTGTGAAGAGCCTTCTGAAATTACACAATCAATTGACTTTTACCTTCACTCATCTCTTGTTTTTATTACCAGCCCTTAAGTTAAGCTATATTTGCAGAATCAAAATATATTGTCCTTTCTAACATCATCATAAGACTGAACTTCTGCATTTTCATGTGAATTTGACATGGTTAAAGTATGGGTCAACTTCACTTTATTGTTTCAGGGCCCAATCCTATCTTTTCCCTCTCCCCTGGGGTTAGCTGTACCAAAATGTATGCATCCTGTGTGGGACTGATTGGAAGGCTTCAGGAGAGAAAGGAGATTTAAATCCCCTTATCCACTGGTGGGCCCAAGCCAGTTCGGTCCGGTTCTTGGGAACCGGTAGTTCCCATTCCCTGCCGCTACCGAACCTGTAGCTCTGGGGGTCCCCCAAAATGGGCCAAACCGGTTCCCTGGCGCGGCGCGCAGCAGCCGGCCAGGGATCTTTCTTTTTTTAAATTTGCCGCCTCTAGCGGCAGTCCAGAGAAGCGTCCCAGAAGCCTTAGCGGTCTTCTTTCCCTGGCCGCTGAGACTTCTGGGGCGCTTCCCTGGACTGCCGCTAGGGCGCTTGGATGGGGGCCGCGGCGCCGCTTCTCCCCCATCCAGAGCATCCCTGGCCGTCCAGGGCGCTTGGATGGGGGCCGCGGCGCCGCTTCTCCCCCATCCAGAGCATCCCTGGCCATCCAGGGCGCTTGGATGGGGGCCACTGCACCGCTGCTCCCCCATCCAGAGCATCCCTGGCCGTCCAGGGTGCTTGGATGGGGGCCGCGGCGCCGCTTCTCCCCCATCCAGAGCATCCCTGGGTGGCCAGGGGGCTTGGATGGGGGCTGTGCGGCTGCAGCTTCCCTGGCTATTCAGAAGTAAGTCCCATGACAATCAATGGGACTTACTCCCAGGAAAGTGTGGCTGATTGCAGCCTAAGATCCCAACCTGACTACTCAGAAGTAAGTCCCATGACAAGCAATGGGACTTGCTCCCAGGAAAGTGTGGTTGATTGTCATGGGACTTACTTCTGAGTAGTCAGGTAGGGATCTCAGGCTGCAATCAGCCACACTTTCCTGGGAGTAAGTCCCATTGATTGTCATGGGATTTACTTCTGATTAGTCAGGTTGGGATCTTAGGCTGCAATCAATGGGACTTACTCCTAGGAAAGTGTGGCTGATTGCAGCCTAAGATCCCAACCTGACTACTCAGAAGTAAGTCCCTTGGCAACCAATGGGACTTGCTCCCAGGAAAGTGTGCCTGATTTGAGTAGTCAGGTGGGGATCTCAGGCTGCAATCAGCCACACTTTCCTGGGAGTAAGTCCCATTGATTGTCATGGGACTTACTTCTGAGTAGTCAAGTTGGGATCTTAGCCTGCAATCAATGGGACTTACTCCCAGGAAAGTGTGGCTGATTGCAGCCTCAGAGCACCATCCTATGCAGGTCTACTCAGAAGTAAGTCTCATGACAATTAATGGGACTTACTCCCAGGAAAGTGTGGCTTACTGCAGCCTGAGATCCCAACCTGACTACTCAGAAGTAAGTCCCATGACAATCAGCCACACTTTCCTGGGAGCAAGTCCCATTGATTGTCATGGGACTCACTTCTGAGTAGTCAGGTTGGGATCTTAGGCTGCAGTCAGCCACACTTTCCTGGGAGTAAGTCCCATTGATTGCAGCCTGAGATCCCAACCTGACAACTCAGAAGTAAGTCCCATGACAATCAATGGGACTTACTCCCAGAAAAGTGTGGCTGACTGCAGCCTGAGATCCCTACCTGACTACTCAAATCAGCCACACTTTCCTGGGAGCAAGTCCCATTGGTTGCCAAGGGACTTACTTCTGAGTAGTCAGGTTGGGATCTTAGGCTGCAATCAGCCACACTTTCCTAGGAGTAAGTCCCATTGATTGCAGCCTCAGAGCACCATCCTATGCAGGTCTACTCAGAAGTAAGTCTCATGACAATGGGATTTACTCCCAGGAAAGTGTGGCTGATTGCAGCCTCAGAGCACCATCCAATGCAGGTCTACTCAGAAGTGAGTCCCATGACAATCAATTACTCCCAGGAAAGTGTGGCTGATTGCAGCCTCAGAGCACCATCCAATGCAGGTCTACTCAGAAGTGAGTCCCATGACAATCAATGGGACTCACTCCCAGGACAGTGTGGAAAGGACTGCAGCCTCAGAGCACCATCCTATGGAGGTCTACTCAGAGGTAAGCCACACGCTTAAATTTTTTTAATTAAAAAAATTATCCCTGGCCCCGGCCCCTGGCCCCGCCCCTGACCTCCGCCCCTGAACTTGCCTGGCTCCAGCCACTTCTGGAGAACCGGTTGTTGGAGCCAGGCCTGCCCATCACTGCCCTTAACCCTCCGTAAGCCTCCTGCTCTGCAGTGAGGGCAAAATCCTAACCATGTAGGCCAGCGCAATTCACTTGTCCCCCAGCTCCTTTGATGGTGTGGGGAGGCTGAGACATGCACTGGCCTAACCTCCCCCTCGGAGTGGTACCAGAGTACCTTATCGCACTTTTGTGATATCCCCAGGCCACCACATGACTTGTGTCAAGATTAATGCCTGCTCAATTGGAGTTTAGGATTGCACCCTCAGGGTGCAATCCTAACCAGTTTAGGCCAGTGGTGTGGGGAGCTAGCGCATGCCTACGTCCTGACAGAACTCCCCCCAGTAGTGCAGCAGCATGCACCAGTCTCCCCAAACCACTACAGAAATTTATGCCAGGTGAGCTATGTAAGCTTAAACTGATTAGGATCAGAGGTGGGCAGCACCCGGTTCGCATGAACTGGTTGTTAGGGTGGGCCCAATCCTAGTGAACCATTAGTTAGCCTGCTAGTATTGGGCCCACCTTCCTGCCCCCCATTCTGGCCAGCTCCAAGGTGGAGCAGCAGCCAGAAGCTGCTGCTCCATATCGGAACTAGCTGGAATGGTGCTGTGCACAGAGAAACGCACTGCGCTTGTCCAAGATTTCTGACATGTGCAGTGTGTTTCTGTGCAGCCATTGGGCTTTGCTCCAGAGGCAGGGCCAGCTGCCCCACCTCCGGAGCAAGGCCCAATGGCTGTGCAGACGCATTGCGCATGTCTTAAGCCTTGAACATGCGCAGTGCATTTCTTCCTCTGCACGAGCATTTGGCCTTGCTAGAGAGACAGAGCAGCAGCTTCTGGCTGCTGCTCTGCCTCTCTAGCAAGGCCAAATGCCTACATAGAAGTGCGGACTACCTCCTCTCCAAGGAGGAACCGGCTGCTCCTCCTTGGAGAGGAGAAAGTCTTCTCTGAAGCCAACTGGCTTCAGAGGAGACTGCACATGCACCAAGATTGGTGCGTGCACAGTGCTCCAGCTTTTGGTTGCGTGTGCAGTTTGCCGGGGGCATGCACAGTGCTCATAGCTTTTGGTGCATGTGCAGTGTGCCGGGGCATTCCTCTACAAGGCCATTTGGCCTTACTAGAGAGGTGGAGCGGCAGCTTCTGGCTGCCGCTCCACTTCTCTAGTGAGGCAAAATGGACCCGCAGAGGTGCAGACCTCCTCCTTGGAGGAGGAAGTCTCCTTTGAAGCCAATCGGCTTCAGAGGAGACTGCACGTGTGCCAAAGTTGGCGTGTGCACAGTGCTCTTCTGAAGCCGGTCAGCTTCTGAAGACACACTGCACACGTGCCAACCTTGGCACATGTGCAGTGTCCAGGGTGTGGTGTGCACCCTGCACCTGGTCCCACCCACAGAACTGGTTGTTTAAAAATTTGAAGCACACCACTGGTTAGGATTGCACCCTGAGTTGCCTTCAGCTGGCATCAACTACGTCGTCCAAAGTGAGAAAAAGGAGGAAAGTGAAAGAAAAGTAGTCCAAGGACAGGAAGGGTACAGGGAGGATAAAGAAAGAAGAGAAACGCGGCAGAGTGGCTTATGTTCTTTAAATTTTAAAAAATAGACTGTTGCAGTCAGTCTGAAAAACTATGCACAGTTCAACATGGATTCCATCCATGAAAGCCTTAGCATGTTTATGAGAGCTGAGTATTTATTTTTCATTAACTCCTACCCAAATCAGTTCTTCCTTACCTGATCCTTTCTGCCAGCCAAGTCTTCAGTTGAAGACAGGTCTATTTTATAGACCGAAATTATTTCCATTTAATATGATTTGGGATGTTTGTGTTTATTATGTTTTGCTTGATTTCTCCCATGCTGAATCTAGAAGATATTAATTTGCTGCAGATATTAAAAAGTTCAGATTCAGTTCATATTTCTCCCATTTGGCATTCATCTTGTCATGAGTAGAAATGTCATTTATCTGGGGCAGAGTGCTTTGAGAACATGATGCAGACTGACAATTGTGGGTTTAATTCAGTTTTTCTTGACATGAAAAATCCCTAAGCTTTCTGGGATATTTACTTTCCTAGATGGGGAAGTCGAAGTTACTTAGAAATAAGAATATCTGTCAGGGATTTGGCTCCAGATATCAATGACATGAATGGATTAATTTCCTGACATGAAAATGATGAAACACTAGAAGCAATTCATACACTAAATGGGGGGGGGGGATAGAAGACTATACATTATGTGGATGTTTGGTAATTAGATATTCAAATTGAAAAAACATCTGTGGGGAGCAGAAATGAAGCTCCCCTTGTGGAGCAAAGTTCCTGTGATCACACACCCCATACAGTGCTGCTCACCACATTCACTGCTGTGAAGTTGCATCTTGCTTGACTCCCGAATTATTTTGGTAAGCCTTCCAAGGCTTCCCTGCAGTCTTAAAGTGAAAATACAGTTTCACGCCATGTTGGAGGCTTCAGAAGTCTTCCCATGTCATCCTACAATAACTTGATGCTTCGTACCTGGGGCATTTGCCTCATGTGTCCTGCACCAGGCCATTGCTGGTGGGAGGCAACCAGTTTCTTTAGGGATGAGATATTTTATCCTTTAAACTCCTATGTTGTTTTCCTGATCAAAAGCAACCAGTCACCAAGCTGATGTTTACTCTGCCAGGGAGAGTGATACATACACTGTTTTCCCATCAAATGAAGTATCTATGTAAAATGTTTTCATGAATGGAGCTGCCACACTGCATTAAATCAAATGTTTGCATTTAGAGTACTAGAGATTTAGGGCAAAATCCAGAGTAACTACGGGGAGTACTTGCTCTGGTGTAAGAACAACTTACTCTGGATTCCAATATGAATTTCTCATAGGTTTTCACTAGGTGATGCAGTAACTACAGGTGCACGTAAAGTCCCTTATGTGCTCCTGTAGTTACTCTGGATTTGGGGGTCAGTCTTATTTGCATGACAGGGCTGTGGAGACTGAGGCACAACCCTGATCCATTTTCAAGCTCAGTGCCACTCAGAGGTAAGGAAACAAACATTGCCTTACTTTGAGGAGGCCTCTGACTGCCCTCAACTGTGAATGTTGCACAAACCCAACTGGCACAGCTATGCTAGTGCTGGAAGGTTAGTTAGGATTGTGCCCTTACAACCTAATCTTATTCAGATCCTCTGTCAATGGTGCATGGATGCTGGTGTAATGTCTGTCTTACCCTAAGTCTGTCCTGGCAATGCTACACCAACAGCACTCCAATGCCAACACAAGGGCCAAATACCAAAAAAGTCCTGACAAAGCAATGCTGGCTCACCCCCCTCCCCCAACAGAAATATCTCCAGCATCCATAAAAACACCAGTATACATGGAGCAATGTCCTGACATCAACTCATCATTGGTGTGACGTATGATGATGCTTGTAAGTACATCATCTGTTTTACAATAGATTACTAGCCCAACAGTGATTTTTCAACCAGTGTGCTGTGGCATACTGATGTGCTGCGAGTGGTCCATCAGTGTGCTGTGGGAGTTTGGCAAATTTATTTATTTATTTATTAAATAAGCATAATCTATTAATAGGGTTATAGAAGAATTTAGTCCCCCACCATGCTGGTGTCCCTTCTCAATTGTCCAGTTTGATGGTGTGCCTTGATAATTTTAGAACATGGTTGGTAGGCCAGGAGATAAAAAGGTTGAAAATCACTGAGCTAGAGGCTCCTAGTATTCATTCATTCTGGATGTTATCATTGTGCTGGCATACATGGAAGTACACTGCCATATCTCAAGGGTGTTAGGGTGTTGATAGTATCTTTTTAATATGTGTTTTATGTGCAAAGTAGTAAACAGAGCATATTGGAAGCAATAGTCCTGCAATATGCAGCAATATTCTAGAAGAAAGCAACTGCTCAGATTCTTCAGCCCACTGGTGCTCCTGGAGAGGAAGTACTGGGACATCTGTGTAAAACAGCCCCTCTCTCCCTAGGCCTCCCCTTCTCTCCCTAGGCCCTCTCCCTAGGCTTCAATTGTGGCTGCAAAGGCTTAGCAGATCGATCTCCTCCACTTTACACTTGCCTTTGGGAAGCAGGGTTGCTATATGTCTTGGAAGTAGGGTTGCCACATGTCTTGGAAAACTGGGACTATCCTGGTTTGGGGATTGCACTCACATAGTGGCAGGTTTGATGGGGGTCCATCCAGTCCCGGTTTTGTGGAAGAGAAATATGGCAACCCTACTTAGAAGCCAACGGCAGGGGCTGCTTTGCATGGACATCCTAACACTTGAAGAAACGTACTGCTTTGCTCTCCTCCCAAAATGCCAGTGCTCCATAAGACTGCACATACTATTTCTGTGCCATCATCAATAGCTCTACCTTGTGTCACATTATAAAAGGAGAAAAAGGATTTCTAGACCATTAAGGGAAACTCCTCCAGTCATTATCCCCTTTTTTCAAAGACTTTGTCCATTATTCCTTCACACAAAGCCCATTCCATACTCATTAAAGACAGTAAGTCTCCTTTTCAAGAAGTTGGCCTGGCCCCAGAAGAGTTTTAGATGTCCTACAGTTTATCCTGGAACAAAAAGCTGTATGTTCAAGAAAAAAAATTAGGAGCATATAAGGTGATACATGAGTAACTACCTACCTATTTATAGAGATGTTTCCCTTTGCTTGAAATGAACTATCAGTATCCTTATTGATAAATATTTTTTTCTAGACAAAATCCTCATTGAGACAATTGTGTATTTCAGGGTGGCGCAGGGGGATGCCACACCTTGAGGTGTTCCAACCTACATCCCTACTGGTTGGTCCCTAGATCGAGCCAGTGCTTCTGTACCTGCAATGTCTCTCCGTGGAGCAGGGAGGGTGTAGGAGAAAGAACTGTGGTGGCAAGGAAACCTTTTTGCCCCCACAGTAACTTCTCCTGCACCCCTTTGTGGGAACTCAGAGGCTGCAAGTTGGTCTGAGTGTCCAACCATTTTTTGTGAAAGAAGTGGTCGTTCACTCAGACAACTCAGACAGCTCAGTTCTGACTCCATTTTGGCACTGCTTTGCCTGTCTGAATGGTTTTAGAATATAATAGCTATTTAAGCTTGGTTTGTGCTATTTATTTAGTCATCTAGGGTTTGAATTCTTAAAATATTTTTTGCTGCTTTTTTGCAGCAAGATATTTTTTTCAGCAAGAATGCAAGCCAGTCAGATACATATACTGAATGTGGGGTTTGAGAGTTCAGTTGTTTTGTATTTCGTTTTTGGCCCAAGTTTCCACAATTGTGAAATCCATGCTTCTTGAGTTCAAGCAGTGTGTGCATATCCACAAGCTTTTCATATGTGTATAACTTGGAAACAGATCTTCAGTTGCTATGTACAAAATGTGTTAGTCTTTTGTACATTTGGAACCTCTTCTACATGGAAAACCTTGCGAAATACATTTTCCCTCTAATTTTGCAAAACCAACCCAAATCTTGCATGCCACTTGGTGGATTGAGACAATATAGAAAAAGCATATATACATCAACTGTAATTATTTTAAGCTGCAAATGTGTTCGCACACATTTGGGAGTAAGCCCAATGGAATTTATTTTGGAACAAACATGGATTAGAGTGTTAGATTTTTTTCTCCCATAGAAATTAGATGGGTGTCCACACAAATATGAATAATTCTTGTTCTTATGTGATTACTAAAGGTGTGTGCTAGTATTAGAGCTATGCCAAAGCTCTATCTACCTTACAGGGGAGATGGATTCACTCTGAATGCCAAACTTATTTTTTCTGTATAGAAATTAAACTTCATTCTTCCCCTCACTTGCTTGTGAATGAGTGGCCGACAGAACACACACACACACAAACTAAAAAAGAAAATAAATGTTTATGAATGTTCCAAAATTGTTGTTCCTGTAAAATTGTATAGCCTTACATTTGGCTGAAATGAAAGGTCTGCCCCCTAGTGTCTCCCCTGAAATGTCTGAAGTCAGCAGAAACTAAAGCAGAGAATTGGAAGATACAGAAGAAAATAATTCAAAATGTGAAAAATTATATTAAATGTAGCTGGTGATGAACATTATCTTCTGAGTTAAGATGTAGATGTGGATCTCAGTGTTATCTACATTAAAGGATTTCTTTTTAGCCGTTCTCAAAAGGATAGACATAACATAAAGCCTTTTAGCAGAAAAACGATGGCCATTTAAAGTAACATTTTACAGTAATCCTTTCCAGGCTTTTCCTCCCACACGAAGTCAAAAGAATTATTTCAGGGCTGACATTTACATCTGCTAATGTAATTTCACTGGGTGGAATGTGAAAGTGATTCAGCCAGCTCAGTCTATTGGGTAAAGTTGATACAAGCAAGGGAAAATGCAGTTTGTAATCTTAAATCATATTCAAAAGGGTAATGTAAGAAAATTTGTGTCTTAAAGAGAAACCTACAATTTATATACAGAATGGGCCATGCTGACAAGTAGGATGTTTTTCAAACTCTGCAACTGGCTCTGTTAAGCAGTCAGTCCTCTGCCTCTCCAGATATTGCATATTTTTAATTGTATTTTATGTGAATATAATAGGCTGGTGTTTTTAGTTTTACTATTCAAGTTCACTCATCAAAGAAATAGGGTTGGCTGTGGCTGAGCTGAAGGACCCAATCCTATCCAACTTTCCAGGTTTGACGTAGCCACAATGCAGCCCTGTGGTCAGAGACCCATGTTCCGATATCCTAAGAAGGCCCCATTGACTTCCACTCCACCACAGGATGTAGTGCATACCCACCACAGGATGTAGTGCATTGACTTCCACTCCACCACAGGATGTAGGCACAACCACACCAGCTTTGAAAAATTTGTTAGGATTGAGCTCAAAATCACTAACCTCAGAGAAGTTTCTGATACAATCCTCACTAAGCTTGCTGACTTCAAAAGGCCTTTCAGGGGAGATACTAGAGAACAGATCTGTCAAACACTTGCTAAGGGCTCCACCTCTTTATTGATCCATCAGCAATTTGTTTGTACAATTAACAAAACGGACTCATTCCACAACTTGTGATTTCTCTATGGCAATTTATAGGCTGTTCCATAACAGCCAGTAGGGTTCTTTCAGGAGCTCACAATCCTAATGTCTCAAGGGTAAAACTGATACAAGCAAGGGAAGCATAAGGAACAAAGGAAGAAGTGCTCACATAGACACACGTGGGACCACCTACCTACCTCTATCATCATACCCCAGTCCCAGAATAAAGTAAGCTGGACAAGTGAAGTGGAATGGGATATGGAGTGTAGAGTTGAAGTTCTTTGAGAATCTGCTTTGAGCATGCACAGAGAGGCTGAGACTTGAGCTATATCCCAAATCCTGGCACATCTTGGCACCAGTGCTTGTTTTTGTATTTGCTACAGTTTAATTTGAAACTTCTGTTACTTTGAATCTTCTGTTACTGAGTTTACAGGTCAAAAGTACTTGCCAGGAATCCTGTTTTTGGTAGAGACTGCAACACTGGGGGTTCATACTATTATAGAACCTGATGTTTGACTAACTGTACATATGTTTAAAGTGGCAATCCATGTACAGAGAACATACTGTACATTGTATATGCATGCAACTTAATATGTGTATAGCTCTCTAGCATCATGATCTTTCTTTTTTCACCATAAAATAGGAGGATTCTTTATCTCTGAGATGCTGCCTCTCTTTTTACACAGCTTTGAATCCAGCTTCATACACTGGCCAGAGGAGATAGGATTCTGGTAGCCTTTTGATTTCAGTGGTCATAAATGTCAAAGCAGAAGCATCATTTTAGGCAGCCTACACAATTGGCCTTCTAGCAAATGAAAGATAATTTCTTCAAAAAAGAAATGCTTTCCACTAATTCCTGCAGCTTCAGGGCATTAAGAAGGCAACCACATTCAAACTGCTTATCGCATCTAAAGAGCACAATCCAGCACAATCTAGAGTAACTACAGGAGCTCTTATGTCCACGTAAGGGACATTTACGTCAGTATGGCACCACCTACAGGAAACCTAAGGGAAATTCATAGAGCAATCCAGAGTAAATTTTTCTTATGTTGACGTAAGAGTTCCCATAAATACTCTGGATTGTGCTGTATGTCACCTCTAAAACTCACCATACATTTTAAAACACTGATACATTACCCAGTAGGTTTTGAATGTTATTTCTGATAACTGGGAATTCAAACCCCAATCCTGAGATTTCAGCACCAGTCTTCCGCTGGTGCTATCACAAACATGCCATAAGGCATATGTACAACCAATAGTGCTTGCCCAGAGAATGCATCAGAAAAAATCAAGCACAGCACAAATAATCTATATATAAAAAACTGAAAAGTCACTGACTGACTCATCAATTCCCAGCCAAAACTGTTGGGTCTAGAAGTGTAAAATTTGGGGAGGGTGTTCCTTCCATGATGGGGCACCCCCTAACAACCAGTTTTCTGAAATTCCAACCAGAAGGGGATGAACCGGGGCACAACGCATTTTCCTCCCTATTCTTTGCATTGAAGAATTGGTGACTGATAGATACACTGCCCCAAGTCCTGGACCGAGAAGCATCAAATTTGGGGAGGGTATTCCTTCTGTGACCTCAGCACCCACCAAGAACTGATGTTGAGAAATTTAATCCTTAACGGGCTGGAAAGGGGTGCAACATATTTTTGTCCTATGCTTTTTTAGTAGATATGGTTAGGATTGTGTTCCAAATTTCATAATTTGAGCCCTCATTCCAGTTATTTATTTCCACTGTCACTTCCTCCTGACATTCATGCATGTTTCCGTTGCTTGCATTCCCACAAGTAGTGTACTGTTTCTTCTGGCCTTCACTTTTTCTGTCTGTTTTGTCCAAGATGTCCTTCTGGTTCTTTGTTCCACTCTGGTTGTTCCACTCTTCTTGGTTCCACTCTGGACACTTTGTTGCCTGAAAGTTTTGTTCCTCGGGCACCAGCCAGTTTATGAACCAAGCGGTTTTATAAGTTTCCTAGTCGCAACAGCAATGTAGATAATATTAAGTAAAGGGCATTTGTTATTGTTGGAAGAATGATGCTTCTTTTACAAATCCACTAGATGGTGCTCGTGCCAAAGGTAGACAGCACTCCGGAGCATGTTTTGCCTTATTCAAAGTAGGTGAGAGGGTGGATGAGTGGGTGTATTGCTGGCTGAACTGAGGATTACCCATGATACTTTTCTAGTAAGAAAATAGAAATCTGATCCCAGAAGTTCCTAAATTTGAGAAGCCAGGGATAAGCTGGCTAGAGGCTTGCTACATTGTGAGCATCTTTTGATTCCAGTTTTTGGTCCAGTTTTCTTTGTTATAGAAATTGAAGAAGAAAAACAATCAGCTTGTTAAGCCTCATCCCTTACAGTAATTGAAAGCGCGATCCTAACCAATTTAGGCTGGCACAATTCACCTGCTCCCTGTTCCCATGGTGGTGTCAAACAGGCTAGCGCATGGGTCGGGGATGCTCTAGGAGGATTTCCTGCTGCAGGCAGGGGGTTGGACTGGATGACCTACTAGGTCCCTTCCATCTCTAGGATTCTATGATTCTAGGTCCGTGCTCTCTAGACCAACTGTCTCCAAACATTTTGGCAGGAGATCCACATCATCTCTCTGACACTGTGTTGGGGACCAGAAAACTAATTTACATTTTAAATTTGAATAAATTTACATATAAGAATGTAGGAGTGCATTACAAGGCTTGTCAAGGGTCGGATGGTGGCCACATTAAGGCTCGTTGAGGGCTGCTTCTGGCCTCTGGGCTGGGGTTTGGAGACCCTTGCTCTAGACTACCCACCCACACCCCCTGAATTGCCTTATGGCACTTTTGAACATTGCCAAGCCAGCATAGGACATGCTGGAGGTTAGGCTTACAGCCTGAAAAAAAGATGGGAATGAGTTAAGGAGTGTCTTGGCTAACCTGTGCTTAAGGCATTGGTTCATTGCATATCAGTGGAGGTGCAGAAATTAAATGGTGTTTTTTTTTAATCTCAATCTTCCCTGCAATCTGATTTACCCCATTTGGCTACCCTATGTGTTCAGCAATAACATTTGTGGTTCCATTTGGGACAGACCAAGTTATTTTAGCCTTAGATTGCCTGAGATACATTCACCTTTCCTAAAAGTGCTGGTATATTCTGCCCAAAGATCACATTGAGCTAAAATTTCATTCAGATTATCCACAAGCACACAGGTATTTACACACATGGAGCAATATCTATACTGTAGCTCATAGGATATTTTTCTTTAAGCCAAACACTGTGTGAGACAGCACTATAGGAAAGATAATTTTCCTTTTTTCAAAAAAATTATTAAAAAGACAAAAGAAAAAGGAAGAAAAAAGTATTGAAAGTAGCGTTTCAAGCACAGAGTTCTCAATTTACATTTCTTTGTTCTTCTGAAACATAATTTTCAATGGGCTACACACTTTCTTGAATGCACTGTTCGCATTGGTTACAAAAGTTTTTAGTCATATCCAGAAAAAAGAGTATGTACTAGATTGTGTAACTGTGCTAAAATAAGTTACTATATAAGGAAAAGTTCGGGGGGAGGGAGGAGAAATGGTTGTTTAGAGCTCTAATAATTGGTGCTAATGGCAGTTTCCCTTAGGCAAAGGTATCTTTGAGGGCAGTTTTCATCTGAATCTTGATGTGAGAGGATAAGGTTAAACTGTCTCCCTCCCTCATTCTGTAGTTCTGATCTGAATTGATCAACAAGGACAGTGTACAAGAAATGAACAAATGTGCCAATATGTATGATTTAGGAAAGCTCACCAGAAATCCTTGTCTCTCTTATTTGATCACCATTGTAATTACTCCTCGACTTTGTAGACACTTGACATGGAATAAATTTTCTTCACTGAAGAGGAGTGTTTATTGACATGAGGTAATTACAACCTTTGATTTACAACAGTGGATTTCAAACTTTGTTTCATCAGGAAACCCATTTTACATTGACTGATGAGCAAACCTGCAGAACCTTCTGTGCATATTGAACAGTGGCCAGGTCTACAGGACAGTTCCGAGCTCCCAAGTGAACTGAGGGTGCAATCCAGAGGCCAGCGCAAGTCACTTGCAGTGCCGGTCTGTATTTGTTGCAAACGTGCCATAAGGCATGTCTCTGCCACAGTTGGAACATACAGACCTATGCACAGGTTGCACCGGCCTTCTCAAGGTCCCCTGTGACTCTGTGGCAATCCTAATCTGGGGCAGCATAACTCATTTGTCTTCCTGTTCTTGTGGTGATACAGAGAGGCAAGCACATGTCTGTGCACTGGCTTAAGACTTCTCCCAGGAGTGGGGCAGAAGTGTCTTATGACATTTTGTGACACCTCCAGGTCAGCACAGAACTTATGCCTAGGCTTAGGCCAGCCTAACTGGATTGCAGCAAGAGTTGCACTGGCCTTTGCAGATTAGGGAGGGATCTGACCTTTGGATTGCTTGTTTGACTTTATTCAAGATGGTACACATGCACAGGCACTTTAATCCCCAAGGGGGTTTTACAATAAACAAAGAGTTCTACCTTTCAAAAACAAGCTGCTCTCCAGGTGAATTAGGGCCTTTTTCTATCTGAATTAAGGTTTTATATCCACAAACTCTACTGTCCCATTTCAACAATGGGACATTTTCCTTTTCTCTTATTAATCTGTTTGGAACTCATGCCATAAGGATTCTGCTTCTGCTCTTCCATTAGCATTGGCCATCATTTCTGAACTGATACTGGAAAGGAAGATGACCTTTTAAACAAGATAAAGAGTTAATAAGGTTGCCAGGAGGCAAATCTTGCTGCTTAGAAAGAGGGACTCATTCTTCACAGGGTACATTATGCTTTTGGAGAGAGAGAGTGAGAAAGAAAGTGCTGAACTTTAAAATAAAATGTAAATGCAAATTCCGGAATGTTCTGCTAATGTTACATTCATTTTCACATTTTCTTTTGTTGTTTGGAAGGCTTGTGCAAAACCGCTTGCCACCAAATGTAGCCATAAAGATCTGAGCGTATAAATAGGATTTCTGGATGACTCTTTTTTTGAGAAACATTAACTGCAGAGTATCGGCTAATCTTACATTCTAGAGAGCAATTATGCTCTATTCTCAGTTACACTCAGTATAGTAGTAAGATTTAAGAGCTGGGACTTTGGACAGAGCACTAACATACAGTAGTTCCTTCCATGAAGACTGAATTCCAGACCAGGGTTTAAAAGAGACCTTTACCAGTGACACTTGCTATTAACTAAGATGTTAGTCAGCCTCTGATCATCACATTTGGGAAGGGAAGAGTGCCAAGATGGATCAAAGCTCTTTATAGGACACAACAGACCTTTTTGGCCCACTCTTTGGATGCAGTCGTTTAAAAGCACAGGCTCAAAGACTACAGGCTTAGTCTCCTTGTAATGAAGATAAAATGGGCTCTTAAGCGAGCTAACTGGATGCTGACAGTTTGAATAGCTGTTGGCATTAAAATTCAGTACAACAACTTTCTGAAGTCTCTAAGCTTGGAAATCCATATTGTGAGCCTACTTTCAACACAGTTGTTCCTAAATAGTGGTTAGATAGTGCATCCTTACGATGGGATGCAACAATTGTGATTATCTGGTCATGAAACCAGGATTCAGGCTGGACGGTGGCAGGGACTGCAGTGTTAAATACTGGGGACAATTACCAGGTTCCAGACTGGCAAATGAGTCTAACTCACATGTAGCAGAAGTCTCATGCATTAAATTTACCATTTCTGCTAGAGAAAGTGGAGACTAAACATTCTCTGGAGGAGTCGGAAAAGGGCCACTCATTATGCATGGGTTTGCCCCGCCCCCTGGCAGTCAGGGCCGGATGAAGTCTTTCTTCTCCTTCCTGTGCGGGGCATCCCATCCCCAGTCCGGCTCTGACTCCTTCAGAGTAGGGTCGTTTGTCTTGCTATGCTCCAGAGAGCATAGCCTACCGCCTTCCTATCTCCTACTCTTCATCTCTCTCTTCTCTCCATCTCCCTCCTTTCTACTCTCACTGGACTGGGCTGCTGGACAGGACCCCCCCCCCCTTGGGCTCTACTACTCCCTGGGGATACCTCTTCTCGGAGGGGTCTCCCACGGGCCCCCCTCCGTGGTATCGCTGCATCTGCGGCTGTGAGGGCAGTCTTGGGCCACAACTCAGTGGAGCCCGCGCTCTGCCTTCCTTCCTGCCGCCTGTGAGGCGCACGCGTTGATTGGGGCCGCCCGCAGGCTTAGCCCCCTCCGCGGCGCCCCACCAACACCGGGGCCGGGTGGAGGCCGCTGCAGCTTAGCCTGCCACCAGCCGCACTGGACAGCATTCTCAGGCGCGTGTGCGCGCGCGTGCAGCGGGACGAGGACGCCTCCCTGCCAGCCCACTTGATCGTGGGCTCTGTGCCCAAGCCGTGCAGTATCCTGCGGCTCCTGGTGGTCACAGGGCTCTGCTCCAGCAGCGATCCTCCTCCCTCCGACTGCAGCGAGGTCTCCGGAGGCTGTGAGGGCGCTTCTTCCAGGCGGCCGCCATCTTGGATCGCCTCTTTTTCCCGCTGTTTGTGGCCGGCGGCCATTTTGGGCTCCTGATTACACCAGCAAAAGTAACAGTGAGTAGCAAGGCCCTGCCTTGCAAAGGAGGGGGTTTTTGGAGGGGAGAAACTGCTTGTATCTGCACAGACCCTTCTTAAGATGGCTCAGGAGGGTGGTGCTAGAACACCTGAAGGGGGTCAGGGGGAACCAAACCTGACAAAACCGGGCACTTCCCAGGCTCCCTTATCTTCCCAAGTTCAAGGCCTTGACCCAATCCTGGCTTCCTTAAAAGATGCTCTGGACACTGCCGTATCAGTCAACCTGCCTGCTCTTGTCAAATCGGCGGTCCTCGAGGCCACGGCTGGTAAGACCAACCCCAGACAGAAACGAGTCCGCACTCCCAGCCCAGCTACTCCCGTCTCCTCTTTTTCTGACAACTCTAGGCTATCTTCTCCCCATAAGAGGTCACGTAAGACTAAGCACCTGGACCCACCCAGGCGCAAGCACAAGTCCTCCCAGAGCCATCACAAACACTGTCACGTCTCCTCTTCTTCCTCTGCTTCTTCGGCCTCAGCCTCTTCTGGGTCCGAGGAGGAACGCAGGACAGCCTCCGAGGCTGAGGAACCCCGTAAGAGCTCTCGCCTTTTTCCATCCGAGTTCCTCGAACCAGTGGTGGACAGGTCGGCTAGATGCCTTACCTTGCGCAGATCGGCGACATTGGATTCTGATTCCGACCAGGACAGGGCAGAGGCATTCCCCAAATCGGAGGTCTAGCAAACCGTAATTCCATTCCCAAGGGCCTTCCAGTTTGTGTTTTCCCAGGAATGGTGAGCTCACTCCAAGGGCACCGGGTCCCGTGTGGCTGACAAGCTGTACCCGCTGCCGGAGAAGCAGATGGACCTGCTTAAGATCCCGGTGGTGGATCCCCCTGTGGCGGCCCTGGCCTCCTCTTTGGTCCCGGTAGATGGGGACGTTCTTCCTAAGAACCCCACTGACCAACGCATGGAAACCCTGTTGAAGCGCAATTTTGAATTTTCCTCTTTTGCTTTCAGGGCCTCCTCAGCAAATTCTGTTATGGCACGTGCAGCCTTCATCTGGGCTCAGAAGGCATCCAGGAGCAAGCGACTCCCTAAAGATCTTAGGAGCACCCTCAAGAACATCAGGAGGACCTGGAGGCTTCTGCTTTCACAGCCGACTCCTCGCTAGACGCCGTGCGGTTCTCGGCACGAGCCATGTCTTCGAATGTCTCCACACGGAGGGCTCTGTGGTTGCGGTCATGGTCGGGGGAAGCAGGATCCCATTCCAAGTTAATCAACCTGCCCTTCGAGGGGTGCAAACTTTTTGGTAAGGCTCTCGATCCCATCTTGATTGAATCAAAAGTTAAGCGAAAGATCCTTCCCCCGGGGAAGAGGGACACCCCCAAGCCGAGTCAGCCTTCTTTTCGTCCCTCCAGACCTCATCCCAGGGAGTCCTCGGGGAACCAGTTTCGATCTCGCTGGACCAATGCCAGCGTCCTACCACGTTCCAAGCCCAACAGTTACCAAAACTCCAGCAAGGGACAGTTCCCTCGCAAAGGCGGAAAACATCCCAGGTCCACCTGACGCCAGGCCTGAGCCAGAACCCAGCGCTATTGGAGCTCGCCTCCTGGACTTTGCTCCCTGCTGGCAGGGATCTACTTCAGATGCCTGGGTTCTCAATAAGGTTTCTCTAGGGTACGCTATCAAGTTCCGGCGTCGGCCCCCTGATCGGTTCTGGCAGGTTCCAGTATTGAAGGATCCCGAGAAACACCAGCAAAAACTACTGGCCATACAACATCTCCTAGACATAAGGGCCATAGAACGTGTCCCTCACCATCAAAGGGGCAAGGGAGTTTACTCCATCGTCTTCTTGGTTCCAAAGAAGAACGGGGAGATGCGGATGATCCTCGACCTGAAATGGTTGAACCAATTCACTCTAAAAAAGAACTTCAAGATGGAGACCTGGAGATCCATTGTCGCGGCGCTGGACCAGGGGGACTTCCTGGTTTCCATAGATTTGAAGGAAGCATACTTGCACGTACCGATTCGCCCATCCCACAGGAAATTCCTGCAATTCGCTTACAGTGCAACACATTACCAATACCGGGCACTCCCCTTCGGTCTCTCTGCCGCCCCGAGGATCTTCACGAAACTCCTCGTGGCCTTGGTGGCCAACATCAGGTTACAGGGCATCCGCATCTTCCCATATTTGGACGACATACTTGTTGCCGCTTCATCCTCTGCGCAAGCCTACAAGGATCTTCGGATTGTTATCTCTACCCTGGAGAGGCATGGCTTCGTTATCAACAGACCCAAGAGTGTGATGGTCCCCACCCAGTCTTTGGTCCACCTGGGACTCCTGATACAGACAGATTCTTTCCAGCTCTTTCTCTCCCCAGAGCGGAGAACGAAGCTCAGGGACGCCCTGCTTCAGGTCAGACAAGCCTCACTGGTCCCTCTGATGACCCTGGCCTCTCTCATGGGACAGATGGTATCTTGTCAGGACGTTGTCTCCTGGTCCAGGTTCCACCTCCGTCCCCTCCAACAGTTTTTGCCTCCTTGGGCCTCCCACATAGAACGAAGAGCATCCAGATTGGTGCACATTCCTCTCCATGTGGCGCAATCTCTTGATTGGTGGTTGGACCCCTTCCGTCTGACGTCAGGGATCAGCCTCGAGCTACCGGACCGTCTGGTTCTGACGACCGATGCCAGCCTTTTGGGTTGGGGGGCCCGATTCCAATCCCATCTGGCGCAGGGATTGTGGAACCAGCAGGAAACCCAATTCTCAATCAACAGATTAGAGCTCAGGGCAATTCGTCTGGCCCTAGTTCATTTTCAGGATCTCCTGCTCGGAAAGCATGTGTTGATCCAAACCGACAATGTTTCTGCCAAAGCCTTTGTAAATCGACGGGGGGACCAGATCCAACGGGATGATGGCCGAGGCGTCCTCCCTTTTCCAGTGGGCAGAACTCAACCTCCTGTCACTGAGGGCAGAACATCTCCCTGGGATCCTGAATGCAGAGGCAGATTGGCTGAGCAGGAAGGCACTGGACGAGAACGAATGGAGTCTGCATCCCCAAGTGTTCTCAATGATTTCCACTCTTTTGGGGAAACCAGAGATAGACCTTTTTGCTTCCCTGGAAAACACTCAACTGCCGGCTTTTGTCTCCAGATCTCCTCATCCCGCAGCATTGGGGGTGAATGCTCTAGTTTTTCCTTGGCCAAGGGTCCTACTATATGCCTTTCCACCCATCGCTCTGATCCCAGCTGTTCTTCAGAGGCTCAAGAAACTCAAGGCTTCTCTGATCCTCGTGGCACCGGACTGGCCAAGGAGACCCTGGTACCCCACGCTGATCAACCTGTCAGTGGCTTCTCCAGTCAGATTACCAGCTCGTCCCGACATCCTGAGACAGGGCCCGCTTCTCCATCCGAACTCAGGTCTGTTCAAACTGACAGCCTGGCGTTTGAGCGCAACAGCCTCAGGAGGCGGGGTTACTCGGACAGAGTCCTGAATACCCTGCTGGCCTCACGTCGGGTCTCTACTAATCGCATCTACGGCAGGACCTGGAGACGATTTGTCCTGTGGTGTTCTCCCAAGAACATTTCCGTCAGGAATCCGAAGGTTCGACATATCCTGGACTTTCTTCAAGATGGAGTGGACATGGGGTTGAGCACCAATACCATTAAAAGGCAATTGGCAACTCTCAGTTCCATCCTGGGCCCTCGAAAGTTTGGCCCCTTGTCCAGTCATCTGGACCTCAAACGATTCCTCAAAGGTTTGAAACTCATCAGTCCCCCAGCAGTGCATCGTTTCCCTACCTGGGACCTTCACCTAGTACTCAAGGCCTTGATGGGGAAGCCCTTTGCGCCTCTGGCGTCAGTTCCTGTCAGATTTCTAACCCTCAAAGTACTCTTTTTGGTAGCAATCACGTCAGCCAGACGGGTATCAGAGTTAGGTTCCTTATCTACTAACTCTAACCTTTGTATCTTTCAGAGTGACAGGGTGGTTCTCAGGCTGGACCCCTCCTTCATGCCAAAGGTCAACTCCGTCTTCCATAGGAGCCAGGAGTTAATATTACCAACACTGTGCCCAGAACCCAAATCATCACGGGAAAGGGCCTGGCACTCCCTTGATGTAAAGAGGGCCCTAAGCTTCTATATAGACAGGACCAGGGAGTTCCGCAGGTCTGAGGCATTATTTGTTTCGTTTGGGGGTCCTCCAAAGGCAAACGAGCATCGGTGTCTTCACTCTTTCGTTGGTTGAAGACAGCGATCATAGAGGCATATAGAGCAGTGGGGAGGGATGTCCCTGAGGGTATCACTGCCCATTCCACTAGGGGGGCGGCTGCTTCTGCGGTATTTGAAGGAGTCGCTTCCCTGGAAGCAATATGTCGGGCGGCAGCCTGGTCTTCAGCCGATACCTTCATCCGGCATTATAAGGTGGACCAAGCGGCGTCGGCTGAGGCTGCTTTTGGTCGCCGGGTTTTGCAATCTGTAGTTTCTTCATGAGATCAACTGCATCTCTCCCACCCTGAGAGTGAGGCTCTGGTATATCCCATGCATAATGAGTGGCCCTTTTCCGACTCCTCCAGAGAAGGCAGGAATTTACTTACCAGAAAATGTCCTTTTCTGTGAGGAGAGGAAAAGGGCCACTCAGGCCCACCTCAGCAGAGACGCACTTTTTCTCGCAAGACTATCATCCCAGAGTTTCAGTTTTTATAGCCGTCCAGTTGGTTCCGGTCCTGGGAGATTCAGATTGCATCTGTTTTCTTATTACCTTTTACTCTCACAGTTTGATTGTTTGTTGGTATGTTCTTCTGGCTGTGTTCTATCCTTTTTCTTCTGATTACCTGGTGGAACTGCATAGCACACAGCATGGCGGTGGTGTCGACTTCCTCTTCAGGCTCTGTTATCCGAACTGGGGATGGGATGCCCCGCACAGGAAGGAGAAGAAAGACTTCATCTAGCCCTGACTGTCAGGGGCCAGGGCAAACCCATGCATAATGAGTGGCCCTTTTCCTCTCCTCACAGAAAAGGACATTTTCTGGTAAGTAAATTCCTGCCACTTCCTTGACATTAGTCAAGACATATTAAAACAGATGCAGTGTGGGAGCTGTTAGTTATAGCAGTACTAAAGGTATAAGATTTCATTTTCTCACCCTCAGATGAAACACTGCCTTGAAGTGCAGAGAGATCTTTTTACTGCAAGACTCCGGGTATAAATTGAATTGCAGAATCGCAGATCTCTCTCTTCTCTTGGCCTTTTATTTCTAAGCCCTTGGGCGGCTGTTGCTTTGACCTGCTGAGAAGGAAAGACAGAGAGTTTCAAATGAGTCAAGAATCACTAGAGCAGAGTCCACCAATGTATCTTTGATTTGTAAATTTGCGATTGAACATTTGAGAGTGACTTGACTATCACGTAAGCAAAAGAGGACAGAAGGAGGTATAGCACCAAAAAACTGCAATCTAGGAAGAAGGTGATCTCTAAGCAGTTTAAGCAGCCAAGCAAACTTGATTGATTGATTAATTGATTGTGAAAAATGCCATGATCCCACTACATTTCAGCAGAATGACCTCTTTTGGGATAACATTCCTTCCCACAAAAGTGGAGTTCTGGCCATATTTACAATATCAAACATGAAGGGAGAGATGATTGACAATACAATCTTCCTGTGCATTGGAACAGGCAGGCTGACTTCTTAGGCTGTATTCAGCACATGTTTCAGAGGCTGCTACTGTGCTACCCTGGGAAGAGGAGGCTCGTCCCCTTCCTCAGGGTAAGGCTGCAGCAGGGAGGTCACAATCTTGTTTTGGGGACATTGTGCCAAGTCAGGCACCAGCATCTTGGTTGCCCCCATGCCTGCAACCACTGAGGTCCTGCAAGGTTGCTAGTGTGCATAACCTCAGGGGACCCATTGCAGCCCCAAGGCTGTGCCTCCCCCCTCCCCATCAGCTGGAAGAGAAAGCCCACCCAGCACTAGTAAGAGAACTCTGCAAGGCAGCAAGCGGAAGAAGAAGCCCAGCCACTCGCGGAGGAGAAGGAGTAAGAGCAAGGAGGCTGATTGGGGAATCCTGGCGCCAACGTTCTGTTGGTACTTTCTGAAGTAACTGAAGGTTACGTTCTGAAGGTACTTGATTGTACCTTCTTGCAGGACAGGAGGAACAAAAATATGTTGATAGGCCTCTGAAAAGAGACCAAAGAACTTGATAAATGAATTAGAGGGACAAGCAAGCTATCACAATGAAATTCACAACTCTGTGTTATGCTTTGTAGACAAGAGGTCTCAGGTTTAGTCCCTGGCATCTATAGGCCAAAGGTGGAAAAGATCTCTGTCTGAATTCCTGGAGCTATTGCAAGTCACTGGTAGTGTTTCATTAATTCATATGGACCAGTAGTCTGACTATACTAAGCTGATAATGAAATGGTTTGTTCAGAGGTTGACATATCTGGGTCCACAACCAAAAAGGCATTGTTTATAATAAAATCCAATCATAATTATTGAAAAGATGACATCCAGGCCAGATCCTTATCTGTTGAATTGAGGGGCCCAGAGAGTTCAGACTAGAGAAAACATTTCTTGAGATAGCTTTTAGACTGTGTGTGATTTTTGAAGACAGAACTAGCACACTGTATTAAGTTTGAGAACTATGTCAAGCACAAGAAACATCACACGTTGTGGAAAGAAAACGGATGTTTAATTTATAAGAAACTACTGCTTGGAATGCATTCTTAGGGCTTTTTACTTTCATTTTGAATGACATGCATGACTCTTGGGCATTACGTACCTGTGTTTAATGATCCTTGAAAATGTCAGTAAGGTATTTTGGCTGCTGGTTTACAATCCCATGTTCAACTGATTGCTTGCTAATAGTTGCAGGTTATCTGCTAGTGTTTCTGCAATGGGAACTAATAACTGGATTTATTCTCCTGAATGTGAAATGTAGCTGTAGAAATGAGATATGAGGCCTGCAGTAGGGGTGTGTGTGTGTGTGTGTGTGTGTGAGAGAGAGAGAGAGAGAGAGAGAGAGAGAGAGAAGTTTTTAAAGTGTTTTCTTTTTTGAGAAACAGATTTTTGTGAGATTAGTTGACTGGAACGACCTGGCAGGTTTGGCGGCAAAGACAGCATATACTCTGTTACAGGGTGACCAGATGCCAAACTCCAAATTCCCTGCCAAGCCCACCCCCCCGCCCCAAAAAAAATTCCTGGGCCAAAATTCCTACCAGGTTAAAAAGTGTAGGAAACCCTGAAAACACGTAGGACAAATGCAGGACATGTTAAAATAAAGCAAAAATACTTGTATTGCTTTCCTGTTCTTGGGCATGGATGCTCCACCAACACCTGGGTCGCCCTTACAGGAAGCGCTGCTTCCTGATTAGAGCTCTGCTCGGCTGCACAGGCAGCCATTACCAAGCCTTGTCGGCCAGCCCGGAAGTCCCCTAGAGAGCCCTCCCACCCTTCCATTTTCCAGAGGAAGCGGGCCCCTTCTCTGATCCCCAGAGCAGGGGCCATATTTCTGGGGACCTCCATGGAATCCTGCAGGTTCTGGGCACATTTCTCTGTGATGATCTCTGAATTCCCCAAGTGCCACTATGAATGAAGGAAGAAGAAAGGCAGATGAAAAAAAATGTTCAACCTTACTCTCCTTCCCTTTATGCAATTCCCTGCTCCACAATTTCCAGTATTTTTTCTGCAAACAGTGTGAGAGCTGTTAAGTCAATCACTCCTTTATATCTATATCTACAGTATTTATATACCGCTTTTCAACTGAAAAGTTCACAAAGCGGTTTACAAGAAAATGAAAAAAATTAATAGCTAATTAATAGCTAATGGGTCCCTGTCCCAAAAGGGCTCACAATCTAAAGCGCTAAAAGAACACCAGCAGAAGCCACTAGAACAGACATTGCTGGAGTGTGTAGGGCCAGTTACTCTGCCCCTGCTAAAGAAAAGAGGAACACCCACTTGAAAGAGTGTCTCTTGACTAGTCCTCAGAACATTCACTAATACTGGTATGTTTGTATGGGGTGGGTCAGACTTATGGCACCATTTTGTTCCTATTCCCTGGAATGGCTCCAAAGGGGATGCATGACCCACTTTTGCATGACACATTCAGGCCCTGAAAACTTAGCACTTTCCATCCCCTCTAGCTATGCCATTGGGAGTGGAGGTGGTTTGGAGTGGAAGGGGTAGATTTTAATAGGGGCTGTACAGACCAGATTCTATCCCCCTTTCTAAGCCTACCCATCCCCAAATTTTCCTCAGGCTTATGCCAGCTAAAGAGCTGGTATAGATCTGAATCAACCCATTAGGACCAAAATTTACTTTACTTACTTCTCATAGCCTACTGTGTGGAAACCTGCAACTTTATCGTGCATAAACAATTTTTGCCCTTAGAAACAAAAGTCATAAATTTTCATAATGTCTTTTCTCATCCTGGAGAAGAAAGAAGAGTGTATAGTGGTTAGGAGAAAGATTGTCGACAATCCATATAATAATAAGAAAAAATAATCCATTTTGTGAGGGGAAAAAAATGTTATGGATGATAAACAATAACCAACAACATAATGAGCTATTGACTGCATGACCTCTTAATTCTAAAATGGGAGATAGACTGCATGGAAAACCATTGTATGAGAATAACCCAAGATTAACATACAACTCCCTAGAGAGCATTCAAAAGTGTATATCCAAAGTAACATGAAAATCAGCCATCTTTCTCTGACTTCAAGAACTAAATCTCAGTACTTGCTATTCTGTTGTCAATATATTTTCCTCAAGACAGCCACAATAACTACCAAGTGCTTCAAACATACCCATGGGCCCAGTCTTATCCCTCACCAGTGGAACTGATTCAGAAGCCTGGGTGAAGTGGGGACCATCAGAAGGCCTGCCAAAGTAAATACTGTATTTACTCGAATCTAAGGGAGCAATCCAGAGTAGTTGGATAACATGTAGCAATACGGGTAGTCCTTGCTCCGGTGTAAGAACAATTTGTTCTAGATTGCAATATGAATTTCCCATAGGTTTTAACTACGTGGTGCAGTAACTACGGGTACACGTAATGTCTCTTACGTGCTCCCGTAGTTACTCTGGATTGTAGGGTCATGCTCACCTTTTCATCTGAATTTAATCTCCAAAATCAGGATGCACATTAGATTTGATGGCACATTAGATTTGAGTAAATTCAGGTATATCTTACATGTGACTCAGCTGTCTGGTGGCCTATGGTTCTCCTCAGACCTTCACCAGCTATATAGCTAGCATACAAAGGGAGAAGGATGAAAGAAAACATAGGAGATAGGACCTGGTGTGCCCATTTGCCTCTAAGATTCTCACAGTCTTGCACCATTGCTGGCCCTCTTTCCTCCCCGCTCCCCACTCACATCAACTTATTGGTACCTGCCAGGATTTTGGAGCTACTGCATCACACACAACACATCTCACCATTTGCAGAATGATTCCAGCAACTTACAGCAGTGGTCCTGCTTTTACATTGCTGCATAGAGCCATAAGTGGATGGAATTTTAGTTTTGGCAACTCAAGGCCACAACAGTATTAAAGCTTAAGATCACAGAATCACAGGGGTGGTTGCTTCTAATTCTCCCTGCAGTATCGTGAACCGGCTTTGAAGCACACAATTGTCACACAGCTTCAGGTGTGATTTTTGCTCATATGGTTAACTACAATTAAAGAGGTGCAGATGTAATCTGTCGAGGTGCAAACATACTGGTAGACATAAGGCAGACAGCAACCTCACAGCTTTCTGGCCCCAATTAGCTTTGCGTCTCAAAAATATGATTTAACATTCGCCTCCTAACATTAAGATAAGCATCTATAGTGATGTAAATAGCAAGGAGGTGTTGCAATATAGTTATTTGATAATAATAACTATTATCAAGTTATTACAGGTTATTTGCTAATGTGCAGTATATATATTTGATAAATAAATAATATAGTTGTTTATTTCCAGGAAGCAAGGAGGGCTAATAGAACATGATTTAAACATTACAATGTAGTCCATCTTGTTGTTTGTTATAGAAGAAAACTTGAAAGTCTAACTCATAACTGGAATACTACTGATCCATCACTCTTGGTCTAGGTTACTTTATTTCCCAGTCTGGATTCCCACTCCCTGGGAGATCATCCCCAAAAGAAGAACAGCTATTTTTAGTAATTTATTTTTCAACAGTGTTGTCAGAGTGCAGAGGACATTAGCTCGATCACATGTTAACAATTCTTTGGTTGGCCTAGAAGTTGTTCCCTAATATTAAGGCTTCTTTTAAACTTATATGTCTTGAGGATGCATGATTCTTTGGAGTTGGAGGCCATTTGCATTACTGCTCAATCTCTGGCCAGTGTGGCATATTAGATGGGCTCAAAAGGGACTGGCTGAGTGAACAAGGGGGTGAAGTTTTCATATGTGAAGGTGGGTTGTTGTCATCAGGTTTAAAGCTGGTAGTGGTGTACCCTCTCCTGAAGAATCCCCCATTAGACCTCACTTTGCTACATAGTTTCCATCTAGTCACCTGTTTCTGGGTAAGATTATCGAGTAGTATTGGTGTCCCATCCAGGACCTCCCCCACGACTTGTATCATCTACTGATCCCCCAAACTCTCATGGCACACCTTCAGACCATCTGTGGCATACCATTGTGCCATGGCCCAGCGGTTGAAAATGTTTGCCATGGTTCCTGGCATCTGGCTAGTGAAGTGCCTTAGGATCCTTCTGATGCCCCACATTTTTCAACACATTCACGAAAAGTGCTGTGACAATCAGTTTTAGAGTCATGCGTTGAGTCGTGCCTAGTTCAAAAAGTTAGTGTTCAGTGTTTCCTTCCTGAAAATGATTTCTGTATGTTTTTGAAATTTTCTTTAATGACTGTAATAGTCCTGTTTGCTGGAACATGACATAAATGGCTTACATGAGTGAGTGAAGGTGTGGGTGAATTAAGTTCATTATAAGAAAATAAACACGGATAGAGTTGTGTGATAGAAAATAAAAATGATTTAGTCTTTGGTGTCATTTCCTATTTTACTTTTTATTTGTCTTTAGAACACCTGCCTTTCTGCTCTTTTACATTATTAGATAAGAGGACACTTTAGTGTTATGGAATGAAAGGGAAGTGCAGTATCTGTCATATAGCTCAATTATTTCTTAAGAGCTGACATCTCTGCTGAGCATTTATGAGTACTCTGTCCAGTCCCCACAATAAGAGAGTGTGGAAACATCTGTAGAAATGTCGGTTCCCTTCTGACTCATTTTTAATCCCACAGTGAAGATGTAGAGAAACAGTAATTGCTGCCATTATTGAGAACAGACCTATTTGCATTTCTACAGCCCTCTAGTTCTAGCAGAGAAAGTGTCATTTATCAGAAAGTTACGACTTTCTCGCCACCTTTTCTGAATGTATAGAATATCCAATTTGAGAGGGTTGTTCTCAAATCAGAGCCATTATGACTATTCAGAAATACCACTAGCCATCCACTAGGTTTTTTTTTTTTTATAACCCTAAATCAGGAGTGTCCAAACTTTCAACTTCAGGGCTCTTGCAACTTTTATTGCTTAAAGAAGGGAAGCTCAGCAGGTGCTGCTTCTCATCTCATATATTGAAAGCTGCACCTGCTGAAGTTCCCTCTTCTGAACAATTGTTAAAGGTCCAGGAGCTCTAAAATTAGAAGTTTGGACACCCCTGCCCTAAATAAACCATAAATGTATTTGAAGCGAGATTCTTCCTTTTGACAATTATTTCTGCATATGCTAATACTATACCATCTATATTACCTACCTGAAATGTTTAGAAAACTACAACACGTAACAATTTGGCATTTAGTCTACTTCAGTTTGGGAGTACTTCAAAGTAGTCCCCTTCAGAAGCCACACACTTAATCCATTGTGCTGTTTCCATTGATGGAAACATTTCTGGAAGTTGTTTTCTGGGATAATCAGCAGCTGCCTCATCGCATTCACTTGGATTTCCTTGAGGTCCTGAAATCTTCGTCCTTTCAAGTGGGATTTGATTTTTGGAAAGAGGAAAAACTCGCAAGGGGTGAGATCTGGGGAATACAGTGGCTGTCGGACCTGGGGGATGTTCTGCTTGGCCCCAAAACTGCTGCACAAGCTGCACTGATTGGGCAGGTGCGTTGGTGCAATTGCCGCTCACTGGACGGATGGAATTCTGGTCTTTTCCAATGAATAGCATCCCACAAATGCTGCAACACATCACAGTAATACTCCTTGATTACTGTCAGACCACGTGGAGTATTCTCATGATGAACAATCCCCTTGTAGTTGAAGAAAACAATAGTGTCTTCACATTGCTTTGACTCATTTGTGCTTTCTTCTGTCTCAGAGAGATTGCGAAGACTGAGCCTTGGTTTTGGGGTCATAGCCACAGACCCACGATTCATCACCCATTTTGACTGTTTTCTAAAAGTTTTAATTGTGCTCAACACAATTAAAAGGAGAGCAACACAACACAAAATCAAGGAGATCTTGCACAACTGAAACCCAAGTTTCTTTTTGGTTAGCTGAAAGCAGTTTTGGCACAAACTTGGCAAACACACATCTCATACCCAAATTTTCAGTGAGAATGGACTGAACTGAACCGTAACTAATCTGCATATCCTCCCATAATTCACAAATGGTGATTCAACACTTTCCCCTCACAGCTTCATACACATCTGCAATGTTTTTCTCAGTTCTGCTGGTTGCGGGTCTCTCAGAATGTTTGTCACTGTCAACATTTTGTCAGCCACCTTGGAAACATCTGAACCACTTGTACACTCATGTGCCGCTCATACACTCCTCTCCATCCACTTTCTGCAACTTTGCATAGGTCTCTGTGCAGGTATTGCCACGCTTTTGGAAAAATTTGATGCAACCTCTCTGCTCAACTTTCTCTGTCATGGACAATGTGGCAACCACATGCTACACACATTCCTTCCAAGCAATGCTATAAAGAGAGGAAGTGAGCTAGGATGTTAAAACCATGCATGCATGGTTGGGGTCAAGGTCAATCTGTGCTAAGTGCACAGGTGGGCTGAGGCTGATTCTGACCAGTTCTGTAGAGCCAGTTGTTAATTAGGGGCTGACGTTAGCGAACCGGTTGTTAATTGGGAGCTGTCATCTTTGAATTGCATGCAAGTGTGTTTGAATTTCTCTGAAAGGGCCTCTGGGTCTGTCCTCCCTCCTCCTCTACTCCCTCCTCACAGCTCCACTCCCTCCCCTTCTGAGCGGGGCTCTCTCCCCCCTTCTCTCTCCCCCCTCACTAAGTTATCTTTTAATTTTAAAATACAGTCTGTTCCCATTAACCTCATTCAGACAAAGCATTGCAGTCATTCCAGAGCATATCAAACACTCACAGCTAAGATGGGAGGGGTCTGCAGCACTATATATGTCTCTTTATCTGTAATATTTTCAAGTCAGAGTAAAGAAATTCTTCATGCCCCAAACCTTTATCTGAAGCTATTCAGGAATCCTGTCTTTGCTAAACATCTTATTTTGATTATAAACCTTATTTCCAGCAAGTTTTCAGTTGTTCTCTAGCAATATTTTCATTTGCAGCTTGCAAAGCATGCTGGGTTTCTCATATGCAAATGAGGCATGGAGAGCTTTACAAAGGGCTCCTTGGATGGGGACAGAGATGCTCCTTCAGCAGCTGGAGGCAGTTAAAGATTTAAAGAGGCTGGTCCAGCACTTTTAAGTTTGCTCTAGCCCCAGCAGCCAGGGAAAGGAAACATGGCTGCTACAAACCTATTCACACTTTCCTGGGGGTAAGCATATTGGCTATAATAGGGCTTATTTCTGAGTAGACCTGCATAGTTCTGGGCTCAGGATGCTGCAAACTCTGTCCACACTTTCCTTGGAGTAAGCCCCATTGGCTATAATAGGGCTTATTTCTGAGTAGACCTGCACAGGTCTGGGCTCTGGGCTGCTGATAATCCTATCCACACTTTCCTTGGAGTAAGCCCCATTGGCTATAATAGGGCTTACTTCTGAATAGACCTGCACAGGTCTGGGCTCTGGGATGCTGAAATCCTATCCACACTTTCCTTGGAGTAAGCCCCATTGGCTATAATAGGGCTTATTTCTGAGTAGACCTGCACAGGTCTGGGCTCTGAGGATGCTGAAACCCATGATAGTCAATGGGACTTACTCCCAGGAAAGAGGCTGGAACTGCAGCCTGAGAGCCCAGCCTGACTACTCAGAAGTAATCCCATGATAGTCAATGGGGCTTACTTCTAGGGTGGAGTGGAAAGGACAGCAGCCTCAGAGCACAACTATCTAGGTCTGCTCAGAAGTAAGCCTCATGCCAGTCAATGGGGCTTACTCCCAGGACAGTGTGGAAAGGACAGCAGCCTCAGAGCAACATCCTATGCAGGTCTGCTCAGAAGTAAGCCTCATGCCAGTCAATGGGGCTTATTCCCAGGACAGTGTGGAAAGGACAGTAGCCTCAGAGCACATCCTATGCAGGTCTGCTCAGAAGTAAGCCTCATGTCAGTCAATGGGGCTTACTCCCAGGACAGTGTGGAAAGGACAGCAGCCTCAGAGCAAAATCCTATGCAGGTCTACTCAGAGGTAAGCCACATGCTTAATTTTTTTGAATATTTTTAATTTAAAAAAAATTCTTGCTGGCCCTGCCCCTGGCCCCGCCCCCTGACCTGGCCTGGCCCTGCCCACTTCCGGAGAACCGGTTGTTAGGGCCAGGCCTGCCCATCAGTGGCTAAGTGGCTTCATTCTAAGAATTTAGCTCCTTTACTATCAGTCCAAGCCTAACCCTGTCTACTCAGAAGTAAGTCCTATTGAAATCAATGGGACCTACTCCCAGGAAAGTGTGCTTAGGATTGCAACCTATGGCTCCAGTTCTGATACTTATTGATCACACCTCCTATTTTTCCTTGCATGATGTAGAAGATGATTAAGTTAACCAATGTGCACGGCCAGTGCTCCTACTTGAAGTTTACTATGCAAACCACCCAGAAAAAGGCACTCTTTCAGGCTATTCATGCCTTTCTCTGAGTCTTGTTTTCCTGTCCTCTGTGAACTGCCTTAGTGGCCGAATATTGTGTTTGACTATATCACTTCCATCACTTCTATCACTTCCAAATGGATAATTCATCAAATGAAATATTCATTATAGAAATCTTTTCTGATTAAAAACATCATGCTTTATTTTCTATGGAGTGAAGACCTGTTCAGAAGACCTGAACTTCTCTTGATTTTATTATCATTCATCTGCCTCACCCAGGAAACATTCAGAGCAATTTTCCACTTAATCATTTTGACTAAAAAGGTACAGGACTGGTGCAGATTCAAAAGACTCTTAAGTCATCAGTGCATTGATCTGTGAATTCTAATTATTGCCTAAACAAGACATACAGCAGATGTCACAAAATCTTGAAACTGTGGCTAGATGCACATAGAGTCAGGCACGTCCAAGTCCCAGACTGAGTACAGAGGCGCTAATCAATCGTTTTGTCTTTAGTTCAACTACGTTGGGTGTATTTAGGACAGAATCTCATGCATAATTGACTGGCTGTTTCAGTCAGAATGGGTAGTGCTGAAAAACTGACATTTACATGAAAGGAATAACACATGGCAGCAGCCTGTGGGGAAAACATTAAAGACAAATTGCACCTAATTTGAGACTTCTGGAGAGAAAAGATTATAAGAGTGTGAGGGCTTGCAATAGAAACCTGCATTTGTTGTACCCACAACCTCTCAGAACTGCAGTGGTACATTTGGCAGCTCTTCACAGTTCTTCCCATAGCCTTGCCTTAGACATGCCATACCCCTATTAAGACATTTTTGTTGGGTGCAATCCTAACCAATTTAGCCTGGCATAACTCATCTAGATGATCTTCCTATGGTGGTGTTGGGAGGTCAGTGTATGTCTATGCATTGGCCAACATCCCCAGGAGTGGGGCAGAATTGCCTTATGACAGTTTTGTAACACACCCAGGACAGCATAGGACTTATGCCAGGGCTTATGCTGGCTTAACTGGAGTTTAGGATTGCAGCCTCAGTCACTTAACCCACTTGAAACATTGAGAAAGCTGGAGATCAGTGATTGGGGAGAAACAGCAGCACCTCTTTGAACTGTAGCTACTGAAGAAAATTCACCTTCTCTTGTGGTCTTGACTGAAAGGACTGAGAGGAAATGTGGGGTAGGCAAGCTTAGGTGTGATTGAAAAAAGGGGAGAGTCATAAAGGCAGCATCAGGATAACTAATCTCAGTTGAATTTGTGTGGATTCCAGTTCCGTTGAGCATTGACCATATTTGACAGGTGATCTGAAAATCCATTTACCTTTTGAGAGTATTTTCAGGTGATGTGCCATGCCAGACAGCATTTGATTATTATTGAACAGCAGACATGCAATATATGCTAAATCTGATTGATAACAATGAATTTGTTTTCTTGGTTAAATAACAGCCTAATCCTAACCTGCCCTGGAGGAGGGGTGAGTGACAGTGACCAATATTATCTGTTGCTGATGATTTCCTGTAGATTAGAATTTTTTTTTGAATGGTCTGTTTGGTCCAAAATTCCTTATGCATTTGAGTTCCTTTGCCTGCAGTCCATCTCCAGAAACCCAAATGTGATACATTTATGCATATTGAGATCAGCAGTTCTCAAATTTCCTGTAGAGTATGAGAACTACTGGTTTTATCATGTCCCCCTGCGCAAAATCTCCCCATGCACATCAAACCCCCATGCGCATCGTTCCCCCATGTGCATCAACTCCCAGTTGCAACATCCCCCATGCGCAGGATCAATCCCCATGCAGCATCATCCCCCCATGCGCATCAACCCCCATGCGCATCAACCCCCATGTGTAGCATCCTCCCCAATGCAACCTCTTCCTCCGAACAATATTCTCCCCCAGTGCACCAGGCACGGAACACCAAATTGGCTAGATGTTGGTCAGTCTTCCATGTTAAGTATAGGACAAAAACACGTTGCACCCCTTTTCAGCCCCTTAAGGGTTAAATTTCTCCACATCAGTTCTTGATGGGTGTTCATGTGACAGAAGAAACTTCCTCCCCGAACTTCATGCTTCTAGGTCCGGGGGTTGGGGCGGAATGTTGATGAGTCATCAATTCTCCAATGCAAAGAATAGGGAAGAAAACACATTGCACCCCATTTCACTCCCTTCCGGTTGGAATTTCCAAAAACCGGTTCTTAGTGCATCCCTCGGTCATAGAAGGAACACCCTCCCCAAATTTCACGCTTCTTGGCCTGGCGGTTTTGGCAAGGGCGTTGATGAATCAGTAATGATGATGATTAGTTTTATAAAATGCATTGCGCCCCTTTTCACCCCCTTCTGTTTGGAATTTACGAAAACTGGTTCTTAGTGGATCCCTCCATTATGGAAGGAACACCCTCATTCAAATTTCATGCTTATAGGCCTGGCGTTTTTGGCTGGGTGTTGATGAGTCAGTGATGATTATGAAGATGCGTTTTATATATATAGAGAGAGAGGTGTACCTAGTCCTTGGAAGAAGAAAAATCCCATGATAGAATAGAAGCCTGCTCAAGCCATAATTAATTAAATATAGTAAGATGGTAATATATCTTTACAAATCTATTCTTGCCAACAGCAGGTCAGTTAAGGATGTCAGTGTAAGAAGGAGATAACCTATTCACTGCAGGTTAAGTAACTTAAATCCTTAATGTTTGTTACCTGCCGATTTAATCATAGGAAATTTATTCGTTTCCAAATGTGACTTAATGATATTTTTCCCAGAAAGCTTCCTGTCGGGGTCTTTCCTCCCACACTCTTGCATCTGTCTTTTAATTAAATTGATTTTTCTTTTTTAAGGAATTTGGAGGCCTCAGATATTTTAAATTGTATGAGACATCCTGGTTTATAGTCCAGGTTCAAGGTTTAGTTGAGATTTGGCTGAAAGGAAGTAGACTAATGTTCATCTTTTGTACAATTATGTTATCAATAACTGTATTATTAGTTTGTGGCTCATTGGGAATCTCATCCTTTGGTGTAATTGGCAGGAAAAATAAGGTGGAACTGTATAAATCATTCCTTCCTGAAATCCCACAATGGTACTGAGGCTAAGCAGAACTAAAATCTGGTACAGTTGTACCTTGCAAGACAAATTTCCTGGCTGAATTCAATTTCCTAAGAACCTCCCTTAATCTAACCTGCTCTCAACTTTCATTAGGCTTATACCCACTATAAGCTTTTACCTCTAATTATTTTTACTCTCTCTCTAATCCCCCACTGAAACGGGCTTTTATGTTAGCCCGATTTAATATTTTTCCCTCTGCTGTTCATTATGGCCGATTCCTCCGTATTCCTCGTAGCAAACGCCTTTGTTTATTTTGAAGAGAAGTTCCAGACACCCTCTCGCATATTCTTTTTTTCTGTTCCTCTCATTCTTTTCACCGTAACTTGTACCTTGCCCCTTGGCTCTTATTATATCCAACCACCTCTTCAGCGTCTCTTTCACAGTTTATGGAAGACACGATAGAGCCCTTGACATATGCTGTTGCCTCTTTTCTGGCTTACATATTGTCCAAAACTCCTGTTTTTAAAAAAGCTCATTCTGCCCTTGTAGATTCCACTAATTTCCAAACTCACTAAATTCCCTTTCGGCTGCTATTCCCAACTTCATGATATTCTATCTGTTTATTTCTTCTTTCTAAATAACTAGCGTTATACTTTTTCCCTGCAACGTTTACTAGGATCTATTTTATTGCTGTATATGCCAATAAAGGTTTATCGTATCGTATCGACAAATGCCCTGCAGGATGAATGCTTTGAATAACGAACTGAAATTCCTTTAGGATTCTGCTTTGTAAGACAAATCCCCATTGGCTGGGCTCCCTCTCCTCCTGCTTGCATTGGCTGGGCTGGGTGGCTGAGGCAGGACTTCTTCTCCTGCCTGCAGTACCACTGTACAGGCCAGCAGAGTGAGCACAGCATCTTCAGTCTTGGATCTTCAGTCTCCCCAGCAAACATGGCTTTTCCTGCAGCCAGGCAGCAACCTTCAGGTAGGAGGGAAAACTCCTCCTGCAACCCCTCTGCAGCCCCCCTCAAACAAACCCCTTTCCCAAAAGGAAGCCCCCCGGCCTGGACCCCACTACAACAACCCCTCTTCACCACCACCACCTTCCCTGCCTGCAGCTTTCTTTTCCTGTGAGTAAGCCCCACCACTTTCCTATGAGTAAGCCCCAGTGCATACAATGGGACTTGCTTCTGAGTAGAATGCATAGGATTTGCATAAGGCCTAAGCCTTTGGGGCTGCTCCTGCATCCTACACACTTTCCTGTGAGTAAGCCCCAGTGGATTCAATGGGCCTTGATCCTGAGGAGACCATAGGATTTGGCCCCTTTTACTTCAAGACAAAAGCCATTGCTGCTGGTCTTGCAAACTGCCCATCTGGTTTGCATAGACAGATCACACACACACACACACACACACACACACACACACACACAAACACACACGGGTTCCTTGTTAAAGTTGCTTCAAAAGACACCAGTGACTCTCTAAGGACACAATCCAGAGCAAATTCAGCCTGCTCTGACCTAACTGCACTCTCCTAACTATTCTGTATCCAGAGCAGAAAGTTATGCTGAATCCAGAGAGTCAGGAAGCCTGGGCTGCCCTAACTGCTCCAGAGCATGCTAAGTAATTGACACAAGGGGAAGACTTGCTCCTGAGGAGACACCCCTCAGATCACACTGAACAAGGAACAGCTGTGGTGCCTACAGTGGTGATATGACTCTGCACATCACTTGGTGCGGAAGTCTGTGCGTCATCCCTGGGATGCGCGCCCCCCCTACCTGGACTGTGCAGTCACCAAAGTTGGCGCCTGCGCAGTTGTTTCTGAAGCCAACCGGCAACCATCTCTGACAGCTGCGCAGTACTTTTCTGAAGCCTTTTGGCTGCGGGGGAGACTGTGCAGGCGTCAGAGTTGGTGCCTGTGCAGTACTCTTTCTGAAGCCATTCGGCTGCCGCTCCACCTCCTGAGTGAGGCCGAATGGCTGTGCAGAGGCGTGGACTTTCTCTGCTCTAAGGAAGTCTCCTCTGAAGCTGTTCGGCATGCTCAGTGTGTTTCTGTGCAGTGAACCTCAGATGGCCGTTCAGGCCAACTCCTCAGACAAGTGGCAACTTCTGGCTGGTGCTCCGCCTTGGAACAGGCCTGAATGGGGGTGCTGACGCGCGGGGCCTGCCAAAGGACAGTCAAACTCCTCTGGCACATCACCCCATACAGAGCACATCACCCAATGCAGCCCACACCAGCCGCACCAGTCTGGTGACGCCACTGGGTGCCTACCTTATAAGGAGTCCCTGATGAGATGCCAGTACATTCTCCAGTGAATACAAGGGGCTTCTTGGAGTGGCCTGCTGTATCCTGAGGTTTGTGGGCAGCCGTAGTTTGTTCCATATCCTGAGGTTGAGAGGCAGGGGTTGCAGCTAGGCTGGCCAAGAACTCAGATTTTTGGTCAACACTGCCATTCTTATTCGGGCCTTATCATGGACCCCTATGGGTCTACTCATTACTATACCTGCTCCTGAGGTGGTATAACTCTGAGGGCTGGAAGAGGGCATTTCTGCCTTGGAAACAGGCTCTGGATACAGAGTAACTGCTCTGCCCTAGGCAATGCTAAACATGCCCTCACCTTGCCTCTCCTGAGCTGCTTAGGCTGCCCCAGTTAGGGCAGAGCAGGTCCACCTCTCTTAGGGCACCCTATCTTGCCTTGCTCTGCCCTAAGCCTCTTCCAGAGTAACTGGGCTGGAGCATCTTGCAGTTGCTCCAACCTAGTGTTAGATAGGGCAACCTAAGGGCTCTTATGTGGACAGATTAGTTGCTCCGGATTGAGCTGTAAGTGAAAATTAGACATCCTTAGCCATAAAGGGTTTTCTTTTCTGTTTTATTGTACAGAATATTACAGTGTTCTATTACAGTAATTGTGTTCTCTATTATATTATAGTACAGTGGCGCCTCATGTAACAATCGCCTCACATAAAGTATGTTTCACGTAACAAACAAAAATTTCTCTAGAATTCTGCTTCACGTAACAAACTGTGCTTCATGTAACAAACAAACTCATAGGCATTGGGGCAGATGTGCTGGCCAGCAGCCCTTTTAAAAAGCATCAGGGCTGCCTAGTGCGCCTGCGCAGGAACACTTCCACGCTGTTCCTCCTATGGCCAGGCAGAGGGAGAGAACAGCAGTGGAGAAGAGGGAAGCAGCTCAGGGCTAGCCAGAAGGGAGCAGGGGAGAGAGGGGATCAGGATGAAGAGAAGGAGAAAGTGGGGAGACACTTTGAAAGTGTCTTGGATTGCAGAAGAACATGTCTTTGATTGCAGCCTCCTAACCATGTCTACCCAGAAGTAAGCCCCATTGTGTTAAATGGGTCTTACTCCCAAGAAAGTGTTTTTAGGGCTGCACCTAAGTAGACTTCATATGATCATGCACACTGAATGCATGTTTTGAATTCAATTCCAGTGTTTTGTTATCATTTTTACATCCAGTTAATATTTTTATATTGATATTTTTGGGTTCTGGAACCAGTCGTCTGAGTTTCCATTATTTCCTATGGGAAAATCTGCTTCATGTAAAGAATGTTTCATGTAACAGACATGCCTCCGGAACAAATTAAATTTGTTACATGAGGCACCACTGTATTTTGAATTCAATTACAGAATTTTTTCATCCTTTTTACATACAGTTAATATTTTTGGGTTGTGGAACCAATTGTCTGAGATTCCATTATTTCCTATGGGAAAATCCACTTTGTAAGAAGTATTATTTGTAAGACAAACATGCTTCCGGAACAAATTAAATTTGTCTTCCAAGACACCATTGTATATGTTTTTACAATAGCAGAGTTGAATCCTGGCCATTTGAAGAAAGAAGAGATAAAAGTGCTCCTGGACATTTTCTACATAATGTCGTAAAAGTCCACACCCATTTGTCTGGGAGACAATACTTGTAACTACACTTATTATTGTAGTTATTATTGGTGTAGTAACTACACCAATTATTGTAACTACACTTCTAGACTGTTGCATTGACAGTAGAATATAAAAGGGGCTTAATGAGTACCCAATAGACATAGTCATTGGCTTTACTGAGATATGTTCTAACCAATGCTTCATGTCATCTGTCATTGAAGGCATTTTATACCTACTGCCAGGTACCTATTTATCTACTTGCATTTACATGCTTTCAAACTGCTGTATTGGCCAGAGCTGGACAAGAGACCGGAGCTCACTTCATCTTGCACTACTCAGGAACAGGGACAGATTTAGGTTTGATGAGGCCCTAAGCTATTGAATGTAATGGACTTTATATGTCCAGCAGTCCTTTGTCAACAACAAATTGTTGCTTTGTCAACAACAAATGTGTTGAATATATGCTATATGGTAATTTATGGACCTAATAAGTATCTGAAGCCAGTTGCACATAACAAAATATGTACTTTATACATACTAATCTCAAAGTAATTGTTGAACTGAAATACAATTTAAATTTCTGGGGGGCCTCCAAGAGAGTAGGGCCCTAAGGACATCCGTCCTTATTTATTCATTTGTATGGCAATTCAGATGTTCATTGCTGGGAGATTCTTGTGAAGTCTAACAGCCAATATGTATAGACTTTATGCACAGGGTGCATTTATGTATGCACAGGGTGCACCACGAGGAGACTAGTCTATATTGTTCTGTGCAGATCTCTTCTCTTCAGGATGGAATCCTTCCACAGAATGGTCATCACATCTGGTATCAGGGGATACCTTCCAAGCTTCCAACAGGAGCAGTTTTCAGGTTGCTAAAGTTGTGACTGCTTCATTCTCCATCTGAATGTAACCCAGGTCTTTCCCTACTTAGCATTCTTCAGGACCCCTTTGCTCATCCACCAGACCATACCTGCTGCCTCAGGGCATCAGTCCTGATCATGTCCAACTCATCCACTTGGGCTTCACCAAGTTTATAACTTGGATATCATTATTTGTTTATCAAACTATCATAGAACCTTAAATGTAATTGACACTTCCCAATGGATAAAATTTATTTTTAAAAAATCTGCTTGTGGATTAGCCTCATGTTTCCTTATCCCCCTCATCAAGAACATGCATTGATACTTTTATAAAAAATTGTAAAATAATTTTTTCTCTTGCTAACAAAGTAGTTTTAATTCTGCCATTTATAAAACCCATGGTAATTGTTCCATGTGTCTAGTCATGACCTTGTCAGGTCAGGAGAAGTAATTCTTTTAAAGTATTTTTTCAGGTCTAAAGCTTTTCTAGTAATTTTCCTCTCGCACTGGTGTTGCGGTATAGTTCAGTTAATCCAATAAAAATGTTAAATTAGTGTCAAACATGCTTTTTAATGGTAAAATTCATGCCAGATTTTACAGTGGTTTATTCCCTAATCTCATTTCCATTACTCTGAAAGTCACAAACTGATCTTAATGATCTTTTAACGGTCATATAACCTCATTTTAAGAGAATGCGAAGGTACTGTGGTCAAGGCTAGATCTTGTCACAAAATGGGGAAGAGCTTCATTTTCAGTGCCTTTTGATTGATAGTTTATTGCCAGGTTTCAAAGATAGGCTGTCAGGTTATTAAATATTTTCCCCTCCGATGTGCAAATGGGAAGAAAAGACTAGTTGCAACAAACTGGAGAGCATGTGGAAAAACTGTTCTGAGACTGTAAGGCAAGGGAGGCAAGGCAAGGGGTGTAGTTTATTCAAATCTTTTCCCATAGAAAACTAGCATTTGCAGAAGAAATGAAACTTATCTATTACTGGATAAGTAATGGATGTACTGTGTATAGTAAAGTGTACAGTACAGTACGATTAAAGGAATGTCTCATAGGACTGACTTCTGAGTAGACATGCATAAAACTGGACTCTAAGGCTGCAATCCTAGCACTTTCCTGGGAGTAAGTCCCATTCACTTATTATGAACAACACCATCATTGGGGGGCTTACTTTTGGGGACAAGAAGCAGGGCACAATAGTTGGTGCACAAGCGGGGCGCCCACCAGACAGCCCACCCGCCAGAGCTCTGGCACCACGCTCACACCTCAGCGCGCTTCACTCTCAGCCCACAGGTTCACTGAGGATCTGCGGGGGGGAGGAGGCTGTGGTCTGTGGTGAGTGTGTCGGGTGCCTCCCCGCCCCCAAGGCTCCACATTGGTCTCACACCAGCTCAGAGGCTCCTTCTGAGCCTTCTTCCAGCCGCAGCGGCTCCAGCATTTCTGCCAGGTCTTCCCACCTGGCCTCCTGCACCAGGGGTCTTTAGGCAATCCCCCAGGAAAGCTCCAGGTGACCCCCAAAGGGGTCGCGACCCCCACTTTGAGAAGCACTGTAAAAGAACATTTTTTGACATATGGGCCTTTGGAGTTTGAAGGTGCCATAGGGTTCAATTTTGTTCCCCATATTATTCAATATCTACATGAAACCTCTGGAAGAGGTCATCCAGGCATTTGGAGTTGGTTGCCATAAGTAAACCATATATTGGTATACATAGTAAAGGGACTTTGAAATAATGTGAAGGCTGAGAGCACCAGAGGAAAAGCCAGAGCATTCCTGCACATGTCAGTGGCAGGAGCAACACCTGCAAGAACAGGTAAGACAGGGTAATCAAGATGCCTGAACCTAAAAATGAGGACAAGTGCTGGATTCCTCTCAGCCTGGCCTTTCTGGCAAACAATGGCACGTTTGCATCCTCACGAGAAAAGCCATGATACTGGGCACTTTCACTTTCCCATAGAGCTCAATGCATATTTTTTAGTTTTAGTTTTTAGTTCCTAACTTTTGATAGGAAGGAGATATTTCAAAAGTGATTTTTGCATTGGATTCTGCCCTTCAATACAAATCCAGTGACATATGAAGATGGGGTACTTCATATCATTGCAAAGTTCCAAAATGCAGGACAATGAAGCCCTTTTGGAGGACACCTGAACAGAAGGCTAAAAATGAGGACAAATCTGGAAAAATCCAATCATATGGTCACCCTGAGGTAAGACCAGTATAGTACTGGGGGAAGTTAGGGAAGGAGTGCAATAGGGCAGATTTGGGGTGGGCAGATTGGGTCGGGAGGACAGGTTTGAAGGCAATGGCACTTTATCCGCCCTTCCTGGGCCTTATCAGCTGACATAGATCAAAGTGGACTTTTGTAATCTATATAGCTAGTGCATGTCTGAGTCAATCCATTCTGGCTGCTGGGGTTGACCTCAGGGTAAGAGAACAAATGTCCTCTTACTTTGAGGAGACCTCCAGTATCCAAAACTCCTTTGAAGGATGAAGCATAGCCCACATCTGCATTGCTATATTGGCCTGGGGGAACTCAGGTAATATTGAGCTGTGAATCTCAATGACCTTGTACTGAAGATTGTCTTATTATACTTTTTTACTTTGCTGCAGTTATAGCCATACTTGGAACTGAGATCTCAGACTCTGATTAATTTCATGAGGTTATACATTGATGTATATTCAGATTATTGTTTTAAAGAAGTATATATGTCATCTGTCCTGCTGTGAATTTCTAGAGACTCTATCAATAAGTAAGGTAGACTTTTGATTTAAAATTCAAATGGTTTGCAGCAAGATGAAATATTCAGTGAGACTAGGTTTTGGACTGTCTACATTTGAGAAAGTTTCATGCTTCATTTGTCTTAGTAATTATGATATTTTGGTTATTATTCAAAGATCAAGTGCATATTCTTCATGGTGGACATTCAGCTTTTATATATAGGCAGTTATAATGAGTGCTGTAAATTGAGCTGTGGAACACTATGTTCTTAAAGCTCTGTTAAATAGAAAATGATCAAATGCATTCAATAAAGCCATAGTTGTTATTTAGTATAAATTGACTTTGATGTATTTAACCCATTTCTGCCCACTCCACAAGTGTACACATTTGGTCCCTGTTGTGTACACAGTTTGTCCCTACATGTACACATTTGGTCCCTATGCAACATTGGGCAGAAATGGCTTAATCCAATTTACATATACATGAAACACACATATCCCTCCCCCCCAAAAAAACCCAACCTGCAGTATAGTTTTAATCTCATATTTCTGCTGCTTGTTACCAAATTGGGGCTCTATTTTTATTTTATTATATTGGAATGAATACTTTTGTGGAAGGGCATTTAGACTGTGGAACAATAAAGAAACCTTATTTCAGAAGATCTTCCATGGACTTTAAAACATAAAACCTAAAGACATGGAAATATTGTCCATTTGCTTGGTACCAAACATTCCTTGATCCTTTCCAGTAATATTATCTATGTAAGAATTACCTGGTTTGGATTATGACTTTGTCCAGAATGAATGTATTGGTAAATACATTTCCTATGATATTATTATTATTGGCATCCTTCAGTCTCGAAAGACTATGGTATCATGCTCTGATTGGAGGTCCTGAAACAACATCTAGTGTGGCTAAAAAGGCCAGTTCGAGAGTGGCATTCCCTTCCACACTGAGGACAAATAAATTCTGTCCCCTGCCCAGGTCCCAGGTTTTGCTGCTTTCGGATCTGTCTCTTTGCTTCAGCCTGCCAAACAAGTGTCTTCCAGTTGGAGAAGCCTGCCAAACAAGTCTTCTTCCAGTTGGAGAAGGCATGCTGGGTCTTTTGCCTCCACGCTGAACGGTCAGAGGTCAAGGTTTCCCAGCTGTTGATGTCCATTCCCAAGGCCTTTAGATCCCTCTTGCAGATGTCCTTGTATTGCAGCTGTGGTCTCCTTCTTGGGCGCTTTCCCTGCACTAATTCTCCATATAAGAGATCTTTTGGAATCCGACCATCAGCCATTCTCACGACATGCCCAAGCCAGCATAGACACCGCTGTTTCAGAAGTGTGAACATGCTAGAGATTCCAGCACGTTCCAATACTGTGTCATTTGAGACTTTGTCATACCAGGTGATTCCAAGAATACATCGGAGACAGTGCATATGGAAGGTGTTCAGCTTCCTCTCCTGCCATGCATAAAGGGTCCAAGACTCACTGCAGTACAAGAGTGTGCTCAGGACGCAAGTTCTATAGACCTGGATCTTTGTATGTTCCGTCAGCTTCTTATTAAGCCATACTCTCTTTGTAAGCCTGGAGAATGTAGTAGCCGCTTTACCAATGTGTTTATTTAGCTCAGAGTCTAAGGAGAGAGTGTCAGAGATAGTTGAGCCAAGGTACACAAAGTCATGGACAACCTCCAGTTCATGTTCAGAGATTGTGATACAGGGAGGTGGATCCACACCCTGACCCATGACTTGTGTTTTCTTCAGGCTGTTTGAAGAACAGGAAATTATCATAGGAAATTATTTCTTCAGGCTGTTTTCTTCAGGCTGTTTATAAACTCTGAGCTGAAGTTTGGAACTACCAAACCAATTCTGTACTGAGCAGAGAATTTGACCTTCACCTCTCTTCAGTGGATTGACATTTGTGCAAGCACTGAATGACCTTAGTGTTACTTACATCACTGTATACGAGTGACTAGCTTGTTTTCTTTCTGCTTCAGAGAAGAGGTGCTTGAAAAATACTACAATTCTTCCCCTCTCTTCCATGTGGCTATAAAAACCTCACCAAGTTAGGAAAAATAGCTGAAGGGGAAATCTTAAAAGGAACTGTCTCTGGAGATTAAAAATGCTCCTTCTGCTGGTTCATGAATTTTATCTACAAAAGAAAATAATGTCCACTGCACTTATGATGATGGTCAGAGACCCTCAAAAACCTGGGACTACACCTGAAGATGGCTGCAGTTTGAATGGTAATGGTGTGTGTATGAAGTGTCCACAAGGACTGTTCCAGAGGATTATGTTTTGTAGGAACCTTCAGGTTCTGAAATCCTTGCTTCATGGTCAGATACTAGTGAAAACTGATATAAGCCATACAAGATATCCAGTCTCATAATGATGGGAGAAAATGGCATCATGCACTTCCTCCAAAAGTATTCAGATTTGGCCACTGTCAGAGGCAAAATACTACATGGTGGATAATCCAGTGTGTAGCAAATGGGTAATGATCTTCATGCCTGCTTTTGTGGAAGACATTTTAATGACAGTGGTTTAGGAGTAGGAACCTAAGGTTTACACAAGTGATTAACTTTCCAACGTTATATAGCAAGATGGTATTATTCATACATGCCAAGGTTTTCACCATTTTAGCCACTAGTGTGAAGATTAGCTTGTCGTCCTCCAAAAGCTTGTTACCTGCTGCAGTTGCTCTCCCCTGCACCATTTAGCTACATCACTGCTGGGCTGTTAGGCTATACATAATTAGGTATAGGAGTATAGAAAGATCTGAGAAAGCCTATTAAGACAGGAAAATCCAATAACGAATTGGAAAACAGATTGGGTAAGTGAGATGTACTTTATAGCTTCAGTTGTTGCTATAGCAGTATGTGACATAGGGCTGTGCTTACAACCTTTTCAATGTAATCTGCATTCATTATTGTATAAAGAAAGGCTACAATGAGGCACTATTTAACAATGGTGAATACTTCCCCTTTACATACACTCAATAGATGGATTTAGATGTCTCAACAAGGAACATGCAACATGGTGTAGTGTACATAAAACAGACATTCATTTAGACAGAGACATCCATTCAATTTTAATTATTTTTCCTTGTGGCTTTAAGTGGACAGATGCTTCCATTATCTGCAATTACAGTTCCTCCAGCTGCAAGGAGTCAGTTACTACTCTCACTGGGTTCAACATCTATACAACTTCTTTCAGCCTTGGCCCCACCACCTTTCCAAAATAGAAAGGCGAGTTAAGATGTATCAGTTCTCTCAGAGATACTTTGGCACTGGGCACTGTTGTGCTTGGCCAATTTAAACATTTAAAAGAGGATAGTTCTATCCATGTTCCTCATCTATATCTTCTTCTTGTGCTATATCAGTCATCGGATGTTGGCGATCATGTTGGCGAACCTATTTTAATAGCACGCTAGCCCCATTTAAGGTGCACTTGTATTCAGGAACATTTTTAGGTTTTGCTGCCATTTAACAAGATTTTCCTGGGAAATAATGAGTGTATTATGTAGTAAGTAGTCTTCCCTTTGCTTTCTACAATGCTGTTCACATGTTGTTCAAGTGGCTACCACCACACCATGTGCTGTTCTTCTGAAACCTTTCCAACCAATGCCTTCAGTCAATACTGGGGAGCCAGCTGCCACTCACCAGATATGCTTCCATAGGATGTTAATGACTTCTTGCACTTTTTTGGTATTTTATTATAGATCATTTTAAATTTTCATATTTTTTTTTGTATGCCATTTCAGCACTGTATTATACCTGGAAAGATGGAGTTCAGTATAGAAATGTTTAAGTAAGTGTAACCTCCAGTTTGATACAAATTTATCAAAGATGGCCATCAGTATGAAGTAGCAGCCTATGTCAAAATGTTGCTGACAATCAGTATTTCTCAGATTCTATCCTTCAAAGGCTACATAAGAGAATCATATAATGTCTGTTTAATAAAGAGCACCTGTACTACAGATGTATTACTTATAATACAGAGCACCTGTATCTGCCTGTCAATTTGCTATTGTAACCACGTCTCTATATACCTCTAGGACAGGGGTCCATAAACCTTTTGGCAGGTTTCTGATCATCATCTTTCTGATTCTGTGTCAGGGGCCAGAAGGGAAAAAAGAATTGATTTTCATTTCAAATTTGAATAAATTTACATAAATGAATATATTAATGGTGGAATGTTGAATGAATAAATGAATTCCAATAAGTTCATAAACACTTTCCAGCACCCTAGAGCAGGGGTCTCCAAACGTTTGGTCAGGGGGGCCACATCATCTCTCTGACACTGTGTAAGGCGCCAGATAACTAATTTACATTTCAAATTTGAATAAATTTACATATAAGAATGCATTGGATTACAAGGCTTGCCCAAGAGCCGGGTATAGGGGTCTTACCAGGGCCACAATGAGGCTCGACAAGGGCTGCATCTGGTCTCTGGGCCAGGGTTTAGAGACCTCTGCACTAAAGTAAAAGAACATTAAAGTCCTTTCAAAGTCATAGAGCAGGAGTCTCCAAACCCTGGCCCAGGGGCCAGATTCAGCCCATGGTGAGCCATGGTGAGTCCTTTGGCAGGACCCCTCTAACTAGCCCTTAGGCAAGGATTGTCATACTCTCCAATACATTATTATATGCAAATATATGTAAATTTTTCAAATTGAAAAGTAAATTAGTTTTCCAGCGCCCTACACAGTATCAGAAAGTATCATGTGGTCCTCCTGCAAAAAAGTTTAGAGACTCATATCCTAGAGGAAAGGACCATAATGGATTACAGGCAATGAGGGGTGTGCGTACAAATGAACAACCTCAAAATGCCAGATGCAGGGGGACCACCTGAATGCAGGTGTCATATGTGCTCCCTGAGGCATCTGGTGGGCTACTGTGTGTTATAGGAAGCTGGACTAGATGGGCCTGTGGCCTGATCCAGTGGAGGCTCTTATGTTCTTACACACAGAGAGGGTGATCATCAAACCAATTCATAAGCACTTTCATATACAGAAAGAGGCTGTGTGCAGCCTCCTCAGCCCCCACCCCAAAGACTCTCAGAGAGCAGAGATCCCCTCACCTCTGGAGGATTACAGGGCTTGCCTGAAGGCTGAATGGAGGGGGATTGCTGAGGACCAGATGGAGGTATGCTGAGGGCTGCATCTGAACTTTTCAGGGCCAGAATTTGAAGACCCCTGTTCTAGGAGATGTGATAAAGCAGACAAGAGAAATAAATCTACTAATGTAGTATAAAGTGAGTGAATGAACCACATATAATTCTTTTAACAAACACAAAGGCACGCTACTCATGAGAACTACTTTCCAAAAATAACTCATAATTACTTAGATGTCTGAATCCTATAATTAGAGTTGAAGACAAATAGTGCTAGTTCATGAACATTGCCTACATAGCTTGCAATCATGAACACAGTTATGACTAAGGCTACAATCCAGAGTAACTACGGGACCTTTTACACCAACGTAGTTACGGTGTACCTATGGGAAACCTATGGGAAATGCACAGAGCAATCCAGAGTAAGAACCTCTTATGTCTTCCCATAGTTACTCTGGATTGTAGGGTAAATGCTACTGGGCTCATTGACTTGCACTGGAGCAAGTATATGTTGGATCTCACATGCTTTTAATATTCATCTTACTTAAAAGCTTCCTACTATGGCTGAGGCTGGACATGCCTGGGTGGCAGCTCTTCATGTGTCCAACAACATGGTGCAGTACAACCAAGAACTGCAGTGCCACCTCCCCAGACCCTGCACTGGTCTGTAAAGACCAGAGCAACTCACACACTGTGACATCCCCTTTCCAACAGACTCAGGGCATGCAAATGCCTTATGGCAAGTGCTTAAAGCACTTCCCCAGGAAGTTAATGTGCAGAGTTAGGGGCACCAACTCTGGCTGTATATTTTCTGGATTTATTACTGGAAGGGCTGTTGTGCCTTTAATTTTTAGCAAAAAAAATTGAAGCATGAAATAATTCCATTTATTTCAAGCCACTTATGTTTATACTGGTAGAGGACGAACATGAAGTTCAAATCTGTTTACTGCACCCATTGTACAAAGAGATGGGTGACTCTAGGTTTGAGCAGGTTCACTAGCCTTTTCCAAAATCTTCAGCTTTCCTTGGGGTTTTTTCAGGTGTCTCATTTCCCTTGAATTCTATTTAATGACAATGTTCTGAGATTTGAAATGTCACTAATCTTATCAAACCCAGCTGTTGACTCAAAATGAGGTGGATGCTTTAAAATGGGTCCCTCCCCTTGACCTCTGCCTCCACTGCTATTCGCCTCAAATTTCATTGTGTTGTCTACAGCCAGCAAGATAAAGCTTTGCCCACTCATACATACTTAACATTTTAAAACTGCATCTCTGATCATCAGTCCTTTTATTGTGCTCAGAATGGCTGTATTATTCTGCGCTCATTTTGTATGTTCAATGAGCATTTTGACATTTTACAGAGCAGGCATCTTACTTGTATATGCTACAAGAAAAAAACACACAAATGAAACAGGAGGACGCTGATTTTATTCAGATTTGATAAACATGCTTTGTAACCGATAATAAAATCCATTCAGGATTCAGGATCATAAGAAGTTGACTTATATTGATTCTTTCCTACCTATACCTAGAAAAACAAGGATGTGAAACTGCAATTTCTTACTTTAAAAATAGTGGCTGTACAACTGAGTACCCCAAAGTCCAAAAACAACTCACTGATACTACAGTGAGAACCAAGAGTACAAATATTTTCTTGTATTATGTTAACAGTTGCCTATGCAAGGGTCCAATCCTAAATCACACTGCTGTCCTAAAACTTGAATGTACTGAATGACAGGCAGGACGATGCATGTAGATGGTGGGGCAGAAAAGCCATTGATTCACGTGTATGGCGTCCATATCTCAAAAAAGGAACTGGCATTTTTTCTATTTCTAAATATATTCAACATGTGATACAACAGAGAAAATAAGATCAATCGCTGCCATTTCAATTGAATGACCTAATTTTTCTAGTACAGTTAAATATGTGATCCAATAGAATATTCTTTGCAAAGTTACCATGGAGCACCATGTTTTCAAGCCTATCTCTGACCAGTTGTTCTCAAAAGCATTAATATCCATCTTGTTTACAGCACACACTAATATTTTAATATACCATATACTTATAGCATTTAAACAGAACAAAAATAATACAAGGTGAGTTAAGAAAATAATCCTTTTAGAGGTGTCAGAACAAGTCAACACACACAATGTCATACTGATTGTGTGAAGACCTTATAATATTTGACAGATTGTGATAATTTCTTTTTCATTGTATGTTATATTATTCCTGTGAAATAAATGGCTAAACTTATTGTCATCTGTCACCAACCAAATACATTGTTAATATGTAGTGAAAGAGTGGAAGGGATTTTTTTTGTCCCTCAAACGCCTAGAACATTTCATACAATATTACGGGGCTGAATTAGAAGTAAATTTACATGACAGCTGCAATTTTATAGTCCTGTTTTGAGTATTAGTATAACATCAATTATTCAAGATGACAGTCAAGACATAAATGTAAACAGGAAAACACTTTAATATTTGGAAAGAAGAGAATCAAGGGTGCCACAATAGTTCTGAATCATTTTTCCCCCCAATCCTTGCAGATTGATAATGTACGGCTTTGTAAAAGCCATGGTCCATGTCAACCAGCTGAAGAGTGGTGACTTTCACTTCACTGACTGCCTATTCTTTGGTTCTCTGATGTCTGCGACGGATCCAGGTAATGCACTAAAATATATACTTATTGCAATTGTGACTGCTTAAATCCACAGTGTTGTTAACACTTATCCCCAATCCAAAGAACCGAATGCAGAGGAACATACAATCTTTTCTCAAATTTTCTTCACTTGTGTAGGGTGAACTGGACTGTCCATCCCAGTGCCCAGGCTTTGAGACACCCTGCAATTTGATACAAAGTTTTCAAACAACACGTGTCAAAGGATCATGTTTTTAATCATTCATGCCCAAACAGTTTTTCTTAATTATTGAAAGTCTCAGGAGTGGTATAATAAAATAATCAACAGACAGAAAAGCTGGCTATTGAACATACTATAAAACATATTTCATCACCACTTCACCAAATGTTGACATCTGCGAATATCAGATTGGTCAGGAAGTTGTTTATACCACATTGTACCCAGGGCTGTAGCGAGGAGGCGAAGAGGGGCTGGACCCTCCCCTAAGCAATCAACTGGCCCCCCTCAGGACTTTTCCTTGAGCCCTTGCTTTTTCAGCCTTTGTCTTTCTCATCATTATCTAATGGGTGTGCTTAAGGTTCCTTTTGTTTACATCTCCATGCAGACAATGGAGGGGTTCAGGGAGACAGGTAAGGGGGTCAAATTCAGAATTTGAATTTCAATCACAAGCTCCCTTCTCCACAGAGCAATTAATTCACCACCTCAGCATGTACTACTTCTAATCTGTGTAAGTAGAGAATATTTTTTTTCTGGATCATACAAATTACTACAAAACTATTGTGCTGGGGTGGGAAAAATGCTTCTCTTTGGATAAATCATAGATGGGTTTATATATATATATATATATATATATATATATATATATATATATATATATATATATGAGTTTATATATATATAAATCATAAACCTATCTATGATTTATCCAAAGAAAATCATATATAAATCATATATATATATATATATATATATATATATATATATATATATATATATATATATATATATATATATATATATATATATATATATGAGTTTATATATATAAACCATAAACCTATCTATGATTTATCCAAAGAAAAGCATTTCTCTTTGGGTGCCCTACAGGTGCACTACATTTTGGGGGGGGGGGGTGGTGGTGGAGAGTTTCATACTGAACATTACTCAGTTGCCAAGGCTTTTAATTCTCTGTGTGTTTAATTACACACTCCATTGTTACCTTTGTATTTGCTTGCATGTTCTAACAGGCAATCAAAAAGATGCACACATGCCTTATGGTTCTAATCAATTACCAACATTGATCAAAAGGAAATCAAATCAAGTTGGAAGTTTTATCTTTTTTGATTCATTACGGATGAACATAATCATTCAGCAAAAACTCCTGAGTGCAACTAGATAATTAGGCTTTGTACAGGTGCAGTTTTGAGTGTGTCAGTTTTGTGGTTACCTTGATAAAATAATCATAATTTGGAAATATGTAATTATTACTAAGCAAAATGTAATCCTGTTTGCCTGTTTTCCATGGTAAGGCTGGTATTAGCAACACTATGTTTGTGTATTTTTGAGACTGCTGTCATTATGACTTTCTGCTTCAAGTGTTATGGTAGGAAACATTTTTAATTAGTTATATCAGGGGTCTCCAAAACCCTCTGGGACCAGATGCGGCCCTCAGCAAGCCTCAAGACTCCTCTATCTGGCCCCTGGGCAAGCCTAGTAATCCACTCCAATACATTCTTATATGTAAATTTATTCAAATTGGAAATGTAAATTAGTTTTTTGTCTCATGACACAGTGTCAGAGAGATGATGTGGCCCTTCTGCCAAAACATTTGGAGACCCCTAAGTTACATAAAAAGAGGAAGCACTTCATATTGGACTCTTGTTTTCTTATAAGTATTTCTTTAAAAAAAAGCAGGCCTCCATCAGTCTTGGAAGACTGAAGCCTGCGAAGCACGAAAGCCTGGGTTGGATTGTTATGGAGGATAGGCTGTTACCCAAGCAGCAAATCCCCCCTCTCCACACCACTGAATTAGTCCAATGGAAAGGCAGAGCTGATACGATTGGATCCAGCTGGCGCCGCAGAGCTGGGCTAAGGACAGGAGCTCGCCCTGTCTTGTGGGGCTGACCCAGGTCTCGAACCCTGGCCTGCTGGTTAACAGGCACAGCGTCTTAGCCACTTGCGCCACCCACAGCCCATGTTTTTCTTAGAACAGTGGATAATAAACTTTTTAGCACCAGAGCACTTTTTAGAAAGACTGTCAGGACTCACTGGAAGTAATGTCATTATCCTGGAAGTGATGTCATCAATTTAGGCTTCAAACCTAACTTGTGATCAGCCAATGGTCCCATTACACAAACATACCAACTTGCAAGTCAAAGCAAAACATGGATTCTTCTTCAACCTCACAAGCTTCCCTCACTTTCAGTATCCCATCTTCCCACCTATAATGGGCATAGGAACTTGCCTCTGTCCCACCAGCAGATACAGAGTGTAATACTCTGTATCTATCACTCTGCCCAATAGATACAGAGCATTTCAGCTCCGTATTTTCAATGGCAGCTGAGCCAGACCACAAATCTACATACTGCCAGAGTTTGGTTTTTGACTGCTGTAAGGGGCAGCCCAATAGAATTGTGCTGTAACTTATATACAGGATATCCAAATAGAAAGGCACCAGTAAAGATGTATGTTTGAGACACACACATCTGTGTCTCATTTCCTCTTCTATAAATCCCTAAGAATTTGAGCAAATAACAAATTTAACAACATACATGAAATATGGTAAGGTGAGGGAAACCAACTAGACACCCAGAAAATGAACTGGTGAAACATCTTGCTCTATATTGGTTGACACTCCCACTTTGGCCAATTAAAATCTGCCCATGTGGGAGGGCCATTTAATAGCTAACATTATTGTTTCAAGACACATTTTTGTTTTCCCCGTTTCTCCATAAACATTTTGCACTGAACTATACTGAGTGATGGACCACATTGATTAATCTTCTGCCATTTCAAAAACAAAACCTCTCCATGGAAATCTTCATATCAGTGAAAGAGATTCCAGGTTACACTTCTCTTTATTATGCTAATTTTATTACTCAAAGGGAATTTTTTTCTCCTAACAAGGGGAAAAATTCAAATATGATTCTGTCAACTGTATTCATTAGTAATACAATCCAGATTAGGCTGTCCAAGTTGATCTCTAAATATAAGCATTCTTCAAGTCCAGGGGCATTACTGGTGGGGTGCAGTTGGTGTGGTTCACACCAGGTGACACGCCTGAGGGGTTCGACAAACAAACATCCTCCTGCAGCCATAGCCCACTCAAGCCAAATTTGGAGACTCCTACCTCCAAACTCGGCCAGAGGCCCATGCGTGTCATCCTCAGATCTCTAGCCTAGTGAGGAGCGGGTGTGCAATGTGCAAAACTCACACGTGTTTATCACCCTCAGACCTCTCCAGCCTAGTGAGGAACAGGCTTGCTCCTCGCTAGACTGGAGAGGTCTGAAATGTGCCTCATATGAGTGAAAGCTTGCACGTGTGTGTTATTCTCAGACCTCTCCAACTTAGCAAGGAGCAGGCTTGCCCTTCACTAGGCTGGAGCATTCTGAGGTGCAGCATACATGTGTGAACCTGGCACATGTGCACTGCACTTCTGAAGCCACGTGCCCTGAGTGATGAAGGGCAAGCCTCTCCTCACTCAGGAAGGGACTTTTGATACGTTATGCACATGTGCACTGCATCGGTGAAACCTCCAACACTGAGTGACAAAGGATCTACCCTTAGTCACTCTGGGCAGGTGGCTTCAGAGGTGTGGTGTGCATGTGCACAAAAAATGGGGTGATACACTGGCCTTCCATACCAAGTGACGCAAACCCTTATGGCGCCCCTGAGTCCAGGGCACTTGGATGTATGTTATTGTCTTGTGTGTTCCCTGAGGAATCTGGTGGGCCACTGTGAGATACAGAAGCTGGAGTAGATAGGCCTTTCGTTTAGTCCAGTTGAGGCTATTATGTTCTTACATGGATTTGACTCCACATGAATACCCACTACATGAAAAATCACTACATCTAGTGATCCCTGGAGCAGGGGGAAAAATGCATCCCTTTAAAATCATAGTTTTAAAAACTGCTTTTCTTACTTTTGTCTAGAGACATGCATGTGTGAATTCCATTCTTCAGCTAAGCAGGCAAAGATCCTTTGCATACTAAGGATCATGGGGAGGGAATCTTTGCATGCTAGTGAAGCAGTTCAAGTCCTTTGCATTTCTAATTCCTGTTAATTTATTTAACACATTTTAGTATCAGCAAGTAGTCCCAGAATCAAACTTCTGCAGATAATGAAGCATGAACTCATTCCATTATTAACAATGTAGGAGGAAGAGACGGTAATGGGTCTTTAAATCTATTTTTCCCAATTTTTATTCATGGATTTTTTATCTTGGGGGTGGGGGGAGTGGGGGGCTGGTTCTAGAATGGAACTCTAGTGGATAACGAAGGACACCTGTTCTGACAAATTAACCTGAAAATACTTTGCATACTTATACCTTTTTCCATGTTGGCATTTAAGGCACAGGAAAACATTTGCCTCAATAAAGGTTTGCTGAAGTCCAACAGTTCCAAAGCAATATGAACTCTCTTACCTTCATTTAAGTTGATTATTTGAATGCTCTTTTCCATCTGAAGTTTCTATGGTTACAGTGGTATATATGAAGTGGTTTGTCCTGTTTTTCCAAGCCATACAAACAGCTGGAAATTTTTTTAACCAGTTACATAGAGTAGGGAGAAAATAGTTTGGTAATTTAAATTCTCTATTGATGTTTTCTTTCTGGAGCTAAGTCTTGAAGTGGAAGGCTGATTAGCAGTGCCAGGAATCTATAATTAGAATTGGAACATGTTATTTTTAGCGAGAGGGTTTTTCAACATGGTTGGTTTAGTGTGAAAATCTCTTATCTTGTTTCCACCCCACTTGTCATTGAATTCAGGTCTGTTGGCCATGACAGATTAATTTTTGCCTTGTGCACATCAGAGGCTCAAAGAGAACATTCCTGTTGTTGCTTTGCTCATGTGTGTTTTTAAATTGTAGATTTATTCCATTGTGAGCCCCTCTGATTTCATTAGCCATTTGTGCCACTCAGAATGAAGCACACTCCTCCTTAAGGGAGCAAGTTACAACGGACTGACAAAGGATGCCCTTAGGATCATTTGTAAGGAGTAAGGGGCTCCTTGCTTTATTCCCATCTGTTGACCTTAAGGAAAGCATCAGAGTAAGGTTCATAGGAAAAAGGCTATACTGCAATATTGCAGAAAGATTCTTTGCCAGGCAGCCAGATTACAATTTTTTTATTCTATATCTTCATCTGTTTCCCCAAGAAAAAATACGTTCACCAAAGCCCTCCTGCTGTTCTGTGCAAGCCTACCTGGCAGGTCAAAGGACATACGGCTGGCGGGCCGTAAACTTTTAAGCACTCTGTCCAGAATGTGGTTCACATCTGGGCCACATCCAGTGGTGGGCTCCAGCAGGTTCGCACCTACTCTACAGAACCAGTTGTTAACAAGAGATAGGACATAAAAAGTTAAAAAAATAGCCATTTAAAAGTGGCTGCCAGAGGGGCATAGAACCCATTGTTAATTTCTTTGAATCCCATCACTGGCCACATCCAATTGTTCTACTTGGCCACCATGCAATATCTTCCCCATTTGGAGGACAAGAATGTCCTGAGCAATTGTGTTTTCTGTCCAGACCAGGCAATAGTACCTCTGGGCAGATGTGACTCCCCAAAGTGTCCCTGTCCTCCAAACAGGAAGGACATCATACGACATTCAAGCAAAACCGAAAGATCTGCTCACTAGGCAAACACAAGCACATGGATGCCAGATTCAGTTTCCAGCCTGAGGTTTGGGTGGTTCTGACATAATCAAATGTAGGTTTCTTAAGATTAAGCCCAAGGATGCTTTATATGAGTCCCAATTTATCTCCCTCAAAGAATGCATCTGCGTTTTGTCATCTGTATTTTGTCACCCAACTCCCTGGGGATCAGAGAGGTGTCATGACTCCTCAAGCTGATACAGTTGTAAGGGAGCAGTGTGATTTAGACACCATAGGGAATTATTCTGCTTTTACATTTTGTTGTCTGACAGGCCTTTTTATTTCTTTTGTTTGGTACATGCAGAAGAATGCACATTTATACAAATGTCTGTGATGCTGGGCGCATGCCAAGACAACATTATGCAAGCCATTAATGTAGTAACATGCTTTCAGAAGCAGGGCGAATGGCAAGAGGTGCCAGCTTTGTAAGCCAAAAAGGCCACTCTCTATATTTACTGTTGTAGCAATCACTTCCCTCTCATTCCACACTCCATCAGGCTGGCTTGAAAGGAGCCTTCCCTGCTCTTTGGAAAAATAAGTGGGTTCCCACACCACATTTGCACAGCTTATATGACCTGGTGAACAAAAAGCCACCTTTTATAAGCTTCTTAACTGGAAGCAAACAAGGTGTTGGCAAAACAAAACAAAAAAACTAACAAATTCTAGTTGTCCTCACAAATTTCATGACCAATTTCAGTCAAGGAGACATGTAAGCAAACTTAATTTGTGCATGACCATAGTCAGTAAGGCATCATATTCATTTTAGAATTAACAACCCCCCCCCCCCCCCCAACTGATCCTTTTCAATTTGTTTAATTCCAGAAATGAATGCACATTTAAATCACTGGATAAATAAGAGAAAATGTGTGGGGTGAATGTAGTTCTGAACATTGTTCTGAACTTATCTTCTTTTTAGATTTCACAAATCTGGGTGTAAGTGTGTGAATCTTATATATGTAGATGTTATAAGGGGTGTGTGTGTATGTGTGTGTGTGTGATTTTTCAGGCTATATTTTATGACTTCTCCCTTTCAACCAAGGGGGAAACACATTAAAGGAAACCTGTCTTACTGCTGGCTTGTGCATTAAGATTGATTGGCACTGTGACTACACATACCTTTTTTTGCCTGTCATTTTCTTAACAAGATAATTTATTAAATTTGGGTAGTAACAAACTATGCTCAGTTCAGTATCTATAACAAGTGTCAGCACAGGACATAAAATAGACTAAGGAAAGAACCAGGCGCAATCATTCACTTTTGGATTCCCAGTTAAGTCATAATGATGTCAGTAGAGCTACTTGGAGTTGATGGCTTGATGTTGATTGCTTTTGTTGGTGTCACTCTAATTCTATATTTTTTTAATCCAAAAGATTATTTATCTAGTTCAGTTCATGCAGTGGTAAGGGGAGGCTAGATAAGGTAAGGGGAGATAGATAGGTAACAATGATACCTCCCAATAAAATAATGATAAAGTGTAAAGATAAAAAACTATCATGTTCAATGTAGAGGCATTTCTAAAGGAGGACAAGGCAGGAAAATACCCCAGGTGCCAGGTTTGGGGGCAGTGGCACCATCCACTTCCTCCGTGGTACCCCACTACAGTATTCAATTAGCCACTCAGTTGGCATGCCTATAGGCTAAGACACTGTGCCTGTTAACCAGCAGGCCAGGGTTCGAGACCCAGGTCGGCCCCAAAAGACAGGGTGAGCTCCTATCCTTAGCCCAGCTCTGCGACGCAGCTGGATCCAATTGTATTGGCTCTGCCTTTCCATTGGACTAATTCAGTGGCGTGGAGAGGGGAGATTTGCCGCTTGGGTAACAGCCTATCCTCCATATCAATCTAACCCAGGCTTTCGTGCTTCACATACAGTGTATGCAGCGCTGAGCACAATACCATAGTCTTCCAAGACTGACAGAGGCCTGCTTGGCATGCCTATATAAAGGTCAAAACCTTAGGTCAAGGTGTATTGCTAGTTCTCCTCATGGTACACCCACACCCCTTATAGCATGAATGTGTGAACTAAATGACTAGCAACAATTGGCAGCCAGACTACATTGAAGAATTGGCAGTTGGCAATAGTTGTAGGCAGACATCAATGAGGAATTCCTGGCTCTTAAAATACATGGCAAAGGAACATAAACATCTGATTTACAGTAAGTCCATGTATTTGAAATATACTAACTAAACCCTGAGGACCTCCCTGGCCCTCACAATACTTTCTAAAAATGGTTAAGGTAAGACAACATTCCTCATGATAAGGAAACATTTATTCCCTCTCCTTGGGGCTGCATTGCAGATGCATTAGTGCTGGAAATTTGGCCAGGATTGGGCCCTTCATTGGCCCGATGAGTAAGCCTGTCTTGCATACAGCAGAATCTCACTGAAGAATTAGGTGCTGCCAAATGAATTCGTACCTTTTTCTGAATTATAGTTGTTATAGTACCTTCAAAGTGCAGACTGGCAATATCAGTTGTTTTTGTGTGCTTCCTGAATGGCAATTTGTAGCTCTTGTGGAGATATATAACAAGTTGCTTATCTACTAAGCTGGTTAATCATCATCAATAGAAGACAATGACCACAGAAGGCAGCCAACCATGAAGTGGTAACCAGTCATTCAAGCAGTAGCATAGCAAGACGGGGTGAGCAAACAGTCTTGGAGGGAGCCTTACCGTAGCATGCAAGGGGCCCCTACCCTTGGGAGCCATACCAGGTGGGGGTGTGAAATGAGGCTTGCTCTAAGACTGACTGCTCTGCCCCCCCCCCCACACCTTCTTGCATTCAATCAAGAAGGAACTTTATCAGAATATCTTTTGGAATAACACTTCTAATCAGGATACCCTGCAGTTGTTCAGTAAATGAATATTATCATATGCAAAACCATGAATGTCAAAATTAGGCCTGTGTGTTATATAATGTATTTCTTAAATTCCTCCCGCTTGGGAAGGAATTGTCCATGCAGAACAATGATTGCTGTTTGCAAACGCTGTTAGTTTCAGTGCAAGATGGTGCAGATTCACATGCCGAAATGTCAGTTGTTAACCTGGCACCCTGAAGGCAGCCTCAAACCTTTGGATTCTTTTACTATGGCGATATAGTCAATTGCACAATTCCCTACCAGAATGAGCAGCATCAAAGCAAATGCAGCAAGATACTGTGCAATTTTCCAATCCCATAAATCATTAGAAATCTTTACAATGAATTTTTGGTGGAAGAATGAAAACTCATCTGCTGCTTGAAAGAATATAAAAATAGATATGTAGATAGATACAGGAAGACACAGGTTTCCTTCTTGCAAGTACGTTAACACAGCAGGCATTCAATAATGTAAAAGCAGAAGGACTAACAGAACAATCGTATGCATATTTACTCAGAAATAAATCTCACTGTCATCAATTGGGCTTGCTCCCCAATAAGTGTATGTAGAATTACATCCTGAGGGCTCAATCTTATCCAGTTTTCCAGTGTTGGTTTAACCATGCCAAATGGGTATGTATTCACTGCATCCTGTGGTGTGAAAGTCTTTCAGAGAAACTACGGGGAGTCCTTGCTCCAGTGTAAGAACAATTTACTCTGGATTGCAATATGAATTTCCCATAGGGTTTCACTAGGTGGTGCAGTAATTATGGATGCACATAATGGCTGCAATCCAGAGCAAATTCAGCCTGCTCTGACCTAACTGCACTCTCCTAACTATTCTGTATCCAGAGCAGAAAGTTATGCTGAATCCAGAGAGTCAGGAAGCCTGGGCTGCCCTAACTGCTCCAGAGCATGCTAAGTAATTGACACAAGGGGAAGACTTGCTCCTGAGGAGACACTCCTCAGATCACACTGAACAAGGAACAGCTGTGGTGCCTACAGTGGTGACATGACTCTGCACATCACCTGGTGCGGAAGTCTGTGCGCCATCCCTGGGATGCGCGCCCCCCCCCACCTGGACTGCACGGTCACCAAAGTTGGTGCCTGCGCAGTTGTTTCTGAAGCCAACTGGCTTCAGAAAGAGTACTGCGCAGGCACCATCTCTGACACCTGCGCAGCACATTTCTGAAGCCTTTTGGCTTCGGGGGAGACTGCGCAGGCGTCAGAGTTGGTGCCTGTGCAGTACTCTTTCTGAAGCCATTCGGCTGCCGCTCCGCCTCCTGAGTGAGGCCGAATGGCTGTGCAGAGGCGCGGACTTTCTCTGCTCTAAGGAAGTCTCCTCTGAAGCTGTTCGGCATGCTCAGTGTGTTTCTGCGCAGTGCACCTCAGATGGCCGTTCAGGCCAGCTCCTCAGACAAGTGGCAGCTTCTGGCTGCTGCTCCGCCTTGGAGCAGGCCTGAATGGGGGTGCTGACGCCTGGGGCCTGCCAAAGGACAGTCAAACTCCTCCGGCACATCACCCCACACGGAGCGCATCACCCAATGCAGCCCACACCAGCCACACCAGTCTGGTGACGCCACTGGGTGCCTGCCTTATAAGGAGTCCCTGATGAGATGCCAGTACATTCTCCAGTGAATACAAGGGGCTTCTTGGAGTGGCCTGCTGTATCCTGAGGTTTGTGGGCAGCCGTAGTTTGTTCCATATCCTGAGGTTGAGAGGCAGGGGTTGCAGCTAGGATGGCCAAGAACTCAGATTTTTGGTCAGCACTGCCATTCTTACTCAGGCCTTATCATGGACCCCTATGGGTCTACTCATTACTATACCTGCTCCTGAGGTGGTATAACTCTGAGGGCTGGAAGAGGGCATTTCTGCCTTGGAAACAGGCTCTGGATACAGAGTAACTGCTCTGTCCTAAGCAGTGCTAAACATGCCCTCAACTTGCCTCTCCTGAGCTGCTTAGGCTGCCCCAGTTAGGGCAGAGAAGGTCCACCTCTCTTAGGGCACCCTATGTTGCCTTGCTCTGCCCTAAGCCTCCTTCAGAGTAACTGGGCTGGAGCATCTTGCAGTTGCTCCAACCTAGTGTTAGATAGGGCAACCTAAGGGCTCTTATGTGGACAGATTAGTTGCTCTGGATTGGGCTGCCTGTCTCTTACATGTTCCTGTAGTTACTCTGGATTGTAGGGATACAGAACATTTGTTTCCTTACCTCAGGGATACATTTCAGCTGCCCCAATACTAAAACTTTGGATAGGATATCATTGGACCCTAAATCAATTTATAGTCCAAAACCTATGGACCTTCTGTATTACCCCTGCTAACTGCTAACTGAGCAAGAGGCACTCTTTCAAGTGGGTGTTCCTCTTTTATTTAGCAGGGGGAGAGTAACTGGCCCTACACACCCCAGCAATGTCTGTTCAAGTGGCTTTTGCTGGTGTGCTTTTTTGCATTTTAGATTGTGAGCCCATTTGGGACAGGGACCCATTAGCTTTTAATTAGCTATTATTATTTTTCCATTTTCTTTGTAAACCGCTTTGTGAACTTTTTAGTTGAAAAGCGGTATATAAATACTGTAGATAGAGAGAGAGAGAGAGAGAGAGAGAGAGAGAGAGAGAGAGAGAGAGAGAGAGAGATAGATAGATAGATAGATAGATAGATAGATAGATAGATAGATAGATAGATAGATAGATAGATATTAGTGGATCCAGCAGTCTCCTGGCCTTGATTCCTGCCACATCATCCACTTCATTGATGGAGCAACTATATTTAACACAGAATGGATTAATGTGCAACATTATTCAGAAACTCATTGGACTTAATGAATTGGCTTCCCTCATTTGGGAGGAAGATTTGACAAGTGTTAAAAGAAATTAGAAAATGATGTTTCCTCTGGTATTCACATTTATTGTGTTTCCATTGTGTTTCTTTCTAGTGACTGTGCTGGCCATCTTCCATGAGCTTCATGTTGATACCGATCTCTACACTCTCCTTTTTGGTGAGAGTGTTCTCAATGACGCTGTGGCTATTGTTCTCACACAGTAAGTACAAAAGTGCAATAATTTTCAACATCTCTTTCCTAGATAGTTAAAATGAAGAACCATAAACTTTTTATTCTAATCTAGAGGATTATTTGTAATACTTACATAGATGAGATGCTCGGTGTCTCAAAACAAAGTTTTTGATTTTGACTCAGGGTTCCTAGACATTATTATAAATGGATTCAAAGCCAATGACTATGGTTGCCATGTTGCAAATATAAGCTACTCTCATTCATATGGTACTCCTACAAAACTAAGCTTCCCTTTTCACTTTAAAGAAGGAGTGGTTTGCTCACTCAAAGCTTCCTTCTCATTTGGAACTTATGATGAAGCCCAAACATTGGCAAACATCATGCTGTTAGCAGAGCTCCACGGGATATCCCATAATCCATGTGAAACGGACTAAATCAGATGTGATTGCTATTAGTTGTATGTTAGCTTAGTGGTGTGTATGTATGTGCATGTGTGTGTTTCGATTAAAACAGATGTAACATAAGAGGTTGTGGAATTGCTTCATACTAAAGTTTCATTTGGACAGGTATGCTGAGTTTATGAATGGATAAATGCCCAGTTCATTCATATGAACTTGCTTCATAAGAACATAAGAAGAGCTTCCACTGGATCAGGCTAAAGGCCCATTTAGTCCAGCTTCCTGTATCACAAAGCGGCCCACTAGATGCCTCAGAGAGCACATAAGACACCTGCATCTAGGTGCCCCCTTGCATCATTCTTTGTGCCTGCTTCATCTTTTCCTCATTCAGAATCATTTAAAGCAGCCTTTGTGTAACCTGGACTTGCAGCCCACAACAGCCAGCAGCTTTTCCTCATGATAGGCACTGAAGGAAAGGTCACCATAAGTAATATCTTAGCAAGGGTGGTAATGGTAATGTAGAGGCAAGTATATACGTATTTTGAATGCCTACATTCTTAGGATAAATTTTCCAACATTTTCTGCCATAATCAACTCAAATTTTTAAAAAATAAAATCTTCCTGAAGCTCTGGAGAATAGATACCAGTGTAAACAATATTAACTGAATCTCACTTTGAAGAACCATCTTCCTTCGCATGTATCTGCTTCACAAAGCATTTGACAGTGCCTGTTAATGGGGCTTATCCCAGAAAAGTATAGAAAGGATTGCAGCATCACTGTATTTCTGGGGTCTATCTGGGGTCCAAATCAGCAGGACCTCAATAGAACTGCTCTGCTTGTCAGCTGAAGCTTCCTTGCTCTTCTCCTGACTTCTTGTAAACAGGGCATTATTTTCTTCAGGACTGAGATATAAGCATCTGCTGATTTCATTGGCACCATAATTTGAACATTTGAAAAATGAAAAGAAGCTGAAGCAACAATGGAAACATTTCTTCACTCTTAGCTGAGAATCTCCATATTTAGGCAATCATATGAAAAATAAGAAAACAACATCTTCACTCGCTACTCAACTTTGGCACTCTGGAAAATTCTTAGCACCTGTGCCCTTAAGCATCATTACCTGAAATGAGATCAGAGTGTCTTTAAAAGTCAAGAATGTGCGTCTTTGCTATCTGGAGAAAGGTCGCAATAAAAAAGTGGTGCTTCTATCAGTGCCAAAATCAGAGCCTTCTTTACAGACAAGTACAGGAAATATTCGTGACAACACATCATCATGGATAATGGATAATGGAATATTGTGTTGAATTTGGAAAGCTTTATACAATATAATTCATGGGAACAAAAGGTGGTGTTCAGTTCTGTTTATGGATAATGAAACATGGGCACAATTTCTATGCCATCCTTTATCTGAGGACACTTAGGCTTGAAAGGACATGGAAAGTGTACTTCCAGTGGATCATAGGCTGCAATCCTAACCCAGGGTGATCACATGACCAGAAATTTCTGGATTTGTCCTTTTTTTTAGCTTCCTGTCCGGGTGTCCTCCAAAAGAGCTTCATTGTCCTCCATTTTGGCTTCATTCTGGAACTTTGCAATGGTGTGCAGTACCGCTGGGAGGGGTGGATTGTCTCCTTCCCAGCACGAAGGCTGCAGAAGCCTCTATGGGTCTTCTCAGACTTGTGCCTAATGGAGGCCATAAGCCGCTCCCTCCTGCACCCTCAGGATCTGACATCTGCTTCTTGCTCTTCTCCCTCAGGCCAACATGCCACTCACCTTAGGATTTGACTAACCACCCTTCAAGCCTTGAGGACTGTATTACATTTGAGCTGCCTCAGTACAAGAAATAGATGGAGGTTTTTGATTTGTTTTTTTTTAAATGAATAAATAAATAATTACTTGTAAATAAATACACAAAATTATTATTTCTGTCTAAATCACCTTTTTTCGTTCTCGTAAAGATAACTGGTCCCAATAGTGTTATTTTAAAAATTGGGTCCTGTCCTGGTTCTAAAAGATTTGAGAACCACTGTGCTAGAAACAAAGTCAACTTTGTTTGCAATCGTAAAGACACTTTCCTGGGAGTAAGATCCATTAAACACAGTGGAGCTTACTTTTGAGTAGACATGGTAAGGCTTGTACTCTATCACCCTCATGGCATCTGTATCAGCTGAGAAAATTCACAGGCAATGATCTGGTCCTCTAATCTGGTCCTGGAGATCTAGCACTAGGTCCTTCCCTGTGAAATTTTAAATGTTAAAAGTCCACTTTAAATGTTAAAGTCTAAGAAAGTGATTGTACTCTGTTTTTTTAAGACTTCGGAATACTCTTGTTCTTGAACATCATAGTTCAATATAAGGGTCATCAACAAGCTGAGAAAGTTTAAGGAATACTACAAGTATACTAAGAGGGCAAAGCAAACCATTAGAGGAAAGACTGAGGAACTAGGCATGTTTAGCCTACAGGAAAGCTTTGTGCCTTATGAATAAGGAGAGCTCAGCCACACTATGCTTCGCCCAGAGGAAAAGGGAAGAGAAGACATGCTGAATTTCTTAAATATTAAAGAGGGTGTCAGAAAGATGAAGGAGAACAATTCTTCCTGAGTATGAGAGCAATTCTGCAAAGGAACAACTGCCCAGGGAAATTGTAGAATACCATTGAATGAAAGTTTACAAGAGACAAAAAAATGCAGAGAGGAAATAGGCTATGAAAGTTTTAAGTGGAAGTTGCCCAACTCTGGGGTACCTTTGGCAGGGCCCAACACACAATTTTATGTTTGTCTATAGAGGACATAGGTCTACGATGGCTCAGGGGTTAAAAATGGCATGCTTGTCAACCTGAAGATCAAGATCCGAGTCCTGCATGATAGAGTGAGCTCTTGTCCTGTTGCCCAGTTCCTGCCAACCTAGCAGTTCAAAAGCATGTAAATTGTAAATGCAAGTAGGTGCAACTTGGGTATTTAGTTTTTCCAGCCACAGGACCATGGAGAAGTCTGGACAAAGTTGGCTCTTGAGGATGAACACCACCCTTGTAACAGGGTTGAGTCAGTCACAACAGACAGGGCACACCTTTACTTTACAGGTGACATAAGGCATTTTTCACATAGAAGGAATAGCCAGAATATGGCATTCTGATCCCTAATCCTGTCCTCTTACCTGTAGTTCTGTCCTCTTACCTGTAGTTCTGGCTCAGCCACCCCTTCTCCATGCTGGTCCAGGGCATGCTTCTCCATGTAGTTCTGGCTCAGCCACCCCTTCTCCATGCTGGTCCAGGGCAGAAGGAGCACAGCTGTTTATATTACACAGTACCAGCATGGAGAAATGGTAGGCATCCTAATGCTTCAGGTAAGGGGGCAGGATCACCGTGCTGACCCTGTACCTGACTTACTAGGGATATAGAGGGATATATTTACTAGGGTTATAGAGTACCCTCCATACTGTGGACGCTTACCCCCTAAGTAAGGGAATGAATTTTCGCTTACCCAAACGATGCCTCTGTAGCTGCTCACCCCAAGGATGCAGTGGTAGCTCTTCTGATGTAGCTAGTTCTAATGTAGGATCAGGCTGTATGGGTACAATCCAATACACATTTACCTGGAAATACATTCCATTGAACTAAATGGGTCTCACTTTTGAGTAAATACTCATGTGCTTGTCCTGTATTTCAAATTTGGGGTTGGTTCATTTTATAATATAATATCTGTTTTAAATAAGATTATTACTGGATCCTTTGTACTCATCTATAATATCTTATTCCATTACTGCATAATTCACTGACCTGCTGGAAGAACCAGACTATAATTCTCAATAAAATCCAGTGGTATAGTGCTATGTTGCCCACTTGTTTGCCTGTTAAACAGAAAGGGTTTCAGTAAGTTCTGTCATCATTTGCCCTAGAGGATGCATAAAAATGTAAGTTAGCTCAAATCAGCTGGGAATGTCCACAGTTGTCATGTCCTATCAGATCATATTAGTGCACAGGTATAGCTGTGTACAAATCCAGATAGTTTGCAAACAGTTAAAAATATGAAATTTCAGGCTTCAAATCAGGACGGCTGCATGGCTAAGCTTACAACTCACCTCCAGAACTCAATTATTTAGCAGAATTTCAGTACAAGTGTCCATGTTGACATCAAAGCCTCCCCATTTCAAAGATTTCTATTGGGAGCGTTTCTGAAGTCAAGTGCTGCTGTAGCGTGGCTGTCGGGGAATAGTTTTTCCCCCCCTCTTCTGTTGTTAAGTGTTTCCAGATTTTTCATCTCCAAATAACCTTTCTCCAGTGAGCATAGCATATTTTCTGAGAGCAAAATAATTACGTGTGGAGTTTATTTTTGTTTAGCATTGTTCACAGAAGTTCAGAGAACCTTGAAGTATTCTGAAATCATATTTAATTAGCCTTCTCCAGTAAGCCCTTTCACAAAGACCTGCTTCTGGAAGGAAATAGTCATTGATTTGCTAGTCTCCTTGACTGAAGGCAGCAGGAATAGAATATATACTCTAGCACAGGGTTTCTCAAGCCCCGGTGCGGGGACCACTGGAGGTTCTTGGCAGCTGCCTGACTAATCTGCAAGAGGATTCCTCTAAGTGTCTCTTCCGCTCCTCACAGCAGCAGAGCTCTGTTGGAGGTTTCAGCCTCAGAGAACAATCCTATGCCTGTCTACTCAGTAGTAAATACCATTGTAGTCAGTAGAGCTTACTCCCATGAAAGTATGAACAGGATTGCAGCCACAGAGCCCAATTCTATTCCTGTCTACTCAGAAATAAATCTCAGTGTTGGCAGTGGAACTTACTCCCAGGAAAGCACGGATAAGATTGCAGCCTATGGCTGCAATCCTAAGGACACTTTCCTGGGAGTAAGACCCACTGAACACAATGGAGTTTACCTTTGAGTAGACATGGTTAGGATTGTGCTCTTAGAGTGCAATCCAATGCCTGTAATACAGAAATAAGTCCCATTAAAGTCAATGAGGCTTACAGGACAATCCAGAGCAACTAATCGGTCCACATAAGAGTCCTTAGGTTGCCCTATCTAACACTAGGTTGGAGCAACTGCAAGATGCTCCACCCCAGTTACTCTGGAAGAGGCTTAGGGCAGAGCAAGGCAAGATAGGGTGCCCTAAGAGAGGTGGACCTGCTCTGCCCTAACTGGGGCAGCCTAAGCAGCTCAGGAGAGGCAAGTTGAGGGCATGTTTAGCATTGCCTAGGGCAGAGCAGTTACCCTGTATCCAGAGCCTGTTTCCAAGGCAGAAATGACCTCTTCCAGCCCTCAGAGTTATACCACCTCAGGAGCAGGTATAGTAATGAGTAGACCCATAGGGGTCCATGATAAGGCCTGAGGAAGAATGGCAGTGCTGACCAAAAATCTGAGTTCTTGGCCAGCCTAGGTGCAACCCCTGCCTCTCAACCTCAGGATATGGAACAAACTACGGCTGCCCACAAACCTCAGGATACAGCAGGCCACTCCAAGAAGCCCCTTGTATTCACTGGAGAATGTACTGGCATCTCATCAGGGACTCCTTATAAGGCAGGCACCCAGTGGCGTCACCAGACTGGTGCGGCTGGTGTGGGCTGCATTGGGTGATGCGCTCCGTGTGGGGTGATGTGCCGGAGGAGTTTGACTGTCCTTTGGCAGGCCCCGGGCGTCAGCACACCCATTCAGGCCTGCTCCAAGGTGGAGAATCAGCCAGAAGCTGCCACTTGTCTGAGGAGCTGGCCTGAACGGCCATCTGAGGTGCACTGCGCAGAAACACACTGAGCATGCCGAACAGCTTCAGAGGAGACTTCCTTAGAGCAGAGAAAGTCCGCGCCTCTGCACAGCCATTCGGCCTCACTCAGGAGGCGGAGCGGCAGCCGAATGGCTTCAGAAAGAGTACTGCACAGGCACCAACTCTGACGCCTGCGCAGTCTCCCCCGTAGCCAAAAGGCTTCAGAAAAGTGCTGCGCAGGTGTCAGAGATGGTGCCTGCGCAGTACTCTTTCTGAAGCCAGTTGGCTTCAGAAACAACTGCGCAGCGCCAACTTTGGTGACTATGCAGTCCAGGTGGGGGGGGCGCATCCCAGGGATGACGCACAGACTTCCGCACCAGGTGATGTGCAGAGTCATGTCACTACTGTAGGCACCACAGCTGTTCCTTGTTCAGTGTGATCTGAGGGGTGTCTCCTCAGGAGCAAGTCTTCCCCTTGTGTCAATTACTTAGCATGCTCTGGAGCAGTTAGGGCAGCCCAGGCTTCCTGACTCTCTGGATTCAGCATAACTTTCTGCTCTGGATACAGAATAGTTAGGAGAGTGCAGTTAGGTCAGAGCAGGCTGAATTTGCTCTGGATTGTGTCCTTACTCTCCAATAAGAGTGACTAGGATGGCTTTATGCATTTTCAATGCATCCTTCACTGAAAAGGGTTGAAAATCCCTGCTCTGAGTAGACATGCATTGAGACATTGGGCTCTCAGCTGCAATCCTCTCCACATATGCAGAAATTGGCCCAACTGATGTGACACTTCTTTCTGAACTTCTTTCTGAACTTTCTAGGAAGTACATTAATCCATCAATGTTCTTTCTTTTCAATAGTCAGAAAATGTGCCCTTGTGATGTTTTCTTTTTTTATGGGTTGGAGAGAATCTTAAAGACAAACTCAGAAATGGAAAGAGACATGCCTTTTACCCTGTAATCAGTTCCGGCCTTGTCATGAAGTGATGTGAAATGTAGTACCATGGTAAGGGAGTAAACATTGCCTTACATTGAAGTAGCTTCTTTGAATGCCACCCCACTGCAAGATGCATAACACACCCTTTAGGCATAGCTGCACAAGTGCTGGAAAGATAAATAGGATTGGTCCCCAAGTTCTTACAAAGCATCAAAGGGAGAGTTCATTTGGAGTCCCTTTCCTTCTCCCTCCCCACTCTTTATATATTAGGAGAGCAATTCGCAGCCACCCTTTTCCACGCCGCTTCTGTTTTGGATGAGCAGAAACTAAGCATGTTGGGTTCCCAGAATATACTGCTGCCATTTATCTAACAGAGAAGCAGTGTGCAGTGGGAAGGCTGCATGCCATGCTCTTGGGAAGGAAAGGTGGTGTCATGCTCCAAATCGCATCTCCTCATAGAAATAGGTCACAGAAATATATTCTACTTACTGTTGCATACATTGACATGCCTAGATATAGCAGAAGAATGTACATTAGTGGAATGATTGTTCCTCTGTCCTGTAAGTCCCACAGAACTGGATATACGAACCTTTCAATGTTTAGATATCAGGCAGTTGGGAAGGTGAGGATAAAGCCTTCTCTGTGATCTTAAACTAGCTATGAATGGATGGCTGCAATTCTATATACACTTTCCTGGGAGTAAGTAGCATAGAACACAATGGATCTTACTTCTAAGTAAACATGCTTAGGATTGCGCCTAAATTCTGTATTAGGTGCAGGTTAAAATAGTTATAGTTGCCTAAGTGTTAGGAGAACCATAACTTTTGTGCTTTTTATATAGCTACTGCTTTTTCTGTGTTTATTACATTGGCAATTTTTTGTGATATTTTATTGGCTTTATTATTAGAAACCACCTTGAACATTCTTTGAACTGATAGGCTGCATGGAAACCTCTGAAGCAGAAAAACTCCAAACAAGTAAATTGTAGGTGAGGGGAAGGGAGGTTAGATTTGAACTGGGGATTGCCTGACTCTCAGCTCATTTTCTTAGACTTGGTGCCACAGTTACACTGGCAAAGGTTTCCAGTGCACCTTTGATTAAAGTGTAGCTCTGGACAATATGATACTGAAGAGTTCCTATATCTCCAAGCTCTTGTATATTTACCTTTTGAAATTCCCACTCCTGCTACGCCACGTTCTGAGCCATAGTTTCGACAAGAAAATAATGCATGAAAGATCCCTGCTGACATAGATTTTGATGATACAGAACTTAAAAGAGAACCCCATCATTTTCATTTTATTTTTGCATGGGGCTTTTCTTTATAATTTTGCACAATCATGATAATTTTGAATAGTTATGATAGTTAATTATCACTATTTGCAATGGTCTATTAAGAACTTGTGAGAAATTTTACATTTTAAAAAAACTAAACATTAAACAGATGACTATTTCACACACTAGTAGGATGAATCTTTTCTCCCTCCTCCAAAAATAGTCCTTGTTGCTCAATTTTTTTAAAAAAAATGGTATCATTGTTACACATACAATATTTTCATTTTATATCTCCATTCAGGCTTATTTCTGCTTCCTTCAATAAAATAAGAAGTAACTCCTCAGTTACTCCACTGATCAGCAGCAAGCAGTCAGAAACCCAAGATAATCCAGGGAAGTGTCCAGGAGGCCTTTGTTCATTGTCTCAAGCATGCTGGCAAAGGTTTGGGGATAGTTGAAGGCATTTCTATAGAATTCAACAATCCTAATCTCCAGTTAGGCCAGCATAAGCCCTGGCATAAATTCTGAGCTGACCTGGGGGTGACGCAAAAGTGCAGTAAGGCACTTCTGTCCTACTCCTGGGAGGGTTAGTCCAGTTCACAGGAATACGCCAACCTCTTACACCAGCACAGGAAGATATGCTAGGTGAGTTAGACCAGCCTAAACTGGTTAGGAGTGCTCCCTTTGTCCCCATGGACTGGTTTAACAGTGAACTATTCCTCTGCATAGGAATACTGGCCTGCCTGTCCACCCCCTGCATCTCAATTTGAGAATTTTATGTGAGTCTTCACATTGTTTTGCAAATTTTGTTCCAGATACCCAGCCAGGAGGTTTAGGAAATATGATTTTCAGATTAAGCAGATCAGAATTCAAAATGAAGGAAGATCAGATGTTTTCACTCCTTTCATTGCAAAATATGAATGAACCTGCAAAAATAGATGGGACTATGTAACCTAGGAAATACTGTTCTTTAAAGGGAATAACAGCCCACTTCTAGTAAACTGTCCACAGCTGATGCAGCCATACCAACAGATCTTCATTCTTGGAGAAGGGGGCAGTCCTTGAGTCCTCCTTAAGGGAAGGGTACTCTTGTTCCCTATAGGACTCCTTGTATTTACACCTTTTTGTTGTCACAGGATTTGAACAAGGGAAAGGAAAGGGTATACGATTATGGTGCATGTCAGTATAGCTGTGATCCACCAGCTTCCTCCTCTGTTATACCTCCCATCCATTTCTCTCCTTGTCAAGTAATTTCTCATTCCACCCATTGCACACTTTCCATGATCACTTACCTGCTTCATCATAGATTGCCCTCTGCTGCAGGGCTGCAGGACTGTCATTCCTGCAATGGCTGCTGGAGTTGTGCTGTTTGCAACATTAATCCGACATGTATGCTGTCATTAGGAATCCTAATGATCCCAACAGATTATTTTTGACTTGCTACACTGCAGAAATATCAAGTCAAAAATATAAGGAGAAAACTGATTGTATGTCATCAGCATGGTGATCATTAACACATTACTTCTTCTCAAAGGTTAAAGGCTAAATTGAAAACTTTCATTGCAACCCTAAAAGGCTCCCTTTCCAAATGACACACAGCACAACCTTTTAGGATGCAATCCTGAAGACACTTTCTTGGGATAAAGACCCACTGAGCACAATGGAACTTACTTTTGAGTAGACATAGGATTGTGCTCTAACTCAATCTCAGGTCACTTAATGTCAAAATACAACTTCAATGACTCAAATACATAAAATATCAACTATTTTATATATATATAAAATATATTGGAATACTGTTGGGATCACATTCACCTTCACTTGCCACAGTCTTTCTAATTCCTCCTTCAAACCCTGATACTTTTCCACCTTTTCATGCTCTTTTTTCCTGATGTTGCTGTCGTTTGGTATCACTACATCTATCACCAGGGCTGTCTTCTAAGCCTTATCTAGCACCACAGTGTCTGGCTGGTTAGCCAGTACCTTCTTGTCTGTCTGGATATGGAAGTCCCATAGGACCTTAGCCCTGTCAATCTCCACAACCTTCTGAGGGGTCTCCCATCTGGTCTTGGGAAGGGTTAGTCCATAGGCTGAGCAGATGTTCCTATACACGATGCCGGCTACTTGGTTGTGCCGTTCAATGTATGCTGTACCTGCCTGCATCTTACACCCTGCCACGATGTGTTGGATTGTTTCTGACGTTTCTCTGCACAGCCTGCACTTTGGGTCTTCTCTTGTATGGTAAATCCCCGCTTCTATGGATCTGGTACTTAGTGCCTGGCTTTGAAGCCAGCTTTTTCCAGCCACTGATAGGATTTCTCAATGTCAGCAACTTCGGTTATCTGGCGATGGTACATCCCATGAAGGGTCTTATCTTGCCAGGACACTTCCTCAGTTTGATCTTCCTTCTGTATTTGCTGTTGCTGTTGTTGCTGGAGACATAAAAGGGGCTCAACACACACACACACACACACACACACACATATATATATATATATGCACATATATGCACATATATATGCACATATATGCACATATATACACACATATATACACACACACACGTGTGTGTGTATGTATGTATGTAATGTATGTAAAGTTTATGAAAATCTATTATTATTTCACCAGATATTATTATCAGAACTGGAGTCAGTAGACTGATAAAATATTAGCTTTGCTAACCCCTTGTCCACACACTGAGAACCTCAGGCAGTTCTTTTCCTTCCATCTGTCCACATTTGGCAATCGACCTTGCAGTGTGTTGCAATTCAGTCCTAAAATGCTTGATGAGACAGTGGGTCAGCCAGTGCTATCTACTTATAATAGCCATCTTGCCGTTACTGATGATGTTGAGTGAAAATATCACTAATACTGTATGTTTTCTTTAAAGGTCATAGGAGAACTTTCTGTTCATATTTCTCCAAAAAGACACATGAGGAAGCCCTTGGAGAGCACGGAGGTTGGCTTGGGGCTCATGTTGCTCCCTCAGTTCCCCAAGCTTGACTGCCCTTCTCTCCTGTGGCTCCTGGGGGGGGGGAGTGAAGGGGGGAAAGGGCTTTTCCCTACCAGCCTTCCCTCAGTGAGGGTTTTGCAGCCGGCTGGCCGGCCAGCCATCCACTCATTGTCACAGTCACAGCCTCTGCCACAAGGAGAGAAGGGCAGCTAGGCTTGGGGAGCTGAGGGCGTGAGAAGAGCCCCAAGCTGACCTCCCCACTCTGTCAGGGCTTCCTCAGGAGCTTCTCCTCCCGCCTTCCCATGTTTTGTGTGTGTGTGTGTGTGTGAGTGCATGCTGTGTGTGTGTATGTATGTGTGTGAGTGCATGATTTGTGTGTGTGTGCATGTGTATGTCTTTGTGAGTGCATGGTGTGTGTGAGTGCATGGTTTGTGTGTGTGTGCATGTGTATGTGTGTGTGAGTACTTTGAGCCACCTTCATGTGTTTGGGTGCAAGAAACAAGTATTGGCAGGACTGGTGTGTCTGGGGGCATCATGTCTCCTTCAATACAATACAATACAATACAATACAATACAATACAATACAAGCAATATTGTATTGCTTACAATACAATACAAGTGTTTTTAGCCTTTATTTTAACATGTCCTACATTTGTCCTACATTTTTGGGTGTCCTGCATTTTTATAATTTTTGCTTAGATGTCAGGAATTTTGGAGGACCTTGTCCTTTTTTCAGGTTTGGCATCTGGTCACCCTGACACCACTGCTTAATATGTAGCAGAAATATTTGTCACCTCTTCCCACTTCCACTCACTTGCCTTCCCATCCTATACCTCTGCCTCCAAATCACTGATACGATCATAATATTAAGCTGATTGTAATAAAAACTGCTTGGCGAGTTGAAGACTTCATGGCAAATGGGCAAATGCACTGAAATGTGACAACACTGCCAACAATGCCGACGGGACCATTGTACTAGACTTAGGTTGCAATCCTAAAGACACATTCCTGGGAGTAAGACCCATTGAACACTATGCGACTTACTTTTGAGTAGACCTGGTTAGGATTGCACCCTTCCTTTCCTTCATTTCCAGTCGCCATCACATTTTGGTTTTCCATTTGGATTTTGTGCATCCATCCCACTGCCCATGTCCTCATTTCTGGCATTATGGAGAGGCCAAATCAAGCAATCGTTGCTTCATTACCACTAGAAATCAGAACTCAGTCCGCATCTGGATTCATGTCGTACTCTGGTGATAGCAGCTGCTTTTCATGTCTTCACTTTGACACTTTAAAAAAATGAATTGCCATGGCAACAGCTGCAACCATTTATTATAGAACAGCAGAAGTGGAGCTAACATTTTGTGAAAGCAGCGAGGCCATCAGAATAGTATGTCATGCAGACAATGCCAGCACGTTGAACGTTATAGTTCCTTTTTCATTGATGAGAAGGTTATTTCAGGTTTAAATGTAGGTGACTGAATATTCTGTGAGTTATAAGTATTATAGAGTAGGTTCATTTACGTTGCTGTAAATGAACTCTGGATGGAATATGTCCGATAGTCTTCATTAGCTTTGATGCTATGTGTTCACATTTGTGTGTGTGTGCGTGCGTGCGTGAGTGTGTGTGTGTGTCTTATATATTTATGTTTGTAATATACAGCACAATCCTATCCACTTTCCTGATGGTTAAAAAAGACATCATATTCTGTATGAATGAATGTGAACCATTCAATTTTGGGAAAAGCATTTGGGGAAAAAATTGAGGAATGATGAAGGGAGAACCATTTCTTAATAGCTTGCTACTGTGGGTTCTTTGAATAAGCATTAACATGAGTACGTGAAGAACAATTCTCTCATATACTGGGATCCTGTGTAGTGGCCAATGGCACAGCTCAGTAGTTCTATAGGGAATGAAGAGGGAAGAAAAGACAGAAAATGCAACTAGCAAACTTAAGTGTGGGGGGTCAATTGACAATTATAGGAAAGGGGAATAAGGGAACAATTAATTATTGGGAATAGGAAAAAATATTTCTTAGCTATATTTATAAGAAATATAGAGCAAAAGCCTAACCATGTCTACTCGATAGTAAGCCCCATTGTGTTCAATGGATCTTACTACCTGGAAAGTGTCTTCAGGATTGCAGCCATAGTAATTTAATATTTCTTAGCAGTTGCTATATGCAGAGGAAAAGGAAAATACTTAAAAAAGAAAGGTCTGCTAAAAACCTTAAAAAGGACAGGGGTGCTGAAAGCAAGAGGAAGAGAAGGGGGAGAAGGATTTAGGGAAATTATGTAGATCATTTTTAACCTAAAGCTTCCAAGGGCTACCACCAGATAACAGCAGCGAAAGGATACCATTGGTCCATTGGTTAGGAATAAGTATTTGGGTAGAAAAGATAACTTGAAATTATCTTGAGTTTTCAGGTAGACAGGGACAGGAGTGCATAATATATATAATTTAGCCTGTTTCATTCATTAAGTGAATAACATTTATATATAGCATATCTTTTGTGCAAGTACAGACATATTGTTATGTATATTCCTGCAGCAGAGGTTTAAATTGCTGAAAACAAGTTGACAAAAGGCATTATCTTCGCTTTAGGGGAAAAAAACACCTACTACAGCTTTAACCTTGGGGATGTGGTGGGGAAGAAACTCTTTTGGTGAGCAGGAAGCATAGGTATATCAATAGGTAAGTTTTACCCCAAGGACCAACATCACTCCCAGTTTTTATTTAACAGCCAGAGACTTCACCATTCCCCAAGGATAGGGTCTAAGGATTCATATAGAAACTCATTAGTGACAGCGAACAGAAGACAAAATGTGTATATCTTATTCATAATAATGAAAGGGGGGGCATGAATAAGTTGTTCCTGGGACCCACATTCAGTCCATCCTTTATGTTTGACACCCTTTATATAGCTTCTTACTTAGTGAAGATGTGGTTGCAATCCCTTTTCCCAGGCTTTGAAAGATTCTGGATTCTGACCATAACTATAAGGCCTTCTGGCACCAGGGTGACCATATGCTGGCACCCAAAAAGTAGGACAGGGTCCCCCAAAAGTCCAGATTTTCCACTGAAAATCCATACTTTAAAAATTGTTTTTGGAGCACCCTGTCCTCCTTTTTGGGTGTCAGCGTATGGTCACCTTAGTGACTCAGGAGTCACCCCGTTGACTTAATGGGCTTACTGCTGAGTAGACATGGTTAGGGAGCATACCTGGGCTGGGGAGGCTCAGGCTACTGGTATTCCGGGCAGCCATTTTGAAAAATGGTAGCCTCTCTATCAGAAGTGAAACTTCCTTGGCACATGCTGGCATGGGCAAAGCATACTGGGATCCCTTGGCATGCGCACCTCTTCACTTTCACTCTCACTGGACCTGGCCTTTGGTGAGAGTAAAGGCAGGTGCGTGCTTGGCGAGCTGTCCCAGGATGTTCCACCCATGCCAGGGTGTGCCATATAGGAAGCTTCACTTCCAATTGAGAGGCTGCGCACATGCAGTGGAAAGTGGCTGCCTGGACGGCCAAAACAGAACCATGCCACACCAGCGCAGATAGTAGTCACACCAAGCACCCCCCCCCACATCCCTAAATGGCTGGACATTTGCATATTGGGCCAGACAGCCTGGTCCAATATGCAAAAGCCGGACATGTCCATCCATTTCTGGTTTTCTGGGAAGCCTGCCTGGTACCCACCTTTGCTGAAATATCTTCCAACAGTGCTAACTTAAAATACCAGACACATGGGAAGAGTGGGAAAAGCCACAATGTGTCCCAAAGTCTGGGAGTTGTTTTTTTTTTGCTCCTGTTTATCCCCCGTTCCACCAACTACTTCATGCAGGCCACATAGGTACCTAGGTGTACCAACTGCCCCAATATGCAGTGGTGTTTTTCACTTTGAAGCTGGTTCTCAACCTATGGTCCAGAAACACAGGTGGTCTGCAAGACCCTAAGAAGCAAAATCCCAGGGAAAAAAGATTGCCTTTGATCATATCCCATCAGTGGTGGGCTCCACCAGGTTCACACCTACTCTATAGAACCTGTTGTTAAAGTGAGATAGGACATATAAAGTTTAAAAATAGCCATTTAAAAGTGGCTGCCAGATGGGCATAGAACTGGTTGTTAATTTCTTTGAATCCCATCACTGCATCCCATGTGTCCCCTACATACCACCAGAGAGGACAACAAGCAACATGAAAGTGTTATAATTAATACAGAATTTGTATAGAAACAAATGTATCAGTTTACATCAAATGCAGCATAAATTAGAGATGGAAATGGGGATTTTGGGGTAGGAATGCCCCCATTTTTGGAACCCCACACCATATTATGAGCTGAGTCCAGATTCCATCCAAATTCTGGTCTGGCTTGCAATGAGTTTGCAACTGGGGAGCCACCCCTTCTTACAGCTCTCCCCTTCATCCCAAATAACTTCCACTAACAAACCAAGATGGAAGCCTTGATTTCAGTTTAGCTCTATCTGCATTATATCTGGACAGTAGCATAGCTAGAGGGGATGCATGCAAGCAGCTTTTCAACCATTCCAGGTGGTGGGGGCAAAATGGAAGCATATGCAAAATCAATCAACAGTATTTATATACAATGGTGCCTCACGTAAAGAATGCCTCACGTAAAGTATGTTTCACGTAACAAACAAAAATTTATCTAGGATTCTGCTTCATGTAAAGAACATGCTTCACATAAAGATAACATGTGTTGGCAGTTGGGGCAGACGCGCTGGCCGGCAGCCTGTTTAAAAAGCGTCAGGGCTGCCTATAGTGAAAGCAACACTTCCATGCTGTTCCTCCTGTGGCCAGGTGTCTGCTGGGCAGAGGGAGAGAAGAGCAGTGGAGAAGAGGGAAGCAGCTCAGGGTTAGCCAGAAGGGAGCAAGGGAGAGAGAGGCTCCAGATGGAGAGAAGGAGAAAGTGGGGAGACACTTTGAAGGTGTCTTGGATTGCAGCCTCCTAACCATGTCTACCCAGAAGTAAACCCCATTGTGTTAAATGGGTCTTATCACAGGGAAGTGTCTTTAGGACTGCAGCTTAAGTAGACTTCATAAGATCATGTACATTGAATGCATGTTTTGAATTCAATCCCAGTGTTCTGTCATCATTTTTACATCCAGTTAATATTTTTATATGAATATTTGGGGGGTTGTGGAACCAATCGTCTGAGTTTCCATTATTTCCTATGAGAAAAACCGCTTCATGTAAAGAATGTTTCACATAAAGAACATGCCTCCAGAACGAATTAAATGTGTTACGTGAGCGCCACTGTATTACTTTTCAACAAAAAGTTCACAAAGAGGTTTGCAGAGAAAGTGAAACAACCGGCTTCAAAGGAGAAAGGTGCCTTTTGCCTGTTGTGGTAAGAATCTCTGCAAAACATAATGCTTTGCCCCACCTTCTAGCTATGCCACTTGATGGTTTGGTGTATCTCTCCAAGTATCATGTGAACATGCATAGAATCTAATATGAAACTTGACCAAATCAGCCCCTGCACAATTTATATTATTTTAAAGACAGACTTTCTGGACACCAAAGCATCCCTTTCAATTCAGTAGTTTTAGAAATCTGGTCAGGCCAGTATTTGCAGTTGGTCCTTTTCATAATCTTATGAATTAGTAACAGAACTGCCCCATTCTTCAGTCTTACCACCACTGATAATGATGCGCAGCTTATTGAAGCAAAGCTTATGCAGCATCCCTGAGCGTAGCAAATGCCATGGTAGATCCTTTTAGCTTTATCTTTATCGTTTCCATTTCATTACGGTACAAGGGATTTGCGGCAGTGAATTTCAGGGGGGATTATTGCTGTTCTCGGGTGGCTGCTGACACACAGCTTTCGGCGCCATGTTTCACAATGCACTCGAGGTGCTATAATCTGCCTTAGACACCCTGCTTGTCATGTCTTGTTGTTTAATTAGCATCAACTGATAAAGTAGGTTTGTTTCAGTTCACAGGAAGAGATGTAGTTCCTTTTCAAAATTATAAGGGCAGCTCTGTCTTTTATGTCTTTTATGCTTCATTTTCCAGGCTGTTTGATGATCCAATACTTTCCAATTTTCCAGTGCCAGTGCAGCCATGCCTTTGGGGCATGTGCTGTATCCTGTGGTAATGGAGTAGGCACAGAAGCCTCCTCAAGGCATGGGAACATTTCCTTACCTCAGAGCTTCCTTACCTCAGAGTTTCATTTTGGCTGCACAAGTGCTGGAACATTGTATAGGATTTGGCCTTTAGGCTGCAGTACCCCTCTCTTGGAAATAAAAAAGGTAAAGGTGAATGCTGCAGGTTGCCCTGCTACTGACTCTAGAGAGCGGTGCTCATCTCCGATACAAGGTTGAAGAGCCAGTGTTGTCTAAAGATGCTTCCATGGTCATGAGGACGGCATGACTAAATACCAAAGCACATGGAATGCTGTTACCTTCCCACTAAAGTGGTACCTATTTGCTTGCATTGACATGAACTGCTAGATTCTAAAATTATTTGTCTCGCTTTTCACAAAATAGACACTGGTAGCCCAATCCTGACTAGGACTGCAGGAGCCAGGCCACATGGCTGTGTTGTATCCACCACTACTTAGGACCGGCTGGAGATCTCCTTGAAGTAAGGGGATATTTTTCCTCTTACTCTAAATAATGCCTCGGCCTGCCAATGGGGCTGCTTGGATTGCCAGCAGTATATTGTAGTTCATAGAATCATAGAATCATAGAATCATAGAATCATAGAGTTGGAAGGGACCTAGTAGGTCATCTAGTCCAACCCCCTGCCTGCAGCAGGAATTCCCCCTAAAGCATCTCCAACAGGTGCTCATCGAGCCTCTGCTTGAAGATCCCCAGTGAGGGAGAGTCCACCACCTCCCTTGGCAATCTGTTCCACTGCCGAACCGCCCTCACAGTCAGGAATTTTTTCCGGATTTCCAGTCGGAATCTGCTCTCTTGCAGTTTGTACCCATTGGTTCTAGTTCTGCTTTCAGAAGCAGCTATGAACAAATGAGCCCCTTCCTCCCTATGACAGCCCTTCAGGTATCTGAAGAGGGCAATCATGTCTCCCCTCAGCCTCCTCTTCTCCAGGCTGAACATCCCAAGTTCCCCCAACCTTTCCTCGTAGGGCTTCCCTTCCATCCCACTGATCATTCTTGTCGCTCTCCTCTGGACTTGCTCCAGTTTGGCTGCATCTTTCTTAAAGTGAGGTGCCCAGAACTGAACACAGTACTCAAGGTGAGGTCTGACCAATGCAGAATAAAGAGGAACTATAACTTCTCGTGACTTGGAAGCTACAGTCCTCTTAATGTAACCTAAAATGGAATTTGCCTTCTTTGCAGACACATCACACTGCTGACTCATGTTCAGCTTGTTATCCACGGCGACTCCAAGATCCCGCTCACATGTTGTGCTGCCAAGCCAAGTATCCCCCATTTTATACCTATGTTTTTGGTTTTTATTGCCTAAGTGCAGAACCTTCCACTTCTCCCTGTTGAAATTCATTCTGTTTGTTACAGCCCAGGATTCCAGTTTATCCAGATCCTCCTGGAGGTTTCTCCTATCTTCTGATGTGTTTGCTACTCCTCCCAGTTTGGTGTCAGTTTGGTCCTGTTACCCAGGAGCTCCCCTCTGTTTTTGTGTGCATGTCTGTGTGTGTTTTGATTGTGGCAGGAAATCATCTTGATATTTCTTTTTGCTCTGTAAACCATTTTGTGACAGTTTATGAAAAGTAAGATATGAATGTTCCAAATGAATCAATAATTTGTATAATTAGCTTCTTTTTTCTTATGAGTATGCAAATATCATGTTCTCATGCTATATTAGCATACAATATATATATAGTATATATTATATATTACATGCTAAAGTATCCTATTACTCTGCCTTATCATGGACCCTTATGGGTCTACTCATTACCAAACCTGCTCCTGAGGTAATATAACTTTGAGGAGCTGGAAGAGGGCATTTCTGCCCTGGAAACAGGCTCTGGATACAGAGTAACTGCTCTGCCCTAGGCAATGCTAAACATGCCCTCAACATGCCTCTCCTGAACTGCTGAGAATGCTCCTGCTAGGACAGCCTGTCTTGGGGCCACCTATGTTGCTTTAGACTGTCCCAAGCATAGTTTAGCATAACTGGGCTGCCCCATCTTGGACTTGGGCCACCCCAGTGATGGACAGGGCATCCCAAGTGCACTTCTAGACTGCAGCCTTTCTGCTAGTGTCCCATATTCTTGGCAGCTGCTCACAGTGACATTTGCAACTCTCTGTACGATCAGAGCTGCCTGTGCAGTGAGCCAATTTCTAATATTTCAGAACCTTGTAGAGTGACATCATGTGGAAGTATTTTTGGTAGCCACTGTATGAGGGATGTAACATTTTAGTGTGCTTCTTTAGTATTATTTAACTCCGTGTCTGGCAAAAGACAATGCAGTACCTGCAGTGGACCTTCTTAAAAGAAAATACTGCAATTCAGACACAACATGTTGTAGACACAACAGTTAACATCTGAGACCTGTGTGCTATCCTTTTGCTTTTGTACCTGTTCCCATTCCAGTTTAATCATTGCTCTGTGTCACTGCTCTGTGTCATTTGCCACTGCTGATGCCTGATGTTGCACATCATCAGGACCATAGGATCGTCTGTTTTTGGTATACTGGTGTTCTCCATCAAAATGAGGATGGCATGGAAATATACAAAAGAATCCTGCAGCCCAATTGATGTGAAACTTCAGATCTTATCAATGCAATCTTATAGTTGCCGTAGGGGATCTCCGATCACATTGCACTGGTGCAGTTTAAATTAGCCCTTGATCATTTTGATAATCCTGAAGCCGAGCTGCTATGCTTTTGAGTGCCTAAATGAATCTGTCTTGGGGGAGACATTCTTAAATCTGTGGTACTTCTCTTTTGGTTAGCTGCTAAATAAAATACACACGTTGGCCAGGCAGACAGGTTCTTAATATTTATAAGTATAAAATATTAACATCAGTTTAGAATAAATCTAAATTTTTAATGGTGAAGTTCCCATGCATTTTCCAGCAATACAAATTACTTTTGAGAATCCTGTTCCAAATGCTCTCTGACAGCCTGGATAAAAGACTTCAAGTGCTGAAAGTGAAAGGGCCACAGAAATCTGAAATGTTTCTTAATTAGTATTTGGGGTGCTTGAGGCTACTGCATATCTCTTAAATGTAATTTCATATCAAAAAGAAAAGCACGCTGACTTGGCAATATTATTAGCATTCTGGGGAATTGCAGCTCTACTGGTGAGTCGGAAGTTTGATGCCCTTGAAAATGTTTTAAGGAGATGATCTTCCCACTGTGGTATCACATTAATTTCCCATAAGAATATAATCTTGATGTCAACAGCCAAAGACTGGGATATAAATGAGGACCTCTGACAGAGGCAACTGTTTCCTTTTCTATTGGAAAATGTTTGTTTTGTGTTTCCCCAGGGCTTCATATTGTAAGGCTGTTGACATACTCACAATTCTGTTTATGAAGGGTAAAGTTAGCGAATGGAACGGCTATAATGGTTTATGGCAAGATCACTGCCGAAGATTTTGTACATGCCATGATTTGTATTGCCCATTTGTGGGTAAGCTATAAAAGTGGCCTTTTTATCTGGGATATTTGTGAATATATAACTGTTTCAAAGACATATGGCCAATAAATAATTCAAAGTTATCTATCTTCCCTGCAGATTCCTTACATACCTACCATGTTTTAATGTCTAGTTGGCTTGGAAATAATACTCTTTATGACACTTCAAGTGCAAAAAAATGTTTACTGACTGGCAGGAAATGACAGCAGCCCATGATAATGCCTTAAAAAGTAAACCCTTATTTCATCTTCCCCATGACTTTCCAATCTGCTGCAAGCCTTGAGGAGCAATTGCTAGGCGTTGCAAAAGTACATTCTTAAGCTCTTGATTTCACTGTCTGAGCAATGTGAGCAAATTCATTATCCCTCACTCCTTGTCTTCTTTTCAGTTCAATATCAATTTACAGTCCCAAGGAGAATCCCAATGCGTTTGATGCCGCTGCCTTCTTCCAGTCAGTGGGGAATTTTCTAGGGATCTTTGCTGGATCATTTGCAATGGGGTCGGCTTATGCAGTTGTCACCGCTTTAATATCCTTTGTTGAAATTCAGCACCTATGGAAAGTCAGGTATTGCAAGAAAGAAAACCATGTAGGTATTTACTCTAATGTATCAAACAAAACTTGTCAATTAATATTTTAGTACTGAAAAATCAAAATTTTGTACACACCAGAGATATGGAATGGATGGAGAACCATGTGAGGCTGAGCTTCCCCTTTGGAGTCATTCAAAAAGAGCTGCCACCTTGTGAGCTGCACAAACACTCACAACCCACATGCAGAGCAACATGGCAACAACGCTTTTAAAAGAACTCTGGTGGAGAGGCTCTGCTACACCTGCCTCCTTATTCACCATATGTCATTGTACTTTTGGCTTGTCCATGGCCCATTGTATAGTGGTGCAATTTAATTTGTGTTTCATTGTATAGTTATACATGGCAAAAGAGTTAAGAAGGGCAACAGGTGGTAGAAACAGCAAGGAATTGACTCCACAAACTTCCAAAGCTATTATGCTTTTATATTTTTTCCTTCCCTTTCCTTCTCCCATATCATCTAAGGAGATTGTTGCCAATATGTTTAATGAAAAGGCATAGCATGAAATTATCTCCAGAGTAGCCCAAATGCACTTATTTTTTTTTTACATGGCCAGAACTATGAGTAATAACATGCAGAATTATGAGGGCATTTATGCGTAACAGATCAAGATTCTTACTTGCTTACTCTCTCCAGTAAGCATTGGCAAGCCAGCTGCCTTTAGAACCATTAAAATCAAGGGAGTTTCCCACATTTTTATGGCCTTTGGGCAAAAGCAGCATCATGTCTGGTTGCCAAAGGAAACTAAATCAATATTTTTGAGTGTCTGTTCCCAAGGTCTTTTCTCTCCTTCACACACATTTGTATTTCTCCCCAGAGTATTTTGCCTGTCCATATCTCAGAACAGAACTGCATATTCCACCTTGTTTTTATGCTGATGAGTGGAAGAGAATTTTTTATAAAAATAAATTACAATATTCTGTGTCCTTTTGAAAGACTTAGGGTGCAGTCCTGAGCACCCACTTGCGCTGCTGCAAGTCCCATAAGCTGGCCCAGAAGTGCTGCAAAAGTGCCATAAAACACTTTCATGTCACTGTCCCAGGGATTAGACCTCCTATGGGGACCATAACACATAGTAAGTTGTGCTGGCTGATCTTCATGCAGGGCTGGGATCCAGCACTTACGCCAGATCCAAGCCCCAGATCCAGATCCAAGCCCCATTCCCAAGCAGTATGCACTGGTCCTGGTCTACATGGATCTGTAGTGCAGATCCAACAAGACCAATTTGCTCTGTTGCAATACTAACTGGGGTGGGCGGGGGAAAGTTTCTCCTTGCCCTGGGGAAGCGCAGAAGCTATCCCAAGCTTGTGCTGCATGTTGCATAAGCATGCTGAGATAGAATTGCATGAGATAGGATCCAGCATGAGATAGGATTGCACTGCTAAAAACTATTCATCGCACAATGAACCCATGGTTTAAAACAGAAACCTGGAATGGCGGACAGAGAGATTTCTTAATCCTTCCCCTCTGTACCATTTACCTACTGAAAATTGCCCTTCCAAAGGCCTTTCACCATCTGAATAAAATCAGTTGGTGTGAATTGCAGCAGAAAAATGCCACAAGAATTGAGAGGCAATTCTTCCCCAACTCACTAGTGTTCAAATCCAATTTCAGAACCAGCATCTTTTCCATAGTCCAGCGATATATATTTTTGCATTTTGCTTTAGAAAGACTACAAGAAATATTCTTCTTGCATTTCTTTTGCATATTCACTCTTGCATTTTAAAAGAGTGAATTGCTGCTGTTGTATTAGCTTCCTTTAAATTATTTGTGTGTCATCAGTATGATGGTCAGCTTGCTGGTTTAATGTTTTAATTTTGCATAACAGTTAAGGCTTTAGTATTCCCCATGGATATCATTCTCAGATCCGCTGCAGATACGAAAAATTGCAGATAAACTGATCTCAGTTTCCCACCACAGTATATCCTCAAGCCCTCAGAGACCGTTTGTATCTGCCCACTTCCTCTGCAGACTTCAGAATGGCATGTGGAGATTTTAAAAAGCCACTTCCACTTGGTACAGAGGCGCCACAGTGACTACTACTGCATCCAGTGGCACTGCCTCCTTAGGGAAAGGAGACATTTGTCTCCTTAGGGCAAGTTTCTTTAGGGGAAGGAGACTTTTGTCTTCCCCACATTTGTCCCCTTCTCTGGAAAAAGACCCACAATGGGGCTTCTCAAGTTCATGACAGCGATTTCACAGATTTGAGAGGCTCCATATGGGGCAAGAAGGCCCAAATTTGGGCTCTGAATCCTGCAAACCAAAACTCTCATGTTCCCAACCAACCCCCACATTCAACATCCCCTGCCAGCCCCAAGCCCTCCCCAGAATACCTCCCCCAAACCAGCCCCAGAATACCTCCCCCACCCTGATGTTTCTACTGCCCACAGCTCATCCTTTGCTGCAGTCAGTGTTCGGCATACTTGCTGGTGGCACTGGGTTCAGCATGAACTGATCTGGGCTGGTGACTGACTTACCACTGAACATCATGGGTGTGTATTACTGCACATTTGCAGTATCAGCAAAAGGCTGGCATGACATGCTCAGGATTGGGCACTCTGTTTCAATGGTGTTTTAACACAAGGAATGGAATGATAAATTTGATTTGACTACTTGAATCTAATCTTATTGCTTCATCTAGAATAGATATTAATTTGCTCATTTTCTCTTTCCTAAATCAATGATAAATCATCTCCACTGCTCTAGTGATGACCTTCTCTTTAGCCTAAAATAATATAATCCTTACTGGATCATCTTGTTTGCCATTTGACTTTGTCTCAGCTGCATTACTGTGACCTGAAAACATTGCAAAGAGAAATGGAAATAGAAGTAGACACCATCTGAATTGAGCTAATTCTGACCACATGGTTACACTGATTAATTCAACTGCTTCAGATCATTAATGCTTCTAAGCAGCTTTGGGAACTCAACTCAAATTTTCAATTTTTACTGATTCACCAGCTTGCGAGGCACACTTGAATCAGGGCCCCACTGACTTGAGTCATGTATTCAAGTCACCAAGTCAGGCCTGCTGTGTCTGGAATAGTTTGCTTACTATTTTTGCTGTGTGAAAAACCTTGTGGGACCTTAATTCAGACTGAGGAAGCAGCAGGGCATTCCAGCCATAAGGCCTTGAGTGACCGAAAGGGAGTGTTACTCCTTAGCAAGCTCTGATATACACAGAGTCTGGAAACAGTTCCATTTTTTCCATGTTGGACTGTTTAAAGGTGATGGTCTGGCTTGACTCAAGTTGCGAAGGGGTAACTTGAGTATTCATAAACTCAGGTTTGGGGAAGCCAGAGATTAGACTCAAATCAAGCCCCATGGGACTTTTCCCAACACTGCTTCTGATAAGTTTCATGCTAAAATTTAGCAGCTAAATAATCATTAGAACAGAGTTGTTGCTTTTAAAGCTATAAACTCTTAAGAGTCATAAATATGGCAGGAAATTATTCATTGCTCCAAATTGCTTATAATTCTTGACATTACTGCCTTCTGAATAATCAGGAATACATTCAGGAATAATCAGGAATACATTCACCAAAGGAGAACAGTATGCAAGCAACCACTTAATAAGGGTGTCAGTATCACCTTGCCATGATGTGAAAAGTGTTTTTCAGAGGCTCAGTATGAGAAATCTAAAGAAGCAAGGAAGTGATCAAAGTTTTTCACCACTTGCTAGGATAATACAGATAATTACCTTTGATGCCTTGATGATGTAAAGCAACTGTAGAATAAGCCCCTCTCTCAATACTCTGAAAACATCATATGATCCCAATCATATGAGAGTAATTCAAGAAGCATCTCTTTTCCACTGCACTGTTGCCCCATTACACTTGTTCTTTGCCAAATAGTTGTATGAAGTGGCTTTAAATGAGCTTTATGATTTCTCTAGTAGTGTTTGAGTACTAGGTTGTATCTCTGGGAGGAAAATCTATCATTGAGATTTTACATCACTTCCATAAAATTGCCTTTGAATAAACTGTATTGAGTATGACAATTATGCTTTTCCTCCTCATTCTTGTACTTTTAAAAGAATATTGTCAAGGGTTCAGTGTTGCAATCTGTAAATAGTTGCACCTCTTTTTCCTTAACTTTTTTTCCCTTAGCACTTGACAAAGTTTACCAAGCTCTGTGAATTCCCTATGTTGGAAACAGGCCTATTTTTCCTTTTATCCTGGAGTGCATTCTTGTCCGCAGAAGCTGCTGGTCTCACAGGTAAGCATTTATGTCACTGAGAGTCAAACTGTGTTTTATATTCGTTAGTCATGATTGGTACTCCTGATATAGTTTTGTTCTTGTAAAAGAAGCTGCAGAAATGAAATGTTTGAATTCAGGCCACAGTGTGAGAGGGATTAACACTTTCCCCTCATACTACAATTCAATCCAATTTCTATCCCTGAATGAGAAGGAGAAAAACAGATACTAAAATATGGGTCTTTAAATTTTTCCCTTTAGAAAGCCTCAGGGGAAGCAATTTCAGTTAGGGAATTACTGTGGGGGGAAAGGTTGGACTGTCCTCCCATGAATCATATGCTTAATTAATCCCAAAACTGAAACACACTATCCAGCCCCAAGCCCAGCTATCATGGCATCCCATGCCGGTTCTCAAGGAGGAAGAGGCTGTCACTACGGGAACTTCACATCCCTGATTCCTTCTGCTTTGGATGCTAGGAGCCTCCACAGAAGAAGATACAGGGTGTGTGTGAAGCCAACAAGCTTTCTCCAGGGCCATTTGCTGGAGAGACTTTGCCCACCCCATTTCAGCTGCAATCCTAAAAGCACTTACCTGGGAGTAAGCCCCACTTAATTCAATGAAACTTACTTCTGAGTAGACACAAATAGGTTTGCACTGTTCATCTCTCATGGAGAGGAGAAAGAACAGGGCATGCGAAACTGGTAGCATATCCTCTGTTACTAGGGTGGAGCTTGGAGGCAGTCATGCATCCCATCTTGGAGTAGACCCTCATCTGTGCTTCTCAGACTGCCCATTCTGATTCATGGGTACTCCATGGTGACTTTTACAAAAGATGATGACACTATGCATTCTAGTCACAGAGCTCCAAAGTGTAATAGGTTTAATTTGACCCTAAAGTTTCATATCTTCCATACTGGATTATGTATCTTCTAAGGATTTATATCTTATAAGGCTTCATATCTTCCATATTGGATTACAGTGGATGCTGGAGTTCACATGCATGAGAGACTGAATTTTTTTTGTCAGGTCCCAACAGAATCATAGATCTTGAATGCATATGTCCTTTAAATTGAATGAGGGATACAGAAGGGGAAGTTCTGAATGTGCATCAAAGCTTCCATGCCTGGAATAGATCACTCACTTTGGTTATATGGCTCCACAGCTGAAAAGCAGAACATTCACTTTGATGATACGATTACATAAAGCTTCCCACAGCTCTTTGTTGCTATTTTCATTCCAAAAAAGAAAAACTTGTGGGTGGGCGGCAGAAATAACTACCTTCAAGCCAAAGCAGAGAAGCAATCATGAATTCAAAGCAGAGAAGCAATCATGAATTTTTCTACACAACTTTTGATGGCATTTTGCTTTTTTGCTTTTTTTTAAGCAGCCTACTTAGGAAACCTTCAGCAATCACAGATTTACTCATTGATAATACACTCAGGCTGTCTTCCTTAAAATATTGTTATTCACTGTTGCTTCTACCTCATGACTCTGGTGGAAAAACATTTATATCTTTATAGAGTACCCCATAGCTAAAGCTCAGAATGGGTCACACAGATGGTTATTCTTTTATTGTCATTCTAAATACCAATAGAGTTTGTCCCTGTAAATTAATAAAAATTAAAGGAGAGCTAGATGGGCCTCCTAAAGTATGGGAATCATGCTGTCCTAGTCCCAAAACCAAAAATGCACAGCTGGTTTCACAGATAGCCCTGAAAATTGTGTGGCCAAAATGGAAATAAGTTTGCAGAGTTTCAGGTTCACAGTGAAGGTCTGCAGAACCTTTCAGATATAAAGTCTATAATAAATTTTATTTATATCTCTATACACTGAATAGCATTCAAAATATGCGCTTTAAAAAGGTTCACCTGAGTTCATGAGCCAAATGGATCTAAGCACATTTATATGCTGTATATAAAACTGAAAAGTCACACACTGACTCACTCACTGACTCATCAACACCCCGCCAAAACCGCTGGGCTTAGAAGCATGAAATTGGGGGGGGGGATGGAGGCACCCACTAAGAACCAGTTTACAGAAATCCCAACTGGAAGGGGGTGAAAAGGGGTGCAACACGTTTTCCTCCCAACATTTTTCCATTGACTGAGGGATGCTGTGCCCCAGCCCCTGGTGTGTTACATCAACACCTACCAAGAAATGTTGAGAAATTTAATCCTTAAGGGGCTGAAAAGGGGCGCAATGTGTTTTTGTCCTATACTTAACATTGAAGTCTGACTGATCAACATCCAGCTGAGGCACGGGGAGGGAGAATGCACATGCGGGGATGGTGTGCATGGGGAGATGGTGCGCATAGGGAGATGTTGTATGGGGGTGTTGCACAAGGGGGGACGGTGTGCATGAAGAATTGATGAGCATGGGGGTTGATGCACGTGAGGGGACGGTGCACATGGGGGATGGTGCTCATGGGGGATGTTGTACAGGGGTGATTTAAATGGGGGTGTTGTATATGGTGCACATGGGGATGGCGCACATGGAGGGGATGGTGCGCATGGGAGATGTTGCATGGTGGTATTGCGCATGGGGGATGATGTGGATGGGGTGTTGCACATGGGGGACAATGTGCATAGGGGGACGATGCACATGTGGGGATGATGCGCATGGAGGGTTGATGCACACTGTAGGGATGGCGTATATAGGGAATTTTACTCCTGCAACATGGGTATGTTTTCACTAGTTTTAATATAAAATTGCATACATTGAAGCAATTGTTTTAATATAAAATTGCATACATTGAAGCAATTGGTCGACCCTGCCTAGTTTACATTGTGTGTTCGGAAGACCTTTATTAAAAAGATCACTGCCAGGATCATGGTTATAAGAAAAATAAAATTGTTATGACAGAGGCTGCAATTTTAACCCCCAGGTTAGGCCAATACAAGTACCGTGCTGATCTGAGGTGTTGAAAAAGTGCCATAAGGCATTTCAGTGCTACAGACATGCACCAGCTCCCCACACTTCCATGGGAACAGAGAGACAGGTGAGTTGCTCTGGCCTAAATTGATTAGAATTACTCAGGGATTGAGAGATGCAGAGAGCTAAGCATATTGTTTATCTAGCCAAGCATATTAACAGAGAGACAGCCCAATCCTATCCGCCACCATTGGTGATGTTGTAGTGGCACCAAAGAGGGAAAGGGTGCAATCAGAATGGTAAGGAAATTATTTTTCCATTACCTTTCCATAGGCTTCTGGTGGTTATGGGTGTCCTCAGATCTACACCAGCTACTTATGTTTGCTTATGTCAGAGGAGCAAAAAGATTTCAAAATGAGGGGACAGATCCTGGCATACCCAGCTGCTGGGATCTACCTACTCCCTCCCTCATATGCCCTCTGCCTTCCCACCCTGAAACATATTGAAAAATCTCTTTAACTTTAGAATGTTGCACGAGCTGTTTGGTGGAAGAGAGGAATGAGGAGAAGCCAAAAGCTGACTCATTAGATATGCCAAAATTTCCAATGTTCATCTGGCATCAAGTTAAGACACTAGAAGTGGATAGATTCTATAATTTCTTGAAGCAAGTTCATATGTCTTCGATCAGCAGCATTTGTCCTTTGCAGTCATGGAAATATAGTTGCCCCAAACAATGATTTCATTGCTAGAAACACATCTGCTGATAAAGTAAGCTTCTTTTTTGGGTACTTGGAACATACTGTACAGCCAGCCAGAATCTAATTGTCATTTGTCATCTTTTCATACCCCAGTGATGTATCAGAATCGCTCCCTTCAGTCATCCTAGAAAGTGTTTCATCCTGTTCTTTTGACACATAAACTGGCTGAAATCATAGCATTAATTTTTTGGGGTGGTACTGAGCACAGATGGGTTTTACACTTACATGCAAACTGTAGTAAACTATTTTTAGAGACTGAGATGTGAGAGGAAAGCAAAGTCCAGATCTAATTAGATGGCATTTAAAAAACACCCCACAGAACATTACAAGGAAATGAAGTTGCTTATAAAGAGAGCAATTGCTAAAGAAGACACAGAAAACAAGTCAGGCTTTTTAAACTCGGCACTGGAAATGTTTCATCTCATTCACAAAATCATTTTTAACAGAAATTTGGGAGGAATAGGGGAGCTGGGAAGAGGGTCACATCATTCAACAATTGCAAACAGCAATAACAGGAGGTAAAGACCCTCCCTTAATGGTGGTGCTGTGGTATTATTGTTTGTTTGCTTTTTCTTTAAGTGTCAGATGCAGCCACAGTCACTTCCAATGCACCCACCAATCCATCTAATTTTTATTTGCAGATTTCCCAGTTAATTTTCAAATTTTAAAAATTGTGAGTTCTAAAAAACAAAAACAAGTGAAACAGTAGTGTTTTATTTCATTATCACACACACCCCTCATCACACCACTACTTCTGCCTCATTGTGCCTTCATAGTCCTAACTCTGACTTCTTCAGGAAACACAACCTTGCAGGGGATTGCCATAATTCTCTTCCACAAAACTAGAACAGGACCCTATAACCCATTTGCCAGTATGTGAACACAATCCCAAAAAATCAGTACTGACCCTGCTTTTCGGGACATATGGCAACCCTAAACTTGTAGCTTACACTTAATGCACAGAAAAACGTATTGGTTTTTCATCAGCCAGAAATGGTTTGGATTTCTGCACCAGAAAATGATAAGTGTTCAGACTTGGTGTGGAGTGCTGGGAGATGAGCTCTTCTTATGCAATAAGACCAATGCAGCTGGGATGTTAGAAGGTGATCCAGAACATTCTTTGCAAGGACCATCCTGTATGTATTTTCCAAAGATGTCTCTCAATAGGCCCAGTAAGAGTCACCCTATAGGCTAATGCCAGAAGTCAAAGCAGAATGAGAGTATACTTTCTGCCTGCACTCTGGCATCAGTTGGTAAAACAATCAAGAGAAAATGGTATCCAAATATGAAGGGAATGTGATACTCTTTACCAGGGCTGCAAAAGTGACTGTGACTCCAGGTGAGATGGGATCTTTTGTGAAATCTTCACCTCTCCCTGAACACCTGTTTCAAGCTAAAAACATATTTAGAGAATTTTCAACTCAGCCCTTTAGTATGAACTCACATGATTTGTTCCTTGGAGAAAAACAAAGATAATTTTGTTTGTAACCTCCAGGGCATCTGTAACAAAACTCTTCACCTTTGTATATATCACAGTGTGTGAATTTGAGGTCTGTGAAATTGCAGCAGTCTCGTTGAATGGCAACCACCTTAGTCCACACAACTGAAGAACCTTGGCTGTATTTAGAATGGGCTGCTCAGATGTCATTGCAAAGTGTCAGATCCCTGGATGAGTGCCCTAAATGTTTAACTCAGCCACTCTTCTGATGCTTCCTGTCAGCCTGGGTCTCACCGATGAAAGCCTGTGAGAACTGTCAAGCTTTCCAGTTTGCGCTGGTGCTGCGCAATCAGCAAACGCCTCAAAGCAATATTCTGACATCCAGTTGTGTGGGACATTCCAATTAAAATGCTCCTTGGAGATATTGTCGCCCTGGTTTTGATTCGTTGCAAACTGCCCAGAAGCAGTAATTCAGGTTTATTTCAAGAGGACTCTTGCCCACAAAACTTCACTCTGAAATCCTGAACTGAATTTTCTTTTATATAAACAAACCATTTTGTTTAGGCAACCAGATTTATTCTCCAACAGAGCATAATTCTGAAAAGGACATTATTATCATTATTGTTGTTATTACTTATACACTTTTTTCAACAAAAAACTTCACATATTAGTTTCCATTGTTAAATGTTATGATGCAAAAGACAGATGTGGGTGCTGCAGCAGCAAAAAAAAGCAGCCAGAGGTCCTGAGAACTGAGCTTAACTGCTCAATCTAGAGCTGCCTAGTGCCAAGAGGATCAGCAACCTCAAAATGGCAATTGCTGCATTCAGCTGCCAGCATCTTCCCAGAGAAAGAGAACATTTGAACCCTTTCCCCAGGTAAGGACATAAGCCCTGCAGTGTGGCTACTAAAGTTGGTGTTGGCTATTTTTCTGGTCCAGAGTTGGCCCAACACAATGTTCTGGATCTGGCAGACCAGAACTCCACCAATCCTCCTCCCTCTCCCTTCTCTCTGCCTGACCTCTTCTCCCTTCCCTCTGGAGCACCTTCTTTCCTGTGCCAACAAAACGTGCTGCCACTTAGAGCTTTTCACTTTCTTCAGGCTCTGCTAATGGGTTTCCAGACAGCACTGGAAACATTTGTGGCACCCAGTGCTAGAAGCTCAGGATTGGAGCTCAGTCTCTCCAGGATTCAAACAACAAGATTAGAGTTAATAGCTTTGAGGAAGGATGGGAGAGGAGAAGCTGGGCAGTGGAGACTCCTTTGGGGGGTTTAAGAACAGCACACACAAAAGCCCTCCAGCACCAAACTTGGTTGCTCAGACTAGTGAGCCACCGGAGGCCTTTCTGCCACCCAGTACCCTCTTTCCGTAATTGCCATTCATCCAAGTGAGCACTTGTGGACCTTTCCCTTAAGCCATGCTGCTCTCATTATTTCCTATGAAAAAAATCAGTTTTAATTTACATTATTCTGATTTACCTGTGATTTTCCAGGACCCTAACTTCTGTGTAAATTGAGAGCTGCATGTATTGTGTCTGCTGGATTTCATGAGCAATATACCATGTGATGAGTTTCATTTGTCTGGGGTTGCTTCATGTCCCCAAAAAACAGGGACAATCCTGTTTGGGGGGGGATTGTGTTCAGATACTGGCAAATGTTCCAATTTTGTGGAAGAGAATTTTGGCAACCCTACATCTGATCTGCCATTACCTTTCTCTTTATTTAAGTGTCAGTGAGCTTTCATTACATGTACACATCAAGGTTTTTAAAAAAAAAACTTTTTTAATTCATTATATAAGAAATTGACACAGCTGGAGTTTTGCTTCCTGCTAATAGAATGAAAATGGAGAAATCCTTTCATTACCAGACTGGAAGAAGAGAATTTTCTCTGACGTTTATTTGAAAGAGCAATACTTTCTGAGAGATAACATCTGTCCTACCTTGCAAAATTATTTTTTATTATTGTGTCCCTTAGATTTTTTTTTTACTTTTGCACCCTAATAGTCAACAGTGGAGACAGCTGCCTTGGTGATGATCAAATTCAGCTTTTAACTGTGTAAGGGAACAGCAGTGGCTGTCAGTTAATTGCAAGTACTCATGCTTGTAAGAGCTTCCACAGAAATGGAAATTCTCAAGAAGCAGCAATCAGATCAATATTTCCTTTACACTGAAACTTTGTTCCTCCCCCAAAAATGAAACTTCAGTTTAGTAGGCTACGGTTCCAATGAATATATTAGTATTTTTAGCACCACAGACCTAAAGCTTCACTAACTTGTAATGAGAAGAGAATTTTTCTTTGACTGCAGTAGCAGTTTTGAAATGAGATTGGAATTACATTAGAAATTGAATATTTCCACTAATAAGTTTTACCTAAATAATAATGTAATGTTTATAGTCCACGTTCAGTAGAGAGAGACCAGTGCTGTCAGTATTCAAGGCAACATTCTATTTCTATTCTAACTTTTCTATTGAGCACATAATGGTCCAACACATGCAGTTTTTGGCCATCAGAGATGTAGAATTTAGTTCCCACTTGATAATCTGGAGTCTGGGTCTGGACAATATCCCTAATCTCACTGGCATACTGCATATAGATGCATACATGATGTTATATGGTTGGTTCCTGGTCATCTGCTGTGATTATAATTTCCTTGTTCACATAGCCTAATGGCAGATCCTATGGCCTCTTTGCACAGTGTAGGAGCAAAATGCCCAGTGATGCTGTACAAAGAGCACACCTGATGGACCAGTTCAGAAATCTGATGTTGCAGACCCTAGGTTGCATCAACCTTTATAAGTTAGCTATGGTGTTGTGTCATGGGGGATGTCAAGAGAGTTTTCGGGATGATCAGGAAAAGGCAGGTGTATACTGATGGAGAGAAGCGTGATACCAAGTAGCAGAAATTTGCACCATGATTCTGTCACCAAAATACTACATCAGAATGCTCTCCTTGATTTTATGCTAGCTAAATGGCATAAGTGCCTTCAGGTTGCCATACCACCACCTCCTCCACCACCACCACTACCAGAGCATTCAGGCTAGGGTTGCCATATATCCTGAAAAACAGGAATAATCCCAGTTTGGGGGGATTGTGTTCACATACTGGCAAATTGGACAGAGGGTCCTATCCTGATTTTGTGAAAGAGAATTATGGCAACCCTAAATCAGTCACATACATTTTGGGCATGGCTACCTACTGTATCATGGGGAGGGTATGACAGAGCTATAAGAGAACTACTTCCCACTACATTGGGAGGGTATGACAGAGCTATAAGAGAGCAGTGTAACTTTGGAGCTTGAACAAATGTGAGGTTCGGGATCCTGGCTAGTGCCAGAAAAAAAATTTGCATGAGCAATTTAGTGAGCACATCTCAGCTGCTAACATATGATTAGAAACAGTTCCAAAAAAGCTGTACTCACACCAGCTTTAATTCAACATCAGGGTGATAATAAATCTAATTTTACCAACATGAATGTAGTCATTTACTGTACAATTTATCAATGTCGAGGGATGTCATTTCCTTGATTACAGTGGAGAGACCATTTTGAAAGAGGGAACATTCATATAAGCACACACACTACAAATGTTTCAAGGCCAGCCATATCACTGGACAAATCACTGCTTTCCACACTACAACTCTTTTTATAAGTGTTAAAATTTATCTATCTGCATGCCAAAGGTGGAAGTCTCTTCTTTCAAAAGAAAAAAGGGAGATGATACTTTCTTTTTAAAAAGACCCTCATCCTATTTTACAGTGTCAGCACCAGCATTCCTCCTGGTGGATAGTGGTAGGTGCCATTTTTACTTCTCGGTAATTCCCCATCCCCAATTAATGTTATAAAATGTCAATATTGTTCCAAAATTGGGTCTTGGGTCAAAAGTTGGGTTGAAATATTGGTCACTGGCCACCAAAAGAAACACCACCCCTGTATATGTGTAATTTTCAAAATTCTCCCCATCCTTGAAAAACATTGCCCAAATGACACCACATTTTAAATTGTTTTGCAAACAAGGTGGCAGAAATAGGGATTATATGAACTGAGCCACTATTATTATTACAGTGGTATCTCACTTAATAAGGGCCTTGCTTAACAAGTGATCCACATAACAAGCAAAAATTTCCCTAGGATTCTGCCGCACCTAACAAATGCTGCTTCACTTAACAAGCACGCTCGCTGGCAGTTGGGGCAGATGTGGTGGCCGGCAGACCTGTTAAAAATCATCAGGGCTGCCTAGCGCGCCTGCCCATAGCAAAAGCAAAACTTCTGCGCTGTTCCTCCTGTGGCCCGGTATCCATTGGACAGAGGGAGAGAACAGCAATGGAGAAGAGGGAAGCAGCTCAGGGCTAGCCAGAATGGAGCAGGGGAGAGAGGCTCAGGATGAAGAGAAGGAGAAAGTGGGGAGACACTTTGAAACTGTCTTTGATTGCAGCCTCCTAACCATGCCTTACCCAGAAGTAAGCCCCATTGTGTTAAACGGGGCTTACTCTCAGAAAAGTATCTTTAGGATTGCAGCCTAAGTAGACTTCATAGGATCATGCACATTGAATGCATGTTTGAATTCAATTCCAGTGTTGTGACATCATTTTTACATGCAGTTAATATTTTTATATGAATATTTTTTGGTTTTTGGAACCAATCCTCTGAGTTTCCATTATTTCCTATGGGAAAATCTGCTTCACATAAAGAGCGTTTCACATAACAAGCATGCTTCTGGAACAAATTAAACTTGTTATATGAGGCACCATTGTATTATTATTATTATTATCCATAAATACACAGCGAACAATTTCATGCTGGTTTTGTTCATATCACCAGTCAGACCTTTCCACGAGTCTAGGACTGTGTGATGTAGCGGCGTATAATTTGTGCTGATCCCAGAAGAGCGGCTTTCTGCAGTTGGCAGAGTGATATTTTGTCAATGCCAATAGTTTTCAGGTGCCTGCCAAGGTCTTTGGGCACAGCACCCAGTGTGCCAATTACCACTGGAACCACCTGCACTGGCTTACACCAGATACACTGTAATTCGATTCTTAGATCTTGGTAGCAGGAGATCTTTTCCAGTTGTTTCTCATTCTGCTGTCACCTGGTATGGCGATGTCAACAACCCACACCTGACTGCTTTCTATGATGGTGATATCTAGAGTATTGTGTTCCAAGACCTTGTCTGTCTGTATCCTGAAGTCCCACAGAAGCTTGACCTGCTCATTTGCAAATTATTATTATTATTATTATTATTATTATTATTATTATTATTATTATTATTATTATTATTATTATTATGTATTTTTTAAAACCTCTATACATTTTCTTAAAATTCACAGCTAGTTTGTTATTTGATCTTCAATACATTAAAAAAACTATTTTTTAATTTTGTCTGCTTAATGGAAATTCTGCCCCCTCCACTTCTGCTACCTCAAGTGCCACTCCAGATTTCAACAGAAATATTCCAGAAAAAAAGTATATATCCTTATTTGTGTATGTCAATAAATCTTACCCAAACTGAGGCTGAAATCCTATTCCCACTTTCCTGGAAATATTTTTCTTATTGCATTTATGTATTGCTGCAATCATAGAGCACTTTCCATGCCTATAGCACAGATAGTTTGTAATCACACAAGACTGAGAAGAGGAAGCACTTCTTGGATGGTTCTGTTCCAGGAACTTACCTGGATGCTAATTTTCATGTTAAACAAAAGCAGTTAAAATTTGGCAGCCCTTTAAAAATAGCCTGCTTACTGATGGCTTGTTTCAGCTGGGAGTGATTTTTCCCAAGAAAATATTGTTTCTACATTTTGTTGAATTAAAAATCAAGACCTGTACCATAAGAATGTCTCAGAGACTTGGGTGTAACTTGTCTTTATGACCAGTTGATTTCTAATCAGCTTGCCTGCAAAGACAGCAAACACCTGCATTTCACATTTATTATTTAGTGGTCTCACACTGCACTGGAGAACAAGGACAGAATTTCAAATGTTAAAGTATTCATCCAGGACTCATATGCAGCATCACAGGGAATGACATCTTGTGGCAAATCTAAGTGCAAAGGAAGATACTTGAAGAATTTTCTGGCATTTGTGACCAAGGCAATGTAACAGCAGACGTTTCTTCCTCTGTGGAGTTAAGGCTGTAGTTTCTCAGTAAACAATTACTGAAACATACACAATCCTAACTTCTGGATAGGCTGGGACAAATCCTAGCAAAAGTCCCATGGGGTTGTCACAAAAATACCAGAAGGCACTTCTGCATCAATCCTAGGGAGTTAGTCCGGGTCACATAAATATGCCGGCTTACTCACACCAGTGTAAGAATGGGGATATGGGTGAGTTATACTGGCCTAAACTGGTTGGCAATACACCCTAATTTGCATTGTATCCCATTCCACCCCTACTGTGCTTTCTGCCTATTCCTGATTGAGGGGATATACAGAGAGGCAATACATATCAAATTTACTTTCATCTTTTTTCAGCCGAATTTAGTTTCCAAAATCAGGGTGAGTATTAGATTTGATGGTGCATTAGATTTGAGTAAATGTGGTATTTAGATTATAAGTATAGATCAGTATTTATTTTAAAGTTTTGCTATATTGTAATAAAAATGTAACAGAAGCCCACTGTTGTATAAAGTAGTACAACTAGCTAAAAATCATAACATAACCCCATGAATTGTTGTATGCAGTAAAATTAAATTTTGCACCTATTTTGAAGCTGCACGTTACAGTCGCCAGTAAACATTTTTTATCTCATCTTTTGAAATAGGGTTGCACTTTAGATTCGATGGCATATTAGATTCAAATAAATGTGGTAATATAGTAAGGCAGGCATTCAAAATACTGAAGTTACAAGATTAGCAGCAGAGAGAAAGGGGAAACTATGTTGTATGATGCAGGAGCCCAGTAGCAACTCCAGGCACAGACGGTGGAAAGTGCTTACAAATCATTCTATAACTGTTATCTAGAAATTAAAACATAGAAGGCATTTGTTTATTCATAGACTTTATTATAAGGTTGGAGGATTTCCTGGCATCCTAATGATTTACAAGGCATTAAATGCATCTATTTTTCAGTGATACCAGAACTCCTGTTACAGTGACGCCTCATGTAACAAACGCCTCACATAAAGTATGTTCCACGTAACAAACAAAAATTTATCTAGGATTCTGCTTCACGTAACAACCTGTGCTTCACGTAGAGAACACATTCGTTGGCAGTTGGGGCAGACACGCTGGCCGGCAGCCCTTATGAAAAGCGTCAGGGCTGCCTAGCGCACCTGCCCCTAGTGAAAGCAACACTTCAGCACTGTTCCTTCTGTGGCTGGGCATCAGCTGGGCAGAGGGAGAGAACAGCAGTGTAGAAGAGGGAAGCAGCTCAGGGCGAGCCAGAAGGAAGCAGGGGAGAGAGAGGCTCAGGATGAAGAGAAGGAGAAAGCTGGGAGCTTTGAAAGTGTCTTGGATTGCAGCCTCCTAACCATGTCTACCCAGAAGTAAGCCCCATTATGTTCAAATGGGGCTTACTCCCAGGAAAGTGTCTTTAGGATTGCAGCCTAAGTGGACTTCATAGGATCATGCACTTTGAATGCATGGTTTGAATTCAATTCCAGTGTTTTGTCATCATTTTTACATACAGTTAATATTTTTATATGAATATTTTTGGGTTGTGGAACCAATTATCTGAGTTTCCATTATTTCCTATGGGAATATCCACTTCATATAAAGAACGTTTCACATAACAAAACATGCCTCTGGAACATATTCAATTTGTTACACGAGGCACCCCTGTATTTCTATCACTGAGCTGTCTCAGCCCAACAGAGGCTGGGGCAGGATGATCAGATGCCAAACCCAAAATTCCTGAACCCCAAGGCCAAAATTCCTACCCCAGGCCTAAATTTCTACTCCCCCCAAGCCAAAATTCCTACCTGCTCAAAAATATTGCCAAAAATTTTTTTGTTTGTTTTTATATCTTTTGTTTTTTGGGCTTTGGCCAAGATATCTCAAAACCAATTTCTACATTGGATTCTCCTCTTTGATACGAATCAAAAGACATGACATGATGGTGTACTGCGCACCATTGCAAAGTTCAAAATGAAGCCAAAATGTAGGACAATGAAGCCAAAAATGTAGGACACCCGGACAGGAGGCTAAAAGTCCGGATAAATCCAAGTTTTTCCAGTCATATGATCACCCTGAACTGGGGATGGAAATCCTCAGCCTCTACTGAACTCAAAACCCCTCCCCACCCCCAAAGTGACTGGAATGGAGTTCCCCTTGCCTGGACATGATCTGCAGATACCTGAATCTGTGGATATGCTTTGATAAAAACCACAATACAATTATCTCCAGACCTAACCTGCAGGAAATAGGAATCCCTGTATATGCTTTGATAAAACAGCTTTGATGTCCTTGGCCTCTGCTGAGCTTAAGAAGCCCCTCAAGTTGCGCGCAGCTGAATTGTTTTTGCCTCCAAAGGGGGCACATGGGGATGCACTGGGTGGGGGATAGTCCTGATCTGTGAATAACTGAATCTGCAGATATGCTTTGATAAAATAGGTTTGGAAAAATAGCTGGAGCCTCTCCTGCACATAATATGTATCTGGCATATGATTGTCCAGACTGCTAAGTTTTATCAAAGCTAAATTCTGATTTGAAATTCTAGCTTATTATTGAGATACTTTATTAGAAACTTTTAAGAAAGCATTTACAGTTTAATTCATTTGCAGGCAGGCAAGCAAATTCTCCCCACCCTTGCTTATTAATGTGCTTGAGAAGAAAACGAAGGCAGCTGACTCTGTTCTTTTCTTTGTATTTCAGGAATTGTGGCAGTCCTTTTTTGTGGAGTCACACAGGCCCATTATACATACAACAATCTGTCAGCAGACTCCAAAACAAGAACTAAACAGGTAGGCGACCAAATCTCTCCCTCCACCACCACCCCGAGCTTGCTTTGTACCTTTTGCTGAAATTAATGAGTGCATCGCAATACTGACAGTGTAGCCAGAAGGGATTCTATTGATGAAAAAAGCACCAAAAACAGCTTCATTAAGGGGAAGAACACTAGTGCTGACTTTGCCAAGAAAACACAAACAATTCTTCTGCTAAGCAAAACTTTTTTTAAGAGTCTGTTTTCCCCTTAAAGCCAGGTCATCACTTGTCAATTTTGATGATGAAATATACAGAGCAGGCAAATATTTAGTGGTAAGGGAATCTAAAAAGGGTTGTTCAAAAACTTGCAAATTCCCTGTACAATCTCTCTCTCGCTCTCTCTCTCTCATGTGGATTTTTGAAATCCTCGCTTCAGAAGCAGTTTATCAAGTCTCATTCCATGCATGCCAGTAGATACTTACGGCACAATCCAGAGTTAGGGCCATGAGGAGTGCCCTACTTGGGCTGCCCCAACTATTCTGAATCCATAGCAGAAAGTTATGCTGCATCCAGAGTCAGGAAGCCTGGGCTGCCTTAGCTGCTCCAGAGCATGCTCAATAGGCACCAAGACAGTGACAGTTGGGGAGGGCTTGCTCTGGAGGAGACCCCCCTCAGATCACACTGAACAAGGAACAGCTGTGGTACCTGCATTATAAGGCGTCCCTGACAACCAGTAACAGCTGCAGCAGGAGACTGCAGGACACAGGGTGCCCATACGTGTTAACCAGAAAAAAAGTGGAAAAGGCACTTTATTTTTTCTTTAAGGAAATATCCTTTTCCTTTCTTAAGTTTTTTTTCTCATCAAAAAATGCTGATTATTATTCATTTCTTAATTCATCTTACAAAATTATTTTTAAAAAACTTTTCAATAGCCATTTCAATTGCACATTCAATGAAGTTATTAAATGTGTTGTTTCAATGACACTTTTTATAAAATGAAACAGCACAAAAGACACTGTGGAAAAGTTTTAACGTTTCAGTTTAGAAAGAATGCCCACCTGCACCTGATAACCCTCTGGAGACTTTTGAAAGACTTTTGTGCATCAAAATATTAACTTGTATGCTGTTCTTTTGAGAAGCATGGCTTTACTTATGGAGATACAGTCCCCAAAATGATACAGCTTATTAAAGGGAATATTCAAGAGAACTATGACTGCTAAGAGATGCTTGGTAAATGAATAACGAATCAAGATATCTTTACACCTTCTAAGATCTACAACACTTGCATGTATATCATCACTGTAGCACTGGGTCACACTGCCCTTTCCTTCATCCTGCCTGTGACAACACCAGGGAGATAATTACAAGTGACTGCTCAAATATGTTGTGCTAATTTCAATTAAAGCACTGACCTCGGTCCAGTCCTGCCAGGCAGAGTGCAAAAGAGTAATAATGGAGTGATACTCTGGACAACAGAGTGAATTGACCTGAGTCAGCCGTTCTTGCTGGAAGAAGTGCAGGCATGTGTCCTGGGATCTGAATGCAAAGAGTGACAGACTTCTCTAATTCAAGTGGAAAGTTTCTGCTTGGGTTATTTTGGCTACAATCCAGAGTAACTAAGGGACCTTTTACACCAACGTAATTACGGTGCCACCTATGGGAAATGCATAGAGCAATCAGAGTAAGTGCATCTTACGTCTTCCCATAGTTACTCTGGATTGTAGGGTTTGTCCTGTGCTCCATCTGGGATATGAGAATGTTCTGATCCAGTCATGGCTCAGCTCCTGAGCAGTTGAAGTCAGGGTGAAGCAGAGGAAGAGCAAGCAAAGACAACTGGATACAGCAAGAGCATGTCTCCAAGTTTCTCTGCAACAGGACAAAGATTATCATCTGGTTGCCATTGCCCTTGGAGAAGGGCTATAGCTGAGTGATAGAATAAGTGTTTTGCATGCCAAAGGACATAAATAACAAACCTTGGTTTCTCCAGTTGAAAGATCCTGGATAACAAGATTTTGGAAGACCCTGCCTGATGTCACAGAGACAAAGTTCTTGAGCATTTCAGCTTGGGAGCCCCTTCTAAAAATGATCTGACCCCCGTTGCAAGTGATGTCATATCCAGAAGTGATATCAAACAAAAAGTATAATGTCAAAGCTCTGTGGCACTGTAATAACGAGCTCTCATTGTGTTCAGTAAGACATAGAATGCAATCCTAACCAAATTTCCAATACTGGCATAACTGTGCCAGTGGGTCACGTGCTGCATCCTGCAGTTGTGGAATAGTCACTGAGGCTGCATCAAGATAAGCAATGTTTGTTTTCTTACCTCATTGTTGCATTGTCTTTATGCCAGTGTTGGAAAGTTGTTTAGGATTGCACCCTTAGGCTGCAATCCTAACCTCCATTTAGGCTGGCATAAGCCCTGGCATAAATCCTATACTGGCCTGGGGGTGTCACAAAAGTGCCTTCTACCCCACCCCTATGATGGTTTGGCCACAGCACAGGAATACACTGACCTCCCCACACCACCATGGAAAGATATGCCAGGTGAGTTAGGCCGGCCTAAATTTGTTAGGATTGCACCCTTAATCCCAGGTAAACATGGATTGCAGCCTGAGTGCCCCATTCCAACAAAGACAGTGGTGCCAGTGCCAGAATCCAAGATGGTGGCACCCAGCTTTTCATGATCTCACCGAAATGAAGTTGTAACTCCTCAGTGGTTTCCCTACTTTGAGAACCACTGCATATAGGGCATAAGTCTGTACTGGACTAGTTAGGCCAAAGTAGACTGTACTGGACTAGTTAGGCCAATAATCTGACATAATATAAAGCAACTTCAAGTGTTCACTTTAGCAATGGGTGCATGGAAGCTTCCTTGCTTGGTACAGCTGGTCTTCTTCAAGAGTCATCAGAAGAACTATCTGTTGACTTATTGCGTTCAACGACTTATGGACCGTTTTAGCAAAGCCTGCCAAGACTTTGGACTAACAATCAGCCTGAAGAAAACACAAGTCATGGGTCAGGGTGTGGATCCACCTCCCTGTATCACAATCTCTGAACATGAACTGGAGGTTGTCCATGACTTTGTATACCTTGGCTCAACTATCTCTGACACTCTCTCCTTAGACTCTGAGCTGAATAAACGCATTGGTAAAGCGGCTACTACATTCTCCAGGCTTACAAAGAGAGTATGGCTTAATAAGAAGCTGACGGAACATACAAAGATCCAGGTCTATAGAGCTTGCGTCCTGAGCACACTCTTGTACTGCAGTGAGTCTTGGACCCTTTATGCATGGCAGGAGAGGAAGCTGAACACCTTCCATATGTGCTGTCTCCGACGTATTCTTGGCACCACCTGGCATGACAAAGTCTCAAATGACATAGTATTGGAATGTGCTGGAATCTCTAGCATGTTCACACTTCTGAAACAGCGGCGTCTACGCTGGCTTGGGCATGTCGTGAGAATGGCTGATGGTCGGATTCCAAAAGATCTTTTATATGGAGAATTAGTGCAGGGAAAGCACCCAAGAAGGAGACCACAGCTGCAATACAAGGACATCTGCAAGAGGGATCTAAAGGCCTTGGGAATGGACATCAACAGCTGGGAAACCTTGACCTCTGACCGTTCAGCGTGGAGGCAAAAGACCCAGCATGGCCTTCTCCAACTGGAAGAGACACTTGTTCGGCAGGCTAAAGCAAAGAGACAGACCCGAAAGCAGCGAAGCCTGGGACCTGGGCAGGGGACGGAATTTATTTGTCCTCAGTGTGGAAGGGATTGCCACTCTCGAATTGGCCTCTTTAGTCACACTAGATGTTGTTTCAGGACCTCCAATCAGAGCACGATACCATAGTCTTTCGAGACTGAAAGATGCCAATAATAATAACCTCTAGTCAACAGATCATGGTGCACTTGAATTCTGAGAATGAGACTTTCATGTCATTTGGGACAAAGAGCATTTTGCACACATTTGAACGACATACTTTCAAATTGGCATTCTCGAGAGCTACATGACATTTCGCTGGCCAGCCAAGTGGTTGTGCTTCAGTGCAACAAAAGATAGCCTTTTTCAATAACACCTTTCTGGACATGGTCCACTACCTTCTGCTGCAGTAGTAGATATGGCAAGCCCTTTCTAGATAATTAATCTCTACTTCCAAGTGAAAAGATCACCTAGATGTCAGGATTTATTGGTACTTGCAATCCTACTGCCTCTTGACTTTCAACAAAGTGGAAAACATTTCCAGTCTGGAGAAAAACAGGAAAAGGAGCTAACTTGATTAGCAAAGCTGCTTTTGGTTACTGCCACAGAACAGTGCATGCTGTTATGATTCACAGGGATGAACAGTTCTGACAGCCTGGCTCAAATGAATGCGCAAACTGGCAATCAAACAACGTTCTAGTCAAATCTGCACAACTCTACGGCAAAGAAAGATGAAACAATATCTTGCCAAAAACCTTGTAGTCTTTGAAAGAGGCAAATCTGAAATAGACAAGAATCACTTGAAGCTTGGCAGTCACTCACAGCCAGTCATAGTCACTCATAATACACACTTTTTAGAGTTTAAAATGACAAATAACTTTCTACCATTGCTCTTAATGAGAAATAAGTTTCTGGCTATTTTCCCATATTTTGCAAACTTCACAAAGAGCATCACTCTACCTGTCTGTCTCTCGCACACTTAGGGCACAATCCTAACCTAGGCCAGCACAACTCACTGGTCTTCCCATTCCCAGGCAAACACATGTTTGGGCACTGGCTTAACCCTCCCCCAGGAGTGACACAAAAGTGTCTTATGGCACTTATAGTATTACAGGAGTTATGTCATGGCTTAGGCTGAGTAACTGGAGGTTAGGCTTACACCCTTAGTGTCATAGCTACAAGAGGTACAAAGCACTAAGCTGTGCAGAGAGCTTCACCATGACTTGTCTGCGGACCTTCCCCTTCAAAGACAATCCACACAAAGAGGGCAAAATGGATGCATACACCTCCATTTTGCCCCTCCAGATGGAATAGTTCAAAGTGGAGTGAGAGGGTTCCTTGCATGCTGAGGTAAGGCTCTGTAAAACATGGTGCTTTGCACACGCACCCCGCCCCCCCGGAAGACATCAAAGTGGATTGAAAAATGCTATGACTCTATCCCCTTTGGGGAGATAAGGCATGGAGCAGTAGATGGGGTTAAACTTAGAATCCCATGCCCGACCATCAATGAAGGTACATGGGGAGAAATAATGAATCATATGAATCCCTTATCATCTTCTTTGTGAGCAAAGCAACAGCTGTTTATGGCGTTGGATAACGACTCACTTTAGGAATAGCATTGGATTTTTTTGGCTCCATTACCCTTTGGTCAGGGCAGATTTTTTCCCAATTCTGTCCCATGACAAATGGATTATTAGTGCAGGTGGGAGTCTGGAATGGGGTGAGGTGGGAGGGTCAGGATCAAAGAGGGAACAGAGCAGCAATGGAGCTCAGTTGAGCCAGATCCTGAGTTTTATGTCAGGCCCCACAGCCCAACACGAGATTTCCTGATTATGTGCCAGCTAAATAGCCAGGGCAGAAGCAAATAGCCCTATTGCAAAGCTGTTTGCCTTACACAGGAAAAGGGGATGAGTTCTCTTCCCCCAAGGACGTGTCACTAGCCTCCCGGTTTTCTCAGAATGCCGTGACAGCCATTTTGGCACCGTAGCAACCTTCTGCACCAGGCTGCTCAGGATTTGGCTGTGTGATACCCACTACAGTACCATCTTAATTAGAAACTTCACTATTGCTTCACTATTGCACAATTAGAAAAATGCACATATACACAGCTTGTCCCAACACATTTTCTATGGTGAACTGTGTAGGAAGTGATGCACACTGACTGCTAGACATTTATGGAATTCCTTCTCTTTGGACCGCTCAGAGCCTACAGTTTTCTAGAAATACTGCAGGCCTGACTTTTCAGGATGACGCATCATGTTTTTGGCATGATGAAAAGTGGAGAGGATGAGATGAGGAGGAGGAGGAGACTGTTCTTAGAAAGACAGCCTGTGAAAAATGGGCGGAATAGCAATGTTAATACTACTGAGGGTTAAAGTAAATGTTACAACAAATATATCATGTGGTCTTTAAAAAAAAAAATTGTAAACAGTGCATAAGTAAATTTGAAAAGGGATTTAAAAATGCCTCACCCCAATGTTGATCACTCAAGACAAATTTATGTTAGAAACCTTGACTTACAGTGGAAGCTTTTTCCATTAAAAATTGTGTGTCACACAATTGGGATAAGGACCAGTGTTTGGGCAGAATGCAGAAGGCCCTCTATTCCAACCTTGATTTTTGCCCTGCTTCGAGCCCCCATCTGTGGTCTTTACAAATAAAACAAATACAGAAGTTAAATGCAACTAGAGTGGCTCTTTCTCTACCAAGAATCATGTTATCAGTCAAAATGTCAAGGCAAAAAAAGTTCATTTTCCATAGATATGGATCAAAAGTGCAGCTAAGCGCACTGAACTAGTCCAGCCTCATTTTATATTACCAATTCTCCCATTGCTCCAACTGAAGCAACAATAATATTCTCATTAGCTCACACGGTTGGGTAAAAAGCCTTTAGGTAGGCCATATACCAGCAAGCACCTCCTGTTGACATTATGGCTATGAGTAGGCAGAGGAGATCTCAGTTTGAGCTGCTGATAGTCCTTTAATGCTAGGCTATGATTTTTCCTGTGCCTGATTAATGGGATGCATAAAAACTACAACTGGCATACCCCTTGTTAGTTAGTCCTTCCTTTGCAGCACAAAGACAAAGCTGACCTGGAGCCAGGTGGTTTTTAAGCCTCTGTTCAAATGATAAAGAACCCTGCTGGGTAAACATAGTGATTGGACTTAAGTAACCTCCATCTCTTCAACATGAGCAACATTGGAAATAAACATAAACTTTGCAAATGAGTTGCCATTGCAGGAGGGAGTTGCAACTCTATAATCTCGTTTGGGAAACTATTATTTTCTGCATTTTATTTGGAAGGAACCAACAACTAGGGAATGTGCCAGATTTGTTGTCTGAACAGATGCACAACTTAAGAGAAGTCTATGAATTACTGCAGTTTATACAAAAAGATGTAAGATATGCATACTTGATGTTGAAAAAGAGCCATTTAACTATAAAGTGCTCTCTTATATGCCACTAGTGAAATTTACCTGTTGTTGTGGGAGTAAAATTTCAAGAATATCTGTGGACCCTGGACACAGCTGGGCACTGCTGGGCAACAGGCAGTGGCAGGTGGTAGGCACCAGGCAGTGGGACACCAGTGGGCACTGAGCACTGACAGGCTCCAGGTATGGAGGGTACTAGGAGCCAGTGGTGGGCAGCAGTAGGCACCAGTGGGCACCGGGCATCCCTACTGGGCAGCAGGCACTACTAGGCAGCAGGGACCATTGGGCATCACCAGGCACCAGGGAGCAGCAAGCCCCCGCATGCACCAGGCATCCCTACTGGGCACCTGGCGCCACTATGCAGTCCACAGTGGACACCAGTGCTGGCACCAATGAGCAGCAGGCTCCAGAGGGCACCAGCAGGCAGTGGGCACCAGAATGCTCCAGTGGGTACCAGGCATCTACTCCAGGTACCAGTGGGCAGTGAACACCACCAGGCACCACTGGGCGGTGGACATCCTTACTGAGCACCGTTGGGCATTGGGCATCATCAGGCACCAGCGGGCAGTGGGCACTAGGTATCCCTATTGAGCACCTGGCATTCTTACCACATTGGGCTTACCATTGGGCACCACCAGGTATTAGGCACCACCAAGCATCCCTTGAAAATATTCCCAGTTAGAATAGAATAAAATAGAATAAGCCTTTATTGTCCTTGAATGAATGAATGAATGAATGAATGAATGAATGAATAAATAAATAAATAAATAAGTGGGATTACAAAGTGCAGATGGTTAAGAACAGAAGAGACAGGTAGTGAAATAAGGCAATGCATGGGCAATACCTGAACAACGTTCAAGAGAATACTAATACTGATAACAAAGCAACATGGCAATGGCTGAAGAAAGGAACATTAAAGAAAGAAACAGAAGGCCTGATACTAGCAGCCCAAGAACAAGCACTATGAACAAATGCAATAAAGGCCAAAATAGACAAGAGCCAGAAAGACAGCAAGCACCGGCTGTGCAAGGTAGCTGAAGAAACAGTGGAACACATCATCTGTGGCTGCAGAAAGATCACTCAAATGTACTATCTGGAAAGATACAACAAAGTGCCTGCCATGATACATAGGAATCTGTGCCAAAAAACAACCTAGTCACAACCAAGAACTGGTGGGACCACAAACAAGAAAAGACAGTCCAGAACGAACAGGCCAAAATCCTGTGGGACTTCCGTATTCAAACCAACCACCAGTTGGAACATCACCGTTTTCAAACCGACCACCAGACATAACTGTGGTTGGGGAAAAACAGGTCTGGATAATTGACATTGCAATACCCAGAGATTGTCAGCTTCAAGAGAAAGAACATGAGAAGGTCACACAGTATAAAGACTTAGGGCGCAATCCTGAGTAACTACGGGGAGTCCTTGCTCCGGTGTAAGAACCATTTGCTCTGGATTGCAATATGAATTCCCCATAGGTTTTCACTAGGTGGTGCAGTAACTACGGGTGCACGTAAAATCTCTTCTGTGTTCCCATAGTTACTCTGGATTGTAGGGCTACAGATAGAAATTCAGAGAATCTGAGAAAAGAAAGCCACTGTGATTCCAATAGTAATAGGTTCACCTTGAGCGATTCCATTAAGTCTCCGGGAATATCTCGAACTGTAATGGGCTTCCAGAAGATCACAACTGCCCAGTTACAGAAAGCAGCACTCCTGGGAAATTCACACATATTGAGATTATACCTTTGTGATTCCTAGTTCCTTGGATAGGAACCGAATCACAATAGAGCCAATTCCAGTCAAACACATGGCAACTGTGAAATAGTATATACCGTAATAGAATCCACACTATATCATTATGCTGACCCATGGGCTTCTGATATGATTCAGCTTAAAGGTCACTTCATTTAATTCAGAGGAATATAGGCATATCAACCATCAAAGAAACCATTCTCATGGATTCACATCACCAAAATTGTTCAGATATGTTCAGGTTGCTGTTGAAATCTATCTGCCTTTGTGGAAATCCTGCTGTTAAAATCTAGTAACAGATTGCTATTGAAATACTTCTAACTAGATTTCTCACTAGATTGCCCTGCACCAAGGATGGTAGCAGCATTGACATGGCTGGTGGTGCAGTAACTACAAGAACTCAGATTTTTGGTCAACACTTCCATTCTTACTCGAGCCTAGATAGGGCAACCCAAGGGCTCTTATGTGGCCAGATTAGTTGCTCTGGATTGTGCTGCCAGTGAATGATATAGGTGGTATAATGTAGGTGGTATAATAATAAAGCAGGGAATGTGGTGAAGGCTGGGTTCTAATTTGTATAATAGTTTTGAAACAAGGGACATTCTGAACTAGAGTGTTAAGAATGCTATAACCATTTCAAAATCACAAGCCTCCTGATCGGAGGTACCATCTGAATCATGCCGTATGTGTTTGCGGTAACAAACAGGTAATTGGGTCCTCCAGTGATATGTGAAACAACATTACCCCAGACAGACGCAAATAAAGAGCCGTACAAAAGTGCTGGATTGAGGGCCACTTTTATTAACTATTTATCGTATTAAAATTAAACAGGGACTGCTCTAGAATAGCCGTGCGGTCTAAGGGGATGTGGCTCTCCCTATAGTTCCCCATGCAAATGTTAAAGTTGGTTTAGGGCATTCCCAGCCTGGCTCAGGGCATTCCTTGAACAGAGTTCAAGGATGCCCGTCTTTGCCAACCGGAAGGTCAAGGTAGCTGGACGCGCAGCCGCCGGCTGTCCGGCCAGACACTGCGCCTAGGTTTCCCATCCAGGTAAGGGGGTTCGTCAGACTTACCCCCGGAGCCGGAAGAGCATCTCAAGGAGCTTCCTCACCCCCAAACCCTTGCTACCTAAGGCTGCACACCGAGGCCTATCCTGCCTACTACTGCACGACTCCTGCCACCCGGTGGGCCAGCCTGGCGCTTGGCACCACTGCCCCACTACAAAAACTGGAGCAGTCCCCGTCGCAAGTTAAACAAGAAAACAGCAGCAGCGATTGGAGACAAATGCACTCCATCGGCTCTGTATAACTCTGGCCGCCTCCATTCAATTTGGGGGTGCCGGATAACCGCACCACCCACACTAAGGAGGAAACGAGTCACGTAAGCATTAATTTGCTTACGCGACACGCCCACCCTCCGGATGCTTCTAGCGCCCAGCCACGCACGTCTGGGCAGCATCTCAGACCAGACAATGCACACTCCTGGGAAACAGACCCTGACAAGGGAGAAGTCCTCAGTGATCAGCACTCTCAAGGACACAGAGGCCCTCTGAGTGAGATCATTCTCTCCAAATGAACCAGGAGTACCTGTGGAGGCGGGTTCCATCCAAGGAACTCTAACAAGGTGGGCAAAAATGCCCCCAACACATCCCCTTCCTGGCAACCCAAGAAATGGAGGCCCCAGATCCCAGCCCGAGCTGGGTGCCAAATCTGCTGCATTCGGCCCTCTTCCTGGCCCAGAAGAGGATGGAGTGGCCGATGAGCAGGATCCGAGTCCAGGTTCCTCCTAAGAGGGAAAGAAAAAACATAGCCCAATTAGAATGCAACATACAGCACCATAGGCTAATCAACAATGAACCATATGGGCAATACCCGTGCTCGACCAAGCCCTAGCGGTCGGTCAATGGACTCGGAGGCGCCGAACCGAGCCCCTAGCCCTAACATAGGCCGTAGCCCAGCTAGCCCCGCAGGTGCTAGCAACCACATTCGGGCTATGCCCGATAAGTGCCACCCTATCAGGATCATTGCACTAGCAGACCCAAGCCGACGCCTGCCGGGCCGCTCACAACACAATTTGGGCACAAGCCCATAGAACAACAAGCCAAGCTGACGCCAGCAAGGCAGGGGCATTCACCCCAACATGCCAAACCCCATGGGTAAAGGCAAAACGCAACACAAAGTTGGGCACGCGCCCAAACATAGGCCAACCCGGTTGGGAAAGGCCCAATGGTAAAGCCTCGTGCAGGCAATACCAATCTCTCTGGGATAACAGGCCACGGAAACTTCTATCTGAGGCAACAGGCCCTGGAAACTTGGGCACGTGCCCAAACATAGGCCAACCCGGTTGGGAAAGGCCCAGTGGTAAAGCCTCATGCAGGCAATACCAATCACTCTGGGATAACGCCCTGGAACCTGGGCACGTGCCCAATCATAGGCCGACCTGTGTGGGAACAGCCCAGTGGCAAAGCCTTGTGCAGGCAATACCAATCTCTCTGGGATAACAGGCCCTGGAACTTCTCTCTGAGAGAAGAGGCACCGGAACTTGGGCACGCGCCCAAACGTAGGCCGACCCGCGTGGGAACAGCCCAGTGGCAAAGCCTCGTACAGGCAATACCAATCTCTCTGAGACAACAGGCACCGAAACTTGGGCACGCGCCCAAACATAGGCCGACCCACGTGGGAACAGCCCAGTGGCAAAGCCTCGTGCAGGCAATACCATCTCTCTGGGATAACAGGCCCTGGAACTTCTCTCTGAGACAAGAGGCACCAGAACTTGGGCACGCGCCCAAATATAGGCCGACCCGTGTGGGAACAGCCCAGTGGCAAAGCCTCGTGCAGGCAATACCAATCTCTCTGGGATAACAGGCCCTGGAACTTCTCTCTGAGACAAGAGGCACCGGAACTTGGGCATGCACCCAAATATAGGCCGACCCGTGTGGGAACAGCCCAGTGGCAAAGCCCTGTGCAGGCAATACCAAGCTCTCTGGGATGAAGGCCCTGGCAAACGTCTATCTGGGACAACAGGCTCTGGAACTAGGCAAAGCCAACCGCTGACAGTACCTTCAGCTATCTGAGATAACACTCCCGACAAATAACAGGGAGCATTGACCCCCATAAACCCATAAAGGAACAAAATACCATGAAGGTATAAAACCAAGGAAGCTACCGCTTTCCTTACTGATGGCATCAGCAGGCCTACCCATTAGACTAGTCCAAAGTTGCTGCCCCCAACACGAAGTGAATGTAACCATAACAGCATCAGGTTATCCTAAGCTGTGCAGGGCAGCCTGGAAGCAACCCTAAATTGGTAAACAGTAAGGGGAAACCCCTCCCAAGTGCTACAGTAAGGGACGCCCCACCAGTCCCAGGTGCAGGACTTCAATTGGTCTAACCATGCAAAGCACATTACTGAGGAATCCCATGGGAAAGGCCCACTGGGAAAGCCGACTGCTGGCACTACCCACTTCTAACTGGGACAATAGTCCCTTGACAAACAATGATAAAGCCCACCCTGGCAATACCTGCATCTACCTGAGAGAACAGGCCCAGGGATAGCTGTTAAAGCCAACCGCTGGCGATACCTCTAGCTGCGCCAACAGGCCCTGGATCTATAAATACCCCAAAGGTAAAACTAACTGGAGCCTAAACTCAAACATCTGGTCCTCCTAACCCAGGTTAGAGGCATCAAACTTCCTCATGTCCCATCCTAAAATAACAGTGACTGGCATGCCCATCACACTGTTAGAGTCACTGCACTGATGCAAAAGGAATGCAGGCTGTAAACTGCTGCTTGTAGCCTGTAGTTGCATAGCAAGCTTCCCGACTCTTTGGCCAGTCTTAGCCTTATGAAATCTCATAACAAACCTGGGTGCCCTTAAGAGCCCAGCAGACCACAATATCCCTGTGGGCTGCCCCTTAGCGTTCCCTGGGGTGAAAGGCCACAAAGTCATCACTTTAAAAGTCTCACCTGGTGGCCAGAAGTCAATGAAACTCCAAACAGCCAAAAACCACCCATCTTATACTGACAAATGCAAATAGGCAAAGTTGCCTGCAAAAGCAGGTAAGGCAGCAAAGCCACCGATGAGCTTTATCCTCATTACGCCATCTGCAACCCCCACCACGGTTGATAACTAATACTGATGTTAATGCAATATACAAAGGTGCCATGACAGCCAGATACCGAAGGGAGCAGTGCCACCATGGAGCTAACTGTTCCGCTTACTGCTAAACCTCCACTGTGGGCAATAACCACACATCCAATAATTGCTAATGTGCCTAAAAAGAACTGAAAGTGCCTGATAAAGGCAGCAATGGCAGCTGAACTATAATTGAGTGTACTGCTCTCCGGAAGCTAAACCCCCACTGTGGGCCATAACCACACTTCTGACACTCGTCAACATGAAATATGCAGAACTAAAGCTGCCTGAGAAAGGAATCGAAGGTAGAAGAGCCACCACTGAGCTTCTATACACAGGAGTACAAATCCTACCTTTCAAGTGCAATTAGCTCCACCCCAAATTCTATTGCGCATCCTTTGGCTAATCCCTACTGAGTAGATAGCCACTCATTCCTCACCTACAATTGCGAATAAACATCAAAGAAAAGTATCTGCTAACCTGGCACAAAAGGACCAGGCCCGAATGGAGTTCAACACCCCTTAAGTTAAGCTCTCCCTCTAAGTGATATAGATGTGGGACACAATTAATAATGCACCAACTAATCAAGTTAGCCCCGCTACCAGATATATATATACCTGCAAAGAGCTCTTTATACCATGACATAAAGCGCCGGAGCCCACCTAAACGTAATGGTGCAGCCACAGACAAAGACCCCAACTATGGGTAATACCAGAAACTATAAGAATGCCTAAGCATAAGAGTTGCCTGCTAAACATACACCTAAAATAACTGAGCAACCCAGCTTGTTGCTCATCATGAAGCTAGGCCTCACTGTGCAGTAGCCTTACCCTCTCTAGGTATAGATGTGAAACAAATGAGTAGCAAAGCACCAATCACATAATGCGTAAGTCGCAGTGAATATATAATCAGTATCAAGCACTATGTAGTTAAATAGCTCAGTATATATAATCAGTGAATACATTTAAGTAATAGCCCAAAGTAGCAGAGCCACAATTGAGCTTATTGGTACTCATAAGGCCATACAGGGTAAAAGTGGATGTGAATCTGCATAAGTATACCAGTTGCCTATCAATCAGGGTCCACATGTAGCAGAGCCACCTGCAGTCTAAGCCCCCCATCTGTGGACAGGAAGTGCACATCCCTTGGTTACACACCACTTATAGGCCACATGTGGAAGTGGAAGCGAATGTGCCTAAGTAGAAAAGTTGCCTGCTAAGCAGGCCCTAAAAGTAGCTAGTCCACCACAGGGCCTATTGCTCACAAATAGGCCAGATCCACCAGGACCATAGCCACCTCTTCGTCCCCAAGTACATGGAATATGCAGAAATATCAACACGCAATATCAAATTACCAAATCTAAATCTTCAAGCTGACGTGTGCATACAGCACCTCAGAAGGCTAAGCCACTCTAAGGGCCATAGCCACCCATGCTGTCCATACTACAGATGGGAACATATTTAACCAAAAAACACTGCCCCAGTAAACTACTACTACATTAAAGCCAAGGAGTTGTCCCTGATGCATAGAACCTACTAAATGTTAAGGCAATCAGGGAAATTGAGATGTAGCTAACTGACACACCTACAGCATGGATGAAGTTAGAAAATATATAGGCTGCAGAAAGCAGCAAGAACCAATAACAGTGACCAAGATCCTCACACCAACAACAAGGCTTGGGAGGACACCTAACCTGCAGCCGAAGACCCAAAAAAGTGGGGGGGGGGAGACTAAGCCCAGAAGCCCACAAGTAGTCAAAAGACCTGGTTGCCACACAATTAAACAAGAACCAGGCCTCAATTTCATCATCCTCCAATTCATTATCTAATTTGACCTCTGCACCGACCATGGAGGAGGGGGACGCCAAGGCCCCTTTCCCCCTATTTCCAGGCCCTTGAACCCATAACACAATGTAGAGACACCCACTGGGCAATCCACCCCACACCCTGCGTGTACTCTTGTTTTCACCAAAGGATACCACACAGCAGGCAGACGTCCAAATGCAGAAGTGGAGGGGGCTGCACAAAATTTCAATCCTAAACTGTAACTGCCTAAAACAAGTACCCCTAATGGGTAATTCTATATCTAGCAGGCCCATAGGCCATCCCTCACTCCAATACACGGGGGGGGGGGGGAGGAGGGCCAGCCAAAGACCTACTCACCAGCAATTGAAGGGGGGAGTGACCTCCAGCCCCCAAGTTAAATGCAGCCCGCACCTCCACAGACCAGTCTCAACCCCAAGGGCAAAAAGCACCCCCAGCAACCCCCTCCGCCTGCTATAAGCTGGATGGAGGGGGGGTCACATCGGGCCAATATTCTAAGCACTAAAAGGCAAGTGGCAGGGACGAAAATGAAGAGACTCCTTCCCTGACGCGTGCTGGAGCCCAACTGATCTTCCCTGGGCAGAACAAGCCCGGTAACAGCCGGGCTCTACCCCCCAGGCCCTTCAGCAGCCAATGGCTGCAATGCATTTTGCCCAGCTCTGCAGCAGTCTGCAGAAGGGTAAAGTGAGCCGGTGCTACAGTCTGCACCATCTCCATTTCCAGAACCCCCAAGATATGGGAGGGAGGAGATGGAAAGCAACTATCCCTACTCTTTGTTTTCAGAAACATATTTGATTTTTAGACTTTTATAAAGTAATGTTTTGCACTTGGCTGATTCTCTACATAAAACACAATCACCTTCCAGCATTGAAATATAAATGGGTGCAGTGATTATACTATTAATTTCTAGATTATGGCATATTTTTCATCATGCAAGAGAGAGTGCAATATTTTGAGATCATAAAGTGTCAAGAAATTGTTTAGCAAATCATTTATTCGTGTTTCCATTATACGCCTTTTTATTGACTATGGCTGCAACCAGTTTATTTGCTTTTGCAGCACAACTCCATTAATTTCAGTGGTGGTTGCTAAGAACTACAACCCTCAATTTTGCTATATTGCAATGAAGGTTGGATAGAGGCAAAGCCTTTTGGACTGCACACCCTGTGACTGTCAACATTTATTCAGAATTGCTTCTCTACTGTGTGGTGTGGTGTATAAAAACCTAAAAGAGGGATTTGCATTGTTTCTACTCTTCTTGTCAAAGATTTTAAAGATATTTTCTGGTGAGCGCACATTGCTAACACTGAGAAGCCTTCTCATTTCATTCAGTAATATCTTTAAACGGTAAAAGTGTGAACTGAAATCCTGTTAAGAGCTGCTTCAGAGGATCTTGCAAATTGGAAGAATTTTCAGCAAGAATTGAGATCCTTGTTACTACTTCCTAAATAAATTGTTTTAAGAGAGTCAGCTGCATGATTTTAAAACTAGAGTTTATGCAGCTTCTCTGTACAAAATGTCTGCTGTTAAAATTCAGAGTGTCCTGGAGTCTCTCACATCTAAATCTCTAACAGTCATGTGTCAAAATTTCTTAGTGCAAATGGTTGAGAAGTCGAGAACCAATTATGCTTAGCAGAACTAAGTACATCTAAAAAGTTGGAATATGTATTTACAGCCCATCAGAGTAGCTTCCACAAACATACTTTTCCTTTTCTATCATAGAATGAGAACAAAATTGCCCTATTATTTTTACAAATGGCAAAACAAATGTAATTATATAGCAGCAACTGATCCCCAAGATTGCTTTCATAATAGCCCCTTTCCCCAGAAGAGACCTCATTCATAATTAGGGGCCTGATCCATCAATATGCCATGAAACCTCCAACCTGCACAGGCTGCATTGCAGCCCATGTCGGGCCCTCTGCACTACTGCTCAAAAATTTGTGAAGGATTGGCCTGTTAGAAGATTTGTTGCCAAACTGCTACATTTCATTGTTTTCTATGTTGTTCTTGTGTCCCTCTCTTCCAGACCTCATTTTTGGTGGCTTTTCAGACTTGGAATTGCTGTCCATTGAGTGATGGCAAAGCTCCATTGATCCATAGATAGGAGACAAACAGCACAATCTAGAGCAACTAATCTGTCCACATAAGAACCCTTGGGTTGCCCTATCTATCACTAGGGTGGAGCAACTGCAAGATGCTCCAGCCCAGTTACTCTGGAAGAGGCTTAGGGCAGAGCAAGGCAACATAGGGTGCCCTAAGAGAGATGGACCTGCTCTGCCCTACCTGCTCTGCCCTAGGCAGCTCAGGAGAGGCATGTTGAGGGCATGTTTAGCATTGCCTAGGGCAGAGCAGTTACTCTGTATCCAGAGCCTTTTTCCAAGGCAGAAATGCCCTCTTCGAGCCCTCAGAGTTATACCACCTCAGGAGCAGATACAGTAATGAGTAGACCCATAGGGGTCCATGATAAGGCCCAAGTAAGAATGGCAGTGTTGGCCAAAAATCTGAGTTCTTGGCCAGCCTCGCTGCAATCCCTGCCTCTCAACCTCAGGATATGGCACAACTATGGCAGCCCACTAACCTCAGGATACAGCAGGCCACTCCAAGCATCCATCTTGCACTAGAAGAACTGCAGCTGTAACTGGTTGTCAGGAACTGCTGGGCTTCCTTATAATGTAGGCACCACAGCTGTTCCTTCTTCAGTGTGATCTGAGGGGGGTCTACTCAGGAGCAAGCCCTCCCCAGCTGTCACTGACTTAGCATGTTCTGGAGCAGTTAGGGCAGCCCAGGCTTCCTGACTCTCTGGATGCAGCATAACTTTCTGCTCTGGATACAGAATAGTTAGGAGAGAGCAGTTAGGGCAGAGCAGGTTGAACTTGCTCTGGATTGCGCCCAAATGGTCAGAGAAACAGATAATGACATTTGTTTAGGAGTAATATATATTTCAGCACTCCTGTCCCTATTTCCTGGTTCTACTGTTATTATACACACAAAATGAACCACTCAAAACAAGGTAGTTGATTCTACATCATCCATTTAATCAGAGAAGCCAGGGATTATAGCTGAGATTATACTCATCAAAATATATCTCTCAAAAAAATTGGGGGAAAAGTTAACTGTTTCTCCTGTCTTTACCTGTTCTGATCATTCAGACATTGCAGACTTTCATGGTTTTATTGCTAACCTCTCCTCACCCCATCAATCCAGGACAGTTCTGAAAATTCTATGGCATCACCTCAATTCATCCAGTAGCTTTGAGAAAGTAACTGGTTTTGATTCATGTATGTGAACATGAGAAACAAATACTTCAAAATACTGAAAAGGTTAACAAAGATGATGGTTATTCACTTCCACAAGTGATCTGTGTCACTCTATGCATCTGACAGCACAACCTAATACATTCCCAACATAAGGAATTTCCATTTTATTCTATGGTGGGTGCCAAAATGCTCCCTTTGCACCCCACAACATTACATTGGGGCAGAGAAGATGCAGGAAGATCAGTACAGCCAAAGCTGCACAGGATGCACCTGTCCTGGTCCAGAGCATGCACCACCTGGCTGCGCTCTGAAGTGGAATACTGTGTGGCTTCATCCCCCCCCCCTTTGTCCAGGACCTGTGTAGGTGGTAGGGAGGGCAAGGGGGCAGCTGGGAGAGGGGAAGAGGAGGGATGGCCTATCCTTTGAGGGGCAGCAGGGGGACTGATATTGAGAGTGTTGAGGGGGGCTGAAATGAGGGGCAGCAGAGCTGGCCCTGGGTGCTAGGTGGGCTAGTGATGCCACCGTTCCTCAGAAAGTGTGCATTTAATTCAGCCTGTGTGTGACGGGTCTGGCAAAAGAATTTATAGTCAGGAGAAAATAGCAACAGGAGATGCAAATTACGTGGAAATTCTTAATAAGAGATATTTATTTCTTGAACTCAAGAGTACAGAACTCAGATATGAGTGCTAATATTTCAGAAACAGTCTAAATGAATATTGTACCAGCCACTCAAAACTTGGCAAGTAATGAAAATTTTTTTTAAGTTGCTTCCAGAATTAAGATTGCAGAATAGAGGTTTTCCTCTCAGCAAATTGAAGGTGAATGAACTGTGTTCTGTCTTCTTAGAAATTGAATTGATTGCCAGAGGTTAGTGCTATGATGGCAAGTTTCAAGCAAATGCCATGTGGGGGTGCTGGAAGGAGGATGAGATTGATTTTTCATTGTGCTTTTAAAACACCAGCAGCAACCTGTTCCATTAATCCTAACATCAATGCAAAAATAGAAAGGTAAATATATTAGCGTTCAGTGACTTGGGGGACAATTGGCTTGAATTGAACACATTACTTCTTCCCAGTGAGCACAGGGAGAGCAATTAAATCCTAAGCATTCAATGTTTCTTTGTATGGCACAGCAGCATTGAAATTGGCTTCAAATTATTCCTTTCCTTTTGCTGAAAGCTATTTTTCTTAGTTCCTAGGTCTCAGATAAGTACAGTATGTGCTGCAAAACCACATGAATTACATTGGTTTTGCACCTGACTCAGTTGATTCAGAAAACAGAGGGCATAGCAGCATATTGTTTTTTTCTTTAGCATACACTCATGGCTCAATCCTATTATTGTGCACTGATGGAACCCATGTTCTGCCAGCATGCACTGTCTTAGAAATGCTGTTATGTGCTTGGCAACAGCACGCCTACACAGCGTACCAGTAGAAAGTCTAGTCTTTCCACATGTGCCAGCACCCATAGGGATGCCTGCTGGACCCGATAAGTCCAAAACAGGAGCGGGGGGGAGGGCAAGGAAAAGTGGGATTAGCAATACTACTGTGCACTGTATCCTATTCCCCTTCCCAAATCTGATTCATCAATACAAATCAAGTGGCACAGGTCAAAGTTGATCCACTGTGGCTGTCCACAGGAGACCAATAACCCCTGCTTATTGATCAAGAGACACTCTTTCAAGTGGGTGTTCCTCTTTTCTTTAGCAGGGGCAGAGTAACTGGCCCTCCACACCCCAGCAATGTCTGTTCTAGTGGCTTCTGCTGGTGTTCTTTTCGCACTTTAGATTGTGAGCCCTTTTGGGACAGGGACCCATTAGCTATTAATTAGCTATTAATTTTTTCATTTTCTTGTAAACCGCTTTGTGAACTTTTCAGTTGAAAAGCGGTATATAAATACTGTAGATGTAGATGTAGATGTTGAGGCTTACCTTGAACATGGAAAAGAGTCTTCTAGCAGCCAAAATTCCACCACATGATCCGGACGCACTACGTCACCATGCAGGAATTTATTTAGGATTGGACTATCTGTTTGTGGCACAAAGGGCCACACATCTACATCATAAACACATTACCGTAAAGAATGAACTAGTCATAAGCTTGGTGATGTGTCTGCTCACAAGCTGGAAAGATCAAAAAGTGTATTTTAAACCTGGCCAGTCAATTTCTCCATACTGGAGTAGCCAAATATATCAGATCCTGTCCAGCCACCCAAAGGATTGATGCAATTTTTGCTGCAACAGATGAACCCAGCTAGCTCTTCTGGTGTTAGCAGTTCATATTTCTCTCCCTTGCTTTTTTTTTGCAAATTTGTTTTTCTCCCAAGCACCTTCTAGAAATCTAAAACATTCTACAAGCTTATGTGGCAAACCGCAGTTCCCAAATAAGCTCAGACTTTAAAATTGTCACCCTGTATGAAGTTAAAATAAACCAGGAGCTTATCTTCTTATATGCATGATTCCCCCATTCTAAGCAGCTTAACCTAAGAATGAAGAACATAACACGAGCACACTGTCAGCATTCATTATTCTTGACTTTTTTTTCTACCCAAAGCATCAACTTTCAAGCTCTGGCTCAAAAGTAAAATCAGCTTTCTGTGATTTTTAAATCTGTAATTGAAATAGAGAAAATGAATAAAGTGATTAACATGCAATAAAAGAGTTTGAAAAGCCAGCAATAACAGAGCTTGCTTGCATTCACTGCAATTTAATTTAAAAGTCAGGCAAAAGAACTTTCTTCGTTATTGATTTATCAATATCCCTGACTTTATGCAACACTTTCAATATCTGTGTTCTAATTAAACAGTAGTGTTCAAATGGCATCAATCTCAATCCCACCCGTTCACAGAGCTGCATAGGGTTGGTTTCTTACAATCACCCTCACACTTCCAAATCTCTTATAATACCCAGTGTGATCAATATTGTACACAAAGCATCACTATCTTCAGCTCCGGAAATTTCAGTCTTTTTTCTTTGACATTGTACAAATATGTGTCTCTCACGGTGCCATTTTCACATGCCAGGTGCTGGATGGGAGCTGCCCATTACTAGCTCACTGCGAGAGGGCAGGGCCACACGGTGGATAAGTGCAAACATTGCAGTTTCCACAGGTCTTTCATATCTATGAAGAGATAAGATAAGGACTGGGTAGAAAAGATCCTCACAATCAGATAAGGTTTCAATCCTATCGAACTTTCACATGCCAATATAGCCAAATCAATTAGTGCCCAAGCCAGTGATTTTCAACCAGTGTACTGTGGCACATTGGTGTGCTGTGTATAGTCCTCAGGTGTGCTGCGGGAATCTGGGGATGGACACTTATTAATAGGAAATCTTGGGGATTTGAACAGCAACTGCCTTGTCAATGGTAAAAGCAACTGATGGTGTGCCATGAAATGAAAAAGTTGAAAATCACTGCCCCAAGCCAACATAGTTATAGTTTGAGGGCACAATCTTAAGCACCACATTCTTGTGGCAATGTGGGGTGGCTGGCGCATGTCTATGCACTGGCATACCTCCCCATGCCAGGAGCGGCTCAGAAGTACCTTACCGCACTTTTGTGACACCTTCAAGTAGGGTCGCCACATGTCCCTGAAAACTGGGACTGTCCCAGTTTTCGGGCATTGCATTTTTGACAGGGGGTTCTAACCAGGGGTTAAGATTGCATCAACAGACAAATACAGTGGTACCTTGGCTTACGAGCATAATTTTTTCCGGAAACATGCTTGTAATCTAAAACATATGTATATCAAAGCAAATTTCCCCATAAGAAATAATGGAAACTGAGATGATTCATTCCACAACACAAAAATATATTAAAATGATTACGATACTGTAATATAATACAAAATAACAAAAAAATACAAAATATTAAGCAAAATAAAACGAATTAAACTGCACTTGGTTGGGGCACAATCCTAACCAACTTTCTAGCACCAAGCTCAAGGCAATGTAGTTTTGAGTTAAGGGAACAAACATTTCTTTATCTTGAGGAAGCCCCATCAACTGCAGGATGCATCACATGCCCCCCATTGGTACCTCTGTGACAATACAGGAATGTTGGTTAAGATTTGCGTCTTAGAGCACAATCCTAAAGGCGTCTACTCAGAAGTAAGTCCCACTGTGTTCTATAGAGCTTACTCCTAGGAAAGTGTGATTAGGAATGTAGCCTTACCCTACAATCCAGAGTAACTACGGGAGCACGTAAGAGACATTACGTGTACCCGTAATTATTGCACCAGCTAATGAAAACCTATGGGAAATTCCTATTGCAATCCTGAGTAAATTGTTCTTACACCGGAGCAAGGACTCCCCGTAGTTACTCTGGATTGCGCCCTTAGTGTCTCAGGTCTCTCAGGCTGCAATCTGCCCCCTTACTCAGGAGTGAGCCCCACTGAATATAATCAGTACACTTTAGATATGCAAGGCTAGGTCTCTTGGGCTCCTTTCCATTGCCCCCTTACATAGTAGTGAGCCCCATTGTTTGTAATAGGCTTACTTCAGAGTAGACATGCATAGGCTGGTCTCTCAGGAGAGACTGAGCAGGTGCTGCTGGAGTGCTGAAACCGACCATATCCCAGTTTCTTTTGCTTGTTTATCAAGTCAAAATTTATTAGGAATGTTTGCTTGTCTTGCAAAACACTCCCAACCCAAGTTACTCTCAATCCAGGGTTTTACTGTACTCCAGTTGCATGGTACTGCAGAAGAAGCAGCTTCCACAAGGCAGTGGGTGTCTATGATTGGACTATGAATGAGTGGGAGTCTATCTGTAACACTTGTAGATTTGGAGGGAACGCCATTTTACTGATTTTGTTTTCCTGCTAACTGGCTGCTTTTATTAATTTTTTTAAAATATGATGAAGACTTTTAGTTGTCTGTCTTATCTATTAATCCATTACATTTAAGTAAATGTTCGTATCAACTGCCATATAATGCCTTTTGAGATTCTGGAGGTTGTGTGCATTAATTCCTGGCACAATTAACATAAATAACTGTTCATGGTTAGAAAAAAAGGCCAAATGTATGTTATGCATGGAAGTAGATCCCCATAGGACTTCAGGTTGCCTATGCCTCTTACCTCCTTTCTCACCAGTCCTCATAGAGAGATTTGGATTATGAGGACTTCATCTGACATAGTGTTCTGTGTCCTTGGATCTTGTGTCATGTCCATAGCTTTGTTACCTAATGTCCCATTTCATCCTATAAGTTGCATGAAGTAGAGACATACTCTGGCCTCCCCACACCACCACAGGAAAATATGCCAAGTGAGTTATGCCAGACTAGATTGGTTTGGATTGTGCCCATAGTGCTGAGCATTTTCAACTTGTATTTGGTCATGTCCTACATTTTTCTTGGATGTCCTATGTTTTGGAAAGCCTTGTTCTCTTTTTGTGGGTATGAAATACTGTATGTTCACTTTGTTTACAAATGCACATCAACCAACTTAATGGAATGAGGAACCAGTTGAGCATGGTTTCATGCAAGCACAAAAGTCTGTGTAACAAGTCATTTGAACAAGCCAGTGAGTTGCATGCCATGTTTGGGAAAAGGAGCAACAGCATGCAAATAAATAACAGGCATTTCCTGAAGTTTATTTTGATTGTTGTTTAGTGCTGTTGCACAATGGGGAAAGAGGTTTTGAAGAAAGTTTTCCTGTTTCTTTACCCCTATTTAGCTAATTAACTTTTGAACATCCCTCCAAAAACCAGTTAATAATATAGATTTTATTAACAGATAAGAAAAAGTTTGTCTTATAATCATAAAATTACTTCCATAGTTTATGAAACTGTTGAAATAGCATCTTATTAAAAAATTAGGTAGAAATGAGAATTGGATGGCTGTATTGCATAGTTCAGTTTAATGGGTCATTGATTTTTGTTTGTGAACTTTATTTTTTAAAAAGGAAAAAACCTCATTTTTCCATCAGTTTCATATTGCAGTCTTTTGCATCAAAGCAAAGCAGAATCTATGCTTACATGCACAGGGAAGAACTGCACTCATTTGTGTTGTACAACCCTAGCTACCACTACCCTAAGGGCTGTGGTGGTGCAAGTGGTTAAGATACTGTACCTATTAACAAGCAGTCCAGGGTTCAAGACCAGGGTCCTACAAGATGGGGTAACCTCCCGTCTTTAGCCCAGCTCCTGCCAACCTAGCAGTTCGAAAGCATGCAAATGCAAGTAGATACCACTTCGGTATCTATAAATATTTTATAAATATGTATAAATAAGTACCATAAATAGATATCTTATAAATATCTATAAATAGGTAACAATTTGATGGGAAGGTAATAGTGTTCCGTGCACATGTGAGCTACATGTTGGACAATGCTGGCTCTATGGCTCTATGTTGCTATGGCTCCATGTTTCTCTATGGCTCTCTATGGCTCTATGTTTCTATGGCTCTAGAAACTGGGATGAGCACCGTACCCTACAGTTGTACCCTCACAAGTAGCACCGTACCCTACACCGTACCCTCACAAGTAGCAGTATAACCTGTTGGGAACATCTTTACCTTTACCCTAACCCAACCTGCCCACTTCTGACACCAGCCTGGCCTTTAAGCAACACACTTATTCTAGAGGACTGGAACCTGATTATGACTGGCTGTTTGTACACATAGGTCATGAGCACAACTCCTTTTTCATGATTACAACTCTCTTCTGCATTACCACTGAATCATTTTTCACAGACATAAGTGAAAGTTAATTTGATATTTATTATTGAAACAAACACACACAGACATACACAAACACATCCATGCATGCATACACACACACATTTGGGCTAATACATAACTTATGATTGTGCTCGTATTGGAGAAACAACTAGTCAAAAAAATTTATATTGAAACAGCCTGGTGCCAGGTGTGGACAATTTCCAATCCAGATTTGTTTTAATCTATTGTCTGATTAAGTACAGTGTCTCCTATGGCTTTGATCTTCCCAGGAGAAATTCAACAGCGCTCAATTGGATTAAAACCATGGCAGATGCCAGTATTGGAAACGCAAGAGGCGACTGGTTGACAATCCTAACTATGACTGCAGGAATGTCCCACAAACATTACATCACATTGCAATGAAATGACCCCTTAGAAAGTACTCTGGCTCCCTGCAGGAATTACACCAACTTGAAGGCATTGCGGCCGAATGGTTAATCGACATATGCTCACATACTGTACATTATATACGTAAATTCCATGTTATGTTGCTGTATTTTGCTGTACGAATAATAAATAATATTCTGAACAAACTGACATTATGTTGCATTTCAACACAGGTCCACAGTTACCATTCTGGGAATTGAATCTCACCATTCTTAAATCCAATATGTTTTTTGAAATTTGATGAGTGTCTGTTTAGAATAATGTTTGTTTTCTCCAAGTGATTTTACCTGTTGAATAAATAAGGCATATTCAGCAACTACAAAAAATAATGATTTTTGTTTCTTTCTAATTTCAGTTGTTTGAGTTCATGAACTTTTTGGCTGAGAATGTCATCTTCTGCTATATGGGATTAGCACTGTTCACATTCCAAAATCATATCTTCAATGCCTTGTTTATATTTGGAGCATTTGTATCCTTTATTTTAAGTATAAGCAAATACCGTATACTGCACAGAAAATGTTAAATGTTTTGTACTTCCTCTTTAATCCCAGAACACTTCAGAATGAGAAAGTCATATGAGGTAACCTGTTTTGCAGGAGATGCTTGGGGGAATGGTTGGGTCTATGATTCCCTGGGAGAACTTTCCATCATTTAAGCTACTGCTTGCATCCTTCCATGGTACCATTCAGGCACAGGCTTATCATTGCTGGAAGAACTTTGGCGCTTTTCAGATGTGGAGTCAGCTGTAGAAATTGGTTCTACATGATATAATCCCATGCTAAATGAATAATTTTACCATATGAATAAGAGTGATCATGTAGATCTACGTACACAAGGGACCCCAAAATATTCATCTAAAGGGAACAATCCATGTGATCAATCCCATTGGGGATATGTTAGGCACATGTTATGTTACTGTAGAGGATTGTCCTAGGTCAGGAGTGTCCAAATCCTGGCTCAGGGTCAGATGTGGTCTACAGTGAGCTTCATGCAGCCCGTGACAAGCCACCTCCAGAAATGAAGGGAAGATCTACTTTCCCTCACCTCCAGAGGGTATTCTGAGGTTTGGGGAGGCTGTTCCCACCTCCTCTCTCTGTGTATGAAAATGCATATGAAGTGGTTTAATCTGTGTTTATGAACTGATTTAAATTCATTCATTCATACGTTCTGTCTCTAATATATTCATTGATGTAAATTCATTCAAATTTGAATTGTAAATCGATTCTTTTTTGTGGCCCCAAAGTTCAGATTAGCCAAGTGGTCACTGCAGGAAATATTTCCTTTTGAAGTCTTGAAGAGTAATCTCAATGTCAGTTTAGTTTTTATTAGAAGTTCAATTTTTCTTTCACTGTTTTCAGAAAGGAAATGTTTGTGTGTGTGCCTTCCCAGATGTAGGGGAGAGCACTAGGACATAGATCTCTTGTCTTGTGTGTCCCTGAGGCATCTGGTGGGCCACAGTGAGATACAGGAAGCTAAACTGGAAATGCATTTGTCCTCATTCAGCAAGAGTCTTCTTATGTTCTCAAAATTTCATTTGGAGCCTTGACAGAGGTGTGCAATTTTCAGTCTTTCCCACTGCAAAAAAAAAAAAACAAAAAAAAAAACAAAAACCCAGCTTGTGTTGTTACAGAAGATTGCGTTGTTTAGGAGCTATGTAGTTCAAACATGGAGGAAATTCCTGAACCTATTTGAGAGTAAAGTATCTGTACAAATGCTACGTTTATTTGACCAAGCTTCCACTTTCCTAATCAGACACAGCTGAAGCTTAAGCAGAATACCTGTGTAAACTGTTCCCTGAATGTCATATGATTATTTCACTCTAGTTCCAATACATTCCTCCCTCTGTCCCTTCTCTACAATAGTGAGAACAGTCCATATAGAATGCAAGCTGTCACACAGCAGTTATACACTGAATGCAAAAATAGGTAGAGTAGCTAGGTTTGGTCTTTATGATCCCCAAATCTCCTCTGAGATAATGGCTGCAATCCTAAACTCCATTTAGGCCAACCTAAGCTCTGGCTTAAATCCTGTGCTAAGCTGGGTGTGTCACAAGAGTGCCATAAGGCACTCCTGCTCCATTCCTGGCGGATGGTTAGGCTAGTGCACAGATATGTGCTAGCATTCCTCCATCACCATGAGAATGGGAAGACTGATAAATTGATAACTTGATAAACTGATAACCCAGGATTGCACCCAATGTTTCTAGAAATTACCATTCAGTTTGTCCTCAACTTTGCTCAAGCCCTTGGAGTGAAAAAGCAGAGGCTTGAGACATTGGATGAGGTCCAGGAGGAAATGTAAACAAGTCATTTACAGAGAGAGAGAGAGAGAGAGAGAGAGAGAGAGAGATACGAGGTGTGACTATAAAAAAGTGAGACTTTTCTCAAAATAGTTTTATTACAAAATCTACAGAGAAATTATGCATTGTCCTCTTCAAAATAATCCCCCCAGAGTTAATGCATTTCTGCATTCACTTCTGCCACCCACAGAAGCACTCAGAAAAGTCCTCCTCCATACTGAGTGTGGTATGTGCAGGCGCATTGTCATGTGAGGCAGTTCTTGGCCAACAAACAGATCACAGTTCTCAACCACCCTCCTTATTCCCCAGATCTTGCACTATAGGACTTCTGGCTCTTCCCCAGGCTGAAGACTGTGCTCAAAGGAATCCATTTCACCTCTGTAGAAGAGATCGAGGCCACTGTGACAAAGGAGTGAAGGGGCCTCAAGGAGGAGGACTTTGCCAACTGCTTCCATGGGTGGCAGAAGCGGATGCAGAAGTGCATTAACTCTGGGGGGATTACTTTGAAGGGGACAATGTGTAATTTCTCTGTAGATTTTGATTCTCTGCTCCATGTTTGTGCCACCTCCAGTTGCATGACAAGGCGTAACAGCAATATGATACACAAGAGCCTGAAACAGAAGCAATATTACAGCAGAGGTAAACAATATCAAGGTAAACAATATTATAGCAGAATAGTGGTGAGATGTCACACAACACAGTGACATAAGCGGCTAGCCAATTGGCATTGAGGCATGTGTTTGGCTTCCACAGTCTCGTTTCTTTATTGTCACACCTTGTGTGTGTGTGTATAGAGAGAGAGAGAGAGAGAGAGAGAGAGAGAGAGAGAGAGAGATTCAGTATACAGCTGAGTAAAAAATTTTCATCCAAAATGTCTTTATTCTTCTAAAATGTCTATTAAAATAACTTTAGCATCAGCTGCACTGAAAGAAAATGAGAAAACCAACATGATTTTCTGAGCCCTTCAAAAATAATCAAAAAGTTGGGAGGGGAAAAGAGGAAGAAGATGAACAAGGAGAGAGTCAATATGAATTGTGAGGAAATGAGTCAGTAATCATGTCCTCAACTACATTTATCTTCACTGAATTACTGTTTGAGGAAAATAATACTGTTGGTTTCTGTACAATTTGTAGTTAGGGTTTTCTCAGAAACGTTGAGGAAGCTGTTGTCTTTTCAAAGATGGAACAGGAATTCAAAGTAGTTGAAATGGAAGGTAAGAGAAAGGTATTCAAGGGTAGACTGAAAACAACTCTGGGTTGAACCCTTTCTTTCATTATAGAAGCAAAAGTGGTTTATAGTATTTGAAAATATTAAATTTGTTTTCTCACCTGAGTGAGATAAAATGGTGATTCTTCTCCTTATTTTTAGAGAATCAACATATCTGAGTCTTTTTTTTTTTTTTTTTTTGCTATTTCCTGCCTTATTTTCTTTAGCTTCTTACTTCAAATGATTGCAGGTGGCAATTTTCATAGCAAGAGCCTGTAACATATACCCACTTTCTTTCATTCTCAATTTGGGCCGAAAACAAAAGATTCCCAGGAATTTCCAGCACATGATGATGTTCTCAGGTAAGCCAATTGCTTCTGCCACTTGTGTATTGCTTGAAAGAGAATCTTGCACAGAAAAAATATTCTTTACATGTAAAGAAAAGGGGGAGGGAAAGGTACACTAACAGGGAAATATCTCTGTGCTGCTCCATGATCCACATAATTCACTGCAAAGATTTATGATCACATCAGAAAGCTTTGCCTTTCTCTGCTGATAATATGGAGTAATGATTTTCATCATTTTAATCACCAAGGTGCAACCTACCTATTATGAAAGTTTATGAAGTGGACTTGAATGGTGTGGCAGAGAAAATAATACGTACTCAGCACAATCTTATTCAAGAATGCTTTATGTACTGGGAACTGGCTTACCCAGTTTGGAAGTGGATATCTCATTTTAGAACAGGGATGGGCAAAACCCAGCTCAGGGACCATTTGAAGCCCTCAGGGACCCCCAATTTATGCTGTAAAGTCAGGAGGCCCAGTTTCTAATGAGTCTCTGGCCCTTCAGATACCCCTTCAGCCATGGAGCTTTCTAGGTAACCTTGGGCCAGTCACTCTCAGCCTCACCTACCTCATAGGGTTGTTGTGAGGAGAAAGGATTAAAAACTTTGTCAGCTGACTTGGGAATTTGCATTAGCATTGGAAATGCAGGGTATAAACCCAATAAATAGTAAATAAATATTTTTGATCCTGCAAGCATTATTTTAATTCCCTACTGCCTCTGAACAACTCATGTTTCTATGTATTTCTGGCAAGGCCGTAAATGAGGTGGAGCAGGAAAGGTTTTGCCCCCCTTCAGCCAGCAGTTAAGGTTTTGCCCCCCTTTTGCCCCCCTTCAGCCTTCAGCCTCGCATTTTTTTCCAGACCTGTCCTGGTTTTCAGCCTCCTCTCCTCCAAATCTGAAGGGGGATTGCTATTTCTTATACTATACCATGCAAACTACTACAAAGCTATTGCTGTTGGGAATGGGGAGAGGAGAAATGGTTCTCTTTCAAGAAATCATGGTTTGGATTCTGCTTTCATATATACCAGTAGTTATAAAAATTAATACATGCTGTGGAGAGAAAGGGGAATTCTTTTCCTAATGGAGAAACACATGGGAGATAGAAGCACTGGCATGTGAAAGGCTATCAAAACAAATAATACCTGGATCACCATCATATTTTTACTTATGCAGGAATGTAAGCTTGTGTATTGTGTTGGTGTGAAAATGAAAGGACAATTTGCATGTTATTTCTGTGTAAAAAAATACATTCTCCATATAGAGATGCATATATTATATGCAAATTATTGTTACATTGCTTTATAGATAATGAATGTGTCTTTCAAAACCACCATCAGGTTTGTTTTTTTTTTTAATCCCAAATGGGTTTTCTCAGTAGATTCTTACAGTGCTACCTTACAATGCATCTGCACTTTATTAGCTGGAGAAACAGATCCAGTATAACTTATGCTCCTCACTGGAGTGATGGAGGCTTATATAAAATTCATAAATATCTGTAAAGCATTCACAGCATTTTGCTTGAATTACTGATTTAATTTAGAGGGCTTTCTCATTACCCAGGGTTTACAGTTTGCTTTGTGTTTTTCTAGCAGATCTTTAGGTGAGCATGCTGAAACCTCTTACATCTGCAAAATGCACTTATTTCTTTTGTATATCCAGGACCCAGGAGGGGGTGCTTTTGTAAATAAGTCATACTGTGGGCACATGGATTGCTTATTTATTACCACTCTATGGGGAACTTTTAATACATGAATCTGGCTATGGGTACTCTCATCAGTCACCCCATGTTACCTTTGTGCTGTTTTATTTGGTCTCTGTAGGAGTATCACATTACATTCGTTCTAACATTGCAAATCAGCTCCATATTATAGTTTATAAGCAATGTTTTGCTAGTCCCCCATTGTTGCAAACATTAAAAATTCTTTTCAAAATTACTCACTTTTGCCTTTGTGGAAACTGGTTTGTTGAACAGAGCAGTCTTTAAAAAGATTACAGTCCATTTTGCACCAAACATGAAAAGTGGGGGTTAGATTAACTCATTCAACTTACCTCAAATACAAAAATTGCTTAAAATATTCCTTCAAAACATGAATTTGTCCCTTAAAGACAATTAAGATTTGCCTCTCTCATATGGTTTCTACATTTCAATGCTTTGGCACTGTGGGGTGTCACCCCAGAGAAGGGGCTCCTACAATGATGAGTTAATGTCAGAAAAGGACTTAATATGTCACTATCACAGTTTAAAGTCAGTCCTTGGAAATATATGGATCTATTTACCACACATTCTAGCAAGCCTTTTAACATATGCAGCCAAAACAGGTCCAGTCCTGTTATATACTGATATTTTTTTAATACACAGATTGACTCAACGTGAATGGCCATTGCAAATCACTTTTTTAAAAATTGCTTTTCTGCTTTTGTGGAGAGACCATCATGCAAGCAATTATTCCATTACTCAGTTGAGCCACACAGCGTAGCTGGTCCTTTGCATTTTTAGCTACAGATTTTCTTTTATCTATGGAAGGTTCTGGAACAGAACCCTAATGGATAATGAGGGACACCTGTATGTGGTAAAATCCACACTGCTACGTGGCCAGATAATGCAAACAGAAATGTTCACCCCAAGTAACAAAAGCCATCCCAGATTTTTGTCAACTCTCTGTTGATATCCCTGCTGTACACAGGCAGGTGAATGCTGAAGAATTGAGAAAGGAGTAATTTTTTACCTATCTCAGCTACTGTCTTAGCCTAGCATTCTACAAAAGGAAATCCACACTTAAGTTGTGGATTCACTGGATTGCCTTCCCTATATAGCCCACAACTGGAAGACAGCAAAGATTACTTATTACTGCTGACATGCCGAGAGGGTCAGAAGAATTGGCCTGAGCACCCTCACACAGAGTTGAATAGAGATGAAATCAGGTGGCCTCCCTTCCAGCTTATTATTCATTGGGATGCAGATAAGATTTTTTCATGAAACCATCAAGAGCAGAATACCAAAACAAGACTCCTTAACATCATGAAATGTGTTCTGTTTTTTTAAAACCGGATGAAACCGCATATTTTTTTCTGAAATGTTGTAAAGTTTATTGAATATGTGTTAAATTGCACAGCATAAATGAAATGTGATCCTCCCAATGCAGAAACGCAACCATCTAAAAAGGAAATGGTTTGGCACTGTTTCTTCTCCCAGCAGAGCCACAACTCTAAAATGGATGCCTGGAATAAACACTGGCCTTTTAGCCTCGGGTATTTGTGCTATCGTTTCATGAATGCTGTACCCTGAACATCCAGGAAATAAATCCAAATGCTATTCACACTGCAGAGCAGCATCTTTTACTGAAAGACACTCTGCAAGACAGCTGCATAAACAGATAACATAACATCACACAGATTTCTGAGTCCAGCTATTTTTTTAATGAGAGATATTTGTTCTTTATTTAAGTGAGCTTTCAGTTTCCAGTTGTTTGGCCTCCTTTGCTTTTGGTCCTTCCCTCTGTAGGGAAAGGGTTCCCATTATCAAGGTATGTCTCAGAAGCGATGGAGTCACACATTTTGGGACTGCTTCCAGACATCTGTAATTATGTTCTGGGTAGTAACCTCAATTAAAAATTTGTGGCAGATTTCTTGAGCTTCATGGACAGAAAAAAATCAATTTATTGATGGTGAATCATTTTTTACAACCTCATAGTGGTACTTCAGGGCCTCCTTTTCTTTGTGAGCAGACAGTATGTAGCCTTCTTGTAATTAATAAATTATCAGTACAACTGTCTGCTTAGAAGTAAGGCCTATTGTATTCAATGGGGCCTATTCCCAGGAAAGTGTGTTTAGGATTGCAGCCCCTATTAAATAATAACAGTAGTTTGTGTGTGTGTGTGTGTGTGTGTGTTTCCAAGTTTGCAGCAGGAGCAGCACCAAAAGCTTCTGCCTGATGCAAATCCTATGCTCTCTACTCAGAACCAAGTTCCATTATATCCACTGGGTCTTACTCACAGAAAAGTGTGTAGGGTCCAGGCACAGAAGATGATGGGGGGAAGAAAGGTATTTGTAGTGGGGTTCAGGCAGGGTGGCCTTTCTTGGGGGAAGGGGTTTCTTTTGAGGGGGGCCCAGAGGGGGGTCCAGGAGGTAGTTTCCCTCCTACCTGATGGTGGCTGCTGCAGGGGTTCAGCTGCAGGGGTTCAGCTTGAGGAGACTGGGTGGGGAGGCTCAGACATGCTTGCTGGGGAGACTCAGAGAACGCTACTGCCTATGTGTCCCTCTGCTGCGTGGGTGCGGGCACTGCATGCAGGAGGAGACGAAACCTAGCCAATTGGCATTCATCTTACAAAGCACTTTCATCTTACAAGGCAGAATCCCATAGAAATTTTAGTTCATCTTATAAAGCATTCATCTTACAGGGCATTTGTCTTATAAGATACCACTATATTTTGCCATGTCCTAATTTTTCTTAGGTGTCCTATGATTTAGAGACCTTGACCCTCTTTTGCAGTTGTGACATCTGGCCACCCTGTCTCATGTGATGTCACTGCATTGTCAGTTAAAGTTGTCAAGCATTATCTTACTAGACTCTTAAAGTTTCAGAGTGCTCAGCCTTTAGGTTCTGATTCTGCTAATACTTGGACAAATGCACTAGCATTCACATCAGCAAGAACAGGTTGTTACTTGGAGAATCTGGCCTTCCAGAAACAATTTGCCAGAAATTGTCAAAACATTTACTTAAAAACATTCATTTGCCTTCACTTGGAAGGTTGAGCTTGTGCATTTCAGTCTTCTAAGGGCGATACACTTATTTTACACTTAATAGGATTTTCTTCTGAATCTGTAACTTTGGAGAGTCCCAAAGTAGAAGGTGAAATTTTGAAATAAAACATAAACCATTCATAAATGAGACAATCACATGTGTGGACTTTTCACCTATGAAATTGTTTTCCTTATCTCTTCTTCTCTGAAATGAACTGTATAATTTTGTTACGCAGGACATTTCTGGTAACTTCCTTATATTGTAAATTAAAGAAAATTGTTTGGCATAGATATAATCGCAGAGACCCTACAGCCACTGAATCTTACTGTTGTGGAAGTGTAGAAATAGGCAAAATCCTATTACTGAAGACAGAAGGCTTCTTTTCAAGCCAAACATTCTGATTTTGTGGCCTGCATCTGCTGTACAGATTCTTCCCTGCTCCCATAAAACACTGGCTGGAAGTTGGTTCTCAGAATATTTTTTTACAATGAATTTATTTGCTCTTTTTCTCCTTTGCCTTACTAAGGTTTACGTGGTGCGATTGCATTTGCACTGGCCATCCGGGACACAGAATCTCAGCCTAAGCAAATGATGTTTACAACTACCTTACTGATTGTGTTCTCCACAGTATGGGTGTTCGGAGGAGGCACCACACCAATGCTTGCATGGCTCCAGATCAGGTAAGTGTTGTCAGCTAGCAAACTAATGTTGAAAAAGTATTGCTTTTATTCACCCATTACAGTTTCTGCACCTTTTTCTTGTCAAAAATATTTTGCTATGGTTCATCTTAATGCTAACTGGGTGTGGAGTCCAAACCTGTGCCATGACTCTCAGGTGTAAAAATACTTTGCCTAAAGTGGCTGTAATAAAGCCTCTTTCATTTCTTTTCTTTAAATAATTTTTACTGATTTTTAATGAGAAAAAGGAAAAGAAAAAAACAAAAGGAAAAAAGATACAAGCAGATTAAGAGCATAATCCTAAGCATGTCTACTCAAAAGTAATCCCCATTGTGTTCAATGGGTCTTATTCCCAGGAAAGTATCTTTAGGATTGCAACCAAAGCTTCTTTCTTTAATTCATTGCTGTCTCTCACTCAACATCTAGAGCAGTGTTTCTTAAACTGTAGGTTATGACCAACCAGTGGTTGGGACCTGATTGTTGAACATTCATGAAACTGACCTTGTCAATCAGTAGCTGACCTGGCATTTCTACTCAGAAGTAAGTCTCATTATATTCAAAGGGACTTATGCCAAAGAAAGGGTGTATATGATTGCAGCCATCACCTTGTCAGCTGATAAATGAAAAGGAAAATGGATGCAGCCCTAAAGAAAGTGAAACTGAACTGCACATGTGAGTAGGCAAGCACACCTTAGGCTGCAATCCTAAAGACACTTTCCTGGGAATAAGACTCATTGAACTCAGTGGTTCTTACTTTTGAGTAGACATGGTTAGGATTGTGCTCTTTGTCTTCTTCAAAGGGCAGGCTGAAAGGAATGCAACTCCCACCAGAATGGTCCCAATCCTGTGAACAAAGCCCCAAAAACACTCATGAAGGAAGTCTTCCTAGAAGCTGACAAAGAAATAGAGTTCTGAGGAAAATGAAATGAAGCCACACATGTGTGTCTACTCCTGAGTTGGTGAATGTCTTGGCTCCTATTAAAGTCTAGGCAAAGGGGAATGCAAGAACGTCCTTCTGTTGCTATAGTAAAATTGATCAAAGCAGAGCCTTGAGCAGCTGGTAATGTGAAAATATTTTATTTTTTCAAATCCTTTTAAAAGACATTTTAAAAGTCATACCAGTGTGTCATTTTAAAAAGTTGATTCCAGTGCTAAAAAGTTTGGGAACAGCTACTATAGAGGGCTCTATCATGTCGTGTCCCTCACCTCTCAGTAATGATGTACCCCTGTGGGAGAAGGTGGAAGGGCAGGGCCTATCACAGGGGAAAAGGCCCTTTTAAAGTGGTGCTTTTCAGTTTTAGTGAGCAACTAAAAATGTTCATCCTGACATGGATTATTTTCTAATGGCTGTTGGCTAGTGTTTCTTCTGCATCTTTTTTAGGTTGTGAACCCTTTTGATATAATGTATCATTCATTCATCTGTGGCAACCATTTTGTGACTTGAAAGCAGCATATAAATATGCTTAAAAATACTGTATTTACTCAAATCTAATGCTCACATTTTTCAGCCAAATTTAGGGCACAATCCAGAGTAACTACAGGGAGTCCTTGCTCCGGTGTAAGAACAAGCTACTCCGGATAGCAATATGAATTTTCTATAGGTTTTCGCTAGGTGGTGCAGCAATGTCTCTTACGTGCTCTCATAGTTACCCTGGTTTGTAGGGTTAGTCTCCAAAATCAGGGTGTGCACTGGATTTGACGGTTAATTAGAATAAATGTGGTTTTTTGATCATAAGTATAGGAGTGCATTAGATTCAATGGCACATAAATATGGTATTAATAATAATTGGTTGTTAGAGTAGGAGCAGCATAGGGATTACAAAAGGCATAAAGATCAGAGCGTGAATACTTCTTGATTTCATCTTTGATTGCACATATGTAGCTCTTCAATTTGCTTTCCCATTTCTTTGCTCTGCAGAAGTGGTTCCCTTGAGTGCTTATGCCTCTACATTAAAATAGAAATATGCTTGTGAACATTGTTGCTCAGGTGTTGAATACATTCTCGCTTCATGAACTGTTGATGAACTATTTGCTGTTGTTGATCCAAATATTGATATGGCTAATGAGCCAATAGGATCTGAATTGATTATTTGCTATGAGATTTTGAGCAGCTCATTGCTGTTTTCCAATTATAAGCTATCTGGTCTAGTCTGATCACCAATACAACAGTATTATGGTACTTACTACAGCAGTATACAAATCAAGGAACTGACAGTATGAGTGAAGGTTGTTAGATGTAGTTAGCTATGGATACTTTTTTTCCATTATTTGTTGTGTTTTCCTTTTGATATTTAAGCAAAACGAAGCATTAGCTGACAAAGTGATATGATTAATTGGTTAATCTACTAACTGTAAATTTAAAATGTGGTTTTGCACTGGATTTTAATTGATGTTGTCTTTTTGATGGGTTTTTCGGTGCTAATGACATTGTATTATTTATATTGATTAGACTTGTTATTCAGGATGACTTTAGTGTTTATAAATGATTTGGCTTAGTAATTTAATCAAAAGATATCTAGCTGTGATAAATAAAATATTGTCTAGACTGAAATGCATTTCAATATATCAGTTTGCTTTAAGCAAGGATACTGCAACATCATGGTGAATAAAGCCCAGTCTTGAAATTCGCTGCTCCCAGGGCTTCAGAGGCACCACAGTTACAACCATAAGATCCTGTGGGTCCTGGGATTACTCCAGTATGCAATGGTTATGTTCCTTTTCTATTCAATAGTACCCACAGAGGGAAAGCTAAATCTGGACCAAGACATATAGAAGGGGGACCTTAATTCTTTGTTATCCCCACAGTTTATCCTAGGACCTCCTTGCAAATTCTATTTTCCTTAGAAAGGAAGCACCTTAGGCATGAACAGGAGTTTTTCCCACAGGGCAATGGTATACTGTCATTTGATAACTGTCCCCATAAATTTTTGGTACCCCATGACAAAATTGTTTTCTGTAATAGTCATGACATGAAATGAATTATAATAATGGCCAAAAAAGAAATACAGACAGTGCAAAAAAATTTTAATTGACCTTTGTATATTTATAATAAAGAGGCACATCCCTGTTTTGCAGGAGTTCTGTTCCACCACCGCTTGAAAACCATGGGGAACAACTGTACAGATAGGACCCTCATGCCCTTTAGAATACCAGAGTTTTATTGAGAAAGTACACAGTATTGTTTAACTGAAGTGCCAAATGTTCAGGCAACTAGTCTGAATGTTACAGAGAGACTAACAAGAAGCAGGAACTCTATTAGTTATCCTCTTGATCAGGGGTCTCCAAACTTTCAACCTCAGGGCTCCAGGACCTTTAACAATTGTGCTGTGGAGGAAATTTTAGCAGGTGCAGCTTTTCATCTCACAGATCACAAGTGGCACCTGCTGAAATTTCCTCCTCTACACAATTGTTAAAGGTCTTCCTGCCCTGAAGCTGAAAGTTTGGAGATCCCTTCTCTAGCTAGTATGCAGGTAGCTTACTTATAACTGAACATGTACATGATGTTGTAGAGCAGGGGTCCTCAAACTTTTTAAAGAGGGGGCCAGTTCACTGTCCCTCAGATACTGTTGGGGGCCGGACAATAGAGGGGGTTTCTGGGGGGTGGTGGGTACTGGCAGGGCTAATGGGGGGGTTGCTGGGGGGTGGGGGTTACTGGCAGGGCTGGTGGGGGTTTCTGGGGGGTGGGGGTACTGGCAGGGCTAGTGGGAGGATTCTGGGGGGTGGTGGGTACAGTCAGGGTTAGTGGGGGATTTTGGGGGGTGAAGGCCTGTCAGGGATGGTGGGAGGTTTCTGGGGGGTGGAGGGGCACTATCAGGGCTGGTGGGGGTTTCTCGGGGGTGGTGGGTGCTGGCAGGGCTGGTGGGGGTTCTGGGGGTGGTGGGTACTGGCAGGGCTAGTGGGGGGTTTCTGGGGGTGGGGGTACTGGCAGAGCAAGGACTCTGGGTACATCAGAGCAAGGACTCCCCATAGTTACTCTGGATTGCACCCTAGGTCTGTCAGTTGTTAATAAATTCTCTGGTGGTAAAGTATCAGAGGAGGACAAGAAGAAAAATGAAAGAAAGGGGGAAGGCAAGCAACCAAAAAAGATGGTTTATTTAACAAATAGCTGCTCCTTTGTATTTTTTAAGAACACAGTATCTTAAAGGCCATTTGTATTTATTGTTAAATATTGTCTGTAAGCTCCAGATAAATCTAGTTATTTTATAGGTCTATTCAGGACCTATTTTATAGATTGCTGGGATGTTTTTATAATGTTGCCAAGGAAGATATTGGTGACATTGCCTTGTAATTCAAAAATTTCTTATCACTGATTCTATATATAGTCCATTCTTGGTTTTGCTTGTTTATCAAGCAAAGTGTGATTAACAAACCTTTACATCCAACTGTGGTTGTAAACACCAGTCAGAAATGACTAAATTGAGGCCATAATAAAGAAGCTCAGATAAAAACCACACAGAAAAAAATCTGGATTGGTATACAAATGTCATGAATAAAAACTCACACACCCGTATACCATGTGTGAGATTTGTTTTGATTGCTTTTTCTTATCTCCAATGTCGGCCAAGTTCATTGCTGTTTGGATATACAGCTCTCATGTCCATCATCCTTATCAGATTTGCCACACTTTACTAGACTCGGCCACAGAGTCAATTCTACAACCCTATTGAATTGATTCTAGTACAGCAAAATCTCACAGTATCAAGCAAACACCTTGCAAACAGAAGCACATAAGTGTTTGAGAAACAGCTTCAATTAACAAGTTTCATTTACATGCCTTATGTTTAACAGTTAAAAAGCAGGCCTCCGTCAGTCTTGAAAGACTATGGTATCGTGCTCGGCGCTGCATACACTGCATGCGAAGCACGAAAGCCTGGGTTTGATTGTTATGGAGGATAGACTGTTACCCAAGCAGCAAATTCCCCCTCTCCGCACCACTGAATTAATCCAATGGAAAGGCAGAGCCAATACGATTGGATCCAGCTGCATCGCAGAGCTGGGCTAAGGACAGGAGCTCACTCTGTCTTGTGGGGCTGACCCGGGTCTTGAACCCTGGCCTGCTGGTTAACAGGCACAGCGTTATTGGATCAATTAAGCACTACTTTCATCATCTAGAAACCTTCATTTTTTCCCTCTTCTGAACAACATTTCCTCTTGCTAGTTCTGGGTGCCAGAGAATGATCCTTTATGTGTCTGCTGTCTCTGAGAAGCTCACACGCCAAGTATGATGGTGATGGTCATCCCTTATGATCTATCTACCACTATTAATCATAATCAGATACAGGTATCCCCTGCTTTTTGATGGTTCATTTTCTGACAATCTGCTCTTTCAATACTTTTCAATTATACCCAGAAGTCATTCATTCAATTCATGTTCCATTATTTCAACATTTCTCTGCTGTTTCAAAGGCTAAAATTGTTGTCATCCCCCCAAGTTGATTTGTCTATGACACAGTGATTCAGACTGTATTGGCGTTTGTGTGTGAGAGAGCATGCATAGCCGCCAGTTCCTGGTCTGTTCTCATATATGAAGGAGTTAATGAGAATCTATTTCCATCTGAATGTAAATGACAGCAGGAATTTGCAAGATAAGAAGGGTATTTATGATTTGCTACTTAAAAAGCATCAGAAGCAACCGCTGTAAGCAAATGAACAAAAAAACTGGGCTCAACTTTTCAACCATTTCCACTTTTCACCCAGTTTCAGTTTCGAACCTATCAAATTAGCAGGTGATGCCTGTGCTGAGTCTGAATGTGATAATTCCATTCAGTTCTCAAAGCTGTTAATCAGTGATGAATAGTAATTCCTAATCATATTTATTTTAATATTTTATTTTTGTGTTCTGCTTAGAGAACCTTGTTTAGAACATTGGAGTCGTTCCCGAACTGGTAGGTCATGACATACCAGTCCTAAAAGTACATAGCTATAGCCAAGGGCATTGCTAGAAAGGTGCAGCAGGTGCAATCCATACTAGGTGATATGCTGGAGGGAGGTGATGTGCCAGAGGGTGACAAACCCCTATGGTGCATCAAACCCTCCAGCACGACACTCTTCCACCTTTCCAGACTAGTAAGAGGCAAGCCTGTCTCTCAAGAGACTATAGCAGTCTGAGGATGATGTGTAGGTGCAATAGTTGTGCCTGCAGGTCAGAGACCTTTCCAAACTCATGAGAAGCAGGCTTGCCTCTCATGAGATTAGAGATGTTGGGGGTGATGCGCAGGTGCAAAGATCACACCTGCGTATCACTTCCAAGCTCTCCAGACTACCAAAAGGCAAGCCTGCCTTTTGGTATTCTGGAAAGGTCTCTGATGCACCAGTGCAAAGACTGCACCTGCACTTCACCCTTAGACTGCTCTAGTCTCATGAGAGACAGACTTGCCTTTTGTGAGACTGAAGAGGTCTGTGTGATATGCACATGCATGCTTCATGCTCATACAGGCGCACTGTGCCTCTGAAACCACTTGCCCTTAGTGATAAAGGGCAGGAGGCTTCAGAGGCATTGTGTGCATGCCGAAACATCACAGATGTGCATGCAGGGGGTGATATGCTGGCCTCCCACACCAGGTAATGCAGACCCTAGTGCCACCCTTGGGTATAGCCCTTTGAGAAATAGGGAGGGGAAGAAGGAACAGCATGATCCCCAGGATCATAGTGCTGCCAGAGGGCGGGGAGGGGGTCCAGCTTACCTAATGGAAAGCTGACAGCACTCAGCTGGTGCAGGGGTTGGGAGTATATGGGAAGGATGGGGAGGAAACATTCCAGGGCAGAGGAGGGAAATCAACAATTCACCTTGTCCCACACTGAGCTGCTGTGGACCACAACCTTGTGCTTGATATGGGACAAGGGCAAGTCCTCTAAGGGCAAGTCCTCTGTTCCAGCACAATTTAGGATTGGGCTGTGTGCTAACTATAAAATATCTGCAAATACAGCCTAGAAGCAACTTCAGAAGTAAGAGGGGGAAAACTTGCAGTGTTTTCTTCCAGCATTGATGTAAGCACTCCTTAGACCCAACCTTTATATTAAGTCCCAAAGTGCCAACCATTCAATTATCTAGCAAATAAGAGGTCAGTGCTAGGTGTTCAGACAGGCTAGACAGCAAAATGGATTAGCTGGAAATGATTATCAATTGAGGAGTGCATGCTGTGAACTGGCAGGCTTTAAATATGGCAAAAAAGCATTTTGAGGTTAGTTAGATGAACTAGATCTTATCCTGGCTCATGGGATTCAATCTGAAAAGTGTACCATGGAGACATTCACTTGAGAACCTAGAAGTTTTAGTCCTTGAAACAATGAAAATATAAATAAACTAGTGATTCACCTTACTGAACACACATACTGTACAAGCTACATATGGTGACTCAGGGTGCAACTTGAACAGGATTCCTGGAAGTGTCTGGTGTTTATCTTTGCATTTGAAACCTACCCATCCTGGCCATTGGCATCACTAGGGGGCTGTGGCCCACACTGGCTGACACGGCTGGGGGGGGGTGACGCACTCAGGGTGGACTATGGCAACCCCAAAAACCAAGTTCGCAATAGTACATACTACCTCCTCAAGTGATATGTCTTTGGCTTCATCTTGGAGAGCAAAGTCCAATGCAATAATCCTTGAGATAGCACCATCTTAGCCAAAGTTATGGCCAAAAAACTGAAAAAGCCCCGAAATTAGCATATCACCTATGTGTGAGTAGGTGAAAGCGCCATAGTCTGCAGGAAAGGAAAGGCTGAGAGGAAGCCAAGGGCACCAGAAGGGTCCTGATCCAAGAATTACAGCCCCCACAAGGTAAGGTAAGGTAAGTTCCCTCCCCCACCTTACCCTCTGCATTGAAGCCCATTGCGAATGAAAATGCACGTCTCCTAAAGGCCTTTGTGAAACAAAAATCAAAGCTTGCCTTCAAAGCATGTTACAGCAACTCCCTGGTGGATGAATAACTTTGGGGAACTAACGTATCCGAAAAATAGGAATAAAGGGGGGAGGGATTTTATCAGAGGAAGGAGAACTTTCTCTGACATCGAGAGATTTTGAACATGGGGTGGGAAATGCTGCACAGATAAGGAGGGGCACTTTCATTGCCATACATAAGTACATGTCAGACTGGGCAGACTATGGGATCAGGTTAGGAAGAGATAATTGGTAAAATTATGCAAAATGTCTACTGGGTTGTGTATATGAGCTTTGTGCATCATCCATTTTAATAATTGGAAAAATAAAGTCCATATAGATGCAAGGATAACATCATGATCTATCCAAAGCAAACTGATGATTTATAGCCAATTGTGATCACTCAGCCAACTTGAGTCATTCAATAAATGAGTCTTTTTTCTACAATATTCTGTACTGTCTGGCAAAACTCTTAGGCTGCAACCCTAACCACACGTTCCTGAGAGTAAGTACTATTGAATATATTGAGACTTACTTCTGAGTAGACTTGGTTAGGATTGCACTGTTAGTCTTTCCCACAATTAAAAATATCTACCGTACTTAAATTTTCCATCAGAGACAGGGAAGCTGAGATTTCTCCTGACAAATGTAACAAGTATAAAACTCTGAATAAAACATATCTTTTACATAGGTATTGTAGTAAAAGGCATTAGATCCTGTTTGTTTATTGTCACACCTATGTAAATATTTGCCAAGATATTTCAAATAACATTTCAATAGCTTAGAATTATTTATTCAGTTTCAACTGTCACTTCTTCAAGAGAACATGAATCAAGTTTTCAAATGGCACTGGTTGCAAATACTGTACTATTTCAAATGGCTCTGATTGATTAGCAGGGAATATTTGGGCATGTTGTTTTTGCTTACTCACTAACTGAAAGATTGGCGATTAACATGACGAGTGAGTGAAAAATATGTCATCCAAGCTATCTACTACACCTTCCTCTCACATTTATGTAAGAAAATATTCAGCTCTTCCTTGGTGTCATTAACAAATTCTATATTAGTTGATGTTTGTGCCATATAAGAAGTCATTTGGAGCCTAGTCTCAATTCCTGGTATATTAGACAAGAATGTGGGCAAAATTTTGTTAATGGGAAGCTTTTTAGTTTCATACATGATTGAAGACTAGTACTTTTTTTGTTCCTCCTTGTAATTAGCTAGTTAATTAACCACTGCCCAATTTTATGGGCTCCTAAGGCTGGCATAAATATTGTTCCACCAGTGCTACCTGCCTTCCACAAACCGGCAAAAACAGTCACAAAACCTCTTCTGGCAACAGACAGCGTCATGCACTGCTGGAGTGTCAGCATGAAGGCTGGAGCCTTCATAAAGCATTTTGAATCTGCCAATGGAGGTAAAGTGGAAGAAAAGGTGGGACAAGATGCTGGAAGGCAGAGGAGGACAAGGAAGGGTGTAAATAGGTTGTGATGGGGTGAAATGGGCTGTGGGTGGCACAAGTGGTTAAGACACTGTGTCTGTTAACCAGAAGGCTAGGGTTTGAGACCCGGGTCCCCACAAGACAGGGTGAGCTCCTGTCCTTAGCCCAGCTCTGCGATGCATCTGGAACCAATTGTATCGGCTCTGCCATTCCATTGGACTGTTTCAGTGGCATGGAGAGGGGGATTTGCTGCTTGGGTAACAGCCTGTCCTCCATATTAATCTTCCCAGGCCTTTGTGCATGCAGTGTTGAGCACAATACCATAATCTTTCAAGACTGATGGATGCCAAAGTAAGTAAGGGGTGGGAGTGTGGATCGGACCTGGGAAGAGGCCAGGTTTGGTGGCAGTAGCAGCTACTGAATCCTAAACCCTGTTTCCCGGCCCAATCCACCGTCAATGCAAAATTGCCCCAGTGATAAAATTCAGTTCCTGTTTAGTGTTGGAGCTAATTTCATCCAGCATTCATGCTGCCAGCAGCTGTCTGTGTAATGCTATATAAGTTTAAATGTTTATAACAACCTGTTAAAACAACGGAAATTTACAGTGGTAAGCTTTTCAACTGTTAATGGGTGTGCAGGTGGTGGTGGTGGAAGTTTCTATTTTTTTAAAAATGTCCCCTGTATCCATGGGGGAGAAGTTGAAAGAATCTTCTGCCAATAATGGGCACACCTGTATTCCAAAGTTTCAATAAACTAGCAGTTTTTCTTAAAGCTATGACACCCACCTGCAAAAGGCAAAGACTATGGGAGGAAATCTGATCTGATCTTGGTGCTGAGTCAAAACCATTTGATCCAAGACTGAGCTCACAGCAGTCTTACAGCACATTCCTAACCATGTCTACTCAAAAGTTAGCCCCATTGTATTCAATGGGTCTTACTCCCAGGAATGTGTCTTTAGTATTGCAGCCTTACTTATCTCACTGCTGAAGTCCTGTAGATGAGTCTACAAGATGAGTCTCTCTGGTATCAAGAGGAATGAAAAAGTGTTGCAATCAAAAAAAGTTTTACTACCACACCTAAAGCAACCACAATAATATTGTCAGATGAAACAAGTATGCTTCTGTTACTCAGCAGTCCTTATGGTAACTGCTTGGAACACTGACAATTCTGAAACACCTCCGCTTTTCTGTGACTGCTGTGCCTTGAGAACTCGGGCAACAAGCTATAGAAACACACATAATGAGGCCACAGGGCTGCTGAAGATTGCAGAAGTCCCTCTCCCATCACACCTGTGAACAGAGAAAATGTGCCGCAGATCAAGTAATTATCAGATGTTCCATGTGAGGCAGATGGTGCTGCTTAGATTGTGACAACTCTCCAGCCACCCTATGTGATTAATTTTTCATTGCTTTGCTTTTGAGCGGAGTGTCAATGTTTGCTTTAAAACAAACATGCAAACTCTCTGGCCTGTTAGAATGGCCTTATTTATTCTTTCCAGTCCAGTCAGTAGGACCTTATTTATTCTTGACCTTATTTCCAGTCCAGGCCAGGCAGTCCCGTACATGAGCAAATGTATTTCAGAAGCAAACATTCAGATTTGGACCCTGCAAGAAATAGCAAAACCCCAGATTATTCTTGGACTAAAATATATGGCAAACTGATGATATGCCCAGTAAGGGCACATTAGTCTGGCTATTGAAAAAAGGAAAAGCTGCCAGTCCTTTCAGGATCCTCTGCCTTTTAACTGTGGAAGAATGTGGCCATGTTGCCACTGGAGACAATGACCTCCTTTACACAGGGGTTTTGCCTATTTATTTTTTATTTTTGCCTATTTTATTTTATTTTTGTCTATTATTAGTTTTTTGCCTGTTTATTTTGGTCTCTCCCTGACAATTCCTTCCTTAGGAGTTACTGTATTTACTCAAATAGAATGTGCCATCAAATCTAATGTACCGTACATCCATATTTTAAAAGGCTTGAGATTTAAAAAAGTTTACTGTTATTTTAATGAGCAGCTGAAAAGTGGGTACAAAATTTAGTTTTACTGCATATAATAATTAGTTATATGATAATAATAAAATGGAAATGGATTTATGTTATGTTTTTTATCTAATTGAACTACTTTATACAACAATGGATTTAAAGTTACATTTTAATCACAATATAGTTTAACTGTTAAACTAAATACTGATGTATACCTGTATTCACTCAAACCTAATATGCTGTCAAATCTAATGCACACCTCAATTTTGGAGAATAAATTTGGCTGGAAAGGCTGAGCATTATATTTGAGTAAATAGGTATGTTAGCTCATCCAAAAGGGTCACTTTTGACTGGTATTTGGCATGAATGGTAATGGGAATAGAAATTCAGTGTGCTTTAGAAAGTACACAAGGGCCAATCTCCAGATGCTATCTGACTCTGGGATGTTGCTTGGTGTCCCTTAAGTACTGAAATCCAGAGTCCATCCTAAATGCTTTCCTGCTTGGGATAATTAGGGAAATTTGGATGCCGTGAACCTCTTTCCAGTGGGGAAAATTGATTTTGGTGTGAGCCAGTTTCTGCTTGCAGCTTGTATTATGCCCAATGGGACAAAGTATTATGCCCAATGGGACAAAGTATTATGCCCAATGGGGAAAGTGAACAGATTTATCTGTCTTCTTTAGGATAGCACTGCACTGTAGGGCAGCGAAGCTCCCTTATCTGGTTCCGCTGCAGGATTTAAGTTGGCTGAATTTTGTAATTAACATAGAGTGGCCAAATTTATACCACCAGCAACTTTGTCTCATGTGAGTTGTAATGGCTGCATGAGCAATGCTCAGTACTGCATCATGGAAGATAGAAGAATTTGTTAAATTCCTGCATTTGTTAAAGCAGTGGTTCTCAAATTTTAAGGGAAATTTAGTCCCTAAGTAGGTTTTTGGTGAGAAAGGTGCTGGAGCAGTGACACAATCCCCAGGATAGCACCACTGTGGGGAGAAATGGGGCTATTTTCAAACCAGAGTGAGGGTTTGAATCTGGGGCAGACTTCTGGTTTAAATGCGATTGCACTTTCACTATTTTCAAGCTGTGGGAAACTCTGCAAGCACTCTGCTTGGAATGGATTTAAGGTCTGGATTTAAGTTCTGGAGTGGATTTAGCTCTGCTGGGCTCTCTTGGGATCCCTACGCACCCCCCTCCCTCCAAGACCCTAGCATCACTCACTGAGGTTTGAAAATAGCTCTCCCCTTCCCCTACCCTTTAAAGGAAGCAAGGGACCTTTACAGTCTGAGTAGCACTGTTTTACAGAATTTGCTAAATTATTCCCCTAATGGATAGATATTCAAATTCTGAGGAAGCCAAACATGGTTATTAGATCTAGATTAGAAACCATTACAGATCTTTTTTTTCTGGAAAAGGGAAGGTTTGTTTGGGGTCATGAAATAGGTAGGCTATTGGGAGCAGGTTCAGGATATATACTGTACTCTTAGGCTGCAATCCTAAAGATACTTTCCTGGGAGTAAGACCTATTGGACACAATGGGGCTTACATCTGAGTAGACATGGTTAGGATTGTGCTCTTTGTAAGCATTTTCCCATTTCCCACCAGTATCACAAGTGTTGCATACAAAACTATGATCTCAAAGCTACTCTCCTCCTTTAAAAAGCAAAACAATGCATCAGCCAAGTTCACATATAATGGCTTGAAATTGATCCACAAGGCATTAGTTACAAAACTGATATAAATACACCTAATTGTTTCTCTTGTTGCTAGCACATTTTCATTTTCCCATTTATCAAGCTGAAGGAAGGTCATTTTGAGAAAGGAAATTTAATTAAATGAGGGCTTTTGTCCTAACATAGCCCACTCCTTCTCTCTCATTCTTTCATACCTGCATTCAGCTCATGTCACACTTCCCCAGGGAGACGGGAAATAATTTCCTTAGATTGAAACATGCATTGATTTGCTACTGAAAAAAGGAAACTGTTATCCTGACTCAGTATGGCTATAATTTTCCACAGCCGTCACTCAGGGCTACATAAATTTGATTAAAGGCAGTGTTTATTTAAAGACGATACACCAAGATCCTTAGAAAGTTATGAGCGTCAGTGCAATTCACAGCATTATGTTCATTAGTTTGGCTGTTGTATAGTGCCTTGTAAGCAGTCCAACAGTTGCTTCCTCAGACAAATATATGAATATATATGAAGCTGCTTTAGCTTTAGTCAGACCATTAGTCTATGTAGGTCAGTATTGTCAGCACTGCTTGACTCACATTTTTCAGCCATATCTGGAAATACCAGGCAGTAGCATCACTAAGGTTTGCCTTGCATAGCCAGCACATCACCCCTGTGATGGATTACCTCCCATGCAGTTGGTGGGGCAATGCCCCAGTTGATGGGTGTGATAATGTCCCATTGCCCTGCCCTGTCCCAATGGTTTGTTAGCTAGAACTTTTGATAGAATATAGACATTGACATTTATTGAATTATATTCTGCATGAAATTAATCATTAATTGATATATAACGTGATTGTATTATTCAAAAATACCAAGATCTTAAATATTTTAGACAGTAGTGGTAGCACTCCACTATACACATCACCTGATGTGTCCAACACCACGGCTTTCTCTTGCACGTGCCCTACTGCAGTTAATGAGAATTAGCTAGAATTCCCATACATTTCAATGCAGAATTTTCTGGAAGACAGTTGTCTAGATAAACTATTTTCATCCAGTGTGCCATGACATCTTGATGTGCCATAAAAGGTCTGCAGCTGTTTAGAGTTGCCACAAGAGTTTAGAGCACAGTGGTGAAAAATTGCTGGAAAAGCTCTTCTAGATTATGCAGCTCTGTTACTCATGCAACTGTCTGTATCAACGAATTGCCTGTATCTATTTCTCCACTACCTACAGTATTGTAGATAATTTGTTATGATAGACAGTTGTCCTAGAAACAGAGCCACAGAATCTGGAAGTCTCCAGGAAGCTTACTTACTTCTGAGTAGACATGCTTAGGATTGCATTGAAAGTTTCTCTTTCTACTCTCATTCAATGAGCTCTTACCTGTGGCATCAGTGGTGGGATTCAAATAAATTAACAACATGTTCGATGTCCTAATAACCCAAATTAACAACAGGTTCTATGTCCCATTAGTAACATTTCTCAGAACCAGGCGCTCATTAGCAAAGAGTTCTGGTGAACATGAAAACATATTTCCTTTTGTTGTGAACATTATGCCTTTTGTTGAGGCATTCATGATGTGATTCTTGCCCTTATTAACAATAAATGTTGAGTCACAACTTTCTGATCTGCTGTGCTATTCTGTCTGGTAGTCTTCAAGGCAAGTCATCCTGGCTCTCCCTGCCCCCTCCTGTTAATATCAATTGTTGGTTTATGGGGCTGTCTTCCCAAAAGGTCAGAAGAAGTCCCAGATCTCTGACACAGTATGTTCCAAGTAAACTTCATTACCACTTGGCTTGATCACAGTATGCCTTTCTCAGTATGTTGGGAAAATGGTCAGGAAAATGTATCGTCACAACCTCCTTTGCTTGTTGAAAGTGTGGTTCTTTGGGGTGGCTTTTAGTAATGGGTTGTCATCGAATCAGATACTGATGTTTGGAACACTTCTGTTGCTGCTTGTTTTCCATTGCTTAAAAGGTAAAGTTGCCTCCTGCAGTTTGCCTTGCTAGTTGTGATCAACTCTAGGGTAGTGCTCATCCTGATTACAATGCTAAAGTGCCAGTGTTTTCTGAAGATGTCTCCATGGTCATGTGGCCAGCATAATTAAATACCAAAAGCACACAGAATGCTGTTTCTTCCCACTGAGGTAGTATCTATTTATCTACTTGCATTTACATCCTTTCAGATTGCTAGCTTGGCAGGAGCTGGGAAAGTAACAGGAGCTCAGTCACATCTCACATCTTGAACTGTTGATCTGCCAACCTTTAGGTTTACAAGCACCATGACTTCAACCACTGACCCGCCACAGCCCTTTCTGTTGCTTATATTGGCAAAATTCTGCAGTTTTATGCTTGTTGTTATCATGTTTTGTTATTGTTTTTAATTAAGCACTTTGCCAACCACTTGAAGTCTACCAGAAAGAAAAGAGTTTAGAAAGTGTAAAACAACAGTCAGAAGTTTATGTTTTTAACCATTCTAAGGCTCTTTTCAAAAAATATTGGACTGCTAGAAACATCTGCATGGTTATGGAAGCCCCATTAAAATCTAAGATTAATAGTAGTCTCTCAGTGCGTGTCCCAATGAATGCCCCAAAGTAATGGTATAGTGCCAGTAAAACTATTCTTTAATTGGCTGAATATAAAAAGGTTAATTAAGGCAGCTCCTTAATAGTGTGCCTCTTTAAAACACTGCCTCTATGCTGCAGGATGAATGAGTACATTTAGTAAACAGCTAATTACGCTATAACATAGACTTTTTATTGTTAATTATCATAGAAGTAACAGCCTGACAATAATTTGCTAGTCAGTACATCTGTGAGGTTTAAATGAGAAAATTACGTCTTGTCTCAGCAAGGAAGTAATTGATTTCAATTCATTTAAAGGCAGAATACCAGTTGTGACATGTTCTTTTTTCTTCCTTCAAAGAGACGACACCATTATGTCATTGATACAAATGGGATCTTCAAGGTGTAACCCAAGTTCTTTGTTTGTTCTTGCAAATATAGGGTTTTATATAAGTATGATATCCTTTTTTATTATTTACTCTTAACTTTGCAGGAGTCCTTTCTGACCCAAATGTCATTGAAGCTAGACACTGTTACACAATCTTGTTGTTTAAATTCAGGTTTTGCTCCTGGACATTTTACAGTTAAGTTAATGAAAACACAAGTCTACATAGGAGGTGAAATTAATTCTTAATTGTCACACAGCTGATGCAGTTAGCTGGGCACAATGTAACACCAGGTCATCGACAAACTATTTTAAATTAGCTTTCAGAGGTTGCCTGTAATTGCTTTCACTTCCTAGACTGGATGTATATAAAGGTAATCCCATTTTTAAAAACTGTTAAATATCACAATTTAGAAAACCTGTGTAACTTGTGACCCACTAAGCTATTGCAATCTTCCTTCCTCATATAGTGTTTGGCAAGTTTTTGAAAGCTTCCTGTTTTTTCAGCCTTTGGTGGGACTCCCTGTCTGGTCACAATCTATATATAGTATTACTACAATGGAAAACAATATTGTTGCATAGACTTTGTGATAATTAATATGATATTATTCAATTTCAGCTCACAAGACGGTATTCTCATACAGCTGAAGGGGGGAACCTCTATATGAACATGTATGTTGCCATTTTAGGGAGGACTGGCTATCAACCAGTAGCTGGGTTTTCACTTCCAGTAGTTGCAGGTGTTGGTGGCACGGCAGTGTTTGGAGAAGAATCCATGAGAGGGGAAGATGGGGGTAAATTGTACCCAGATCCAGAGTAAAAAAAGGGGGCTGTGTAACTAAAGGAAACATACCCACAATTTCCTGGAATCTTCAATTTTCAATCTCAGTAAGACCCATGAGAAACAATAGCATAACAAATAATTAGTAGCATTAACAAAAAATTCCCCTCCACACAGTTGTAACAAAAGTAAGGGCACAATTCAGAGTTAGGGCAATGAGGCGAGCCCTAACTGGGCTGCCCCAACTATCGTGAATCCAGAGCAAAAAGTTATGCTGTATCCAGTCAGGAAGCCTGGGATGCCCAGAATGCTCAGTAGGCACCAAATCAGTGCCACCTGGAAGGACTTGCTCCCAAGGAGACCCCCCTCAGATAACACTGAACAAGGAAAAGCTGTGGTGCCTGCCTTATAAGGAAGCCCAGAAGTTCCTGACAACCAGTAAAAGCTGCAGCTTGAGACCCCAGTACAGCAATATCTCTAGTCAAGGCTGGATTCCAGGGACTTGCTGGAGTGGCCTGCTGTATCCTGAGGTTAGTGGGCTGCCATAGATGTGCCATATCCTGAGGTTTAGAGGCAGGTGTTGCAGCTAGGCTGGCCAAGAACTCAGATTTCTGGTCAACACTGCCATTCTTACTCTGCCTTATCATGGACCCCTATGGGTCTACTCATTGTTATTCTGGCTCCTGAGGTGGTATAACCCTGAGGAGTGGAATTTCTGCTCTGGAAATAGGCTCTGGATACAGAGTAACTGCTCTGCCCTAAACATTCTCTCAGCATGCCTCTCCTGAACTGCCTAGGCTGTTCAGCTAGAGTAGTCCAGCTGGAGCAGTCCAGGTCCACCTGTCTTGGGGCCGCCTGTGTTGCCTTAGGCTGCCCCATGCCTTTTCCAAAATAACTAGGGTGGCCCATCTTGCAGTTGGGTCAACGCAGTGATAGATAGGGTAACCCAAGTGCACTTCTGCATTTTGCCCTTAACATTAAAGGGAGAGAGTGCCACCAAGACAGGAACATTGACATCACTACAGGGACATGAATTGCAGCTGCATGGGGAGGAGACACCACTCATAGCCAAAATTTTTAAAACCTTGGTTTTTTTGAGCAAGAGTATCATGTTACATATCTTTACATGCCTAATTTTGTGCATAATGCAATGAAACAAACTATGTTAAAATAACTCTATCAAAAATTATACCCACCATTCATAGAGTTGTCCCATTCACTTCATGGGAGGAGGTCCATCATGGGGTGACATGTTGGCCTTCCACAATGGTTGACATACCCTAGTTATGCCAATTAGTAGGTGGTGGTCCTACACGCTGGCCTCCTGCAACGGGTGACACAAACCCTAATGATGCCACTAGATAGGATGCCCAATGGTATAATCTTTTTAAGTCTTCTAATCCAGAGCCAACCCTGATATTGGGATAAGGTGAGTTTCTGGATTTCCAACCAAATAAAAAAGATAAAGACTTAATAGGTTAAACACAGAGGTGCATTACCATATGTGACTTCAGTGTCACAAATAACAAATAATGTTTAATATGTAGTTGACTAACCTTGCTCCAGGGTGATCATAAAACTTTGGAAGAACTGCAAGTACATGCAGCATAAAATCAGCATGCAGCATAAAATTGTACAGGAATTTTACATAGGAAAAAAAATCCAAGCAACCAAACGCAGAAGAAATAAGAATTCCATCTCTGTCTACATCAACTCCACTGGCCAGATTGTGACTAATGGAAAATATTTGTTTTTAATGGTGAAGTTTCTGTCCTCTAAAGCATTAATCATTCAAAATGGATGATGGTGGAATAATCTGTTGGCAAATTAGATATTTGACTGGTAAATCTTTCATGTGGTTTAAGGTTATAACAGATGGTGACCTGGAAACATTATTCTTGGCAACTCTATAGATGTTTAGCAACCATAACATGTGGAATGCTGCATTGTATTCATTATCTGAGCATACCATAGTAATTCTCCACTCCCTTCTCCCACTTTTAGAGTGTTTATGAACTTTTATTTCTTTTCTGCTCTCAACGGTTCTTTAATAAATTGGCCAGATAAACTGTACTTTTACATTTGGAGGAAAGGGCAAAATGTGTGGTTTCTACAGCTGTATTTTACCACTCGGGGTAAGGGCAGTCTTTGGGATACAATGACGTGCAGTTGTTATGTCAAATGCCTAGTCCTAGTCCAATCTGATATCAAGTCTAATGCAGTTGACAATAACCAATTTTATTAGTTTTGAAATCCAATTTTGTCTAAGATTTGCCAAATAAAACAATTACATTTTTTTATTTTTTTGTGTTCATATATACATGTGTCCCCCATATCTGTGAATCCCTTATTTGTGTCACCTCCCTCCCTGAGCACTAATGTTCCTGCAGGTTTGTAATGCCTTTTAAAGGCATAAAATTCCAGTTTGCTGGGGAAAAATCTGCTGGAAGTTCCAGATCAACTGGTCCCGTGCATTTAGGGACCCCACAACTCCCCAAACTGTGCCTTGCACTGCTCAAAGGCATTGTGATGCACAGTTTGAACTTCTGAACTAACCTCTCCACTGGCTGGCAGTAGTACCACTGTCATGTTCTCAGCACTGAGGCCCAGCATTGGCACCACCACAGGAGTGCCTTATGACACTATTGCAATGGCATTACTGGAACTGCCTGCTGGCTGTCAGCATTGAGGATGCAATCCTAACCTAAGTTAGGACAGCCTAAGCCCTTACATAAGTCTTGTGCTGACCTGGGGGTGTCACAAAAGTACCGTAAGACACTTCTGTGCCACTGCTAGAGGAAGGTTAGGCCAGTGCATAGGCTTCAGCTTGCTTCCCTACATCACTACAGGAATGGGAAGAACAATGTGTTGTTCTGGCCTAGATTAGGACAGCACCCTAAGCCTTAGAAATCCTGTTTCTGTTGGTTTGCGACACAAAGATATCTACATTTAGATATATAATTTTTCTTAAGCAAAGGGGGAAAAATGTATCATCACAAATTTAATGGGTCTTCATCTGAATCACTTGGCCAACAGCAAGCATAGAAGCAAAGGTGATAGAGTTGTGCAGCCTCTCTATTAACTTAGGCTGCAATCCTAATCACACTTTCCTAGGAGTAAGAACACAATGGGGCTTACTTTAGAGTAGATATGGTGAGGATTGTGCTCTATATGAGTGTTCAGAACACAGTGTTTTTCAGTAATGATGTTCCATGTTTTTCCATGTGTGACAGATATCAGTTTTGTTTAATAATGTATTTGCATTTGACTATTACATTACCAATCAGCCCTAATATAGACCAGCCTCAGCATAGATCTCTATAAAAAGAAATGCTAGAATTAAGCATGCAGTGTGCCTTCCTGTGTATTCCTTTTACATTGAAGAGTCTAATTGGATAATTGGTTGATCTGGTGTTCAACTCAATTCACACTTCCATTTTTGGCCTTTAAAACCCTTTATGATGTGGAAACACATTACTTTACTGTTTTGTACCATTTCAATATGCCCAGACTTTAAGATCAACTAGGGAGGTTCTGCAGCCTCCCATAACCACAGGTTCAGTGGCCCACCATAAACTCAAATCTGATAGTACCATGGACAGAGACCTTTTTTTGAAACACCACAGTTCAGAAACTCCCTTCTCTGAGAAGTCTGACTGGCTACCACTCTTGCTCTTTAAAAGGGGAGATCAAGACTTTTTTTAAAATTTCACAAGGCATTTTCCACAGACTGAATATGGTTCATAAGCTGCTTCATATTTTATAATTTTTTTTCAGATTACTAGCTACTGTATATTGTTTTGTTGTATAATGTCAGTCATGAACTTGGATGTGGATTTTTCAGGCTGCGTCATCACTGAACCCGTATCTCTGAAAGTTCACATGGATTGTACAATGCCAATATGATGTTTCCAACCAAGAACTGGCTTTTCATTTTTAAACAAGCTGTTATGTGTAACAGGTCTGAAACCTTCACATCATCCCACACAACACTCCAGTACACATTTTTTCCCATATACTGAACCAGTAGCATTGTTTTTAACTCCAGTAATTGCAGATAGGGTACCGTGTGAGATGTGAAGCTGTGAATCCTAAACTAATGAAACAGATTCCAGGGGAGCCTTTCTAGTACTGAAAGTTTGATGGCTCATATTAAGCCACCAGTTTTCATGAGTTCTACATCATGGATCTAAATTGTTCTATTCTTTCCAACAATATTCCTTAATAAAGTAATAAATGTTAAAATAAGTGATTATATTCTGATCTACTGTGGATATCCCTGCTCCTTTATTCTGGCACGTTTTTGTTCTGGCCCATCTGAAAATCACCAATTTTTTAGGCGTATTTGACATCGGTTTCCTCCAGCTGGGTGCCCAAAAGTTGGCTTCTCATTATTTATGCTAGTGCCTCAAAAGCACTGACTGTGTTTTCTTTGGGTTAATCACATCAATAGTAACATAATGCATTTACAACAGCAGCCTGGGCTTCCTTCCAAAGATTGCTGTTTATATTCAAGGAAAATAAAGGAACAGACACCTAAAGTCTGAATCACTTTAGAGCAAACGTCATACAGCTCTAAGAATCATTGACATAATTCATGGGAGGGATCTGCTCTTCCTAAGCCAAGAATTAACTAGCCTCATCTGTAGGAAATTGTCAAAATACATCTGGGCATAGTTTTCTTGTTCTTTTGTAAAGTCTGTTCTTATTTTTCCTGGCTAGTGAAGCTCATTAGTAGGCAAAGCGAGATGCCAACAAAGCAGTCTCATTCCTGGCCATTCCCCCCCCCCACTCTCCCCTTTAAAAAAAACACCCCACATTCATCTCTGTAGAATTCATAAAAATAGCAATTAGGACAATTAGGCAGTGTGTTTTTCCCACCTCCACCACTACATGCAAAAATTATTCTTCATGTAGTGTCATGGTGTTTCTGTCTCTTTACATTAGTGGAAAATGCATTTTTAATCATGCTTCAGATTAGAAGGTTTTTTATTATTAATAGTATTTCAAAGCTCTGTACAGAAACATTTGATCTACTAAATCCCTTGCAGCATGGGGAGGCTCAGTCCTGCAAAGTGTTGGGATGCCAAGTCTGTGCTTTGTTGCTTGGTTGTTATTGGAAAGACTGGGGAAACCACTTTCTGATTCTGTGTGCCTAATCATTTGCAACCTTTTAAAACCTTCTCCCAGTGCAGAAATGGGGGGGGGGGGAATACAGCTGACACCATTGCTGGTCCTTTGCCCTCCTTAGGCTGGTTGCCATTCATTCACAATTGCAGCATGAATGGCAGTCCTATTTGAGCTATATGAAAGACACATGGGCACTCTGCTGCAAGAATAGAAGAAATCTACTGTATATGGTCACAAAAGCCTTTGACAGTATTTTTTAAAGCACTGCTTTGGAGTGGATTAGTGAATCTGCATATCACAGCCCTTGCAAAAAGTATTGTGCAGACATACCCAAAGCATTTGAAAGATAAGCAAGCCAGAAATATTCTATCAAAGAAAGCTAACAGAGAAAAAAGAAAACAATCTGGTGGTAGCCAGGAGAAAGGAATAAGTGTTAATAGCTACTCATCTCTACATTTGGCTAATTCTAACAAAATAAATTGCACAAGGTTTCCAGTTTAAAGGTTAAATACTGATGTTTGCACACCACTTGTGCTGTGAGGCCTTTCTGAAGACGGAATCTTTACTCTGAATTGCTCATTTGCAATTGAGGTAGTAGAACAGAAGAGGTATTTTGAGGTAGTAGAACAAACGATCTGGCACAAAAAGTCCAATCCTATCTTTCCACCCACCACCACTGCTTCTTATGCTGACTACCACTGCATCCTGCAGGTAGGGCAGTCCTGGAGGTCTTTTCCACATAAGCTTGCATGGTGAGAATGGTCCACTTAAATCTACTCCAGATAAATCACTGGTATAGTTCCACATGGATCTTTGCCATGGGATTGGGTACAGGAAAGGGATTAGGATTTGACAGTCTATGAATCCACCCATTCCTCAACCCAGTCTAACCCATCAATGCCCCCATCGCCTACCCTATTTTTCCAATCCCTATTCCACCTATCCCCATCTCACCTCACTGCTCCCACTAGCCTTATCAACAGTAAGTCCACTGGAAAAAGCAAAGAGCAAACAGGTACAAAGTAATAAAAAGTCATAGCTTCTCCTTCATGTCCAAATTGCAGTCTACATATTAAAATAATGTTAACAGCAGACAGTCTTTATTTGCTCCTTGGTCGGAGTGTAGGAACTCTCATTGTTTCCTTTCCCATCTACTTCATGCTTGTGTAACATGATGAGAACATTTTAAAAGGTGATGTCAGAGAATAATGTACTCGTAAAAACAGAGCTTGATATATTACCATTTGGCATTTTGGTACATATTCATTGCTACTCTATAAGTCAGAGATGGGATAAGGTGATTCAGACCAGGGTGACCAGATGCCAAACCCAAAATTCCCCCCAAGTTCCCCAAAATTTCTGTTTTCTAAGCCAAAATTCCTATCTGGTTAAAAAAATGTAGAACACCCCCAAAAATGTAGGATAAATGTAGGACATGTTAAAAATGAAGATAAAACACTTGTATTGCATTCCTGTACTTAATTTTTGCACAAACCTCATTGCAATAGACCAGACACCAACCCAAAAGGCACATGTTTATGTGATCCAAGCAACCAGCCTTACCCTACAATCCAGAGTAACTACGGGAGCATGTAAGAGACTTTATGTGTACCCGTAGTTGCTGCACTACATAGTGAAAACCTATGGGAAATTCATATTGCAATCCAGAGCAAATTGTTCTTACACCGGAGCAAGGACTCCATGTAGTTACTCTGGATTGCGCCCTCTGTCAGGCAGTCAGGCTTTCCTTTGCCCCTTACACAATGAAAGACTGACTGACTGACTGACTGACTGATGCATCCCTCCAAGTGGGTCTTGACCCCCATTTTGAGTACCACTGCACTACACAAGTGCTTGCTTCAGCTGGTGCAATCAAAATGAGGGGTAAGCAGACACAGGCAGAGCAAACATATTTCATATTATTTATCAGCAGCAGCTTCTTAAAGCCTGTCAATTCAGACAGTTTTCCAAAACCATCTTTTCCAACCCATCTGCTCTTGTAAAAAGAAAACATTTGCTGAAGTAGGAGCCAGTGTGACCATCAGTCCTCTTTTTCCAGTACATGAACATTTTTTGGTTCTCCTCCATTTTTAATGAACATTTTTGTAATTATTAAATTATACATAAATAATAGTTTTAAAATACTGTTTAAATTAACTACACTAACACACACATCTATCTATCTAGCTATATATATATATATATATATATACTTGAAAGTCACTGACTCACTCACTAACTCAAAACTGCTGGGCCTAGAAGTGAGAAATTTGGGGAGGGTGTTCCTTCCATGATGGAAACACCCACTAAGAATTGTTTTTGGAAACGATTGTACTGAAAGGGAGGGTGCACTGGGAGGGATGGTGCATTGGGGAGAGGGTGCGCATGGGCTGGATGATGCTCATGGGAGAGTGATGTGTGCATGGGAGGGTGATGGGGTGCACATGGGGGTAAGTTGCACAGGGGGGGTGTTGCACAAGGGCCAGATGGTACACATGGGGGAGTTGATGCACATGGGGGGCTGATGCGCATGGGGGATTGGTGTGCATGGGGGATGTTGCACATGCAGATTTGATGCACATGATGTGATTATGCTGCTGTCAGATACATGGGATGGAGGTAGACACAATGGGTACCTGATTTATGTATCACCTGCAGCTTTTTGTCCAAGCGTCTCTTGGTAGAACTTCCCTGTCACCCTGCAGCTGTTTCTCCAGCTGCATTTTCAGTTGTAGAAGGGGTGGGTGCATTACACACTGCTGCCTGCCTGACTGGTGGGATGGGAGTCATGAAGTGTTGAGTAGGCAACTCAGAAAATCCCCCCCCCCCCCCCGGTTACGGCTCATTTTCAAGTCAAAACATAGGGGCAGTGATTCTAGACTCGACTCAAGTCAAGCCCAGCTGAACCTTTCCCATCACTGCTGTAGGTAGACATAGTGCTGACAGGTTGGATTTTCTTTCTGTTTGCCCTAGATCAAACTTAGAGATACAGAATAGGCATTTTTCCACTCAATTACTGCAGCTGATTTAAGCAGTTTTTTCCCCAGCTTTCCTTTACACTAAGGATTTAACTGTTCATCACTCACAGAACAAAGAGTATTTTTATGTCAGCCCAGTAAGAATCATTGTGCAGTGGTTGGTTGGTTGGTTAATACCTACTTGTAACACTTGTATCACTCTATACTTCTGAGGAGCTCCAAATAGTGATTAGTCTCAGAATAAGCATGGTCAGCAACTTAAATTGAGTGAGAATTTACCCAAGGCCACTTCACACCTTATTAAATGCTGAGCACCTAGGAGGTTTTATGTGTACACCATAAAAAATATGGATCCAACAAGCACATCTGTAATCAAATATATAAGTATACATATAGGCCTCCTTATCCACAGGCTTGCCACTTGCAATTTTGTCTCAGCATAGTTGCCAGACCTACGCTAGAGCGACTTCCTGACCTTCTTGTCACATCGAGAAGTCCTCTGTTTGCCCCTGCCCATGTATTCCATTACTCACAAGTAATGAGAGTCAGCCAGTAGTGAGGGCCAATGTACTGTCTGATTATGTATGGGGAATCAATCAAGCTTGCATCAAAGGCAGCCCCATTCTACTCAGCTCCTTGCATGGCAATGCAACTGCACCAGTTTGGCCCATAATGACTCACGCAGTTGCTGGGGAGTCTTCTTTGGGTAAAGGAACCTTTGTTCTCTTTCTGGCTTGCTTGTTTCCCACTGAAAATGCTAGCAAGCATCCATCCATGCTGGTCCACCAGGTCTACTCAGACCTGCTCTATACAGTTATCCCCCACTTTCTGATGGTTCATTTTCATTTTCTGACAATCCATTTTTTCAACAGCTTTCAATTATACCCAGAACTCATTCATTCAACACATTTTCCGTTCTTTCAACTTGGCCTCTAGAACAATAGAGAGAGGTTGAAGTTAATTGTCATCCCCCATTTTGGAGCTAATCCCATTCCTGAGAATCAATTTGCAGAAATCTTTGTGTGGATGCAGGAATTTGCAAGACAAAAGGGGCATTTGCAATTTGCAACCTTTATAAAATAATAAAGAAGATTAGGTTCTATTTGCCAATGGTTTTCACTTTGGGACAGTGCTCTGGTCCCTAACCCATCCAATAAGAGGGGAGCCTGTAGTTGGCATAAGTCTCTGTGAATCCTGGTCAGGGGAAATTGAGGTCTGGAAGGGGAATAGGATGTTGGTGTGTGCACAGCAATTGTCAACACCACCCATTCCTGGCTCCACTCCATCAGCCACATGCCTGCATACCTGTGGTGGGCAGATGCCTACTTGCGGCTACTCGCCCAAACCAGATCTTTTTAATTGGCCACCGCTGACGAGCTGGTAGGACAGCGGGTGCCGAGAACCGCCAGGACCGGTTTGCACAGGGTGGCCGCCATCTCCTGAAGCTGAGCTGGCCGGCCGGGGGGGCTCCAAGGCTCTAGTGCGGCTCCTCCGCAGGGCTCCTGCCTTCCCCTTCCTCAGAGCCCCATCCTAAGACTGCAGCCTCAGAGCCTCATCCTAAGCAGGTCAACTCAGAAGTAAGTCCCAGGCCAGTGTGGAGAGGACTGCAGCCTCAGAGCCCCATCCTAAGCAGGTCTACTCAGAAATAAGTCTCATGACAGTCAATGGGACTTACTCCCAGGAAAGTGTGGAGAAGACTTCAGCCTCAGAGCTCCATCCTAAGCAGGTCTACTCTGAAGTAAGTCCCAGTATAGTCAAAGGGACTTACTCCCAGGCAGGTGTGGAGAGGACTGCAGCCAAAGAGCCCCATCCTAAGCAGGTCTACTCTGAAGTAAGTCCAGTATAGTCAATAGGACTTACTCCCAGGAAAGTGTGGAGAGGACTGCAGCTTCAGAGATCCATCCTATGCAGGTCTACTCTGAAGTAAGTAATTTTTTTTAAAAAATTAATTTTTGAATTAAAAACCTCCCTTGCCCAACCCCTGGCCCTGCCCCCCCCCCACTTCCAGAGAACCGGATCTTGGGCCAGGCCGGGCCCACCACTGCGCATACCCACTCTACCATGAGAACAGAGAGCAAGTAAGTGTGCTGGCCTAATTTGTTTAGGATTATGCAGCTGCAGATCCACATGGTTTCTTTATGCAGCACACAATTGAGGGTCAAGGTAGAAGGCTTAATAAGAATATTTTCATTTTCCCTCTCCCTGCCCTTCAAGTCCTTGTTTTCAGTTTTGAGCCCTCTTGAGATTAGGGATTCTGTTAGTGTATAGAGCATTCCACTGCCTAATAATCTCCCTGGGGTCCCTTTTTCACAAATTGAAAGCACATGAGCAAAGGTAAGTGGCAGCTCATTGAATTGCCCATGAGCATAGGTTATGCAAGCATGAATCAAATGTAAGCAGTTTATTAAAATTCCAAATAAAAGAACTTAAGAAGAGAAAGAATAGAAAAAGTATAAACAGACTGATGGAAAATGCCTGCACTTGGCTGGATATTCACAGAGAACAGGTTTGATCAAATAGATTCAATAAAAACTGTACATATGGGCCTGGGTGCTATTTAAATGTAAATCCAGAAGTCTGGTTTCATTGTGGTCACTACTTTCACAATTTTCAAGCCACAGGAAACCCTAAAATCAATCTGCAAAGCCCCCAAATCCCCCAGATCCCCCAGATCCCCCCCAATCCTGGCAGCACCTCTGTTATGTTTAAAAATAGCCCTCCTTCTTTGAAGAAAGGAAAGTAACAGGAAGGCCTTCCTTTCGGGAAAGGCAACATCCTGGCAACAGGCCCCTGTAAATAGGCTGGCCAGGTTTCCCCATGTCACATGCATCATGGATGGGAGTAAACTCCAATACACAACAAGCGGATACCGTCAACACATTGTACAAACGCTGAAGACATTGCCTCCTTCCTTGCAGGGGTATGATCCTGGGGATCACATCACTGCCCTAGCCCCTCTCCCCTCTCCTTACTTAGGGACAGGGTGACCATATGTCAATGACTGCAAAGGAGAACAAGGTCCTACCAAAATGTAGAACACCCCAGAAAAATGTAGGACATTACAGATAAAAGCTAAGAACACTTATACAGTAGATATACAGTACCGGTAGATATAGATGTAGGTAGATATAGACATAGAATTGGCTTTTTAGTGGCCAATTTAAATACTACATTGTTATTAAATTTAAAACTTTTACATTTAATTTGTTACATATAATTTTTTTTAAAGAAGGTTACATGTTGCCTGCTTACAAGGAAATGGAGGATAATGAAGTAGTTACACACAACTAGAGACCAATAATTTCAGTTCCAATATTTTGAGATAGTAATGTATAGCCTGTGTTTGTACGTGCAAATACCCAAGTAAGAATCCTTCAAAAGGGGTGCCAGATAACCTATGCCTATGCTAGTTGTACTATAGCTACAAAGCTTAATAGCTTGTTAGGCTGTCAAGAACAGTGGCTGTACATATGAGGGTCTGGGGCATGGCTAACCACAACAATTGTCTTCTCCTTTCTACATTGTCAGCCTCATATATTCATTGTGTAAGCAGCGTAGTCTGAACCACATTAAAATTGTGTGTGTGTGTGTGTATAATCTCATTTGAGAACATTATTGTGGTGGTTGCATCTCTTTTACATTTCCTTATGCCTGATTTTAGGGACTAAGAACCACCAATTTAAAGTGATTTTTTCCGCAAAAGCTCAGTATTTAAAAATTTTCAGAAGGCTTCACTTAATTGATTAATGTGGAAAGATGTGGTTCAGTAGTAAGGCAGATGCCACTTTTACTCCATGTTGTTTGCAACTATATTAACCTCCAGCATCTTGGATTTTTACAATAAGTGAGAAAAAGAGCTTTGCTCTAGCTGAACAATAATTTCAGCAAGTGTTTCTACTGATTTCATCTGTTTTCAGCATCCACAGATTCCTTGTGGCTTCTGCTTTGCTTTGTTGTTTAGGGGTTTATCTTTCTGCCTGGCCTAGTTTCACCCCACACTGTAAAAAAAGATCATACTATATTTTTATTAATAGGCATTTTCTCTTTTTACAATCACTTGTCTGTGTTAAAGGGCTGTGGGTGGCACAAGCAGTTAAGACGCTGTGCCTGTTAACCAGCAGGCCAGAGTTTGAGACCCGAGTCGGCCCCACAAGACAGGGTGAGCTCCTGTCCTTAGCCCAGCTCTGCGACGCCAGCTGGATCCAATCGTATTGGCTCTGCCTTTCCATTGGACTAATTCAGTGGCGTGGAGAGGGGGGATTTGCTGCTTGGGTAACAGCCTATCCTCCATAACAATCTAACCCAGGCTTTCATGCTTTGCATGCAGCGTATGCAGCGCCGAGCACGATGCCATAGTCTTTCAAGACTGATGGAGGCCTACTTTTTTGTCTGTGTTAAGTTCTCAGAAAGAAAATGTCTAATGACGTTATACTGGGGCTTAAGCAAAAAAAATTTAAAGTAAACTTAACGACATTATTCATGTTCTTCCAGTTCTTGTCATCATTTGGCTAAGGTCAGGTGCCCACAACAGTAGTCCAGCAGTAAGTTAAAGATAGAGCAAGGCAAGGCATTTTGTGCTGTTGCTTTGACAGGCTGCTCATGCTGCTAGGTTATTTGGAGCCATGGGCTTTGAGATCAGCTGATTTCATGGCTTGGCATGCATTGGCATGGGTTGGCATTGCTTCCTAGATGATGCTCTACCAAGCATGACTACTTGGTCTGATTCTGAAGGGTGATATACATGGAGTTTTGGCTCTAGGATATGGCTCTCTACCTATGATATTACAGAAACAATCCTGAGCACACAATCTTGAGACACAATCCTGTGGAACTTCCTGCCACAGGAAATGATGATGGCATCTAGCCTCAGTGCCTCAGATGCAGGGGTGAGTATGTGCTCCCTGAAGCATCCAATGGGCCACTGTGTGATACAGGAAGCTGGACTAGATGGGTCTTTGGCCTGATCCAGTGGAGGCTCTTCAAGCCACTTGTGTCACAAAAGCACTGTAAAGCACTTTTGCACAACTTTCGGAGATGCATACAGGCTGGCCAGGCCAGCAGAGAAGTTGGGGGGAGGGAGGAGGCAGGAAAAAGGCGTTTCAGGGTGGAGGGGGACAGGAGTGTGGGTGATCCAAGTCCCATTCCCAGACAGCCTACATTAGTCCCTGGCTGCTTGGATATATGCCACCAAACTAAGTAGCAGAGATCCGAGTAGATCCATTGGGACTGATGCAGTGCTAACTGGTGTAGGGGGAAAAGTTTCCCCTTGGCCCCAGGGTGAATCCTGGATCCCACACTGGCCTGCCTGTTCCAGCACAAGATAGGATTGTGCTACCCAATTCTATAAAACAGCATTATTTTTTATGTTACCAGTAGTGGTGTAGCTAATGATTATGTAGCCCAGTGCAAAACTCAAAATGTTGCTGTGGAAGTGATGTCATCCCCAGGTATTTTTAAAAAAAATTGTGGTGGGGAGCTTGCCTCCTCTTTCTCAGCAGTTCACTATCCATTTGCTCTGCTAGTAGCATAGCTATATAACTGAAGCACACATATGCTATCTGGGGTATTTTGTCCCCTCCCCCCCTATTTAATTAAGTAAAAAATGAAATTGTGTCCCTTATTGGTTAGGGAAATGTGCTGGGGAAAAGAGGAATGGTTATTCTTTCCCTGCTAAATATAAGAGGAACACCACTTAGAAGTGCCTGAATTCCCAATTAGCATAAATACATGTAATATGATACAATGAGAGCTGATTCATATCAACTCATTAGTTCCATACAGTATCAGAATTACATCTCATTGGCTCTCTGAATAATAAGTATCATGGGAAAGTTGAGTTAAGAAAATCCACTTTTTGTTCCATAGGTTTTTGAGTTCTCATTTTCTGCTTAATTGGCCATAACATTTGATAGAATATAGATGTTCAAATCATAGAGTTGGAAGGAACCTAGTAGGTCATCTAGTCCAACCCCCTGCCTGCAGCAGGAAATCCCCCTAGAGCATCCCCGACAGGTGCTCGTCGAGCCTCTGCTTGAAGATCTCTAGTGAGGGAGAGTCCACCACCTCCCTTGGCAATCTGTTCCACTGCCGAACCGCCCTCACCGTCAGGAATTTTTTCCGGATATCCAACCGGAATGCAGTTTGTTTCATTGCATTCTGTATTAAATTATCTTTCCAACTATATATAACATGATGGTATTATCCTTCATACATAACCTGTTTTTTCACAATTTTAGCCACTAGGGTCAAGCTTAGCTTGTAGCCCCCCTAAAACTTGTTGCCCAGTGCAACTGCACTCTTTGCACCCCATAGCTACACCACTGGTTACCCATACATTCATTTGCTTGTTACATCTCTGAAATTAAAGGAATACATACAAATGTTATAAATGTAATTTTTAGAACATGGAAATAGTCTGACATAGTTTAATAGGGGAGAGTAGAGGTAAGATGAGAAAGGGAAAAGGCTATTCTTAATTAAAAGGTATTAAATTGGTTTTTTAGGCATGTGCGTTTTAGTCAGGCCAATCCTGTTGGGTTTGAATGCGGGCAGAATGGCTGTTTTCCAGTATCAACAGTATCAAAGGTACCCTGCTTGGGCAGCAGCAGAGGCCACACTAGCTTCCATGTATGGCTGCCACTCTATTAGTACCAGTAGACCCAGAAGAGTAGGTGGGGAAGAGTGGCACAGGGCAGTGACAAGGTGAGTTGGTTCCAGGAGGAAGGCAGCAGTATCTCCTGCATCCTAGCCCCCTTCCTGAACCTAATACAGCCAACCAGATCCATGTGGATACTTGCCAGCGATTGCACTAGTAGACTAGACTAGTGTCCTACAACTGGCCCTACACACCCCCAGCAATGTTTTGTAATTTAGATTGTGAGCACTTTTGAGACAGGGACCCATTAGCTATTAATTAGCTATTAATATTTTTCATTTTCTTGTAAACTGCTTTGTGAACTTTTTATTGAACAGCGGTATTTAAATACTGTAGATTGATTGACTAGACCTCTGAGGTCTAGACTAAACTAGATCTCAGACTAGACCTCTGAGAAAACTTACTATTGGGTAAGGGAATGAATCTTCCCCTTCCCAAAGGAGACCTCCAGGTCTGCTCCTTCCTTGCACAGAATGCAACTCAAGGGGCAGCTGCATTGTCAGCATTGCAGCATAGAATTGGGCTGTGTGTCTCGTTGATGGTTGTTTTTCTCCTTCATTTCTTTTCTTTACTACAAATATTTCTTAAGTTATGGCACAATATAAATGTGATAATTCTTTTGATGGATTTATTATGGGCATCCTAGGAGAGGTGACTTTTTTAGGCTTTGGAAAGCATAAGATTAATGTTGATGTCTTTTGTCCCTGAATTTTATTCTGAGTTTCAGGAAGCAATTCCTTTCATAGCACAGAGTAAAACAAACACATCTCCCTCTCAATAGTATTTATAATATTGTTCAACCTGGGATACCACTGAGAAAGAAGGATGGACTTCTCAGGAGCACTTAAGATTCTGGCTAATTCACTGAGAATTGTTATACTAAATTAAAGTATAATTATGCTTTGTCAAAAGTACAAATGTCTGTATGCGTGTCAAAAAGTGTCTTGGCTGCAACAAAGAATATCTGTCTAGTCTGTGTTAATAACTTTGTGAAATGGCTCATATATGTTCAGTTGAAGAAAAGTAACACACTTCATAAAGGAATAGTGTTATGTTAACAGGGTCAGCTCCTGACAACACAGGAGTTCACCACACAATCAGGAACTGGTCTTTGCAGGGATAATCTTTTTCACATGTAATTGTATCTGTAGATGCATGTGTCTTTCTACAGAAGCATGTCCATCAGGGAATGGAGCCTGCTGCTTGATACAATTTCCCCATGCAATTTATTTTTTCCCATTAATAATTAGATAATATCTAGTTAAATCTTATTACAAGTTTTTCTCCCATTGAACTAGTTTCACCCATTGAAAATAACTAGTATATATTATTATAATAACAGTAATGTAGTATAATAATGTAGTATTAATATATTAAAATATATTAAAAATATAGATTGGTCAGATTGGTGGTCGTCAAATGTCTTGCCTTTTTGCACTTTCAATTTTGTAATTTCATTTTGGCAATAAGAGTTTAATCTTATGGATCTCATCCATCCCCCAATCCAGGGCCATTTCACTTGCTAGAATTAAACAGAATTAAATATCAGCTCTTGCAATCATAATGTCACTGTTCATGGAAATGCTCATGGCAATAAAATATATTAGTTTGTTAACTGTCCAAAAATGATTAACTAACATATGAAAATTAAATATCTATAAGCTTATACAAGTACATATATTCTAAAGCAGTGTTTCTCAAACTGCACTACTCAGGCAGTACTTTAGGTTGTGTCTGATAGTATTCAGTGGTGGGCAGTGACCGGTTTGGGCCAGATTACCCGTACCGGTTGTTAGTGTCCCCCCCACTACCGATCCGGTAGCAAGGGGGGAGCAGATAACCAGGCGTACCGGTTTGGAGCAGCAGCTAAAGGGGGCAGCCGGGCACTTTTGAATTTGCCGCTCTAAGCGGCAGCCCGGCAAGGCGCCCCACAAGCCCCAGTGCCAGAGTGTCTTTCCTCTGGCTGCTAGAGCGGCAGCCTGCTGGAGCCTCCCTGGCCCCTTTTTCTTTGTCAGTCAGTGGGTCTTTCTCCCAGGAAAGTGTGGACAGGGCTGCAGCCTCAGGGAGCAAGGCTAGGCAGGTCTACTCAGAAGTAGGTCCCATTACAGTCAGTGGGTCTTACTCCCAGGAAAGTGTGGATAGGGTGCAGCCTCAGGGAGGAAGGCTAGGCAGGTCTACTCAGAAGTAGGTCCCATTACAGTTAGTGGGTCTTACTCCCAGGAAACTCTTTAGGATTGCAGACTCTTTTTCAGGATAGATCCTCTTTTTTTAGCCTGGTGACTACAATCCTAACCATGTCTACTCAAAAGTAAGCCCCACTGTGTTCAATGGGTCTTACTCCCAGGAAACTGTCTTTTGGACTGTAGCCTTAGGGCACTGTGCGTGCCCAACCTTAGCCCTCCCCGGCCCTGCCCCCGACCCTCCCTGACCCCGGCGATCCAGTTGTTGGGCCAGGCCAGGCCTACCACTGCCAGTGGGACCCCCAGACTCCTGCTGCCTGGCAGTGAGATCAGCAATGCAATAAGTAGCAGTTGGAAGCTCACCTCAGTAGGCAGAGCTCCAGTGTGTGTTGTCAGTCTTCAAGGTTCAGCCCTTCTTCAGTTCAGCCCTTCTATCTTCTTCAGTCCTTAGCTGGCAATTGGGGAGGCGTTTGTCCTCTCAACAAATACGCTGCTGTAGGTGTTGCTGGATTTTGTGCATCATTCACAATGTGCTTCCACTCTTGGCGATGGTGGCAATGTTTTTAGCCTCCTCAGTGGTCAGTCGCTGGTTCTTTAAGTCTAGCTCAAACCTGTTTGAGCCACATCTTCTTTAGTGCTGTTCGTTGAACCCTCCAGTGGATAAGTCACTCTCACCAGAGGAGCTTATTTGGCAGCCAATTGGTGTTCACTCTGCAGGCCAAAACATCTCAGTCTGCATTTTTTGATTAGTTTTTGGACTTTGGATTGATGGTCACACCTTTCCTGTATCGTCTTGTTATGGTGGCAATCACAAAAAGAGACAGGATCTGTCTCAGGCATCACATTTGAAAGAGGCATCATGCTTGTTAATATTTGATTTTAGTAGAGTCTGTGTTTCTGACTCACAAGAGAATTGGCAAGATTACCATAGTTTTCAGAATAGGCAAATTTTGGTGTTGGTGAAGATACTGTTAGTGTTGGTGGCACCTGGATGCATGTGTCATATGTGCTCCCTGAAACATCTGATGGGCCACTGTGTGATACAAGAAGCTGGACTAGATGGGCCTTTGGCCTGATCCAGTGGAGGCTCTTCCTATGTTCTTATACTTGCATTCTTCCAAAGTGAAAGCCACTGCTGCCTGGCCAATCCTGCTGTTGAATTTGGTGGTAGATGTCACTTTCTTCTCCTGTACCTGTGAACCTGGATATCTGAATTTGTGGAGGTGCTTGATTTGGACTTCATCTAGTTGATCACTGGCTTGTGATCCATCTGTGGTTCTTTAGAATATTTTGAGTGAGACTAGGGGGATTTCTTGAGTTGAGAAAATATGCAAGTAAATTCACATGGACCTTAAGATACCAAGCACTGTGTAGTGTACCATATCCCATGCTGCAGCTGGTGAGGTTAATGTGGATCTGATTATAACAGACACTCCTATTTCCAAATAAATGAATTGTATACATCAGTGAGACAAGTGCTTTCATAATACAGTGGTACCTTGGGTAAAGAACGACTTGGGTAAAGGATGTTTTGGGTAAAGAACAAAATTTTCTCAGAAATTTTGACTTGCATAAAGAACACTGCCTTGGGTAAAGAACATTTCTGAGGATGTTTGGAACAGGCTTCCATGGCAAGGAAACCCACAGGGGGGATGAAGGGACGAGGGGGGACAAGGGGACTAGCTTGAGCTACAGTGGGCCCCTGGGCAAAGTTTTGAATAGGCTTCCATGGCCAGGGAACTCATGTGGGGTCTGGGGGGAGCAGCCTGAGCCAGGTTTGTATGTGGGATCTGTGTGTGGCAGCGTGGAAGGTGTGCCTTATCAATGTTCTAATGCTGCTCTCCATCAGCAGCTTGGAAATGTTAAAGTTGCACAAAAAGACAAAGATTCCTTTGAGCCAATGGATAGCAGTGACTCCATTAGTGAAAGTGAAAGAGCACAATCTTAACCATGACTACTCAGATGTAAGCCCCATTGTGTCTAATCAGTCTGACTCCCAGGAAAGTGTCTTTAGGATTGCAAGCCTAAGTAGACTTCATAGGATCATGCACACTGAATTCATGTTTTGAATTCAATTCCAGTGTTTTGTCATCATTTTTACACCCAGTTAATATTTTTATATGAATATTTTTTTGGGGTTCTGGAACCAATTGTCTGAGTTTCCATTATTTGCTATGGGAAAATCCGCTTAACGTAAAGAATGTTTCACAGAACAAACATGCCTCCGGAACAAATAAAATTTGTTATGTGAGGCGCCACTGTATTTGTAAAGATTGGACTTATAGATATGCCAGATCAAAGTTTGAGAGGTGACAACATAGTGTTGATGGTCCTTAATGGTCAGTGGATAGTTCCTTATGGGTTTTCATTATTAGTAGAGACAAGGTCCATCTGAGAGGGACCAGGGGGTGCATTGTATCTGAGTCTGGGACTAAAGGGGGGCCCAGGAGCTAAAAAAAGAGGAGCCACAGATTTCCTGGGGAATGTCAGAAAATGCTTGCATATATTGTGTCAAGACTGATATTTGAATTTGCATAAACTTACACAGTTGTATATACCATAATTTACATAAATTATGATCCAGTGATTATACGAAATTATGATCCTGCATGCTGCACTGCCTAGAATTACTTACAAACTCGGGGCAGTGGAATGCATGCAACAGTATAATGGGGCTGTGAGTCCACAAATGGTGGCATTGCCAGGACATAAGAGAAGGGTCTCAATTTTCCTCTTTTAAGTGCTGGAGAAGATATGTAAATTCTTAAAATGGTTCAGTGAAAACTAGAGTACAAGATCTTACTATTAAAAAATCCAGGCTAAAATTCATATATATTGGCCACATTAGGATTGCTTCTTACTGATCAATCTCTTGTAGTAACAAACAACCAGCTCTTACTCTGATCAGGCAGGCTGCAGTCTTACCTTACAACATTAAGTAGTCCTTAATGAATTAAAGACCACTCCTTTGAATATTCCTTGCTTTTCCTAACTGAAGGCAAATTAGGGAGCTCTACCATTATGGAAAGTTTTGTGAAATAAAACTCTGTGGCTCAAAGGGGTGCAGACAATGAATTCTCAAACACAGTAGGTGGTTCTGCTGGAGACTGCCTTCCAGATTAACATAACAAAGGGCAATCAGAGTCAGTGTATCCAGGGAACCTTAAAGCAAGGCTTGGACATAAGATTGCTCCCTGGGGGAAAAAAATTCTCATGAGGATTAATTCCTGGCTTCCTCAAGATGTATTCTTAGAGAAGTTTATAGAACAGAAGGAAAAGTTTGGCTGAATTTTTTCCAGGAAGCACAAGGACAGAAAAGATATATTGAGAATGAAGCTTATAAGGAAAGAAACTAATTGGCATATTCCTTAAATTTCCAACATCTTTAGGAGCAGGAATGAGAAATTTGATATCCTTGCATCCTTTCTAAAATGACAGCCCTGTGTTGATCACAACCACAACAGACACTTCCCTTAATTTCTGATATCATCTTGCTGAGCATTTCACCACAAATGTCAGTCCTAGATGTTGGAGTTGGGAAATACAGCACAGTAATACCAGATCATGCAGTAAAATGAACAATGTTATTACAATTTTTGTTGCAATTTTATTAATAGGATAAATATTGTACTCTGCCTTGACTATCAGAAAAGGGTTGAATCAGTGGTTGCCAAACTGTGAGCTGTGGCTCCCCTGAGTTTCCCCATGGAAACTAACCAAAGGAACAGTGGAATTGTCCACACACAAAAAATTGATTTCTTATACATTGTATAGGATTGCATCCCTAATGGGGGGCCCACAGCCAGGCCCAGTAGAATAAGGGAGTTGCCATTCAAAAAATTAGATTTAATTTAGTTTAGATGATATTTGTTTTGGAGGAGAAGGGACATAGGGTTGCTATTTAACATACAGTGCAATCCTAACATGCCAGAGAGAATGGTGTGGCTATGGCAGCCTAAAGTAAACCATGTCCAGAACTGACAGTCTGCCCTCTATGGAGGATCTATATATCGCTCGGGTCAAGAAGAGAGCCGTGAGTATTGCTGCAGACCCTCTTCACCCTGGACACATTTTGTTTGAGCTTCTTCCCTCTGGACGCCAATATAGGACTCTGTACACTAAGACAACTAGGCACAAGGACAGTTTTTTTTCCTTGTGCCATTAAATTGCTGAACCATCAACTATGCTGAGGGACTATTGGAAAAGACTGTAGTAGTGTTCTTATCTGATTGTATGCTCTGTATGTATTGTTGTTATTTGTGAGTTGGTGTTTGTATGTCTGCAGTTGTTGCCGAAGCCAAATTCCGGGTATGGAGTTCATACTTGGCCAATCAATCAATCAATCAATCAATCAATCAATCAATCAATCAATCAATCAATCAATCAATCAATCAATCAATCAATCCACAGGGGAAGGAGGCCTCTAGGCTGGCCTAACTACTGCTGAGGAGGCAGCAGCACAAGTCTGCTAGTCCAAGCATGGTCACTGGGGCCAAGTCAGTGACACCGAGGAAGGGCTTGCTCTGGAGGAGATCTACCTCAGATCACACTGAACAAGGAGCAGCTGTGGTGCCTGCACCCTGCCTGCTATAGGAGGAAGCCCAGGAAGCCCAGGAAGCCCTGGCAACCAGTCACAGATGCAGCTTGTTGGAAAGACTATGGCTATCTGGGGGACCGGATGCCAGAACTGCCAAGGAAGAGAGCAACACCCTCTGCCCCAAATGCAGGGCATTCTAGACAAATGGGGAACCGCCAAGATCAAAGAAAAGCTGGGAATATTCCTAGCCATTGTTGTTGTGTGGTTCATGGAAATACTACAGTACCTATAGTGTAGGGTGGGTGCAAAGGGATTGGCTGCAGGTGTGGGCTGTTGGAGCTGTGCTGTATCCTGAGTTCGACAGTCAGGGTTACTCTAAGGCTAGCCTATGACTGAATTTTTTCTTTCACTTCCATTTTTACTTTAGCTTATCATGGGCCTCAATGGATCTACTTAGATTTATGCCTGTACCTGAGGTGGTCTAAGGCTGCAATCCTAAGTGCACTTTCTTGGGAGTAATCCCCATTGAACTCAATGGAATTTACTTCTGAGTAGACATGCATAGGCTTGCATTGTAAGTCAGAAGAGCTGGAAGGGTATGTGCCTGACCTGAAAACAGGATCTGGATACAGCTTAACTGTGCCATTTTAGGCCATGCATAACATGCCCCTGGCTGTGCTGCCTACACTAGCACTGCTAGGCTCGTGCAGGTCCATCTGTCTTGCACCAGCCCAGGCCCTTTTCTGGTGCAGCTAGGTGGTCTATTTGGCATTAGGCAGGCCTACTTCAAATTAGGCTGGCCCAAGTGGACTTCAGAATTGCGCCCATAATAGCTCATTGTTTCTTAAATATTACTTCTCCTGTGCTTTGTATAACAAGCATTGTACTTTGCACAACTCAAATTACATGGGCAACTTTGAACCACAAGCAGAGTTCGCATAACAGCCTGCCACCACTGAACCCCAAATTTTGTACTATGTAAGATACTCAGCTAAGGAAAAAAAGTTTCCAAGCTGAATCCCTCCTCCCTCTCTCAAAATAAATAGTGGCTAGGCAGGTGCACTTGTATGAACTGGTCCCCATCAGTGCTAAGTGATCATGTGAACAACCCTTCATTTCCTTGCTATTACTGTCTTCAAAACATTAATTCATACTTTCAAACATAAGCCCAGTGTCCTTTGTACAGTTTGTGCTTTTTGGTTTCTGAGCCCTTATGATACCCTGTAATTACCTTTTCAAATCTTATCTGAGCAAAACTGATGGATGGAAATTTGCTCTTTTTGAAGATTAATTTCACAAAAGTATCTTAGGTTGTCCATGCAGTACTGAGGCCATCAGCCACTTCTAGGCTCCAGTGATATGCGGCTGGAATAAACATTTCTTCATGGATCAACTGAACAAATTCATTACACATTTCAAACATTGTAAGCTGCTATAGATTAAAAACTAAACAATAGGGTTCACAAATCAACTCAGTGGGATCCTAATAGGGTAGTGATAGCAGTAGAACTCTTAATTCTCTGCCTCCTGATCTGCCTATTCTTGGAATTTGTCCTGTTTAGTTTTGCCATTAAGGCTTTTCTTTTTAGGCACATTTTAACTTTTTAAGTCTGCCTACAGTTGATTTTGTGTAGTATGTTTTCCTCCAATCCACTGATTGAGTTGCTTTGGTGGTTACTGTAGGTTAATTATATTTTTTAAATTGTATTTGAAGCTTGATTGTCACACTGACAACTTGATCTTGTATAAATGGAATAAATAAATAATATTTGTAATGGAGCAGATAATTTTTGCCAAAACAGTTAAGGGGAGAACTGTAGGATTTAAAACTATGGTAAATAAACAACCAAAGCCTTTTTAAAATGGATTTCAAGAATTACCATAATTGATTAAAAATACATATAGATAGAAACTGTTCAGCAAACTACAAAATGGTCTCAGTGAAATATCTGGTGGAAGAATACATTTTCCCTGCATCAATACCCTGACATTAGCTCACTAATGTCACACAGTGACTCAAAAAGAGCCACAGATATTAGGGGCATCCAGTCACCCTCAAGCTTGGACTATAGATTTCCATGCTGCAAAATCTGTTGTACAATATTTTCCACTTTCTTTTTGTATAGTTCTCCAGCTAAACACATCTGTAGCTTGAACCAGAAAATATTGTCTAGTTAATTAGTAATGAGCACAATCCTAACCATGTCTACTCAAAAGTAAGCACTATTGTGTTCAGTGGGTCTTACTCCCAGGAAAGTGTCTTTAGGAGTGAAGCCAATGGCACAGAATAGTTAAACCAAGCAAGCAGACAAGCACATACACAAACGCACACACATGCACAAACACCCCAAAAATGAAATGCAAAATTAAGGGTCAAAAATGTATCATTTAGTCTGGACCTTAGATTTTACTCACAAATAACAGATTGGAAGTGTGGAGTCATGGTAAGTGTGCTTTACGTTTTACTTCCACATCATTTTTCCACTAAAAATTGCCGCACTCCTGAATATTGACTATTGAACCCTGGAACTGCAATTTCCAACAATGGCACTGTCAAGCATAAAAGTTTCAATTTATACAAAATACATTATTTTAAAATTTTAAACTACTGTAATATTTTATGTAAACTGATATATCTGCTTTGTGTGCTTTGTCTGAAAAGTGATATACAGTGCAATCATATTCGTGTCTACTCAGAAGTAAGTTCCACTGAGTTCAATAGCACTTGCTCCCAGGAAAGTGCTCTTAGGATTGCAGTCATATACATCTAAATGGTCTTATTCAGTGTGTACCGTGATTTGTGATGTCTTACAGGAAAAAAAATAGTTGATTAATGCAAGCCTGTTTTCTTTAACAGAGTTGGTGTAGATCCAGATGAGGATCTGAAGACAGAAGTTGTTACTCAGGCAAGTTAAAATTTAAAATATATTATGGGCATGTATAGCCTGTCACATAAATTAATAAGTCTTTAAAAGTCTATAATATAGATCTCAGGAACTTTTTGAAAAAAAATTCCAGTTCTGCCTGGAAGTCAGAAAATCTTAGCACGATAGCCATCCAAGCTACAGTCCTACTGGATTTTAGAAAATACAGCTTTGTGAAGCATTTCTGATGACTGAGAAGGACAATGATGGGCAGCCCAATGATGGACAGCTGCAGACATTAATGACAGCAGAGCACTCCATTGGGTTTGGGGGCTGTATCATGTTTTTAGCCAAGCTCTTCCTTATTTTCACAATGAGACTGTTCCATTGACTTGTCACTTTCAGTTTCAGAGGAAGCTGATGAAAATATTCCTTTGAAGTAAGAACTTTGGAGTTATATTGCTTGTTCTCTACCAGTTACCTGGACTTCACATTGGCCTAATCACATTGCATTATCCTCATGAAGGCACCCACAATTTTTCCAATTCTGTCAGATATGTCACTTCCCATTGCATTTATCACTTTCCCTACCATGGGCTACTCATTTATTTCCTTTCATTCTCTGATAGCTTTTCATAACACAATATTGTGAGGCCATCAATAATGTTCAGAAATAATTGAGGGTAACTACTCCACTGTGATTCCAAATTGCTTACAGATAATGGCTAACCCTAATTCAGTCTCAAGGCAGAGGAAAAGTTATTATTAAGCCTATTCACTTTTTAACTTTTTTTTAACCATAAAAACTGTCAAGGACAGTTACAAATCCAACCAAAAATATATCCATTCTCAAATAGATCATACACAGAACAATCCTAATTGTTGTTTAAAGCTCAGTTGAAGAGCACAGACTTAGACAGCTATCTAAAAAATGATGATGATGATGTCAGTTGAAAGATTTGGACAATGATTTTCAACATTTTTTCTCTGCCAACCTCCATGGTGTTCTCTATAGACCTTGTCTCTTGTGATGTCAATTCTGGCTTCCAGGAGACTCTTCCAAGTTCTTTTCTAGGGCAATAAGGGCTGAATGGGGCAGAAAGAGTATATGAGGAGGTGGGCAGAACAGGGCAGCGATCAGGCAGGAAGAAGGGCAGATCCGGCCCGGGAGGTCTTAAGCTTGGGCTTATGCCAAAGAAACCTCTAGCAAATATCTCTCATGGGATCTAGCAGAAGACATGCTGACACTACATGCATCACCATATGGGGATTTATATAGGATTGGGCTGTAAGTTCAGCAGAACTTTGATTATGACATTTTCATACCTACTTGTGCACTCTCCAAATATATCTATGAGAATGCATTGTGGAAAAATATGTTACGACTGACTGTGACTTCAGTGGCTTTCTTCCCCTCTGGGTAAGTCTCTGTCACCTTAGGGAGTCAGTTGACAGATGTTTGGCAGGATTTTACATGGTCTCACTAAGCCCTGAAAAGCCAAGGAAACCCTGCTCAAACATTGAAGAAAAAAATATTAAAACATTAAAAAAACCTCCAAGTCATCTGTTTTATGCAGCCCTTAAAGTTAGATATGAGCAAAAGTGCTCTTATCTTCACAGAGGTTTGCAACTTTGTTCACTTCCATCTATTCATGACATGTTTTATTTTGAAGTTTTAACTCACCTTAACCAAAGACCACAGGAGTGATAAAAATAGTGCATGTAGCATAAGTTAACAAAACTAGTCAGCTAATATTTCAGATACTTAGGCTACAATCCTAACTTCCAGTTAGGCTAGCCTAAGCCCTGGAATATGTCCTATTCTAACCTGGAGTGTCACAAAAGTGCCATAAGACACTTCCTCACCGCTCCTGGGAAGGGCAAGGCCAGTGCACAGACATGTGCTTGCTTCCCTACATCACCATGTGAGCGGAAAGACTGATGAGATGTGCCGGCCTAGGTTAGGATTACAGCCTTAATCACCATACTGCTGATACTGTAATATAAAAATATCATATAGCACATAATATTATATCAAAATGACTGATCCTTTGGGACTGCAAGATACTTTATGCATGTGCAATGTTTTCCCTTCTTTGAAAGAGAGCCTGCAAAGGGCAAGGGTGTGTATGTTTGTGTCAGCCCAATTCAAACAGCTGCCTGAAGGTAAATCTGGAGCAAATCAGGCCAGGAGGGGTTAGGATCAGCGGATGCATCCTAAGCCTGCTTCCAATCTTCTTGTCATTACACCAGGCTTCCCAGATTTGCACAAGCAAAATAGTGGGTGCATATCTGAGAATCCCATAGGACAGGCTCAAGGTCAGAACACATTAAAGGGGAAAATGAATAAATGAATAGCCTTACAGTCCAGAGTGACTACGTGAGCACGTAAGAGACATTACGTGCACCCGTAGTTACTGCACCACCTAGTGAAAACCTATGGGAAATTCCTATTGCAATCTAGAGTTAATTGTTCTTACACCAGAGCAAAGACTCCCCAGAATTACTCTGGATTTCGCCCTGGGACTCATTTGTCCAGGACACAATTGTCTAGGATGAAAATTCCCGCGTACCTCTCCAGTTTACCTATTCAGACAGGATCAGGGATAAAAAAGATCTCTGAGATCCTGGAAAGCATAGGTGATGCAATTCATTGCAGACAACACCACTAGAAAGGCAGCTTAGGATAGATAATTTTTATGTCAATAGTTATTCTCCTGAGGCTTTTATCCAGAATGAACAAACCCGGTCCACATAAACTGCACCCTGTTCATATGTCATGTTGCAGGTGTCTCCTCTACTGCATAATTCTGCGGGGCAGTAGAAAAACGGCATAAAAAATCCTTTGCAACATTTTCTTTGGACAAACTTTATATTTTGTATTTAGATATGGCAGAGTGCAAAGAATTCTATGGCAAATATAAAAGGTGATTAAAAACTTTTCAGAGATGGTGGTTAGGAAAGAATTTGTCACATTTCCAAGTATTTTAAAGGGAGATGAATAAATTTTACACATGCAAGCACTGCACAGCTTTGTACTTTCATATCTATTGCAAAGAACAAAATGCTGTATAATGAGCTTTTCGTTTCAGCATTGACCATTTACATTCTTGCCCTTTCTCTGTGCTCAGGATACATATTGTGTGCATTACCCTCTAAGCACAATACCACAGGGTATACTACATGAGGACCCTCCACAGTCAGCTTGTAAAACAGCAACCAGCATTTGAAGTCAATGAATAAAATATCAACAACTTAAGCCTATTTTCCAGTGTTCGTTTTCACATAGCCAAGGAGGGGATGAAAACGTGTCGTAATTATTGGAATACTATGATCCCCATAGGAATGACCTTTCTGTAAGTGATAAAAGTAAAATAAAATACTTGAAATACCTTCTCAACTTGACAAGAGTAAACGGATAGTAATCTCAAGGCAACAGTTTAGAAGAAATATCATTTTTATTGATCGCAGAATATAGTAGTCCACACAGCTGCTTAATAAAATTTGAATCATTATTAAAAATAAATGTTGAATTATTCAGCATGAGTAGTATTGCAACAAAGAACAATATGGTGCAAGATGCAATCTTTTCAAGAACAGAGATGAAACTGCAGCATTGCTGTACCAAATAATGTGTGAACAAAAATTGCAGTCCAACATCATGGGGAGGTGAATCCGATGAGCTTCCTATGCCAGGCAGTTAGCAGGTAAGGCAGAACCATCCTGTTGTAGTACATGAAGAAGCACCAGAGTTGCCCTGCTCACACCTGAAGGGACTTCCAACTTTCTTGGGAATCAGGTGCAAGCAGGCAGGGCAGCTGCAGTGCTTTTCCACAGACTAAGGTGGGCTGATTCTGCCTCATCTATTGCCTCTATACCTCATGTCCCTGTGCTTTGCTAGTCATGATCCTGGATAGTGGTAAGGGTGAACACTGGCATAATTTGGCCATAATTTTATATACTGTCAGAACAAGCACAGAAGACTAGTTGTGAAACAAGAGACAAAATGGCAGCAGCTCCCATAACTACCCTGGCTACACAAATACCATGCAGTGATCATTCCAATGTACACTGATGATTCCACAGTACCAGAGCAGTGAAAGTAGTCCATACACTTTCCCAAACATAAGATACAAAAATATTGCCAAGAACAATTCACTGTACCTCTTGTTTTGAGTGCTCCATGATCCATTGGATAAGATTGCAGCAACTGATTTCTTCAGTTTCCCCCTCCTTTCAGGCAGGTGCAATCTCCTGGTTTAACACAGATATCAATAGCAAATGGACAAAGGGTGAGCAGGAAAGGAGGGTTTGCCATTTCAATCACAACTACTTGCAAAACCTCATAGCTCAGCAAGGAGGAGTCTTGCTGGTGGAACCCATAGGCCATTTGCTTTCAAGAAGAGGATTAGTGTCATACTTCAGGAGCTGTGATCCCACACGTTTCCATTTCTGCAAACATGCATACATGTTCCATTTCTGCAAAATTCCCTCTACCATCATTAAGTTCCCACTTGTGTCATTTTAACTTGCAAGGTGTAATGTAATGCCTTCAGAAGTCCTATAGAGCAGATTTAATGAGACACGTAGCCTGAGAAATGTTGTCTGTGCCAATTTTGGAGTGGGGAGTTAAAACTCAAGCACATATTGTCCACTGTATCAAGTTACGCATTTATAATATCTAGGCTCAATATTAACAAAGAAAGGTGATTGGTCTGATAAGATACAATATATTCGATCGCTGGAAGATGTCAAGATACTAAAGTGTAATTATTTTTCTGAAATTTGTAGTAGAAACAAATGAATGATGCTGACTTTCTACTTGATGTCATTAATTCCCTCCTCTCTTCTATGTTGGTCTGTGTTATGCCAATATGGTTTCCAATCAATTGAGTGAACATCCAAACTTTGTGCACAAGGTCTCCAACACACATCTCACTGACACTTTGGGAGCTGCACAGGAGCTTATTTGGTTGGACTTTTGCAGAACTCCATGATGTTCTGTTCTTTAAAAAAAATATTTAAGTTTCAAGTTTTCCGTCATTATTTCTATAACCTTTTAAAAAATGTTAATTTTCGTTTTGCCTGAGTATGAGCACAATCCAAACCATGTCTACTCAAAAGTAAGCCCCATTGTGTTCAATGGTTCTTACTCCCAAGAAAGTGACTTTAGGATTGTAGCCTTAGTGGGCTTTTAAAAATCATTTCCATTTTTCATTTTGCTTGTTTGTTGCTTATAAAGCATGGAAGTCTTCAAGGTTTTTTTCCCCTCTGCTTTCTAAAATTCCTTTCTTTTTCAATTGCAGACTGCAAATAGCCGGGATAAAAACACAACCAAATCGGAAAGCGCCTGGCTCTTCAGAATATGGTACAGTTTTGACCATAAGTATCCTATTATTGTTTTCAGTGTTAATGAGTCATGGGAAATAATTTCATTAAAGGGGAAAATAATACAGATAAACTTGGTAGGGTGAGATATTCTCTTCATCTATTTAACTACAGTGTGAAATTAAATCACAAAGCCTGGCAGAGAGAAGAAATAAGGGCAAAGAGGTGTGTATGTGTGTGTGTGTGTGTGTGTGTGTGAGAGAGAGAGAGAGAGAGAGAGAGAGAGAGAGAGAGAGAGAGAGAGAGAGATTTTCAAACATTCAGAGTGCAATCCTGACCTAAGCCGGCACAACTCATTGGTCTTCCTGTTCCCGTCTTGATGTAGAGAGACAAGCATATGTCTGTGCACTGGCATAACCCTCCCCCCCTGGAATGGTACAGAACTGCCTTTAAACATTTGTGTGAGACGTGCCTTTATACCTTATGTGACACCTCTAGGCTAGCATGGGACTTATGCTGGGCTTAGGCTGGCCTAAGTGGGAGTTAGGATTGCAGCCTTTGTAAACTTAGGCATGAACATACATTTCCAAAAGCAAAGTATAACTATATTGCTATATGAAATGTTTACTGTTGTCACTGTTCCTGTGGTTCCAAACCTAAGAAATGTTGTTCTCATGACACAAGTCAAGATATTGCTGCTCCTGTCATCACACTGTTAAGTTTGTTCCTGGAACCTGCACTGTCCAAAAACACTGACTAGTAAGTGAACCTGTGATATGGTAGGAAAGTCCCTACATACAGCATGACAGTAGGCACTGAAAAGCCCTACCTCAGGTGTTATGCAAGTAGACCACTGACAGTCCACAATGTGGAGGTACTGATAATGGGTTTTAACAGATTTCTGTACAAATCTTAGGCCTACAGCAGGTGTTCACTTATGCTAAATGAAAAGAGAGGAATCTGGACCTTGGGTTTCACTCATGGGATTGCTCACTGGGGTTGCTCACTGTGCTTGAATGTAAACTTGCTGAAGGTTTGATGCTATTATTTTTAGTGGTCCAAGAGCCACCAGGGGTTTCATTGAATAGGGGGGCTATTAGATAGTGAAGATAGTAAATAGTTTGGTCAAGAGTAGCAGAGCTCAAGATCAAACCCATCATCCACCGCTACCACCATGTATCACAAGCTGTACCACAAACTTGATAAACTCTGGAGGAAATAAAATATATATTTCATGAATTCTGTAAGTGGAAGAATGAAGTAAATATGATGCATAAACCCTACCCCCAAATTTTCAGCAGGCAGGTCTGTCTACTGAAAACTCCATTTTCTGTAACTGATTCAGAATTGGTGTTCACAGTTGATCTGCCTGCAACACACATCTTCCCCACAGCCAGGACAAAATCTATAAAGCCATATAAAGCTGTTTCCCATAGTTAATCTTTGTTACTCCATTGTAAATCAGTTATTAAAGTTATTGTAAATCAGTTACTCCATTGTAAATCAGTTATTACAAGAAAATATTCATGTGAAAAGTTTGAGTAAACAAGATTTCAGACATAATTTTCTGTATTTTTTTCCCGGCACAGCTGAGAATTCAATTTGCAGTGCAGTATAAAAGGGAAGGAGACTTTTAAAAAATTAATGCTGAGTGGCATCAGAACAGGTTTTATTCCATTTTTTCCCAGAAAGAAAAGATTATGTCTGTATATCAGGAATATCATGAAGGGGGGTAACAGGGAAAGAGAGGAAGAAGGCAGGGAGTGAGATTTACTCTACAATTCAGAGTAATTATGGGAACACATAAGAGACATTCACGTTGACATAGTTATGATACCACCTAGTGAAAACCTATGGGAAATTCATATTGCAATCCAGAGTAAATTGTTCTTGCGTCGGAGCAAGGACTCCCCATAGTTACTCTGGATTGCGCCCTTACTCTGTGTGATGAACATAACTATTTTTTGTTTTGTTTTTCGTTTGTTTTAAAAGAAAATCAACCTGAACAATGTGGAAGTTAAGATACAGGGAACATAATCAAAAAGAGGCAGTTATGTCAGATTCATACCATGATTCCTGGGCAGCCTCTAGAACTGGTCTGTGTCTGAGTAGACCTGTTGGAGCTGCTATAGCCCAGCCACTGGGAAAGATAAAAGCCTTGCTTTTGCTGCAGTTCCACAGTAACAATCACAAAACATGTGCTGGATACAGTGCAGGTATGCCAGCCTGCCTGTTCCAGCGTGTTAGGATTGTGCTCCCTGCATCACAGTTCAGTCTTGTGTTGAGGAACAGATACAAAGACATCATAACTTTTCACTTGTGGAGAAAAGATTCACGTGCAGTCCTAAGCATGTCGGCTCAGACGTCCCATTGAGTTCAATAGTACTTACTCCCAGGAAAGTGCGGTTATGATTGCAACCATTACTCTTACAATCCAGAATAACTATGGGAAGATGTAAGAGGCACTTACTCTGGATTGCTCTATGCATTTCCCTTAGGTTTCCCATAGGTGGCACTGTAATTATATTGGTATAAAATTCCAGTAGTTACTCTGGATTGTAGCCTACATCTTTTTTTCTTGCAGAGAAAAAACATAGGAGTATCTTTTTCCTTACCAGTGAAAACTAATGGAGAGTGATTTGAAGTGGGGGAAGTGGCAAAAGAGGGAAAATAGGCAGTCTCTCTCCACCTTCCTCCACCCTGAGTGACAGCCTGTCCATGCAGATTTTGTTTTCTTTTTAAAGGTACAGAGGAAAACAATACATAATGCCATACATTATGTCTTTTGAGCCTGTGAAAGACTATCAGTGCTCCAAAGACTAAGTTTTATGAGGGAACAAGAGAGCACCGATGGTACAACAAAAGAGAAAAGAGAGTGTGAAGAAGAAATTTTAAAGTGTCAGAAAAATGTCAGAGAAGCAACACTTATAGGCAAGGAAGAGGAAATGTATCAAGAGAGAAGTTAAGAATGAAATTCCTGCTTCAGGGCAGGCAGCCAAAGCCAGACAAAGTCAAAACTACTGAAAGTGAAAATGTTAAGAAATGGCAAAGGTGATTAAGATCTGAAAAGTAACAGAATGCATTAGGCAGGCCATCAATTGTTCTCTGCCTTTATTTATGACTTTTGCTGAAGACTACTTAGAACAGGCAGAAGAAGAAACTAACTTGCCAGGCTTAGTGCCCGATCCTATATTTCCCCAGCGTCCAGTGGTACACAATGCTCAAATGGCCACCACTATCTTATGTGGACAGGGAAGCAGCCAGAGATCTCAACCAAGTACCGGAACTGAACTTCCTATAACCCATATAAAGCTCCAACTGGTCTACTTATAGAAACATAGAATCATAGAGTTGGAAGGGACCTAGTAGGTCATCTAGTCCAATCCCCTGCCTGCAGCAGGAAATCCCCCTAGAGCATCCCCGACAGGTGCTCGTCGAGCCTCTGCTTGAAGATCCCCAGTGAGGGAGAGTCCACCACCTCCCTTGGCAATCTGTTCCACTGCCGAACCACCTGAACTGTCAGGAATTTTTTCTGAATATCCAGCCGGAATCTCCTTTCTTGCAGTTTGTACCCATTGGTTCTAGTTCTGCTTTCAGAAACAGCTATGAACAAATGAGCCCCTTCCTCCCTATGACAGCCCTTCAGGTATCTGAAGAGGGCAATCATGTCTCCTCTCAGCCTCCTCTTCTCCAGGCTGAACATCCCAAATTCCCCCAACCTTTCCTCATAGGGTTTCCCTTCCATCCCACTGATCATTCTTGTCGCTCTCCTCTGGACTTGCTCCAGTTTGGCTGCATCTTTCTTAAAGTGAGGTGCCCAGAACTGAACACAGTACTCAAGGTGAGGTCTGACCAATGCTGAATAAAGAGGAACCAGAACTTCTCGCGACTTGGAAGCTACAGACCTCTTAATGCAACCTAAAATGGCATTTGCCTTCTTTGCAGACGCATCACACTGCTGACTCATGTTCAGCTTGTGATCCACGACGACTCAGTTATGTGCCTGCTATTTAGCTGGTGCAGAATCAAGGAGAGTGGTGTTGGTTTCTATGGCTCAGGAGGGGCCAAAGGATTTGGTAGTCTCACAACTAGCCAGTGGTTAAACTTATTTCCATTTCATGTTTACCCAGTGCTGAGGCCCTGTGCCAAATGGTAGTTTTGCTCTTTAGTGATGTTATGGACATACCACTGTCAGTGACATGCCTGATGATGCATATTTGTGACAGCCATTACTGGAGCAGTATGCCAGCTGCCAGCACTTAGGAAGCCTGGTTTGGGCTTCTCAGATGCTAGACTGAGAAAAACAACATGGAGAATTTTTAATAGTCCTTACTGATGATGACCAATTGATTTTGTGGTGTTACTTGTTAGAAGCAAAAACCTTCCATGCTTGAAAATAAATTTGGAAGCTACTCCTGAAATGAAAGCAAATTTACATTTTAAGAAGCTATTTCTCTCTTCTGTCAAAAGTAGTAATCTTACCCTGGTGTTCTCATTTACAGCATCTGCTGTTCTGCCATTATTGTACAAATGTATTTCCATTTTATAGTATTATTTTTACATCTTATTTCTGCCAGCAACTATATGCTTAAATCCTCAAAGGGATGAACAACTCGAGCTGCTGTTGCTAGACTGACAGATCTGAGCATTTTCACACACTGAATCACACACTCTGGAAGAAGTTTCAATTCCTAAGAGACAGGCCAATTATCCAGATGAAATGTTTCCACAATCTGTTTGTCCATCATGATATGAAGCTGTGCTGTAGAATTCAAAAGGATAAACTAATACATATATTGATCATGCAGTTCTAGCATCATGTTGGGTTGCTCAGAGATTCCCCTAAAAACAAGGAAAATGGAATTTCCCCATGCTGTAGGTTAAATAGGTTCCATCTTGGAGGTTGCAAAGAGTATCTCTAGAATTGGCTTGGATTAGGCTTTCTTTCTCTTGAAGCAAATGGCTTACTTCTTTTTCATGAGTCTTCTTCAGCTATTTACTTGTAAATACCTTTCTGTAGTATAGCTGGTTGAGGAACACTGTGATCTGAATTCTGTAGGCTCCTGAGAGGTATATCTGTATGTGGAATGTAACACTGCAGATTGCAGGTGTGGATTCAAATAATTTAAGTACCCTTCAAACACCTTCCCTGCATGTATTTGCAAAGTTGGCCCATGTGCCACCTGAGGCCAGGTTCACAGAATGCCACCATCACCTGGCCTCAGGTGGCACATCAGAAGGACATTTTGATAGCTGAGGGAGGCTGTGTACAAAATTTTCAAGTAGAGTTCTAGGCTCTCTGGAGGTTTCAGAAGTTGGGGTGGTCAGAAATAGGGACTCAAGCTTGTCTCAAGTCAAATCATGTCTCCACTGCCCCCCTCTCACAACATGACTCAAAAACAAGTCTTAACAGCAGGACTTTCCAAATCACCCAGTTAGTTTTCCCGACTCAGAAGGACTTGAGTCATGATGATACACATGTCATGTATGGCTCTACATAAAAAAGCTGCTGCCGAGTGGGGTGTGTGTGTGTGTGTGTGTGCGTGTGTGTGAGTGAGTGACAGAGAGAGAGAGAGTTCTCATTATTATTCCCCTGCTGTCCCTATCCCATCTGGGAAGGGTGGAAGGGGGGCAGAATGGACTGCGTGAGAGCAGATACTGAAGCTGCAAGCTCAAAGAGAGTCACATACAGCAGCTAGAAGGCTTACCACGATGACCCAATCCTTTGCAGCACTACTCAGAAGTAATCCTATTTGTGCTGGTTGTCCTCAGGACCTACAGGAGCCATGTGGCTGGAAAGCATGATTACTATTAACCACCTTCCCCTTCCCACGTTGTTCAATGCCCCCCTTCTCAGGCTTTTCCAGTGAATTCTAAGACAAGAACCACTTGGACTCCACCTACCAAAAAAGAAAATCAGACCACCCATCTTTCATCCAATGACAATTAGTTCCTTCAGTGATGAAAAATACAGTCCACTCCTGCCTCTTGCTTAAAGCAAAGCAAAATATTAACCTTTCCCTGTCTCCCTGCTACTTTCCCTGCAACTTCCCAGCTACTTGCCTGATGTGAATGATGTACAAAATAGTACATTTACATTTCACAATATAAAAAGTACACAAACATACCAAGACCCAATGCCCGTTTCCTGTGCTACTTAGGGCTTTTGTGATCCTTACCCATGGTGACAAAATGTCCTCTTTATCCAAGTCATTTGGATTTTAGCCTTTTGTCCTGGAAAAAAATTTATGTGCAGTCCAATGTCCTGCTTTACCTTATGAGTTCACAGCTTATAAATTAAATTTTAAAAATGCAAACCTAGGTTGATCTCTGCAAGAGTGTATGTATGGTTTTGCCTTGAATGAAGATTTAAGAGTCCTTCACCCCACCCAGGTGCAAGATCATGTTCATTGTGTTTCATAGAATGTATTCTGTGCACCTCCAGCCTTGTGCTGTCAGAACACAAAAAATCAACCATCTTCAGCTGTGGTCTTCAAAATGGGGGTTGTGATCCCCTTGGGGGGTCACGACTTCATCTGAGGGGGCCAGAAGAAGATGGGTGTAGCCATCTTGGAATTTGGCACTAGGCACCTGTAATGTCACTTCCAGCAATGGCATAACTTCTAGGGGATCCTGGACAGATTGTCATTCTCAGAAGAGGGTCCTGGGCTGAAATGCTCGAATACCACTGTTCTGCAGAACCTATGAATGTTATAAGCTGTATCTGAAGATCCAGAAGGGAGTTTATGACAGATTTTCCCACAGTCAACAGGTAGAGAATTGAAGCCATATATCACTTTGCTATCACTCTCCCATGGCTGCCACCTCAGTCTTCTATTTATCCATTATTCACTTTCTTCTGCCAGTAGCAGCAATGATTTTTTTTCTTATGTTTAGCTGCATTGCCAAAAAGTTCTCCTGGAAAACAGCCAAAAGCTGTTCAAAGAAACAGGAGCTCTAGGTTGAATGTATTTCACTTCTGGAAATGAGAGAGGAGGTCACTGACACTTAGGAAAAGTACTCAAATAATGATATCCATTCCCACTGTTGTGTGGTCCGCCATGAGAAACTCTTAACTTCTCCATGCTTAACAGTTCCTAGCTGGGCAGCAGGAAAGAAGTCTATTGCGTTTTAGAGTGCTTTTCATCCCGAACCTGGTCAGCTGATTCCTTCCCCAAGACGTTCCTGGCAGTGTCAATGAACCCTAAATCTGGTCCCAGTACTATTATTGTGAATTTCTGAGAATGATCCCACATACAGTACATTGTGGAGCTCTCACAGAAACAGCAGATCTAACAAAAAGCAGAGTGTCTGGAAACTGATTGGAACAATACAATATTATTCATTCTTCCCAAATGCATGCAGCACAAGCCTGAAATCAAACTGACTATGGAGGCAGTCCTAACCAATTTAGGCTGGCACACCTCACTTCACTCCCAGTTCCTATGGTGGTGTGGAAATGCCATCACATATCTGTGCACTGGCCTATTCCTCCCAGGAGTGGCACAGAAATGCCTTATCACACTATTCCAACACCCCAGGACAGCACAGGACTTATGCCAGCCTAACATGGGGGTTATTATTGCAGCCTAAAACAGCCATGACCTTATCTATAGACTTTAACAAAGCCTGACACATCTAACAAAAAAAACCATAAACCATAAAAACAAAAAGTTTCTGCCAATTCTGAAAGTACAATCCGTTCTTGTTGTCCACTAGGTTTAGGTTCCTAGAAAACCTAGAGGATACTGAATTAGTGGATACTAGCTCATTGAATATATAGTATAGGGGAAATGGAACTCTTTCACTATACACTCTATAAATTTTAAGGACCTGAATCTTATATCTATGAGGATGGGTGGTAGGAAGGGCTTCTCTATCTTCAGCATCAATGGATCTGTTTTATGCAATACCAGCATAATATTCATGGATAATGGCTGCAGATAATGGGAAGTGGCACTTCTGCTCCTCACAGATAAGCAAATTGTTAATTTGCAGTGGTGAATTTGGATATGAAGATACTGTATCAATTCCTTAACCCAGCAGTGCCCCCAACCTTTAGGAAGACATTATTGCTAACATTTCAAGCAGTGTTATTACATTGATATTTTGACTGTATTGGCATCTTTGCTTTTCAAGCCTGTGGACTTCTGTCACTGCTTTAGAACACAATCCTATGCATGTCTACTCAGACATAATTCCCATTGTGTGCAGTGGAACTTCCTGTCATGACTGCAGCATTTAATCCTATAAAAAAGCACTCAGCTGACCAAAAATTAAAAAAAGAAAATGCTGTTTTTATTGAATTTTTGCGTAAATTCAATAACACCTGTGCTTTATATGTAGTAGTTAATATATTAATGATTTAAAACTCTTGTAAATGTGGGTTATGTTTTAAAGTGTGTTGTGGTCAGCAAAATTGTGTTTAGTCTGAATTTGGTGGGATGAAGAGCAAGGAGACAAATAGGATATTTAATGTGTGCATTTTTCTTTTAATATGGAACTTAAATTATTTTAGGAAGACATAATAAAATTAGGGCCCTGTACTACCTAGCATTTAAGCTGAGTCCTGACACCAGCACTGGGTGCAATAAAGAGACCATAAAGCTTATTTATGGCACCTGGAGTGTGGGGAGTGCTGGTTCTGGACCCAGAGCTAGCAGGAAGAGGAAGTACTACCACAAACGCTAAAGGAAACTACCAGTTAGAAGGAACAAGGAGAAGGAGGGGAGAATTAGTGTTGGAAAGAATGCAACTTGTGGGATTCTGAACTCTTGTGTTGAGCTGGAAGGACCAACACAGTGGCTTTTACATCTGCTCTGCCAAAACATGAGTGCCATTGCCAGGACCAGGCCTTTCCTTGGGGGAACAGGATGAAAACACACACACACACACGCACACACACACACACACACACACACACACACACACACACACACACACACACACACACACACACACATGGACAAATGCATACACTCACACTCACTCATTCAAAGAAACCTCTGGCAGCTTCCAGTATACTGTGGTAGCAGCTTTGGCATTGCTTCTCCAGGCACTGGGAAACATAGGCATGGGCTGTGACATAGCAAATTAATCAAAACAAAGAAAAACAGAATTTAAAAAGAATAATCACGGTAGAACAATGAGATATTCAGGTTGAAAAGAGTTTATTTTGTTCTTGTAGCTACAAGCAAGAAAAGAAAAGAAGCTAGATTTGAAAATTTGAAAACTGGTTTTGATAGTAGTTACTTTTACAAAATTTCTTAATCCAGTCCTTGAATAGATGAACATATTCATATTCAAACAGATTCAAAGATATGTGAAAGACCCAATTCTCTATTTAGATATTTCCGAATGCAGTATTTTTCCACATTTGCAAGTAGCATAGGCCAGAAACCTTGTCTTTGGTCTCCAGAGTCTGAATCATACTCAGCAGTCCTGTTCTGAGGCCTACTTTCTTTCCCCTTTCCTCCTTGGCATCTGCCACTCAGATAATAATTCTGAAGAGACACAGATGTGTTTTGACTTTGATGTGCCAATATTTCTGTGAAAAGAAATTGCACTATGCAATAGGCATTTTGCTATGATTTTGCTTATCATAGCTCTTATCCTAGGCATTTTGCTTATCCTAGCTCTATTAGATACTATTGTTCCTTTGTTATTTTAGGATCATTTTTATTGCATAACATAGTTTTTGAATCCCCTTCCCTTGGAAGCCCACATTGCCTCTTCAATTATTTATTTGTATGGCAAAATGCAGAACATAAGCCACATCACTAATGACCGTTCACTGGCTTGTAAAGAAGTTTATGGTTAAGCAACATTTCAGCTAATTTAATGCCCCCTACCCATTTTCATTCCACTGCTTCTCAGCTAGGCTCTCAGTTAGTTATTTGGTATGTAGGACATGCCACTCTCCTTCACTTTTTCTATATAGAATCCAAAACTTTGGTACCACAGTTAACCCGAATTTGAACCTTCTCCCATGAATAGATGGAGAGTTGTACTCACTTGCAAGCTCTTTGCATGAGTATGATTTTCCTTTCATTCCCTGAAAGAACTTCCTCCAATGGTGTACCACTGTGCCAAAACTCTGAATGTTTTCCTCTGTGCCTACCTTGCAAATGTCAGTGCAGCATTGGTAAAATCCAAAAGCAAGCATGAAGGCAGAGGAGAGAGCTTGATGGGAGAAGATGTGACAAAAGGAGGCTCCACTTGGAAGAAACCTTATCTGAGGAACAGAAAATAGATGGTTGAGATTTATGACCCAAGTCTATCCAATTTTTCAGCTCATGCAGCCTTACCAAAACTCCATGCAGTGCATATATGCACGGCATGCATGGGGCCAGTTATGAAGCCCTCCTCAAGAGAGTGTCAGGGCTGAATAGTGGATGCCTCAGCGCTAGAAAGTTGGATAGGATTGGCACTTTCCATGACATAACTGTTTCTGGATTCAATTCAAGGTGCTAGTTTTAACCTTTAAACCGAGTCCTAAGTGGGTTCTGAAAGGACCACTTTCTCTCACACCATTGTACCTGACCATTAATGTATCCCATAGAGGCAGTTTTTGTATATCTGCCTTTGGGACAAGGGCACATGGTTGCCTTTGGTAGGACTTTTCAATAGTGGCAATGCCAACCAATGCCAATTTGAATTGTGGCAATGGTATGCAATGCAACATTACATATGATGTCTTTTGCCAGTTGAAAACCTTTTTATGTGCCTGGGACATTTAGGCTGCAATCCTAAAGACATTTTCCTGGGAGTAAGACCTATTGAACGCAATGGGGCTTTTGAGTAGACATGCTTATGATCGCACTGTTAGACTCTGAGCTTTTCATTTATGGTTTTAATTCAATGTTCTTCTCCAAAAGACACGTTTCCAGGGGCATGGATGGCAAATGAGGTGGAGGAGAGAGAGAGAGATGGGACCTCACTTAAGGGTCCAATGGTTAGGCAGGGTGACACATGAATTGCAAGCTCTTTGGGGCACTTGGAGTGCAGTTACAGGTCGCCATGCGAGGATAAAGGCTCAAATATGACAGCCAATGATGAGAGGTCTTAGAGGCTCTTTCCATTGGGACTGTGGAAGAGAAGGGATTGGAAGCGCCTTCCCTCCACTTCTGAGGCCACCAGCAAGCCAGCTTCCAAAATAAGGTTACTTACAACATCACTAAGAAGCAGAAAAAGATGGGAATAAAAAGGAGACAAGTGTTGCTGTTGCTGCCCAGAATGGCTCCAACAATGAATAGGATTACACATTTCACTGTACTTACCACACTGCACTTGCCCAACTGCTCTATGAGATAAAAGAAGACACAGTTAGTTAGCCTTTAAATGTAAGATTCAGGAATTTTACCCAGACAGAAATGCATAATTTAATTTCCATTTCTTGCATTCAAATTTTTCTTGTTAATATCTCTTCTGGAATGGCCTAAACTAGTAATATTGATTACTACTACTACTACTACTACTACTACTACTACTACTACTACTACTACTACTACTAATTTGATTTATATCCCACTTTTCTTCCTTTAACTTAGATGCCCATCTAAAAATAGCCCAATTTGCATAAATTTGCATTTCTGGACTTGGATCCGGATTGGCATCTAAGGGTTACTAGGAAACTCAAGACCACAATTGTATTAAATCTTTCTACATTAGTACTTTTCATCCTATTTTTATTTACCAACTTCTTCCAAGGCTTTGAATTAAACATAAACATCATCTGTTCAAGATGAGTTTTGAACTGCAGCTTGTGAGAAAAGCCTTTATCTTGCTCACCAAAAGCAACACATATGCATTCCAGTGACAGTCAAAGGAAATGTCATCCTCTGATCTTGAGTTGAATCTGCCCTTTATCATGGGCTGATATTCAGGCTGCCCAGACCTCCAGGTTTCCAGAAATTGGGCCCCTGGACCAGGGGTCAGGGAAGGGGCCCCCCTCCTCTGGAAAATGGTAGGAGGGTGCATTAGGGGGATTAGGGGCTGTCCCAGGGTCAACAAGGCTTAATATTGGGTGACTAGGCAGCCACTTGTTTCCATAGTCTGGCTGCACAGGTGCACACAGCTCTAATCCGGAAGCAGCACTTCCTTAAGGCACAAGCCAGGCATGGGCAGAGTATTTGCTCCTGGGATCCGGCCATGCCAGATCTGGCACCTCCACTTTCACTCTTCCCAGAGGCGCACTCAGCCAGGACCTGTAGATTGAAAAGCAAACTATTGAGCAAGCGGCTGCCCAGTCAGCCAATACTAAGCCTTGCTGACCCAGGACAGCCCAGGGAGGGGGTTCTTGCCTGTGCAGCCCAGTCCTAGCCATGTCTACACAGAAACCTGAGTGCCCTCCCACCAGGCACCAGCAGCCTCCCAAGGTAAGCCCAATCCTAACCAGATCTACTCAGAAGTAAACCCATTAAGTCAATTGAGCTTACTCCTGAGTCAGGGAGGGGGTCCTTGCCTATGCAGCCCAATCCTAGCCATGCCTACACAGAAGTTAGCCCATTAAGTCAATGGAGAACAAAAGGTTCTCCATTTGACCTTCCAAAGTTTTCTTTTTGTAAATAGAGAAAAGCCTCGCTATTCCAAATAAGCACTTAAGGTCATGCACAATTAATGTTGATTTTGCTGATTATATCCAGTTCTATTTGTTTTAATGGAAGAACTAAATTCTCCAAATAAAACAAATGAAGTTGGTGCTTCGTGCTTGTAGGGGGTGAGTCAGCCAGAATGGTGGTGTGGGAATCCTGGCATCTAAAAGGCTACAGGATGGACAAAGAAGGAGGGAGAGATTGAGCTTTGTTATATAGCACAAGCTCCCAAAAAATTTATGTGCCTCACCCTGCAGTGTAGACAAGCAGTGTTTGTTGGTCTCCCAGCAACTATGTTTTTCTTCCTACACATCCTACTTTAAGGTTGCAATCCTATACACACTTTCCTGAGAGTAAGTCCCATAGAATACAATGGGTCTTCTCAGTAGACATGATTAGGATTGCACCCTATATCTGTTACTTACAGGATCCTGGTACTCTTTCAAATTACTCCTAGAAAGATGTGCAACTTTTGAACATGTTCGGGGAAGACTACATACAGTAGTTGTATCATTCATCCCTTTACAATGAATGAATGTTTTGCACATCCCAGGATTTATCCCTGGGACTTAAAGAGGACTGTATCCAGTTAAGAGGTGATAAAAAAAAGCTCTACCTTGGAGAGCCATGACCACGCATAGTAGATAGTGTTAGGCTAGATATCATCTTTCTCTGTATAAAGGAGCCTTTCTTTGGTGTGTGTTACGAGTGTGATAGGTAAGCACATAATGTGCCATATTTGCATGCCTGAAAGTTATACTTACTTGCAGCAACAAGATGCCACAAGATGGCAGCAACCAAGCCCTGCTATATTCCCTGGTTGCTGCTGCTGAGAGCCCTACCCCCCTATCCTGTGTGAGTTACTGCAGCATCTCAGATAATTGACCTATAGCCTGCAGTTCTGTACAGTGAAAAGCATTTCATGGTATTACGTCTAAGTAAATGAGATTAGAACCAAAACACCAATTATATTCCTAACAAAATTCCTAGTCTCAACCCAGTAATGAAAAATCTCTTTTCATTATTCTCAGAGGACATCATATGCAGGATGACCAAATGCCCAAACTTCAAAAGGAGGACAAGGTCTTAGATTCCTCTCATGCTGGACTTTCCAGCAGACAATGGCATGTTTGCCTACTCACAAGTAAAGCTGCAATATTGGGCACTTTCACTTTCCCATAGAGCGCAATGCATATTTTTTTATTTTTAGTTTTTGGCCATAACTTTTTGTAGGAAGGAGATATTTCAAAACCAATTTTTGCATTGGATTCTGCTCTTCAGTACGGGTCCAACAACATATGATTTGATAGGGTACTGCACAGCATTGCAAAGTTCCAAAATGTAGCCCTTTTGGAGGACACCTGGACAAGAGGATAAAAAAGAGGATAAATCCGGAAATTTCCAGTCATATGGTCACCTTGTGGCTATGTCTTTAGGCCTCCTCCAGTTAAAAAAGGGAAATGTTTTGCAAAGCATTTTATAAGTAATTCAATATATTGCTTTAATGCAATAATTCTTCATAGCAAATGTAAGACCCATGCACCGAAAATTTATTGTAATTTTAATAAAGGTTTTGAAATTATTGGAGCATTCCAATGATGATTGTCCTGCCTGACATCTTTATTTTTTCATTTATGTGAGATGATAATACCATAAATCAGAATTTTCTTGTCATTCATACAGTGGAATGCCGAATCATTGGCCCCAGTGGTCCTGATTAATTTCAACTCATTCATTTACTGTCAATGGAATGCGCAGTGCAGTGCTAAGCTTGTTCACACAGAAATAAGTCTTACTGTTCACTAAAATCTGTGCAAAAGAATGCACAGGACTGCAGCCGTTAGTCATGATAAACTTTAGTTGAGCGGAGATCAGAAGTTTTATATCTGTCATCTCCCATCAGTCATGGCCTCCTTTTCTCTCTTGGATTCATTATCCTATGGATATCAACCCATTTTCACAGCTTATCCTTGCTCTTCCTTTCTCTGGTCACATAAAAAATAATCTTGAAGAATTGGTGTACTTTTCCCTAATTGTAATGCTGCAGTAGGGTATTTTTTTCTTTATTGTGTTTAGGTCACTTCACTTGTCTGCTAATGCTCTCTGAAGTGATATAGATATTAAACATCCAAGCTCATGTTATCAGTATAAAATGAGTACATGTTGGGTTTTGTGATGTCACAGATAGCCTAATACTATCAATGTGGTATGCCATTGTGGCTGGCAGATCCTGCAGCTAATACAAAGCTGAGAAGGCTGCATACATTTGACAAGATTGCTCACTGATAGTTCTGCTGCTGGTGGAGGGTAGATTGCATTGCTGATTGGTCTACAATGGGGTTGGATCTGCTGCTGGTTGGAGGGTAGATTGGATCTTACCTGGACTAAATCCAGAACCTGCAGCCCAGACCTCCTCCTAAAGGCTCCTCAAAGTTACACCAGCAAAGAATCCGGCATAGCTTTGGAGAGTCTCATAGTCTTTCCAAATATAATGCCCCAGCAAAGGAAGCCCTATGCCTCCCTCTTCAAGGGGGAGAAGAAAGCAGCAACATAAGTCCTAGGATTGGGCTTCTGCTAGGGATGTGATGGGTTTTTGTTGTTGTTTGTTTGTTTTAACTTACCAGAAACCAGTGCCACAGTCCTGCTTCTCAGCAGATATGCAGGCTGTTCCAGGATAGCGTCAGGCCTTCCATCTGTGCTCATCTTTGGCTGCTGCAGTGAGTGCTGTGGAGGCAAGTTCCAAGCTTCCCCTATCTGCCTTGAACCCTGTACACAATACATACCCTGTATACATTATCCCAGGCATTGAGGACTGTAGGAAATCTGAGTTGACCAGAGAGCTTGATGCCCTTAGCATGGAAACGTAGCATGGAAACCTTGGAAACTTGTATTCTATGTGCATTATACTTGTGTGAATTCAAGTACTGTATGTGTTCTGGCAACAATGAAAAAGGAGATTAAATAGAATTTAAATAGTTTAAATAGAGTTTAAGGCTGCAATCCTAAAGACACTTTCCTTGGCGTAAGACCCATTGAATACAATGGGGCTTACTTTTGAGTAGATGTGGTTAGAATTGTAAAGAGTTTAAACAGTTATCTGCCATTTTGCTCAACAAATATTTAGCCCATAGTAATTGTGAGATGGAAGAATGAATCTGCTGTTCCCTCACTCAGCTCAGTTCCAGCAAGTCTCACTGACAGCACAATCCAGAGCAACTAATCTGTCCACATAAGAGCCCTTGGGTTGCCCTATCTATCACTAGGTTGGAGCAACTGCAAGATGCTCCAACCCAGTTACTCTGGAAGAGGCTTAGGGCAGAGCAAGGCAAGATAGGGTGCCCTAAGAGAGGTGGACCTGCTCTGCCCTAACTGGGGCAGCCTAAGCAGCTCAGGAGAGGCAAGTTGAGGGCAAGTTTAGCATTGCCTAGGGCAGAGCAGTTACTCTGTATCCAGAGCCTGTTTCAAGGCAGAAATGCCCTCTTCCAGTTCCTTAGAGATATACCACCTCAGGAGCAGGTATAGTAATGAGTAGACCCATAGGGGTCCATGATAAGGCCTGAGTAAGAATGGCAGTGTTGACCAAAAATCTGAGTTCTTGGCCAGCCTGGCTGCAATCCCTGCCTCTCAACCTCAGGATATGGAACAACTATGGCAGCCCACAAACCTCAGGATACAGCAGGCCACACCAAGCATCCATCTTGCACTAGAAGAACTGCAGCTGTAACTGGTTGTCAGGAACTGCTGGGCTTCCTTATAATGTAGGCACCACAGCTGTTCCTTCTTCAGTGTGATCTGAGGGGGGTCTACTCAGGAGCAAGCCCTCCCCAGCTGTCACTGACTTAGCATGCTCTGGAGCAGTTAGGGCAGCCCAGGCTTCCTGACCCTCTGGATGCAGCATAACTTTCTGCTCTGGATACAGAATAGTTAGGAGAGAGCAGTTAGGGCAGAGCAGGTTGAACTTGCTCTGGATTGCGCCCATAGTATGATTTCAGTTCTTTTAAAAAGTATGTAATTTTCAGATACTTTAATTTACCATTTTCTTGTTATGTGCCAACTCTTGAACCTAACCCTCATGTAAGACCTGACCTGTTTATACATGTTTCAGGACTTCTGAAGGTATTGTTCACATCTGTTTAGATGCCTTCTTCTCCACAATGGTTTTGAAGGAAATAGCTCTCCAATATTTCTTCACAGCAAGATCTACTACAGAGAATTTGTTTAGTTTTTCTGCAATCTTCCTGTCTCCCTACAGTATTACTTTCACAATGTCATCTAGATGTCTTCTGCCTCTCTATTTGGTTACAAGCATGAGATGTATTTAAAGAATTGCTTGCATTTATGGTTTCAGCAATTTTCTTTTCAAACTCTTTTATTTTGCCTTTTCAGTTTGCAGTTGTTTTGAAAGCTTGTACTTATTTAAATTTTCCTCAGTTCTGCAGAATTTTCACTTTTTGAAGGAAGCCTTCTTACCTTGTACAGTTTTCTTGACTGCTCTTTAATTGAAGCACAGGAGAGGTTGGTAGCCAGGTAAGAAGACAGGCAGGCACACTTGCATCCAACATCACAAATCACATTTCCACATCAACTACACTACTATTTCAGTTTGTGGTTAAAAAACAGTAGCAAGACTGCAGCTGAAATTGCAGTCGTCAGTATGAACCAGTATATTCAATAAACAAAAAGTATGAGCAAAAAAAAAAGTAGGGAGAAACATCATTTGGCTTCTCAGAAACAGATAACTGTGTGAGGTGTTGATTCCAGAGGGGGAAAGGCTAATGAGGTAGATGGACTTGTCCTTGTCCAGCTAGGCAGTACTTACATATTTCGGCACATCTGTGATGTGTCCCTGAGCAGAAATGAAAGTATGTAGCTCAAGGTCTTGGAAGAAGGGCTAATCTAATGAAATCAGTGGTTGTGATTCAATCACAAGTTTTCATCAGTCCAATAAAGGCATCCATTTAGCACTGCAGTTTACTGATGTGTTACCTATTGCTTTCCAGATGAGGGAAATGTTTGCATCCAAAGCAGACTTGCTTTATTGTTTTTCTCGATTGACTAGCACAGTGTAATGCCATTGCACTTACCAAGGAGTAAGAAGCCTGGACTTACATTAGTCCACTCAAGCATGAAATTATCGTTTGTTGGCTGGCAATACTTAACAGTACCCAGGAGGCTTAAGTATAATATCAAGGAAGTAAAAGCACAGAATACTCACTTAATCAGCCATGCTGCAGAATCTCCTCTCAAGTCACTTATTCATTCACTTTGAAAACAGAATGGGCAAAAACCTGCCTTTTGTCGTGCCAAAAGAGCTTGTGTGTTTTTTGTGGTTTTTTTTTTTTTTGGCCTATTGTCCCTTGACTATTTCCTGTTTCTGTCACTTTCAAGCATTTTTCCCATCTCACACAGAATATCCTGTTTGTCTCATGCAACTCCTGTAGGTTAGATAGGAACAACTGCCAGTCAGTGCTGCTAATTAAAATCCTACCTAGGCAGGAAATGGCTAACACTTCCTAATAAGGATCTCATCATTAGTGTAAATTACTGTGGAATTCCTCTAGAAGCCAGGTGAGTGAAAGGAGTCTAGGCTGATTAAGGTAATAATAACCAAGAAGACAAGTTAATGATTTTCCTCTTAGCCTGATACTTAGCAGAAGCAATTCACACAATACTGACATGCTGACAGAGTCATAAGCACAATAGATATGTCAAGCTGGTAATTATGAATCTAGAATAGGAACAGCTACAGCATCAATATTGTGTTTTTCTGACCAGGCTCTTGAGTCAGCTACATGACAATCATTAAGAAAGAGATACACTATCTTAACAAACAAAATAACCACCTCTTGGATATCTTCCTGTCATGTACTCTGCAGAAGACAAAGGAGCCATGCCAAAAAGATGGCAGCTCTTCACCCACATAACCTGACTATCCCTACAATCCAGAGTAACTATGGGAGCACGTAAGAGACATTACGTGCACCCGTAGTTACTGCACCACCTAGTGAAAACCTATGGGAAATTCATATTGCAATCTTTGGGCAGAAAATGCACACTTATTAGTCACACAGTGTGGTGATGGTCCAGTGAGATCACTATACCTTTCCTGTAAGACTGGGGGATGCACACAGCTTACTCAGCAGGCTTTTATCTGTTACTTCCGGTGACGGTGGCAGACTCAGCACCCAGATATACACATCCTACCTACAGGTCCCAGGAAGAGAAAACCAAAAAGAAAGAATATGCCAAATTACCAAGTTACCTTGTTCTGGCAATGTTCAGTACTGTCAATGGGGAATAGGACTGAATTGAAAGTGACCCATTGCTGGGTCCATTGCCTCACTGCCTGTCAAATGATGCCTGTGCAAGCACCCCACTGTGAATTTATAACTTCAGAGATCAAACACACATCTCCTATCCAAGGTCACCACTGTCATCTAACTGGTATCTTCTGATTCCCATTTCCATGGCAGCACAATTAAATAAAAGATTAGAGGAGCTGTTCTGGCCTGTACGTAGAATGTGTGGGCAGCACTTAGTGTTGTACCTGATTGAAAGAGAAAACTAATCTGTATAAATGAGTTTCAAGTATGTATTATTTATGCCGCAGAACAGAAAACTCCTCCAGAGTCTTTTTGGTGTTTCATGTAAATACGTAAGAAGAACACGTGCTGGAATAACAAATCTTTCAACATTGTTTTTCCAACTATTGGCCAGATGCATACTGATTTTTTATATTACTTTATGGATGATAAGATCAAGAAACTTTTTCCCCTTCTTAACTATCCTAACTCACTTATACTGAGGCTGGTTTTTTGCTGACATGTAAAAAATTATGAACAGCTAAAGTGCTTTCTTTGATTTTCTGCTAATGTACAGGCTTTTTCAAATGCCAGGTAGAAATACTTAGGCAAGAAGCCTTTCTGTCTCAAGTCTGAAGCTAAAATTTAAGCAGCGCAACACACAGCAACACAACATATTTCTGTCGACACTATCATTGGATCAAGACGAGTGGCCTATACCCTCAGAACTGGAGAGAAGTGGGGCTGTTGAATCTACATATGGGGGCATCTGAGGGTCTCCCACTGTAGGTAATGGCTATTTTGTTGGAGTGCACTCACTCCTCGCAAAGTGCCAGAGGGAACCAAGCTTAATTCAGCCCTGTAGAGAACTCCACATTCAGCCATTCTCATAGGAAGATAAAGTCCAAATTAATCTTTATCAAAAACTAGAGAAATGTGCCCATGTTGCAGGAGTAAAGTACCCCTGTGCACCATCCACACTGGGTCCCATCCCCCCATTTCACATTGTCCCCCACATGCATCGTCCCCCATGCCCATCAACCCCAAATGTGCAATATCCCCCCATGCGCATCAACCCTGAATGTGCAACATCCCCCCCATACATCATCCCCGTATTGTGGATCAAGTCCCCTTGCGCATCACCCTCCCATATGCTTCAACCCCCATGTGCACCAACCCCTCATGCACATCACCCTCCCATGCACATCCACACTAAAACGCATGACCCTCCCATGTGCATGACCCTCCCGTTCACATCATACCCCTATGCACAATACCCCCCCCGCAAAACACCTCCATGCACATCAACACCCATGCACATCATCCCCCTTGTGCATCAATCCCCCAAATGCATTATCCTCCATCCACATCACCCCCTGTACAACATCCCACCTGCACACCATCCCCCCAGTGTACCCATCCTCCCAGAGCATCAGGTACCAAATTGGATGGATATTGATCAGTCAGTCTTCAATGTAAAGTATTGGACAAATACATGTTGCACCCCTTTTCACACATTTAAGGGTTAAATTTCTCCACATCGGTTCTTGGTGGGTGTTGATGTCACAGAAGGAATATCCTCCCCAAATTTCATGCTTCTTGGTCCAGGGGTGGGACCAAGGGATTCTTCAATGTAAAGGATAGGTGGGAAAACACATTGCTCCCCTTTTCACCTCCTTCTGGTTAGAATTTCTGAAAACCAGTTCTTAGTGGGTGCCTCTATCATAAAAGAAACACCCTCCCCAAATTTCATGCTTCTAGGCCCAACAGTTTTGACTGCATGTTGATGAGGGAGGGAGGGAGTCAGTCAGTCACTGAGTTTTCAATTTTATGTATATAGATGAATACTAACTACACATCATCATCACAGATAATCTGAGAGAACCCTTCCACCTTCTCCTAATATCATACCCAGATTTTGGAAAAATTGAAAAAGGGCATTTGCTTCAAGTGTTAATCCAATAAGATTTAACAGAAATGCAGAATCCAGAAGTATAAGCATTTTCAATTTCAAACCCATCAAAGACAATTCTAAAAAGCATTGGAGAATTGTTCCCATGTCATGCCTGCCCAGGGCCTGGATAACCACAATTTCCTCCTTAAGGATAGTGGTGTGTAGGCAGTGATGGTGGCAACAGGCAAGGCATTTCCCAATTTGAAGAACAAAGCAAAAAGTGGTGTACAATTTCCACTCAATAATCCATCTGTTGACAAATTTGAAGCTTTTGACAAGAATTATTGCTGATTCATTTCAAGAACATTTGCAACTCAATGCAATCTTTCCACTGGAGCTTAATAAACTGGCTCTACAAAATTGTAAATGGCAGAAAACCAACTTAAATGTTGGTTGGATTGGTTACAAAAAAGCTTTCGAATCACTTCCACATGCTTCGATTTTGAAAGGTTTAGAAATGATTGGCATTAGTAAAAACATAAAATTCATTAAGGCTGCAATGAGCAGATGGAACAGCAGACTGATTGTGAATGGAAAAGAAATGAGAAAAGTCCAGCTCAAGATAGGAATTTTTTAAAGTAGCTTCAGTAATCACTACTGTGTCATAGAACTAATAATGATAGTGCTAAACAACACTATCAGGCCTTCAGTGCTGATTTTAAAAATAGACCCAAGATTATCACTTTGACAATGCAGGGACAGTTTGAAGATATATGGAAAGTCATTATCAGAGATGAATTCTTTATTAAATATAGTTTGAATATTCAATAATGGTGCTGTCTTGAAATCTGGGCTTGATTATATGTGCCATATTAGCATTGAACATAGGTAAGATCATTCAGCAAAGATAAATCAGCATGCCTCATCATCATCATCATCATCATCACAACCAAGAACTGGTGAAACTACAAACCAGAAAAGACAGTCTGGAATGAACAGGCCAAAATCCTGTGGAATTTCCATATTCAAACCAATCACCACTTGGAACATAATACACCAGACATCATCATGGTTGAGGAAAAACAGGTCTGGATAATTGACATTGCAATACCCAGAGATTGTTGGCTTCAAGAGAAAGAATATGAGAAGATCACACGGATTCAGGACCTACAGACAGAAATTCAGAGAATCTGGGAAAAGAAAGCCACTGTGATTCCAATAATAAGAGGTGCTCTTGGAGCGATTCCATTAAGTCTCCAGGAACATCTAAACTTAAGGGGCCTCCAGAAGATCACAACTGCCCAGTTACAAAAAGCAGCACTTCTGGGAACTTCACACATATTGAGTTTCTTCACACATATCCTAGTTCTTTGGATAGGAACTGAATCACAATAAAGCCAATTCCAGTCAAACACCCGGCAACTGTGAAATAGTACATAATAATAATAAGAGAGACCTGGGATTTTGGATGTGTATAACTTGGGATTTTGGATGTGTATAACACCAAGCAGGACCAAGTTTTAGAAAATGTGAATATTATCATATATTTTATGTACAAAATTAAATGTTGGTAACACAATTAGGGCACAATCCAGTGTAACTATGGGAGCACGTAAGAGACATTACGTGCACCCGTAGTTACAGCACAACCTAGTGAAGACCTATGGGAAATTCATATTGCAATCCAGAGTAATTTGTTCTTATGGGACTCCCCATAGTTACTCTGGATTTCAACCTGGAGTAATTAAACTTGTGCTGTCTCAGGTCTTTATACCACTGGTGTTATTGATTGGACACAGGCATCATCAAAAGTGGTAGACTCAGACCAGAAGATTCTTTCCATGCATCACTTTAGAAATCATGTTGATTGAAGGGACATGCAATCCTCAGTCCTGTCTGGCCCTGGAGTGAGAGAGCCTCTTAGTCGTCAGAAGTAAGCCCTGTTACATACAGTGGGCTTACTCTCAGGAAAGTCTGGACAGGGCTGAAGGCTTGGAGCCATGCATCTAGCCACTTCGCAGTCCCGCTCTGTCTCTTGGCAGGGGAGGGGGATCATTGCAGCGAGGAGTCCAGCCTGCACTCTTCTTGCTGCATTCCTCTGTCACCCACCTGATGTTCCAGATGGGATTGAAGAAGGCCGGCTCCAGGGCCCTGAGGACTCTCAAACCAGCTCTCAGCCCCCTGGCTAATGCGTCTGTTGCAGGTTGCAACAGGTTGCAACTGCTGCAGGTTGCAGGGACCCTCTGGGGAATGGAAGTCCCTGGAGGAGTCCCTGAGGAGCCCCCAAACACTGGCAAAAGGCAGTATTTGCTCCATAGGGGCCTCAACTGGTTTGCTTCTCGGGATGGAATGGGGGCCCCCTGCATGGAGGTGAGGCTCCACTTTTTAGGTCGCACTGACATTTCACCCCACTTTTGGAGGGGAATTTGACCTATACCCCCCAAAATACTGTATATAGTGTTATAGTGTCAGCAAATGCAGCTACAGTTATCAGCCAGGCACCCCGATTTAGTAGCCCAATCAGCCTACAGTGACCAATGTTATTACAATGTTATTACACTGTTATTACAGTGACTGCTATTGCAAAAAGGTGTTAGAAAACTTTTTTTGCAGATTATAGAGGGGGTGGGATAGTTTTTTCTTAATAATTCGTTTATATTTCATATATCCTTATATAAATAGCCCAAAGGTAATGTAGACTTTTTTGAGGTTTCCAAACAGAAGACTACTCAGATGATAGTAAAAGCTTTTAAATGCTGTTTTTGAGTAGGAGGCTGCACTGATCATGGGTTCCTTTGGGATTCAGTAACTGCTGGAGGGCCCACACTTAAATACTCAGTAAGCATTACTGGCAAGGCTAAACCCAACCACAGAAAGTAGAATGTCTTCACCAAAACAAATATGTCAAATAGTTCTGCAAGTGTAGATGCTATATTAAACAAATATATATCAAAATTATTATCATAGTGATAATCTGGATCAACTATTTACGGTATATTAGAGAGTTGCCAGTTGATTTAATTGGAAATAACCAGAAGGTCGTTCACAATGAATTGAGCCTTCATTCCAGCACATTCATAGCAGGATTACATTGTCACATCTCTTTGATTCTGTTTGTTCCCCAATTATCTAGTTCTGCCACATGTTGTTGCTTTGTTTGGGGGTCTTTTTTAACCATGCTTGTTTCTTCATCAGCAATGCAGAATAATGCATCTTTGTCACAAACAGTTAAGCTTTAAAAATGCCTTACGGCTCCTCTGTTGAAATTTGCATTTGCTAGAGAGTATGAACTATTTTGGGGGCTGTGCATAAATGGAATACCTAATATAGAATTACATTATAATGAAATATGCAATAACACAGGGGCTCATAAAGCGCCTTTCATGTACTGCAGGCATCCAAAAGGATTTAAATGCATAAAATATTATTACACTTGCTGCACAAATGACTGTATATTGGGCACATTTAATTAAAAGTCAAATTTGGAGAAAAAAATATATTCTAAGAAGCACTTAATTTGCTATTGATATTTTGCCTTACTGGAATTCAATTGGCTAGCCGTTAGAGGAATGAATAAAGATGTGAAAGGTCCGTAGGGCAGGCAGCCCTCATAACTGTGTGAGATAAAAGATACTCTTTGCTTCTCAGTGAATGCTACATATTAATGACCCGTGAAAATGCAGATCAAGCAAACTACAGATCTGATTATTCCACAGGTTGCTCATCAGACTTAGGCATACCAGCTAAGATATAGATCTACTTTGCTTTCTCAGCTTCTCTTACTTATGCCCTTGATATAGCTTTTTTTTACAGTAACGGTGATCAAATGCTGTCTCAGTCAATCTCAGTGGGGAAAAAATTCTCTACTTTCCTTGTCTCCTGGGTCTTCTTCCCGCTCAACTTCTACTGCCTATTCGTAAAGGGCATTATTGTATGCACATTTCTAAGAACTGCACTCACTATTATGACATTTCAAAAATCTCTCCCTTCAGTTCTAGATTGGATGTGCAATCAATGAAATTGATAATCATCTCTGCTTATACAGTTTTGCTTGGTTAGATGTCAATTGGCCATCTCAACAACAGAACAGATGGGTTTGCACCATTCCAACCTCATTAGGCTCTTCTCTCCATTCCTAGCAAACCTGGCAAACACTGGTGGGATGGGCGAAGGGTGAGACAGGTCCATCTCCAAGAGGCAGCCTGGCTAGTCTCTGGTCTGGATTAAGCAAATCTTGTTTGAGTGACCAGCAGGCCAAGTATGCCTCAACCCTTATGGGTTGATGAGGATAGGCTTGCTTAGTTGATGACTGAACAAGGCAGGAGTCAGACAGTATCCCCATATACATGTTGGGAAGATAAAGGGTCAGACCATTTCCCTGTAATTAGCTTCCTTCATGACAAATAAGGTTAGAAAGTGTCCTGCTGTTATTCTATAAGTTTTAAATGGTTAATAAAGTGACCCAAGTTTAATTCCAAGCCTGTGCCTGGTGTTTTTATGCTGGTCTGGGGTACTTCATTTTTTCACTTCAATTAGTCTTTCATAGTGCTGCAGAGTAGCAGTGCCAGAGCATGTGATCATACATATGCACAAGGAAGACCTCTTCAGTTTAATTACAGTTTATCTGTATGCATGCACTGAATCCCAGTACTCTACTGCACATCAGAAAGTGAAGTGCAATGAAGATAGTTCCGTAAGGCTGTGTGCTATTTCTGGCCAACATACGATCAAGCTACTCTTAGAAAGGGCAAATCTGAGGGAAAGAGCCCCAGGCAGAATTGTCATTGCTGACCTTCTTATAGTCTGTGCAGAGCATTGGTTTCAGACTGCTACTGCCATGAAATGTGTCTGTGATCAGAGGCAACCATTTGTTCTCCTTCAACCATGCAGATGCTTCTTTGGTTGTTCCTTAACTAGTGTTTTGCTTAAAAGACTATGAGAACTTCACAAAGTTTTCCTATTGGACAGGTTGCTGCATTGTTACATTTGAGCATTTCAAGTCCCAGCATTTCCAAGAAGAGATTCCTGCCCCAAATCTCTGTCAACAATACTGAACTAGAAGCTAGCTTGCTAGGATCAGTATTATTCCTTGAGCCTAAGGCCCCACTTAGCAGCAAATTCTAGGACTCTGTTCCTACCCATAGGAATAGTGCTGTTTATGTGTCTGACTTGTGTTCATTATGTCAAGAGCAATAGAAATTATCTGATGTGATGGTGGCAGTGATAGCTCATATCTCAAAATTTATGATTGCTTTATTTCTGTCTTTCATAATAGTGTACTTCAATTAGATTGGAGTAACCTGGCTAATATCTATTTATACAACTCCTTCACCCCAGGAGACCTTGTACAAGTTCTAGAAGTGCAACGAAGGACAGAACACAACAGTGTTGTGTAGATCGGATAGATATTAAGGAGATAAATCACATTTCACACCAGGGAGTGTCTGGGGGAAGACAAGAGAAGTAAATGATGATGCCATCGGAGGAGGTCTTGATGAGCTTTTTTATCCCCTTAAGAAATGTGCACTCATTAAAAATGATAGTTGGGTCAGCATAGATAGATTGCAGTAAAAGAAAACAAAGAAAATCCCTGTCAGCTCCCATCTGGGTCTAATATATGATCTTGTTATGTTGGTCCATATTTCAGTCATCCTGTGCCATTTTACAATTATGATTAGCCCAATATTTATGTTTGTTTAATTATTCAGAAGCAAAATTCCTTTTTGACACCAATAGGAATTGACTTCAGTTAAGAATAGTAGAGTTAGACATAGTCCCATTATGGGATAAGAACAGCAGCATCAACAGCCACAACTCTCTGTTTGGTTCTGAAACTCACAAAACCTCAAATATTAACACACCTGCTATATGTGCTTGTAAGTGACAAAAGAGGCCAGCATTGGGTGAAAAAAGACCAACCAGTTTAAAAGAAATATGAGTAACCAGGCTTCTTTTTCATCAATGAGGAAAATGTCAGAGAACTTCAGAACATTGATAATCAGTGTTGAAGCCAATCTTCTAAGCTTGAAACAAATTGATATATTTTCACTAGAGGTTGTGGGGGAAAAATGCAAATCAGAGCCTTGACTATAACTACATTTATTTGATTGTCCCATGTATACCCTGCCAAATTCTTCATAAAGGCTTGAGGGCACCAATGCCACTGTAGCTTCAGCCGATTTATAGGATCAAGATGATGACATAATATGTATTATGGAAATACACAGTGATTTTGTGACTATTTCATAACAGAGTAATAAATCTCTTTGTAATAATATTGGAAAGCAAATGTTTCTCCTTTCCATTTCTCTTTTCATATGAACTTGATAAATTGTGTGCAGAAAGATAAGGCTCCAAATTAAGCCATTTGAATTTAAGTCCTTTTACTGCAACGCTGCAATTTATTCAAATGTAATCCTGAGCTCAGTATTATTGTAGGCAAATGATAACATTTTTCCACCTTTAATTTTTACAACATTAGAGAGGATTATCAATAATATTCATATAAGGAACTCAAAAGTAAATCTGTAGGTTGTCACTGCTTTTATTACCCCTCAGTCTTTTCCAGAACAGGATATTGCTTTTTCTTGAGATGGCTACTTCTTTTCCTTATAACTGTAAATATGGGGCCATAGTGGGGAAAAATTAACATGGGAAGTAAGGGAAAGATGGAAACAAAATTCATAACAGTCAAAGGTATTTCAGTATTGTTCATATATTGTTCGTATATATACCTCCAGAAATATCTAAGAACTATTAACTTTGGATGAATATAAGGATAATCTAATTCTCCCTATTGCTCTCCCAGTAGCTTAAGATTTTCATACAGAGGCTTCATCCTTGGAACTCCCATAGATATTGAACCTACAGATAAACAAATCCACAGGTTATTACCCCTGGATGTTTTCTGATGTCCTTTAGACGTGCTTAAAAGGCCTTCCAGTTGTCTAAAAAGCCAAAAGTGTCTTCGTAGCAACTCTAGAGGCCTTCCTGGCCTTCAAAGAGTGCCTTGTATGAGTTATTACATTACAAATACACATACACATTACAAATACAAATACACGTCATTACAAATACACGTGTGAGGCTTGATTCTGAGTAGATAGGCCTATAATTGCACTGTAAGCCTTGTAACAAGAATCAGCAAAGATGTGTTACTGAACCAGCAACAAAATGTGCTACCATTCAGGCTGCAATACCAACCTCTAATTAGGCCAGCCTAAGCCCAGGGATAAGTCCCGTGCTAATCTGTCGGTGTCACAAAAGTGCCTTGGGCATTTCTGTCCCACTCTTGGGAGAGTTAGGCCAGTGCATAGGTATATGGTGACATCTCCACACCACTAAAGATATGCCGGATGAGTTAGGCCAGCCTAAATTTCTTAGGATTGTGCCCTCAGTTAATTAACTAGCAAACTAGAGAGGTCTAATTTTACAGAAATGGCTTTTTCCTTTCAACCCAAGAGTTGTTCAGCATCTTCTATCTGTAATGTTACAGAATGTTATGATATTCAGCTCCACCCGGTCTATGCCACATCTCCCAGGACATGTCATATTCCTCACTTGTGTTTGTCACTAGGATGGCTGTTTATTGCTTGTGGTGTCAGGCTGTGTGTTTCAGTCATTGGAGATGACAAATTGAGAATCCTTTGTGCCTGTTTTGCAATACACAGAAGAGCAGCTGTTGATGTTTCAGAAAATGTTTCTGCTAATGATACAGATATTCCCTTTTCTCCAATTGATAACATTATGGTCTATATATTATTAAACATGATTTATCAGCCCATGAAGACCTGCTTCTGTTTTGATACAGCTGTTGGCACTTCACAGAGTAAAAAAACAGGCCTCCGTCAGTCTTCAGAGACTATGGTATCATGCTTGGTGCTGCATACGCTGCATGCGAAGCACGAAAGCCTGGGTTGGATTATTATGGAAGATAGACTGTTACCCAAGCAGCAAATCCCCCGTCTCCACGCCATTGAATTAGTCCAATGGAAAGGCAGAGCCGATACGATTGGATCCAGCTGGCATCGCAGAGCTGGGCTAAGGACAGGAGCTCACCCTGTCTTGTGGGGCCGACCCGGGACTTGAACCCTGGCCTGCTGGTTAACAGGCACAGTGTCTTAGCCACTTGCGCCACCCACAGCCCTAGGAATGACTAGAGTAATTCACTAGACTAGAGTAAGTAATAACTAGAGTAATTAGAGTTATAATGACCTAGGAATTCACAGAGTAATGACTGACATAATAATATGAACAATGAGTATCAGCAAGTACTGGGGTACATGATGTGATGATGCCATCATGTCACCCCCTGCTTCTGGAAGGAAGCAGCTTCTTGTTTGGAGTGAAACACCTGTGATGAGTGAGAGGGCAAGCACTGCACATCTTCCCCACCCCATCAGTCTTGGGACATCCATCAGTCTTGAAAGACTATGGGATCGTGCTCAACGCTGCATGCGAAGCACGAAGGCCTGGGTACATTAATATGGAGGATAGGCTGTTACCCAAGCAGCAAATACCCCCTCTCCATGCCACTGAAATAGTCCAATGGAACGGCAGAGCCAATACGATTGGTTCCAGCTGTGTCGCAGAGCTGAGCTAAGGATAGGAGCTCACCCTGTCTTGTGGGGATCCGGGTCTCGAACGCTGGTCTTCTTGTTAATTAACAGGCACAGTGTCTTAACCAGTTGTGCCACACACAGCCACCCCACCCCAGAAAGAGTCCTGAAAATATCCTGAATGCCATTGGGGGCAAACCACCCTGCCCACACTATACTACTAGTACTTCTGTAGTAACCAGGAAATTGACTCTGGAGACTCACATAGTACTTTTTGTCTTCAAACAACTTCACAAGCATTGATCTTAATATTGTTATTATTTTAGTATAGTAATTAAGGCTCAGGGTAATGTTTGTGCAAAGGTAATTGCTTTTGAATATTAGTAGGTTCTTCTCCTCTGAATAATTTATTTCATTTTTTCATCCAGTTATTAAATGTCATTTATCATTCGCTAGGCAACTACATTAAAAAGAAACCCCAAGACAAAATTACAAATGTCAGCAAGTCATAGGCCTCCCCTCAGTCAGTCTAGCAGTTAATAAAAGCACATTAAAGTGCAATCCAGGTTTCTGGGGGCCAAGGAATACAAGCAGAGTTGGGAAAAACTAGTTCACAATGGAGCTGAATTACACAAAGTATTTTACATATAAATATATACACATTATTATTTATAGTGGTCCCTCATTTGTAGATGCCAAGGCCATACTGCAGAGGACCACCTGGTTCACACAGTTCACACCAAAGACTTCCAATCATGTCCAGAAAATGGCTGGTCATTTTCCCCCAGTCACAGATCCCCCAGTCATAATAAGGACCCACTGTGTGATAAAATCCTGTATCTCTTATACTGGTTTCTGTAATCCACAAATAAACTTTTGGTGATCATGTTCATATGGACTATTTCTCAGTTAAAAAGTAGATATAAGCTCTGCATGTGAACACTCTAATAGGCCTTACAATTGTCAGGACCATGCCACATTTCAGCTAGAGGGCTGGTAACTGCCTTCAGTGGCAATCTGTTCTGTAGCTGAGGCACCGTCATTATAGCTTGATGCCAGTATTTGCTAGGTAGTCCAGTGTCCAGGAGCATCTAGTCATTTGTGTTAAAATTCAGCGATTTCTCCACAGTTATTTTTTAAGAATTAACAATACTGCTAGTATGGCTGGTGCGGGCCACATCGGGTGACTTGCTAGAGGGGGGAAGCCCCATAGGAGTTTGATACTGGCCAGAGCCTCCTCTGGCACTTCACCCCCTTCCTGCTGAAGAAATAACTGCCCCTCTCCTCAACGGGAGCACTCCTTACTGAAGGGCACACATGTGATGTTCACGCATGTGTCCTTCATTTGGGTGTGCTCTAGCTGAAGAGGGGGCATTCCTTTCCTCAGTGGGAGTGCTCCCTATTGAAGGATGCATGCATGATATCTGTGCATGCATCCTTCACTTCAGAATTTTCCTGCTGAGGGCAGGACTGACGCTCCTCAGCTGGAAGGTTCTGAAGTATAACGCACACCCACAAACATTGTGCATGTTTGCTACACTACCAAAGCCACTTGCCATTCCTGAGAGAGGACAAGTACCTTCAGAGGTTTATTACACATGTGCAACCCCTGCACATGTATAGGACATTTCAGAAGCATCCAAGGATGCACAACTGAGGGATGACATGCAGGGGTCCCGCACCAGGTGACATGGACCCTGGTGATGTCCCTGGCAAGACTCACTGTTTAAATGGGGTTTAGTATCTACTCCACAGTGTGACTGTGGTGCTCCTCAAAAACTATTCACATTGTGCCTCACCATAAACTGAGAGCTGATAATAAGCCCAGTGTTCTTTCAGTGTAGACCACTCTGTCCTTGAATGGCTGGATGGACTGGACATTGACATCTGATTTACCATAAATTGTATGATCTGATTTAGCATATATTGTATGCTATACGCAAAATAAATAATCCTTAGGTTTGGTACAAAATTGCCATTTCTAAGCAGTTTTTATAGTAATAGTAATATATCTAGAGGATGTGAAAAATGCTTCTGGGTATAATGTCAAACATTATACTTGAAGAGAAAGAGAAAAATCCACACATTTGAATGAAATTATTAACCAGCAGACCATTTTGAAAAGGGTTATATTGGTGGTAGTCATTGGAAATGCATAAACATCCAGGTTGAATAAATGCGCTTTAGCCACTCATTCATGTCTGCGCTATAAACACCAACAGTTGTAAAACCCAGAAGCGTCCTGAATTACTTTATAAAATAATTCTTCAAAACAATGCTGACTGGTTCAGCTTGTTTTGTTTTTTGCAATGGTATGAAAATCATGCAGAACATTGTCATGAGGCATCATCAGTATCTTGGGCCTCATTACAGGTGTTGAGTAACAACGTCTACTTTTATAGAGACACTGTGAACTAATTATACTACTGACATTTTGTCTGAAGCCTAGACAGAAAACCAACAGATTCAGAATTGCAAGTTTTATTCCTGTCGTAGCCGTGCAATTTGTTGTCTTCTTCAGAATAATTGCTATATAACACAGCACAGAACATGAGTACTGCCTCAGAGCAGTTTAGGATGTCACAAGGAAGTGCCAACAAAAGATGTGCAAATCCATCCACTCCTAAGATTATAAAAACATGCATTTCAGTAGTTCTACAAATATATTTTATTTAGGGCACAAATCTCCAAATTACACTGGTTTCCACGTAAGCACGTGCTTAAATCTCTTCCACAGGCATCAGTGGGGCTTGAAAGTGCTTTTTCATATACAGTGACGCCTCACGTAAAGAACGCCTCACATAAAGTAAGTTTCACGTAACAAAAAAAAATTTCTCTAGGATTCTGCTTCATGTAAAGAAAGTGCTTCACGTAAAGAAAACATTCGTTGGCAGTCAGGGCAGACATGCTGGCCAGCAACCTGTTTAAAAAGTGTCAGGGCTGCCTAGCGCACTTGCCCATAGTGAAAGCAACCCTTCCATGCTGTTTCTCCTGTGGCCAGACATCTGCTGGGCAGAGGGAGAGAACAGCAGTGGAGAAGAGGGAAGCAGCTCAGGGCCAGCCAGAAGGGAGCAGAGAGAGAGAGGCTCAGGATGAAGAGAAGGAGAAAGTGGGGAGACACTTGGAAAGTGTCTTGGATTACAGAAGAAAGTGTCTTTGATTGCAGCCTCCTACCCATGTCTACCCAGAAGTTAGCCCCATTGTGTTAAATGGGTCCTACTCCCAGGAAAGTGTCTTTAGGATTGCAGCCTAAGTAGACTTCATAGGATCATGCCCATTGAATGCATGTTTTGAATTCAATTACAGTGTTTTGTCATCATTTTTACATCCAGTTAATATTTTTATATAAATATTTTTGGGGTTGTGGAACCAATCATCTGCGTTTCCATTATTTCCTATGGGAAAATCCGCTTCACGTAAAGAAAGTTTCACGTAAAGGAACTGCCTCCGGAATGAATTAATTCTATTACGCGAGGTACCACTGTATACAGTTTTTGTTTTAATTAAAAGGCAATGAGTGTCATCCAGATTGCAAACAGGTCCAAAGGGCTAAATGTACATGTTGCTAACATCTGCATGCAAACGCCAGGGCATTTGTGTGCACAAAACCTATTCCACAAAAAGGAACTGGCTGTTGCCCATTTCAGTATATTTACTGTTGCAATAAAGTGCTGTTGAAATAAGGTGCTGTCAATAATACTGTTGAAATAAGGCGCACCCTTGTTATCCATGGGGGTTCCAGGTGCCCGCATGGACAAGCATTAAGCGAGATCCACCAATAATAGGTCTACAGATAAACTGGCTCCACCTGTACATCCTAATCAGCAAATGCATAAAAACATTCTCTTAAAACCTGGTTTTGTCACTGAAGTGTCACAAATTTATCCAAATAAATATAGAAACCTGTGCAATCACTGCATTTAAACCCAGACTATAGGGAAAATACAATTGCACCAATCTACCTAGACTGCAGTGGAGATCATTTGACATCAAAACAGCACTAAGCAATCCAGCATAATGAAAGGACACTGTCAGAATAGAAGTCTTCTAAAGTATGTGAGGTCATTTGAGCACAACTCAGCAATGGATGTCAGAGAAGAAGCAGCTCACTGCCTGGTGCAGCTCTGCTTGACAGCAAAAGATATTATCAATCCTGAATTTCCTAGAAGCTAGAGTGCATTTTTACCTAACCCACAAAAACAAGAAGCATTCTGTTATCACAAGCAAATATAACAAAAGCAATACAAGGCTATATAATTTGCTCTCAACATAAAAAAGAGTGGAGCAAATATCTCAGAATTGCATTGCAGCCTCAGGATCTACACAAAGAGTAGATATTATTACTGTTAAAAAGAATCTTAAAAGGTTTAGACCTAAAATGGAATGAAGGCAAGCAGTATTTTAAGTGGCAAGCAGTTGCTGCTATTGAATTGTAAGCTGGGTTTTATTTTAAAAATCTGTGAGTGCAATCCAAAAAAGGCAACAGCCATTGCAACTCCCTAGCACTGGCCTATGCCTTAAAGCACATTTGCACCACTGGGAATGGTGGGAGGCCAAATCAGAGACATGGGCCAGCTTCCTGAAGCCGAAGCCAGACCCACTCATCCAGCCTAAGGGGTGAACCATGCTGTCTGACTTCAACCAGCAGGGATTCCTGGGGGACATGGGGATGACAGGGGAGATGCATTTCAGGGCAGGCAAGTGGCAGGTAGGCAATGGGCAGGTAGCAGGAAAGCAGAAGGCAGGCACTTACCGGTATAGAGATCTTATCCCTGTTCCCAGGCAGGGCTGCCAGAGTCCATACTCTCACCCCACCCTATTTGTCATAACAACAGTCTACTGGTGTCAGTGGTAAAATGAGGATCTGGCAGGGGATGCTTTTTGCATGGGTGCCTCCTTAGGCACTCCCCATGGCTGTCACAGCCCGCCTGCCACAGCTGCCCTACCCCCATGGCCACTACAACCCCCGGTGCCCCTGGAGTACCCAGAAGGAGCGCTTGGAAGGAGTAGGCAGGTGGGGGGCCCATAGCCCGAAGCCTGGCTGCTTCCCCCAGCCCCCTCCCCCGCAGCCCCCTCCCCCGCAGCCACCATGGCCACCCCTGAGCCAGCGACCTCTCTTCCACCCTCTCCACAGCTGTCGTAGCCTCCCCTGAGCCAACCATCTCTCCTCCACTCTCCCCACGGCTGCATGGCTTCCCCTTTAATCCGCCACAGCTGCCACAGACACAAGATGGCCGGCCACTACTTTGGAGCCACCCCTCTGCCAGTGGCAAATCTATTATGGGGGCAATGGAAACAAGAGTTATGGGTGCACAGTGGAGGACATGTAAAATGGGCACGCTTGATCTCCACACTCCTCTCCTGCATGTGGAAGATGAAGTGGGTCCCACCACTGGTACCTCCCCTTTACGGCTCGGACACATTGAAGGAGCCTTTATGAAAGCAAGATCATCTCCAGGAAAAGCAAGCACATGGGAGGGAGAGGGGGTGATGCAGACCACGCATCCGAGCCCCTCTTGAGAGGGACTTCCTTTCCATCCCAGGATCCCTCTGCAGTGCCTGGGACTGGGGATGGGACCCAGCTGTGGACTGCCCAGGCAGTGACTGTAATAAGGCTTGCATCTGAGTAGGAAGAAACAGGATTGGGCCCTCTTCAGCTGCAGCCTTATGCACACTTTCCAGGGAGTAAGCCCATTGACTATAATGGGACTTACTTCCATCTGGACCAGACCAGGACTAGCTTTGTTTGGAAGGGGCTTTGGTAGATTTCCATGCACTGCTTTTGTTTTGTTGCTTCTCTTCCCTCTTTTTTCCTCACTGTAGAGTCACAGTTTTCAAAGCAGTTTTCTTTCCACCACTGTCTTTGGCTATGTTGGGGGAGGCAAAGGAGAGGGTGCAGAGGGAGCAAAGCCCAAAGTTTGGCTTGCAAAACAGAACAATCCTGCACCCTCATCTTTTCAACTAAGATCTCCTTCCTCCTCCTCCTTGTCCTCCTTTTCTTTGTGAGCAGGCAGCAGGGAGCCTTCTTGTAAATCATAAATTATATGCAATAGTTTTAAATTTAATAAGAAGCAATATAGTGTTTAAATTAGCCACATGAAAGCAATATGGGTGTGTGTGTTAGCATTTCTTTTCTCATGTACTACAATTTTCTTAGATGTCCTTCATTTGAGAGAGGGTTTGTCATCATTTTTGTTATGACATATGGTTACCCTGCTGCCTCAAAAATGTAGGACACCCAAGAAAAATGTAGGACATGACAAAATAAATGCTAAAAACACTCATATATATATATTGCTTTCATGTGGCTAATTTAAACACTATATGGCATTATTAAATTTTAAAATATTACATATAATTTATTACAAAAAGGTTACATCTGGTCATCCTAGTTTATACCCCTTCCCATATATTTAATCTTCATGGTCTGTGGCTTTCCAGTTGGCTCTTGTTTAACTATATGAAATGGGATTTTGACATATGGTCTGGAGACTTGGGGGATTCTGCTCTCCTTGCCTCTTTGACTTTTTAATATTACGTATATATTCTTACATCTCCCTCCTCCCAAAAAAGTACTCTGTAGTGCAGTAACAAACATCTTCATAAAATGCCACCATTGTGAAAAGCATATCAAAGCTAAATGGTGAGAATAGTGGATTGATGTGGAACATATGAAGCTGCGTTGGACAAAGCATAGTGTGTATTTTAAACAATAAATTGAACGTTTTTTGCATTTTAGACTTTCCCTTTGGGAAAGGGACCCATTAGCCTTTTATTTTTTATTTTTTTATTTTGTAAAACGCTTTGTGAACTTTTTAGTTGAAAAGCAGTATATAATACTGTAGATAGATAGATAGATAGATAGATAGATAGATAGATAGAGCTTGATTTGTATTGTATTTTGATATCATTTGATATAATAGTTTGATGTTATTGACTTGTAACATTAGCTAAAAGGTGTTTTTCAGGTGCACTGATAGGGGCAAAATTCAGTTCTTGCCATGGGCACCACTTTGCCTTGGTACACCTCTGACTGGTGTCGTAACATTTCATCCCTCTTCCTGGAGACTGTATTTTATTTGAAGGCAGACCTCTGCTACCAGCAAAGATTTCCAGGCTGTCATCACTTAGGAAAAAAAATAGGATACAAGTATTCTGGTGAATGGGGGTGAAGAGTCTTCCCATGTGGCAAAATGGATTATACTTTTTTAAAGCTTCTCTGTATCAGTATTATACTGTATACAGTATTATACTTTAATATAATACAAAGCAATAAAGAAAATACAAACTATAAAGAAAAATAAAACAAATTAACCTGCACTTTGTTTCTCAGATCTCTCAGGCTGCAATCTGTGCCCCCTTCACAAGAGTGAGCTCACTGATTATAGTAGGGCATCCTTTAAAGTAGACATGCAAGGCTATGGCTGCAATTCTAAACACCCTTTCTGGGAACAAGACCCATTGAACACAAAGGGGCTTACTTTTGAGTAGACATGGTTAGGATTGTACTCAAAGTCTCTCTGGCACCTTTCCATTGCCCCCTTAAGTAGGAGTCTGTCCCATTAACTATAATAGGCTTTCTGGCGCAAGCGGTTAAGACGCTGTGCCTGTTAACCAGCAGGCCAGGGTTCGAGACCCGGGTCGGCCCCACAAGACAGGGTGAGCTCCTGTCCTTAGCCCAGTTCTGCGATGCCAGCTGGATCCAATCGTATCAGTTCTGCCTTTCCATTTGACTAATTCAGTGGCGTGGAGAGGGAGGATTTGCTGCTTGGGTAACAGCCTATCCTCCATAACAATCCAACCCAGGCTTTCGTGCTTCGCATGCAGCGTATGCAGCTCCAAGCACGATACCATAGTCTTTCAAGACTGACAGAGACCTGCTTTCTTCAGAGCTGATATGCATAGGCTGGTCTCTCTGGAGCGCTGAAACTTGTCGTATCCCGACCAGGACTATTTTTTCACTTGTATTGCAAGACAAAATTTATTAGAAGTGTTTGCTTGTCTTTCAAAATGCTCTCAATCCAAAACGCTCTCACTCCAAGGTTTTATTGAAGATGAAAACTAAAGAAATTGGCAGTGCCATCACTCCTTATAGATCATGTCTGCACACTCCATGATGCCAACATGAGGCCCTAATCCTCAAATTATTCAGCCACCCTGCGGGCTTACCTTCAGTGTCAAGACAGTTGGCTTTGGTAGTAAATTTCAAACCACGGTTTGCTGTAGCTCTTCTAAAATGGCTACCACTGGCATGCTGTGTATCTCACTATCATTAAAGCCAGTCCATCCCTAGTACAAATTGGCTGCTAGACTGCTCTGTGAACTGCTCTGTGAACATTTATTGAAAGCAATATTATAAATATTCCTAATAATTGTTATATAATTGTCTTCATAATGAAGTACACTAGATCTGACACTTTTGGAATTGTAAAGTTCTAATTACAGATATAGCTGTGTTCCTCCAGTTTAATTACTGCTATCTGATATAATAAAAAAGGGAGTTCTATGTATTTTGGTAACTTTCAGTAAATATATTTGCAACTATGCTGGCAAACCTCCTATTGTACTTAGAGGAGATTTATCTGTTTGGCAATTTATGGGAATAGCAATTGGACTATAACAGCAATCACTACCTTAGTAAAGTGGCTGGATCATTTGGAAAATAAACACTTTCACAAAGATTCCCACATACCTGCTGTTCAGGTTAGCCAGTTTTATATAGCTACAAGGTCACAGCTTTCTTCTTAGGTCCCCGATTTGTGACAAGAATTTCAGAAAGATAATCCAAACCTGTCACAGTTCAGTCATACATACAAATATTTGCAAGCAAAGAAAAACTCTCACTCTCCAATGCCAATGAGATTTATTAACAAGTAATTCAATTACATTCATAATGTGCAAATGCAAGGAAGCATTACATTCGTAATCGCATGAGTTAGGGTGCATGCCCATGTTTGCAAATCCCCAAGTAAATAATTTCTGATTCTGTATTTTACAACGACTTTAATCATCCCAGTGATTTACTTGGAGGTCTTTTCCTTTGTCTCTCTATTCTATTGTTTGAAGGCATCCATTACATGTTGTTTTAATATTTGTTGTCTGATTTGCATAGATACCTTGCATGAATTGCTGTTTTGATTAGTGTGTACATAATGTTCTCTTCAGGGATGCAACATTGAGCTAAGCTGAAATTTACTGTGGGATTCTAGTAAATTTATCCCTATCGTCTTCTTTTAGTTATATAATGTCCTTTCAAGGACACTCAATATACTCAACATTTTTTCATAATTTTCATAACATTTTCATAACTCACAACCTTACATCAGAACCAGCAGTACACATTTTATGCATCTTATTTCCAGTATGAAGGGACAACTAATCCTTCTGTGCTACCACATAATCTTCGTCCTGGCCCAATAAGGGCATAGATACAGGGGCATTACAGTCTCCACATGCTCCCTTTTGTATCACCAAATCTGGCACAAAAAGCACAATACATAAGAAGCAGTTATTTCACAAAGAGCCAGATGATGTAGTGATTATGGTGTTGGACCTAGACCTGGGAGTGCCAAGATTTTTGTTTGTTTGTGTAAATCAATATGTTTGTGTACATATTTTGCCAACCTTCCTTCAAAGAGCTCAGAATGGTGTACATCAATGGTTTTCAAAGTGGGGGTCGGGAATGTTTGAGAGGGGGTCCTGGGCTGAAATGCCTGAGTACCACAGGTGTCCCTCTTTTAGTGCTCACCACAAACCTGTGAAATAGGCTGGCTTAGAGATAACAACTTGCTCAAGGTCTCCCGGGAAACTTCAAGATTCAAAGAAGTTAACTAAGGGTGCACTCCTAACCATGTCTACTCAGAGATAAGCCTCATTGTGCTAAGTGGGTCCTACTCCCAGGAAAGTATGTTTAGGATTGCTGCCTTAGGGCACAATCCAGAGTTGGGGCAGTGAGAATGGCCCAGCTGGACTGCTTCAAGTTGGCTATATCCAGAGCAGAAAGTTGGGCTGAATCCAGAGAGTCAGGAAGGCTGGGATGCCCTAGCTCCTCCAGAGCATGCTCCGTAGGTACCAAGTAAGTGGCACCCGGGGAAGGCTTGCTCCCAAGGAGACCTGCCACAGATCACACTGAACAAGGATCAGCTATGGTGCCTGCACCCTGCCTGCCATATGAGGAAGCCCAGAAATCCCTGACAACCAGTAATAGCTGCAGCATGAAACTGCAGTACAGCAGTACCTGTAGTAGAGGGTGGATGCAAACGGATTGCTTGGAGTTGTACTGTATCCATAGGTTATTGGGCTGCTGTAGTTGTGCCAAATCCTGAGGTTGAGAGGCAAGGGTTGCAGTTAGGCTTGTCAAAGACTCAATATTTTTGCCATCACTTCCAATTTTACTCTGGCTTATCAATCATGAACCTCTTTGGGACTACTCAGATTTATTCCTGCTCCTGAGGTGGTATAACTCTGAGGAGCTGGAAGAGGACATTTCTGCCCTGGAAACAGGTGCTAGATACAGCCTAGCTGCACTGTTCTAGGCCATGCTGAACATGCGTCTCCAGAACTGCCTAGGCTGGCACAGCTACGCCAGCCCAGATCCATCTGTCTTGGACCACCCTATGTTGACTTATGCTGGCCCAAGCCTTTCTGGTGTAACTGGGCTACCTCGTCTTGGAACTGGGCCAGCTCAGTGATAAATAGGGTAGCCCAAGTGCACTTCAGGATTGCAGCCTAAATCTTGACGCTTCCTAGGCCATTCAGTTATCTTGGGCCATTCATAGCAGGTCCAACTTGTGTACAGCATACTTGGATTGTTGATTTGTAGAACTTAACCCAGAAACAGTGGCACTCCTGGACAGGGGGAGCAAAGGTTTCTTCAGGTGCTTGGCCACTGATCTAAAGAGGCCCTGATGTTAAGAGGCATTTATACAGCCACTTGCAGCTGCAAGATCTGACTGACTCTTGAGGGTGGAAGGATGGACCAGGAATGCCAGTGCCCAGGTACAATCATTCACACAGCATGTATAGACATTCTGTTATCAGAGTAAAAGCAAAATGTGCAATAGCCCTAAAGTTGCTGTCTGTTCCATAGGGAAAAATATCTAGATTAGATTGTTGTATTTGCATTTTTTCCACTTCAGAACAAACAGACTGCTTTGGCCATGAGTAAGAGCAGGCAGGCACTTCTGGGGGAAGATTTAAGCACTGCCATAGCTGCTTTAGCAGAACAGAAAATTCAAGAGATTCAATCAAGGATCTTTTGTGTTGTGAGCAGTTTATGCAACCTTGAAGCAGAAAGATTGTGGTTCAGTGACAGAGCATATGTTTTGCATACAGAAGATCCATGGTTCAATCTGTAAAGTTCCATCCATATGTTTAGGTTGGGCAAGAAAGGGACTGTAGTACCTTCCTAAACCCTGCAGAACTACTGCCAATATGGACCAATGGCCAGACCTTATATAAGCCAGTTTCATCTATATATATAAAAGAGAAAAGTCACTCACTGACTGACTCACTGACTCACTCACACATCACCGCCCTGCCAAAACCGGTGGGCCTAGAAGCGTGAAATTTGGGGTGGGTGTTCCTTCCGTGAGGGAGGGGTGCACTAAGAACGGGTTTTCGGAAATTCCAATGGGAAGGGGGTGAAAAGAGGCACAACGCGTTTTCCTCCCTATACTTTGCATTGAGAATTGCTGACTCATCAACATTCCGCCCCAACTGCTGGGCCTGAAGCATGGAATTCTGGGAGTTCCTTCTGTCACCTGAACACCCACCAAGAACCATCTGGAGAAATTAACCCTTCAGGGGCTGAAAAGGGGGCAACGTGTTTCTGTCCTATACTTTACATGGAAGACTGAACAACATCCAGCCAATTTGGTGCACTGGGGGATGGTGTTCGGAGGAAGAGGTTGCACTGGAGAGGATGCTGCGCATGGGGAAAGTTGCACATGGGGGATGATGTGCATGTAGGAAAGTTGCGCTTGGGGGAAGTTGCGCACGGGGGAAGTTGCACACGGGGGAAGTTGCACATGGGGGATGGTGCGCATGTAGGAAAGTTGCGATTGGGGGAAGTTGCGCACGGGGGAAGTTGCACACGGGGGAAGTTGCACACGGGGAAGTTGCACATGGGGGATGGTGCGCTTGTAGGAAAGTTGCGCATGGGAGAAGTTGCGCAAGGGGGAAGTTGCGCATGGGGGAAGTTGCGCATGGGGGGACGATGCGCATGGGGGAAGTTGCGCATGTAGGAAAGTTGCACATGGAGAATGATGCGCATGTAGGAAAGTTGCACATGGGGAAGTTGCGCATGGGGGGAAGTTGTGCATGTAGGAAAGTTGCACATGGGGGGATGATGCGCATGGGGGAAGTTGCGCACGGGGGAAAGTTGCGCACGGGGGAAAGTTGCATGTGGGGGGATGATGCACATGGGGAAAGTTGCGCATGGGGGAAGTTGCGCACAGGGGAATGTTGTACATGGGGGTAGGTTGCGCATGGATTGTTGATGCGCCGTGGGGGATGTTGTATGGGGAAGTTACTCCCGCAACGCGGGTACGCTTTTTGCTAGTACATTCATAAAATATACCATACTGTAATAAGGGGCACTGCCATCTGACCCCTGAATTCTCATTCCTGAGTGTATTTTTCATAGCTTTCTGATCTGATCTGGGGAAAGATTAGCAGCATTATACATGTATTACATTTCCCACTCCACAAGTCAGCACCAGACTGCCGAGATGAGAACTCAAATCAGATGACTTGGAGTCAATATGTGAAAATGCATGTTTTGTTATACATGAATTGCACATGTGGAAGACTTGGAAAAACACTCACCTCCCTGACTCAGCACTTGTCTCACGCATGAAGACATGAACCTTCCTGTGTGTAGGTGAGCTTCCTTACTGTTTGCATGGTATGTAAAACATTGTTGGGCTGTCATTCAGACCCTGGAAGAGGATAAGGCAGGGATGTGGGGAGGCACTTCATAGTAATCATGTTTTCCATGGCTCCTTTTGACTCTTTTGTTACTTGGGGGGGACACAAGCCCCACTGAATAACCAGCTGCAGTGGAACTACTTCTAAGTAGGGCTGTGAAGGTTTGGATCATCCTGGTAAGCCCTGCAGGTAGTGCTCTTCCTCCTTCTTGCCATTTCCTTCCACACTCTCTTGCAATCCTTCTCACCCCTCCCACCCTTTTTACAGATGGATAGGGACTACAGGGGGTGTTTAAAAAGAGGTTTGACACCTCCTCAGCTACACACAGCCCAGCAGCAGCTCTAGTCTTTTCCACAGATTGATTTTTAAGGATGGGGTGACTCAACTCAAGTTCTTTAGAAGAGACCCAGCACTCAGAAAGTACCCCATTATGAGCTCGTTTTTCATTCTAGTCACAAGGAGGTAGTGAATCTAGCTGGATTCAACTTGAGTCAAGCCATACTGGTTCTTACCATCATTGCCTCTCATGCAAATGAGAATAAAAGTGAGAACTAAGAATGTCTGCCATGATCAATTTAACCCACGTGAAATTCTGAATACATAAATACAACCTATGTGTAGAAGTTACTTGACTGTGACTGTCAGTACAAGGGTATCATTTGTCAGCACTCTGGCAAGAAGGGTGTATAATTCTGTTTTTAATTGCTTCATATAAATATTCTCTCACCACCCTGAGTCACAAAAAATAAAAGGTTACTAACAAAGGATAAGTGCAAGCTTTGAAGCTTTGGGCAAACAATAAAGAATAAGTAGTGAAAGGTTGCCTCCGGCCCACAGGTAGAGTTCTTTCTAAAATGAAAAGGCATGCTGAGCTGTGGGAGGCTACTGGGTTTGCATGAGGAAATTTGGATTAACTGCCCTTCCGTCTTTCCGTTTGTTACAGAGAACTGAATGTGAATGAGATGTCAAAGTTTGCTCAGATAAGCAGAGGCTCATCTAAAAGAGGCTGCAATTTTTAAATCAAACCATTGTCTCAATGTTCCTTTCAGCACAACCCAATGCATGTTTAATCAAAAGTTAGGCCCATTGTTTTCAGTGATGCTTACTTCCAGAAAAGTACAAGTCCTGCCATGGATTTTGCATCTGCAAAAGTCCCCTGACTCACATTGACTCACCTGTACCCTCCAGATGCGAAAGAAAGTAACAGATAAACAGATAATTATCTTTTTAACTGAAAATAGGAAGAAGCCATACGTGGACCACCTGTTTGTGCAAGTGCTTTCTTTTTCAGCAAGGGACATGAGTAGTTTATTTGTATCCTGACAAATGCCTCTAGCAGTTTTGAAGTGAGTGCATAAAAAAAATTGTCTATTTCTGTGTCACATTATTTAGCAATTTCATCCCAAATGGCAGTTAGATAAGCTAATATGATTGATAACAGCATATTACAATCCAGTAGCAATCTTCCTGTGTATGAAAGTAGTCAGCAGTGGGAAGAAAATCAGGAGCAGGAAGAATTCATGTTGATGGTTTCTTGCATGATAAAACATGGGCTATGAATAAGGGAAAATACAAGCAGAAAAGAAAATGAGGGCAGAGCAAAATGAACCGAGTCATTAATAGTTTCTTGGCAGATGAACTCCCTAGAAATTTCATGCCTCTGTTCATATTCTACTTTAAACAAACACTTATCAACTGTAATTGCAATAGAAACTGACAGAACCTTCTTTGGCATGATAATTGTGTTTAAAACAAAAATACAGTGTGATCCACAGATCACTACTATTTCCCTTGAAGAACATTCATTTCTAAACACCCACACACCCACACACACAAATACTTCTATGAACACTCAGGTTTTTGTTTTGTTTTCCTATAAGCAAGTTGCTTTATCATTTGTGTTTTGTTATTAAACAGACATAACCATAAGGAGATTCTTCCTAGTCATTGACTGCAGCCCTACAGACACTTTCCTGGGAGTAAGATCCATTGAACACAATGGGGCTTACTTTTGAGAAGACATGGTTAGGATTGTGCTTATTGTAAGGAATAGAATACAAGCCACACATCCATCCTCGGCATCAGGTGATCTAATGCCTCCTGAAATGTATGACCAGGACCATTCCAGAATGTTTATTTTTTATTTTTTAAAATTTGATTTTATTGGCTGTTTGGCTTAAATTGGAATCCATGTTTAGTATCCCAAAGGCTCAAGGGTAATTTTCCACCCATAAAGAAATTATATCATTAAATAAAAGATATAATAAGCAATTGGTGGCCAGAGGTTCCACCCAATTCCCAGGATCTTCTCTACTGCCATCTTTCCACCTTTCTAATCTCAGTACAGTAGTGCCTCACATAACAGGTTTAATGCTTGTTATGTGAAATGCTCTTTATGTGAAGCGGATTTTCCCATAGGAAATAATGGAAACTCAGACAATTGGTCCCAGAACCCAAAAAAAATTCATATTTTTCATAGGCTGCAATCAAAGTCACTTTCCTGGGGGTAAGCCCCATTGTACACAGTGGGGCTTACTTCTCAGTAGACATGCTTAGGAGGCTGCAATCCTAAAGACACTTTCCTGGAAGTAAGTCCCATTAAACATAATGGGGCTTACTTCTCAGTAGACATGGTTAGAAGGCTGCATGGAGGATAGGGGGCTTACCTGGGCTACTGCTGGAGGCTGGAGGCCAGTGGGGGCACTTGGGGGCAGTTAGGGGGAAGTTGGGGGCAGTTCGGGGGAAGTTGGGGGCAGTTAGAGGCAACAGCACACTGGCCGGCAGCCCTTTAAAACAGGCTACACGTGGAGCGTCAGGATTGCCTAGCGCACCATCCATTAGGAAGCAACACTTCTTGTTTCTCCATGCGCCTGCCTTTTGTGTCCCCAGAGGACCCTGCCAGGTCATTTTCAGGTTGCCTGGGGTTGTTAAGTGAAGCACACTCCCAATGGGAATTTGTGCTTGTTATGTGAATCACGTGTTATGTGGGGCACTTGTTATGCAAGGTACCACTGTATATCATTCCTTAGCTTGAACTCACAGATTAATAAAGTGTTTCTAGCATGTGGGACTCAACTGAGTGCAGGAAGGGAGCATATCCAAATGGATACAAACTGTTCAGTTATATGAGAATAACCAACAATGACGATCTGGTAGACATCTTAAACACAATAGTAATTTAGCGCCCCAGGGTGTATCCAGAAACCCTATCCATCAGACATTACAGCAAAATAAAAGCCTAAACAAGAGCCACACCTAACCACAGTACCTCCTGGTATACCTAATAGAGAGTTATCTTTTAAAGGATTACTGAATATTCAGGGAAGGGACTGGGTCCCTCGGTCCTTCTGTGAGTTCAGTACTAACATTGCAGCTGGTTTTTCATAGTAAACCCATGAATCAAGCAAACGGAAGTGTGCTGGGAGAGCCTTTTTACCTTTTTCCCTTCACAAAAAGTCAGTCACTGAAAGTAACTGCAGCTCTTACGCCATTCAAAATATGGCCTTTCTTAATAATTTTTGTCGTCCAGGGCTGTATAATAAGCCATGCATCCAGTTCAAACATGGCTGTATGGGGAAAGGCACTTTAATTCTCCTATCAAACTGTCGCTGTCAATTTCAGATCCCCAGCAACATAAGCGCATGTGGCAGCATTGTTATCCCAAAAATTATGTAAAATAATACAAGATTTTTGAAAGGAAGAAGCTGCTTGTTCTCAAAGCTTTTTTAATATCCCACATGTCATCCAGTTAAAAATGTAAAGAAAAAATATAACTGCAAGAGCACTGCATTCACATATGTCTACACACCTCCTGCAGGCAAGGTGTGTCAAAACTTTTCAGATGTTTGCCCTCAGATCACACAAAGGATTCAGATACTGCCCAGCATATGCATTGGTCCACACATTAAAACTCCCATATGCAAACAATCATAAACTGATAAGCATGGCAGGAGGCACCTCCACTATGATCCTGTCACATACAGTGGCTTACTGCGAGGATTTGATAGTTGTCTGTATGCCATTGCTACCCTTTCTGTCAGCTAGCATAAAGTGACAATTCGATGAAAATAACCCAGGCCATGATAAGCCACAAAACTGGCATCTCAATTGTCAAACACACTGTTTAACAATTGAATATGATTCCCTTTGTGGTTATCATAGAACCCAATCCAAACCTAAATTCAGCTTTCTAGCTCTGATGCAGCCATGCCAATAGGATGCATGCTGCATCTGACATGGGGGGAGGGTGATCATAGAGGCTGTTAAAGGTGCCTCCTCAAGGAAAGGAAATATTTCCTTATTAAAGTGATATAGGCTGCAATCCAGAAGTGCCCTTGGACAACCCTATCACTGGGCTCCCCCAGATAAGCAACTTGCCTTCCAACTCTTGGCACAGTTTGCTAGACCCTTTCTGTAATTTGAAGAACCTAAGAACATTTTTCACATCCTATTTTTCACATTCTAAATGTAAAGATGTCCCCCTCCCTGGTTGCTCTGCTAGTCACAACATTGTCACAAGCACTGTCACTCACTCAGACCAAAGACCACTTTCATGGTCATTTGGCTGGCATGAATAAATACCAAAGGTTCACAGAATGAGTTAATTTTCTAAGGATGCATTCCTAATCAACTTTACAGGCCTGGCATATGGACAATGCAATTTTGAGGTGAGGGACAAACTTTGCCTTGCTTTGAGGAGGGCTCCATTACTGTCTCCCAGCTGCAGGATGCATTACATGCACCACTGGCATAGCTATGCCAGTGCTGGACAGTTGATTAGGATTGCACCCTGAAAAGTTTGCGGGTACAATTCAATTCAACATTTCTGCACTGGTGCAGCCATGGATAAAGGAATGTGCTGCACCCTGCAATGGAAAAGGGGGCAGGCACAGAGCTTCCTCAAAGAAAGGGAACAAATGTTCTGGGGAGAATTGCAACTGCATCAATGCTGGAAAAGTGGATAGGTTGAACCCTGAGCTTATTATATATTGCCTCCAAATGGTTCTTATTTTTCTGTTTGTATGATGTTCATTGCATAGAGGATATTGTTATGGATTTTGGCATGCCCTTACCAAAAAACATTCAAGGCACACTCCTAACCAATTTTGGCCAGCACAACTCACCCACAACTCATGCCACCCACAGTGGCATGGGGAGGCCAGTGCATATCTGTGCACTGGCCTAACCCCACCCATCAGGAGTAGCACAGGAATTTTTTATGGTCCTTTTGCAACCCCCCAGGCCAGCACAGGATTTGTGCCAGAACTTGTGCCATCCTAACCAGGGTTTAGGATTTTGCTATCACTCTCGAGCGCAATCCTAACCATGCCTACTCAAAAGTAAGCCCCATTGTGTTCAGTGGGTCTTAATCCCAGGAAAGTATCTTTAGGATTGTAACCTTCAAGAATGAAAACAATGACTCGTAAAAAGGTTGCTTTGGCATTAAAAGTTTTTTTTAAACCTCAACCTGTACAATGAGCATATGCTCTACAGGAATCCAAAATATGATTTGTCTGAGGCTTCCAGATGCTACAATCTAAACCATTATATTGTCAGTTAAGAGGAGTGGAGATATGGGAACCATAAAGATAGCAAACATGTTGTTTTAGAAGACTCCATGCTGGGATAGTTCTGAACAGCAGAAAACATAGGTCTCTTGCTGATCGATATACACCTCTGCCTGGGTGATCCGAAATGCAGGTTGAATTTGCTTTTTCTGCATTCTGGACAGGGCTTTGCTAATCCGTACTCAGAGACAGCCAGGATGGTATAACGGTTTGGGAGTTAGACCTGGAAGATTTAGGTTAAAATTCCCACACAGCCTTCAATCTTCCTTCATGATCTTGGGCCAGATACTATCTCTCAGCTTAGACTGGCAGTGTTGTTTTGAGGACATAAGGCAGGGGAAAAAACATATATACCACTCTGAGCTTTTTGGAGAATGGGTAATATAAATTTATAAAAATAAATAATAAATAAATATTCATTATTCCCTTCCTTGTTGTCTGCAGGTGACCCACTCACTTTTGCCCACTACACACTCATATGAATGTCCCTATTTTTATCTGTGGAATGTTGGTAGGTGTGGGGCTGCCTAATGTCTATCCTTATAATACATATCCACAGATATGCTGCTGCCAGCATTGGGACACTGAATTAGAAAACAGGTAGATTTGGAAATTAAAGCCCATTGGTGCCACCTTTAAGAGGAGATGGACTCCAAAAGCATGTAAGCCTCAGCTCATACCACAATGAAACATCAGAAAATAATCATGACAAATGTAAGGTTTAATTTTAGAGAATAGAAATTAAAACACGACTCATTACTTTCCCCTTGTCTGGTATTTCCTTTTCAATAACTAAAGGATGAGCTGTTGCTGGTGCCGCTAATGGAAAACTCCTGGCACCCTTCCACTTCCTGACACCCACACACAAACAAACCACACATGTTTGATTCATGAAAAACAATAAATGTAAATGATTATCTTATCACAAGGCACAGCTTAATTTGCTGTCTAGAGATTTATTTAATGACAGGGCCAGGAAACATTTTTTTGAATTTTTATTACAGGGTGCATCACTTGCCATTTTCACAAAAGCGGCACTAAGGTTCTGCTCTAAGGACACAATCCAGAGCAAATTCAGCCTGCTCTGACCTAACTGCACTCTCCTAACTATTCTATATCCAGAGCAGAAAGTTATGCTGAATCCAGAGAGTCAGGAAGTCTGGGCTGCCCTAACTGCTCCAGAGCATGCTAAGTAATTGACACAAGGGGAAGACTTGCTTCTGAGGAGACACCCCTCAGATCACACTGAACAAGGAACAGCTGTGGTGTCTACAGTGGTGACATGACTCTGCACATCACCTAGTGCGGAAGTCTGTGCGTCATTCCTGGGATGCGCGCCCCCCCCACCTGGACTGCGCAGTCACCAAAGTTGGCGCCTGCGCAGTTGTTTCTGAAGCCAACTGGCTTCAGAAAGAGTACTGCGCAGGCACCATCTCTGACACCTGCGCAATACTTTTCTGAAGCCTTTTGGCTTCGGGGGAGACTGTGCAACCGTCAGAGTTGGTGCCTGTGCAGTACTCTTTCTGAAGCCATTCGGCTGCCGCTCCGCCTCCTGAGTGAGGCCGAATGGCTGTGCAGAGGAGCGGACTTTCTCTGCTCTAAGGTAGTCTCCTCTGAAGCTGTTCGCCATGCTCAGTGTGTTTCTGCACAGTGCACCTCAGATGGCCATTCAGCCCAGCTCCTCAGACAAGTGGCAGCTTCTGGCTGCTTCTCCGCCTTGGAGCAGGCCTGAATGGGGGTGCTGACACCTGGGGCCTGCCAAAGGACAGTCAAACTCCTCCGGCACATCACCCCATACGGAGCACATCACCCAATGCAGCCCACACCAGCCGCACCAGTCTGGTGACGCCACTGGGTGCCTGCCTTATAAGGAGTCCCTGAGGAAGATGCCAGTACATTCTACAGTGAATACAAGGGGCTTCTTGGAGTGGCCTGCTGTATCCTGAGGTTTGTGGGCAGCCGTAGTTTGTTCCATATCCTGAGGTTGAGAGGCAGGGGTTGCAGCTAGGCTGGCCAAGAACTCAGATTTTTGGTCAACACTGCCATTCTTACTTGGGCCTTATCATGGACCCCTATGGGTCTACTCATTACTATACCTGCTCCTGAGGTGGTATAACTCTGAGGGCTGGAAGAGGGCATTTCTGCCTTGGAAACAGGCTCTGGATACAGAGTATCTGCTCTGCCCTAGGCAATGCTAAACATGCCCTCAACTTGCCTCTCCTGAGCTGCTTAGGCTGCCCCAGCTAGGGCAGAGCAGGTCCACCTTTCTTAGGGCACCCTATGTTGCCTTGCTCTGCCCTAAGCCTCTTCCAGAGTAACTGGGCTGGAGCATCTTGCAGTTGCTCCAACCTAGTGTTAGATAGGGCAACCTAAGGGCTCTTATGTGGACAGATTAGTTGCTCTGGATTGTCCTGCCAGTGCCCAGCAAAAGACCGTGATCGTTCCTGCTCCCCTGCTTCCTCTGTCGAAGTTTCATGATGAGATTGAGGGATTTAAACCTGGATCTTCCAGGTCTCAGTCCAGCTCCTGAACTAACCCACAATTGTGGCTCCCTGAAGCAGAGGCTTGTTGTGATCTCCATCATTCCCCCCGCCCAGCTCCCAAGGATGAGAAGGTGATGCCCAAGGCGGCATACAAAACTCGCATTCTTTAGTCTTTGGAAACACCCTAGAAGGACAGGGAAGAAGAGGCTCCACATAAAGCCTGCTGCTGAGTCCTCTGGGATCAGGGTCCAAAGACTGAAAGCAGTGGGCAACCAGTAAGTGATGGACCCACATGGAAAAGAGAGAGGGAGTGCCCTTGCATGTGAGGCCCTAAACACCAGCAGGCTCTGCCCCGGGTGCTTGCCTGACCCCCACGCTTTGGAGGAGCAATAGTGTGACCTCAACAGGCTCTGACAAAAGGCAGTCCTTGCTTATTTGCTGTGGACCTGATTTTTCTTTTCAAAGGTATTACTGCTTCAATTTCTTTTTATCTATCTATCTATCTATCTATCTATCTATCTATCTATCTACCGTATTTATATACTACTTTTCAACTGAAAAATTCACAAAGCGGTTTACAAGAAAAATAAAAATTAATAGCTAATGTATTCCTGTCCCAAAAGGGCTGACAATCTAAAATGCAAAAGAACATCACAAGAAACCACTAGAACAGACATTGCTGGGGTTTGCAGGGCCAGTTACTCTCCCCCCTGCTAAATAAAAGAGGAATACCCACTTGAAAGAGTGCCTCTTGCCCAGTTGGCGAGGGTAAGGTGGGTGTCTCTGAGTGTCGGGAGTGTTAAACGTTATCCAGCATGGACTCCCCAAAGGTAGGACACTCCCATCCAAACACCATAAAGCCTTCTGCCTTCATGGAAGCCAGATTAGGCTCAGCAATTCCCTGCCCTTGCAGTGTTCTCTCTAAAGGTGGAGTGCTTTTCTGCACTTCCTACCAGCGCCTTCACAGAAGCTGGAACAGAGCATGGAGAACCCTCAGCTTCACCTGTTTGGGGAAGCTTTTCTGAAGCCTGCAGAAGCCTGTTCTGGTTGCATTCAGAGGCTCTGCAAAGCCTAGAAGTGTTAAATACTGTATTTATTTGAATCTAACACTCACATTTTCCAGCTGAATTTAGTCTCAAAAATCGGGGTGCGCATTAGATTTGATAGTTAGATTCAAGTAAATGTGGTGTTTTGATTATAAGTATAGGGTGCACATAGATGCAGTGGCGCATTAGATTCGACTAAATACGGTAACTTTCAGGTCATTGGACTCTGTGAGTGCAATCCTAACCATGTCTACTCAAAAGTAAACCCCATTGTGTTCAATGGGTCTTACTGCCAGTAAAGTGTCTTTAGGCACTTCAAAGTACTGAGGCACATCAAAGTACATCACAGCACTTCCCTGGTGTTCAGTAATCACTGCAAGTGCCAGTCTTATGCTGAACTTAGAACTGAACCAAAATAACTGCAGACAGTAACGTCTAGCAGATAACAACATCCTTCTATGTGCTCTTACATTAGGGAGCAAAGGTGATTAGCAATTTGCTGTATAATTGACTGCCATCAGACACGCCTGCATTATATCATTTTTTGATAGAATACAAAGAGACAGTTGCGAATAACATTATGCAGACTTGAATCAGAAATGAATTCTTCCCTAATATGCATCTCTTTTACAGCAAAGCTATTTCAGAAAAACTATACTTTGTTTAGTCTTCTATGCTATAGGGCTGTACTTTCTTGATGAAGCAAAATATGTCAATAAGTCTTTGAGCAGAGTTGTGTACTAAGTTGCATAGTTTTGTTTTATTTTCTAAGATAGTAATTTTCAACCCATGTGCTATGAAAGGTCTGCAGTTCTGCAGCAAGAGTTTGGAGCACAGCAGTTGAAATTAACTGAAAAGCCCATGTGTCTCTGTTTTGGGGCCAACTTCAATAAGAAATTGTCCCTCTTCCTTAGAGTCAGTTGGAGGAAGAGAGACAGACAATTTGACACAACAGATAATACAGCTGAAATCTGGAAGTGACATACAATTGGCAAAAACAATAGAGAAAACCATAGAGGTTAGTGTGCCATGAGAAAAAGTATTGAGAAACACTGTTCTAAGGGCAGAACTACAAATTATAGGCAATATATTAATCCAGGACTGGCTACATAGGTGGGATCTTGTGCAACATGTGCTGAGATCCATGCCCCCACAAGGGCCTAAACCTGTATTTGTGCAACCCCTTAGGCAGTGACGGTCCATAGTTGTCACTGTTCCTCACTATTTTCTGGAAAGCCAGGAAAATGACCAGAGATTGTGGGGAGAAGTGATAGCAGTGAACCATTTTTCCTTCTCCAAGTGCCCTTTTATCATTTGTGGATGTCCAGCAACATCCATCCTGTATCAGTGACTGAAGCATCTGGGAATGTTCCTACTTCTAAAAGCTATATTTTGTTACTCCTTCACTGCAATACCATGAAACAGCGATCTGGCTTTAAAGCAGGGGAGGGAAAACCTGGCCCTCCAATCTGTCCACTCTATAAGACCTCCAATATGACTTGTAGAGAGCCTGTAGTTTCCAATGAGCGTCTGGACCATCAGAGACTGTTGGAGCCTGTAGTGGTTTACAGGTATTATTTTAACCTCCATTGCCTCTGAACAACTTATGTCCCACTGTGTCTTTGGATTAATCATGTTTGGTCTGTATATTATTGTAAATGTGGTGCATGGCACCATGTGGTTTTACATGCCTGTATTGTAGTTTTTGTTTTTAAAAATAAGCTCAAGAAAATTCATTCATATCTGTCCCATCTCTAATGTATTCATTTATGTAAATTTATTAAAATTTGAAATGTAAATTAATTTCCTGGCCCCTAACACAGTATCAGAGAGATGGCGTAGCCCTCCTGCCAAAATGTTTACCCCAAAAGTATCACAGAGCTACACGCAATATTAAACAAAGAGAGGAAAAAAGTAGAAGGAAAGATATTCTTGGCTATAGTGGAAGCCAAGTTTACAGTACACTGAGCCTTAAATAGTAATCCAGAAAGCCTGTTGCAGACTACTTAAATTAAATTGAGTCAATTGAAAGAAAAACATTACAGGCTGCATCAAGGCATACTGGAACAAGAAAACTCTCTCTCTCTCTCTCTCTCTCTCTCTCTCTCTCTCTCTCTCTCTCTCTCTCTCTCTCTCTCTCTCTCTCTCTCTCTGAAAATGCAGAATTTATTCTAATCCACATGGAATCTGTAATCATAACAGTTCTGTATATAAGCTGCAATGTTTTGGCTTTTACCTGTTGATTGCTGTGCGTGTATTGCAGAAAGGAAACACCTAGTGGGAGACACAGGAGTCTTTCCAGCTTTGGGAGAATTAAGAGGCCAGCAGCTGCACTTTAAGCTATGAAATTTGGAAACATTGACAGACACCTCATTAGAAGCATTGCCAGAAAGGAGAAATTTTGCTGCAAACCCTGGTCCACTATCTTAATAGATTGCACATAGATTAAAGGGACTCAGTTGTAGTATTCATGTGCATGCAATAAACCAACTGCACCAGTATCCAATAGGTAACATGATGGCAACATTATGGTTTATTAAAACAATAAAAACATAGGTCAATAGCTTCTTAGCAGGCAAAATGATTAGTAAGCTATAGAACAAAGTAAGTAATTTGTTATAAACTACGTCCAGTCACCGCTAGAGAATGGTCTCTGCTTGAAGCCATATCTCATTAGGACAATTATAGAACACAGATTTTAAATGTGTTGCAGAAAAAGCAACAGAGATGATAAAAGGATGTATCTCATAAAACACAAAAAATAACATTTCCAAGAATTAAGTTGAAAGAACTGCAGTCACAGTCAGAAAATTGGAAAGTAATGGCCCAGTTCTGTTTGGACCCCAGCATGATATCCATCATATCCCAAAGAACGAGGATGCTGAGGGCCCTGGAAGGAGATATGCCTCTTCCCCCTCAGTGGTAACCTGAGGCGAGCTGAGATTTTTTTTAAACCAAGTAACAGCACAATGCTAAGCTTCCAAGTGCCTTCCATGCAGGACCAAAGCAGCTACAGTTGTATCTAGCCAGTGCTGGAAAGCCACCAGAAGACTCATTGAGCGAAGGGGACTTTGTCCCCTTTGCCCTGGGCAAGTTCCAAATCCCACAATTGGGATTTTCAATCCTGTACCAGCTGTTTTTCCATCACACGCTTAAAATACTCTGTGTTGAATTTTCCCCCCACCCCCTTGTTTGTTTGTACCCTGCCTTTCCCATGCCAAAGCAAATACCCAAGGATGCTTGCATAGCTTTTTATTCTTAAGTTAAGTAAATGTGAGGTAGATAATTGTTCTATAGGCAGCACACTGAACTCTTTTCTTTCAGATGGAATCCTTCAAAGTATGATCATCACATCTGGCATCAGTGAATGCCTTCCAAGCTTCCAGCAGGAGCAGTTTCAGATCGTCTAAACTAAAGGCTGTAAAAATCAACACCTCTGGATCTGTAGTCTCACAAGAGCTTTATCAGCTTTCAGTCTCCCATTCAAATTTATCGAGGTCTGTTCCTGCTTAGCAGTCTTCAGGCAGCCATCTGTTCAACCACCAGACCATGCCTGCTGCCTTGTTCCACCCTCCCCCACTCCATATTCCAGAGGTTTCATTACCACCCAGGGGTTTCCCTTAACCCAGTGGCAGCATGTCCTCCTTCCAGCAATGGGCCCGGTGCCTCACTAGAGTGCTGTTAATATGCCTTCCAGCACATTTATGGTACAGCCAGCCCTAGGTCTCAGCACCAGCACTGGGAGCATTAATGTTGGATTCCTAATGTGCAGAGGAATCTCTACCTGTTAACAAAGTAGCAATAAGTATGATCCAGGCTGCAATCCTAACACTCCCAGTCCTGTGCTGGCCTGGGAGTGTCACAAAAGTGCCATAAGACACTTCTGCACCACTCCTGGGGGGTTAGGCCAGTGAAGAGATATGCACCAGCCTCCCCAGACCAGCACAGGTTTAGGGAGACAAATGAGTTATGCTGGCCTAAATTGGTTAGGATTGCACCCCCGGTCACATATTGTTTAGAATGATATTAGTCACAAAGCACCATCTGGAAGAGAAACACATCTAAGGTTGCCACTCATCTCCTCCTGACAGAGTGGTTGTGCCAT